>JBBGZY010000912.1:0-600000 GCA_037952925.1 Lithobates clamitans | reverse complement strand
TGCAAAATGTGAGTACTTTGGAATTATTTTTGGAATAAAATTCATATGGGCATGATATACTGCACCACGAGGAGTCATTTTCTCGAATTTAATGTATGAACCTGCAGATCTATCATACATGAGGGCTGTACAGGATTCTGGTGCTTATTACTCTGGTGGAGACGTGGCTATCTTGTGGATATATACTATGCCTGTATGATCACCTATAATCTAGTGGTCCACTCTTTGCGGTAAGAGGCCCGGGGTGTTTATGTTCGGTGGAGGATAGCTCCATTTACTTTAGTTTGTTTGATTTACACCTTTACGTGATCCTGAAAACAAAAATGGACTTCTCTTCCAGCATCGGTGGACTTTTATTAATGTTATTTATTTAGCGCTGCGTATACCCATTTTTTACCTGTGTTATTGTTACTAACAATTCTATGTCTTTAGAAAAAAGTCTTTTTTCAACCTCGTCTACTATGTAACTATGTCAGCTGCTTCATAAATTCTAAGCACAGTGAACATGTCTCATTTCTATTATGGGTTCTACTTCCCCAGCTGAATCCAGCAGGGCCCGGCTGTTAAGTTGGTTCACCCAGAGGTCACACTCAAACCACCCATCGGTCAGGTCCACGTGGGCAGCACAGACCATCTGAGCGCAGGACGACATTCTCCGGATAGACCCTTATTTAATGGGTTTCTGGTGCTGGGGGCACGGAGCTTAGACATGGTCCCAGGAGTGACACCTCCAACACAGCACATGTGCATTCTTCTGTGCTGGAGCAGACCTTGGTGACACTGAGGTGCTAGTTCCCTGACTCTTCTGAATGCTGGATTTTGGGTTTGGAGGGGACCTTGCATTCCACATTGACAGGGCTCCTTTGGACTTTGCAGGACCAAATAGATCCTCCACTATAGTATTCCGCTCTACCATCTCCACCAGTCGGTCCATCACCTGGGGTTCCTTGTGGCTAACCCAACAGTGCAGCTCATTAGGTAGCGCCCTCAGGTAGTGGTCAATGACATCCCGTTCCACAATCTGGTCTCATTTACTTCTCCAGCTGTAGCCACTTGGTGGACAGCTGCAATAGATCGTGCATTAGGGACTGTGGTGACTGGTCAGCACAATACCTCCAGCGGTGCATCTGGTGTTCCCAGTCAGTGTCACTCTAAGGCAGGCTAAGATCTTGCCCTTGAGATTTGAGTTATTCCTTTGTGTCAGCTGCCAGTAGGTCATAGTGGGCCTTCTGTGGTTTCTCTGGTAGGAACAGGGAGATAAGGTTGGCTCACATCCTGAGATGCCCCTCTTTCGTGGTCAGGAAGGCTCCCACGTCATCATGGGTCACAAGCCTTTGTAAAAATATGGCTAGTCCTCACTGTCACTGGGATGCTAGGAGCAACAACCCCCTTCAGGAGATGCTAGCATGTCTAACTGACCCCACTAACTGAGCCTCCTTCTGAGCTTCCAGCTGCACTGCTTAGGATTGCCGAGTCTGTACCAACAAAGATCTGTTTTTGGGGTGCCTAAGCTTCCTCATGGCGGCAGTTGGCTTCCATGGAGGCCCGCTGCTAAACTTTTATTTGAGCCCTAGCAGCTTCCTGTTGGACTTCTGTGACCTCTTTCATGCCACTTTCAGAGGCTTGCAGCGCCTGTGCTGCTCTGACCCAGGACATGCAAACATTGTCAAATGTTTTGTTTCTTTTATGCTATGGACTTGAGGGTAAAAGCCTTCCTGTATGGAAATGGAGTTTGCTGCCTTGCAGAATAAAAGTGCAGGACAAACCTGCATGGGCTACTCCTGCTTGATTCCATCTCATGCATGGTTTAGCGCTGCCAATACTAGTTAAGCAACCCCCCCTTTTCCTTTTCTGCTACGCTAGGTCATAAAAAAAAATAAAAATATAAAAAATATAATACAAGTCACTGGATTATGGCCTAATGATTATTTTCTACAAGAGATCTATTGATGACCTGGTAATATAAGAAGGGGAAAAAGCTGACATACTACCTTTGTTGATCATCTCAACACCAACGAAGGGGGCTTCAACTGCAGTCACCCACAATGCCAACACTATTGATTTTCTGAACCTACGATTGTTCTATCAATGATGATAGAAAAATACAGTCCAAAACCTTTTTCAATAAAGTCTATTCAAATGGCTATATAGACTTTTGTAGCAACCACCTGAAGAGTTGTAAGACAAATATCCCATATGGTTAACGCCTACACCTAAGAAACATATACTTAACACTGAAAGATTTTTAGACACATGCCAACAGATTAACATAAATTTTGAGGAGAAAGACCACCAAAAGTCCCTCTATCAAAGCTCTAGAAACAAAGTGATTAGTATCGAAAGAAAAAAATGTATTCCCTGGTCCCAAGGACAACACTGATCATCTGGAAGAATTGTAACTTCCACATTTGTACATTTCGGAAAGTAGACACCCCAAAGAAATTGCTGAGAGGCATGTTGAGCCCATTGAATGATTTTGTCACAAGTGATTGAAAAATTACAAAAAAAAAAAAGACATAAAGTTGTCAATGATATATTGCTCACACATGCCATGGGCATATGTGAAATTACACCCCAAAATACATTCTGCTGCTTCTCCTGAGTATGGGGATACCACGTGTGAGACTTTATGGGAGCCTAGCCGTGTACAGGACCCCAAAAATCAACCACAGCCTTCAGGCTAAGGGCGTAAAATGGTGATTTTACTCCTCACTACCTATCACAGTTACAGAGGCCCTGAAATGTCTAGATAGCACAACCCCCCCACCACCCCCCAAATGACCCCATTTTGGTATTTGCTAAGAGGCATGGTGAGTAAATAGCTTGGCGTGTCTACTTTTCAAAATGGGGTCATTTGGGGAGGGGGAGGTTTTGTGCTTTCTGGGCATTTCATGGCCTCTGAAACTGAGATGGGCAGTGAGGAGTGAAATCAAAAATTTACACCCATAGAAAGCCCGAAGGAGGTGATTGGTTTTCGGGGTCCTGTAAGCAGTTAGGCTCCCAAAAAGTCTCACATGTGGTATCCCCGTACTCAGGAGAAGCAGCAGAATATATTTTGGGGTGCAATTTCACATATGCCCATGGCATGTTTAAGCAATATATTTAGTGACAACATGCTTCTCAGCAAATAGCTTGAAGTGTCTTCTTTCCAAAATGGGATCATTTGGGGGGTTTTGTGCCATCTTGACATTTCATGGCCTCCGAAACTGATAGGTAGTGAGGAAGTGAAATAACCATTTTACGCCCTTAGAAAGCCTGAAGGCGGTGCTTGGTTTTCGGGGTCCTGTACATGGCTAGGCTCCCCAAAAGTCTCACACCTGTGGTATCCCCGTACTCAGGAGAAGCAGCAGAATGTAGTTTGGGGTGTAATTTCACATATGCCCATGGCAAGTTTGAACAATAACAGGATTTTTATAACAGCTTACCTGCAAAATCCTTTTTTTGGAGTACATCACGGGACACAGAGCACCATAGTAATTACTATGTGGGTTATAGGCCACCTTCAGGTGATGGACACTGGCACACCCTAAACAGGAAGTTGCCTCCCTATATAACCCCTCCCATACCGGGAACACCTCAGTTTTTCTAGCAAAGCAATATACATAAGCAATATACCCCAGAAGAAGAGGGGAGGGACCTCTGTGTCCCGTGATGTACTCCAAGAAAATAATTTTACAGGTAAGCTCTTATAAAAATCCTATTTTCTTTATCGTACATCATGGGACACAGAACACCATAGTAATTACTATGTGGGAAGTCCCCTAGCAATGCTATTTGAGGGGAGGGAGACACAACCCGTAGGGCGCCAACAGACTTGAGGACCTGTACTGCTGCCTGCAGCACACTGCGCCCAAAGGCGATATCCTCATGTCCTTTTTTACATCCACTTGATAAAATCTGGTGAATGTATGGACTGCAGACCAAGTTGCGGCCTTGCAGATCTGAGCCATTTGAGCCATCTGAGTTTGCTGTAATGGTTCAAAGGGCTGTTCTTTGCAATACCGACAAAAAACTATGTTCAAGTCCCAAGGGTTCAAGGGTGGTCTACCTGGCGGAATAAGCCGCATTACCCCTTATGTAAAAACCCCGAACCAAAGAATGCGAAGCAAGAGGTCTTTGAAATAAGACCGATAAAGCCGAGACTAGGCCTTTAATAGTACTCAAGGCCAGCTTAATTTGTATTTGTACAAAAAAACAAGAATTCTACCAAAGTTATATTTCCGAGGGTGGCAACCCTTGGGTTCACACCAGGATATATAAGCCCTCCTAGAGTCTATAATGTATAAGTCTGGAAGCCGGCTTCATTGATGAGGGTAGAAATCACGGACCCGGAGAGACTACATCTCTTCAGAATGTGGGCTTCAATAGCCAAACCGTCAAACTTAGAGTTTGTAAGGTAGGATGGAATATCAGCCCCTGTGAGAGTAGGTCTGGCCGTAGTGGAAAGGACCATGGATCCTCCACCGCCATCTTTACGATTTCTGATTACCAGGACCTTCTGGGCCATGCTGGGGCTACAATAATTGATGGCTTTCTTTCCAGCTTGATCCTGCAAAGAAGCCGTGACAGCAACTGAATAGGGAAAAAAGCCTAAGTAAAAACTGAGCCCATGGGGTCACCACGCTTCTGTCTTGCATGTGAGTGGATCCCTTGCTCGTGTCATAAAGTTGACCAACTACATGTTGAACCTGGACGCCAAAAGATCTACGTCCGAGATCCCCCATCTTTGGCATATAGCCAGAAAGATTTCGGGGTGAAAGGACCACTCTCCCGGGAACAACTGCTGGCGACTCATGTAGTCCGCCTGACAATTCTCTATTCCTGGAATGAAGACTGCTGATAGGCAAGGAACATCCTTTTTCGCCCAAGCTAGAATATGGTGAACCACTCTCTGAGCTGCGTGACCCTTAGTGGCCCCTTGGCGATTGATATAGGCCACAGCTGTGGCATTGTCGGATTGGATCCTGACAGGACAATCCTATAACCTGAATGTTCAGGGCTTCAGAGCCAGACGCGCTGCACGAACCTTTAGGATGTTGATAGGCAAGGCTTTTTCGGTTCTGGACCACGGTCCCTGGACAGTTGTTTTTTCCAGTACTGCTCCCCAACCTGAAAGGTTGGCATCTGTCCTTACCACTTTCTTTGGGGACAGCCGCATTGGAAAGTCTAAAGCTTGAATTGTTTTGTTCCAAGCAGACAGGATACTGTTTTGCAACAGTCTCGAATGGAACTGGGCATAGAGAACCGCTTCGAATGAAGCCACAATCTTTCCTAACAACCTCATGCAAAGGCGAATGGAGGGATCTCCTTTCGACCTGACCATCCGCACCAGCTCTCTTATGGAGTTTATCTTTGCCTGAGGCAAGAACACCTTTTTCTGGGTTGTGTCTATGATCAGACCCAAGTACTCCAGCCTTTTTAGCGGTTTTAAGGAAGACTTTTCTAGTTTGAGACTTCAACCCAGATTTTTCAGGTATTTGGTTGTAATGCGCACGCTTTGCTCCAAACAAGCCACTGACTGGTCTATTAGCAATAGATCGTCTAGGTACGCCAAGACTGTTATGCCCTGTGCCCTTAACCTGGCTAGAGGTAGGGCCAGAACTTTTGTAAACACCCGGGGTGCTGTAGCTAGCTCGAAGGGCAAGGCTACAAACTAAAAATGTGCTGTTCTACCTTGAACCACAGAAACCTTTGGTGAGTGGAAAATATAGGGACATGCAAGTATGCATAACTGATGTCAATAGACACCAGAAGTTCTCATCCATGTAGGATAGAAACCACTGACCTGATCGACTTCATGCGAAAGGAGTGGATCTTTAGGAACGGATTTAGATTTTTTAGATCTAGAATGGGTCTGACATCTCCATTCGGTTTTGGTACCGTAAAGAGGTTTGAATAAAACCCCAAACCTTGCTCTTCTGTGGGGATTTGTATGATCACCCCCTGAGCCAGTAATCAGTCTAGTACCCAAAACAAAGATTGCCTTTGCCCTGGATCTTTGGGAACGTTTGACCTCAGAAAACGAGACGGTGGAAACTCACAAAATTCTAGTTTGTATCCTAGGGACACAATGGAGATGACCCATCTGTCCTGAATTTCCTCTTGCCAGACTTCTGAGTATTGCAGAAGTTTTTCCCCCACTCTGGCAAGGGAGTGCCCCTTCATAATGAGGCTTTAGAATTCTGCTTTGCAGGTTTCCGGGCCCAGGCCTTCTTCTGTGGTTTTCCTCTAGAGTCTGACGGCGGAGGCCGTCGCCACTGCCTAGAGGCGGATGCACCTGGCGCAGGAGAAACAGTGAAATGAAGGGTGTTTTATAGTTTCTTTTGACTGGCAAGAGAGTACTTTTCCCACCAGAAGTCATTTGTATGTATTTGACCAAATCATACCCAAATAGCCGATCCCCATGAAAAGGAAAAATAGTCAGGAGCCTTTTGCATGGTGTTTCGGCTGACCAATTTTTTAACCACAGGATCCAACCTTTTATCTGTTGGATCCTTAAGCATTTGTGCATTGTCTACTGGACAAGTTAGACTTTTATTTACACTGGAAATCGCAGTATCAACTGTTGGTACATTCCATTTTTTGGTGAATTTCTCCTCCATGGGATAGAGTGCTGTGAATCTCTTTAGAAGTGAGAAAATTCTTATCCGGGTGAACCCATTCAGCATAAATAAGCTGTTCTAGTAATGCATGGACAGGAAATGCATGCAAAGGCTGTGAAGGTTTTAAGGAACCTAAAGAAGAAACAGAACTCTCAGCTGACTCCGTTAGGGGTAGCTTGAAAGCAGAACTAACCATCTCCGTAAAAGATTGTACCAGCAATTTCTCAGGCTGAAAAAGGTTCATCCACAGTTGTCACCTCCGCAGAGGAGTAATCTGTTTGCCTTTCCTCCTGATCACCTGAGGGTAACACCTCACCCTGTACCCACTGTTGCCTTGGTAAAGGGTCTGAGGTGGGGGAGGGAGATCTAACACGCTTCCTATCCTTTTGGATGGAGGATGCGAATAAAGCCGCTAATCTTCCTTCTAGGCCCTGCAGGGCGGAGGAAAATGCATATTAAGTCGGGTATACAGGAGCTGAGATGTGAGAAGCAGCTGCACCACCAATTGGTTCCAATGACTTACCCTGGCTTGCCATATCTGGTATTTCAGGAGAGAATGACAGTTGTGGAGGCACGACTGGAGTTCCCAGCGCCTGGGGGAGAATTTTTGGTACCTTTGTGGTGTTTTGTTTTTTTTTTGGAAGCCATAGTGCTAAGCACAAAAGCAGAGGCACTAAGTAAATGCACGATTTTCTGAGCAATAGTCTAGCAATACAATGCCGCTATAAAGTTCAGCTTGGTGCTGAGTAAAAATGTATTTCCTGTACTGGAAATGCTTTCATGCATCCCTTACGTGCCCCAGTGCTCCTGTGTCCTGTGTGTCACACCTCCATCTCTTCAGTTGCATCTGATAGAGATCTACTAAGTATTCCAGCCTTTTTAGTGTTAAATGAGGAAGCTGTTTTAAATGCCTCAGATGGAGCTCTGCTCGGCGTCCCCAGCGCCTGCGCCGTGTGCTCTACGTGGACGTTACGTCCCGCACACAGCGCCGTGCATAAGCCACGTCCCTTCGCCACTAAACCCGCCCCAGCAGTCCACGCGCGGATGGCATTCGGGTCTGCCAGTGCAGACCCGTAGAAGGGGAGGCTCTGTCCTTGTAAAAAAAAAAAAAAAAAAATCAAGTATAGACAAGGCTGGGGCGATGGCAGGACAATTTTTTTATTTGTAACACTGACATGGCTATGTGGGGAATCTTTCACTGACTCTCTTGCATGCAAAGGCTGTGAGGTAAATACAACACAGGGAAGCCGCCACCGCACCCCCCGGGGAGGGGGGAGTAGTACAAACTGCTGCTGTACCTCCCAGCCCCTTTGTTCCCCCAGGGGGCAGAAGAACATGCCAAACTTTGTTCAAATAAGAATCCCCCCTGGCTTGCTGAGACCAGACACATGCTGTTTTAGCTGGACACTGAGCTGACTGAGAAGCAGCGTATCAAGGTATGTGCATTTACTCCCTCTAGTGGAGACTTTAAGGCATGACAACATTTTACTCATGGAAGAAAAAAACATAGGTGGACTTTTTACAGTTCCTAGGCCTCTTCCCTTACTTAATCCTCGCCGCAGGATACTTCTGTAACAGACAGATCCAAACTTCACCCATCACGGCGGGCTGCGTTAGCAAACCTTTAAGGACTGGGTCCCTTTTTATTGGGGTTCCACTCTCTTGGACCTGTATTAGCACCCTGCCAGGAAAATCTTTAAGTAATGTAAGCATGACCAAAAAGCCCTGGGTCCCGGGGTCCAGCCCTTCAGAGAGGCGTTTCAGGCAAAACCTCGTGCTTCGTATACGAGGCCCGGGTAGCATCCACCTTGGCCTCAGTGGCACTTTGGATGGATCCAGTCTATGGAGGCTGTTTAAATCCAGCAAGGATCCCTCCAGGGGAGCTCTTCAGAGCACATCTTCACTCGTGACCAACACCTGAGACACTGGCGAAAAAAACTGAGGTGTTCCCGGTATGGGAGGGGTTATAAAGGGAGGCAACTTCCTGTTTGGGGTGTGCCATCACCTGAAGGTGGCCTATAACCCATATAGAAATTACTATGGTGCTCTGTGTCCCGCAACGTATGATAAAGAATATCATTAAGTGACCACTTTGTGCAAAAAAAAATAAATAAAAAAAACTAATTTTCCCGCAACTTGTGGTAAAATATAAAATATTCCATGGACTCAACATGCCTATCAGCAAATAGCTTGGGGTGTCTACTTTCCAAAAAGGGGTCATTTGGTGGGGTTTTGAACTGTCCTGGCATTTTATGCGCAACATTTAGATGCTTATGTCACACATCACTCACTCTTCTAACCACTTGAAGACAAAGCCCTTGTTGACACTTTTTGTTTACATGAAAAAAATTTTTTTTTTGCAAGAAAATTACTTTGAATCCCCAAACATATTTTTTTTAAAGCAAAGGCCCTACAGATTAAAATGGTGGGTGTTGAAATTTTTTTTTCACACAGTAATTGCGCGATACTATATTGCCCAAATGTTTGATGAAATAAAAAAGATGATCTTATGCCGAGTACATGGATACCAAACACGACATGCTTTAAAATTGCGCACAAACGTGCAGCGGCGACAAACTACATACATTTTTTGAAAACATTTAAAAGCCTTTACAGGTAACCACTTTAGATTTAAAGAGGAGGTCTACTGCTAAAATTACTGCCCTCGATCTGATCTTCACTGTGATACCTCACATGCATGGTGCAATTGCGGTTTACATATGACACCAGACCGACGCTTGCGTTCGCCTTTGCGTGTAATCACGGGGGGCAGGGGTGTTATTTTTTTTTTTTTATTATTTATATTGCTTTTTCATTATATAATTTTTATTGTTACCTCAGGGAATGTAAATATCTCCTATGATAGCAATAGTTAGTGACAGGTACTCTTTTTTGAAAAAAATTGGGGTCTATTAGACCCTAGATCTCTCCTCTGCCCTCAAAGCATCTGACCACACCAAGATCGGTGTGATAAAATGCTTTGCCAATTTCCCAATGGCGCTGTTTATATCCGGCGAAACTTAAGTCATGAAATGCTCGTAGCTTCCGGTTTCTTAGGCCATAGAGAGGATTGGAGCCGGTCTGGTCTCTGATCAGCTCTATGGTCAGCTGCCGGAACCACCAGCTGCATTCTCAGGTTCCTTGTTGGCACCGGCGATCCGGAGAAAGCCATGGAAGACGGTTGGAGGAGGATGTTCCCTCCCACTACTTGTAAAAGCAGTCTAGAGGCTAATTAGCTGCTAGGATTACTTTTACATGAAAGCCGACCGCTGGCTGAAAAGAATAATACCAAGATGAAACCTCAACCCGCAGGCATCATTCTGGTATAACCACTCAAAGTCTAGCAACATACCAGTACGTCGCTGGTCCTTGTCGTGCATACATTGTAATCTTCTTTTATTTTTCAGGCAACCAATTGCCTGAACGAAAAAAAGAGATTGATCGGTGGGTATGCCCACCATTAGAATACCGCCCTTAATCCACCCACTTCCAATGATGGGCATACATGTAACTTTTTTTTTTTTTTTTTTTTTAACTGTATCGTGGGAGCAAATGCTGTTGCTGCCAAGATAAATAAATCAGTGCTGCAGCTGAATGGCATACCTGCTAAGCAAATGATGGTTAACAATAAAACAAAGTAACATTACAGTAAAACAGTAAGACTTACCTACCTACAAAGCAAATACAATAAAACATAGTAAAAATTAAACATAGCAATCTGTGCCTAAAAAATATATGCCGAAGCATGGGGGCAATCCACCCCTAATATTAGGAGCAAATCACTCCTCTACCCCTGCCCCCATGCTTTGGCATATATGCTCTTTTTTTTTTTTTTTTTAAACTGTGGTGGTGAAATGAGCTTCGACAGCGCTGGAGTCACAGCTTTATGTATCGTGGGAGCAAACGCTGTTGCTGTCAAGATAAATAAACCCATGTTGCAGTTGAATGGCGCACCTGCTAAGCAAATGATGGTTAAAAATAAAACAAAGTAACATTACAGTATAACATGCCATACCTGCAAAGCAAATACAATAAAACATAGTAAACATAAAACAGAGAGAGAACAATAGTGAGTGAACAATAGAGCGGACAGTATAGAGCGAACATAAGAGAGAGAACAATAGAGAGAGAGAGAAGAAAAATAAAACCACAACTATTTTTGGATTTTTTATTTTATATTTTTGTGTGTTTTTGCATGTGTTTTTTTTTTTCACTTTTTTAAAAACTGTAAACTGAACGTTGCAGATTAGGGTCTCTCAAAATGTGATGGCCATCACATCTTTCGAGACCCTGTGTTAGTGTGCCCTAGGACTGTGTAGTGCTGTACCCTACGCTAATACTCAACTAGCGTGTGGTAGCATTTGAAACAGTCACCAGCAAAGACCAGGTTGGTCAGGACAGGAGGGACAATAAAAGTGGGTGTCACGCCTAAATCCGCGTTTTCTGCAGACACAACCTCTTCTTTGGGGTGTTCTTTGGGTAGGGGTACTAGGGAGGACATACAGAAAATGCCTCTCATGCATGTGGCTCACTGCATTTGCATTGGGAAGGTGGGCCATGGCACCGTCTGGAAACAGAAGGGCTGTGACAATCTCTTCCTGGAATTTAAGAAAGGATCCAGTCTGTCCTGAAGCTTTGTATAGCACAAAAGCAGAGCCAATTGAAATAAATATACAGACACTTTTTGTACCAGTGTCTGGCCTTAGGGGCAATTAGGTATGGCGCCAACAATTGGTCGTTGAGGTCCACCCCTCCCATAATAAGGTTGTATTCGTGGACACAGAGAGGTTTCTCCACAGCACCAGTCGCCTTAGAAATTTGAACTGTTGTATCTGCGTGAAGGGAGGACAGTTCACTGCTAACAAATTATTACACTTCAAGCAGGTTCTCTCCCCCATCTAAGTCGGGATTCTACAAGCCGTTGGGGGAAGCCCCAGCGATTAGATTGCACGGTGCCACATGCGCCAATTCCATAATCAAAAAAACAAGAGGGGGGGGTGGGACTTTAAATGAGACAGCTGACAGATTGGGGTTGAGATACAAAATTCAGTTTATTGCGTATGACGCATATTGATGTGTATACACGTAAATAGCCTGTGCATGTGCACCAAGCATGTCATATGAAATACATGCATATAAACAAACAATACAAATTCTCAACAATAAATAGATGATACACATATCCTAAAATTGTTGTACATAAGATGCTGGGAAAACACACGATAACATGATGTAAAATTAGTCTAAAAATTGATGCGTAAATGTTCATAAAAGTGGAGTCCTATAGAACGCACAGTGGCTGCATCCGTAATGCCTGACGCGTTTCTGTGAATTACACTTCTTCAGGGGCGGATGCTATAGGATGTCTGAAATAATAAGGTAAAATGGTATCAAGAAGTAGGCTAAATAGCAGCCAGAAAAGACAGACAAGTCAGTTTCTGGATACTTACATATGTAACAAGGCATGGTGAGATACAGATGCTGGGTCAAAAGACATTGCGTCGGGCATTACGGATGCAGCCACTGTGCGTTCTATAGGACTCCACTTTTATGAACATTTACGCATCAATTTTTAGACTAATTTTACATCATGTTATCTTGTGTTTTCCCAGCATCTTATGTACAACAATTTTAGGATATGTGTATCATCTATTTATTGTTGAGAATTTGTATTGTTTGTTTATATGCATGTATTTCATATGACATGCTTGGTGCACATGCACAGGCTATTTACGTGTATACACATCAATATGCGTCATACGCAATAAACTGAATTTTGTATCTCAACCCCAATCTGTCAGCTGTCTCATTTAAAGTCCCACCCCCCCTCTTGTTTCTCTGAACCCGGGATGGAGGTACTACCCCGTGCCTCATTTAAAGTCCCAAACCTTCCATTGATACTTGATACCAGGGATGGAGACAGCTGACAGTAGCAGGCAGTTATCCCCTGCCTGGCTTTTTTTGAGGTTTTGAGAGTGTGTGTTAGGGTGCCTTTTGGTACACACACACTTTTTTGCAACAATTCGTTGTATTTTCTGGGTCAACTACATACATCCTCCAGCATGGTGGCCAGCTCTGGGCCAGTGTTTTGTTCTATACCCGGAGCTGCGATGCGCCCTGCGGGCCCCCCCATCCCCTCCACGTTCACCCCAGGGAGGGTTGGTTTGGTGTGGGGGGTTGGGCGGGTGCCGCACCGCGCATCGGCGCCACGCATCGCTCCCATGCATGACGTCACTGGTTGGCGCCGCTGTACGGGAGCAGGCTTTTTCCATCCTCCCGACCTGGCTGGACGTGGTGGCGCCGGTCGTGGGCGGACTTCCACCGCTCAGGCAGGGGCCCCGCCCCATGCCTCGTCGGCTCAGCGTGACGTTGGCGGCAATCGCCGGCGCGGGTGGGTTGCATATTAGGCGTCTCCCCTCGTGCAGTCCTCCTCTCCACATACATGCAGATGTCACAACTTTGGGAAGCTCCTGTCCTCAGTACTTGAAGGTAACATTGCTTGATCATTTTCCTTGAGTTTTTACTTTTATTTTTACCTCAGTTCAATATTTTTGGTATATCTTAGTGGATCTACTTATCCATTTCAGATATGCTTCCCATTACTTGGAAATAATTGGTCACTTTTTGGAGAGGTTGGTATGCACTGAGTGGATGACGCCTGTTTGCGCCTGTCATGCGTTGGATTTCTTGTCGCCTCAGCTCCGGGGTAGAGCAATGTCTTTTGACCCAGCATCTGTATCTCACCATGCCTTGTTACATATGTAAGTATCCAGAAACTGACTTGTCTGTCTTTTCTGGCTGCTATTTAGCCTACTTCTTGATACCATTTTACCTTATTATTTCAGACATCCTATAGCATCCGCCCCTGAAGAAGTGTAATTCACAGAAACGCGTCGGGCATTACGGATGCAGCCACTGTGCGTTCTATAGGACTCCACTTTTATGAACATTTACGCATCAATTTTTAGACTAATTTTACATCATGTTATCTTGTGTTTTCCCAGCATCTTATGTACAACAATTTTAGGATATGTGTATCATCTATTTATTGTTGAGAATTTGTATTGTTTGTTTATATGCATGTATTTCATATGACATGCTTGGTGCACATGCACAGGCTATTTACGTGTATACACATCAATATGCGTCATACGCAATAAACTGAATTTTGTATCTCAACCCCAATCTGTCAGCTGTCTCATTTAAAGTCCCACCCCCCCTCTTGTTTCTCTGAACCCGGGATGGAGGTACTACCCCGTGCCTCATTTAAAGTCCCAAACCTTCCATTGATATTCCATAATCAAAAAGGTGACCAAAAAGTGGCACGCTTGTATAAAAACTGTCCACGTACAAGTGGTACCCCTTTCCGAATAAGGGTGACACCGAGTCCCACACAATCTTACCAGCACTCCCTATGTAGTCTGGACAGTTCTCTGGCTCTTCGTGACTATCTTTTCCCTCGTAAACAATAAAACTATATGTATAGCCTGTTGCCCTGTCACAGAGGATATACATCTTGACCCCATATCCGGCACGCTTGCTGGGAAGATACTGCTTGATAGACATGCGACCAGAAAACTTAAACAAGGACTCAACGCAGACAACTTGATCGGGAATAAACAAGGCTGCAAACTTTTGGTTGAAGTGGTTTACGAGTTGTAGATCCAATCAAATCTAGGATCACCCCGAGGACGACAGAGTTCATTGTCATTGAAGTGCATGAACCGCAAGATCTGCTCCTATTGTATCCTGGTCATGGAGGCAGAAAACACGGGCATATGGTGAATTGGGTCAGTGGACCAATATGGCTGCAACTCACTTTTTTTAGTTATGACCATGAGGAGGTATAGGCCCAGGAAGGTCTTAAATTCGGAGACTGTAATAGGTCTCTAATCTCTGGCAAGTGTCAACTGGGGATTAGTGGCGATGAATTGACTAGCATACAAATTGCTTTGGTCCACAATAGATCTATAGAGATCGTCCGTGAAAAACAGCACATAAAAATCAAGTGACGTAAAACCAACTGTTTCCACCTGAATTCCGGGTTGGTCAGTGAACGGGGGAAGTACGGGTGTTGCAGAAGTGGTGGGCTCCCAATAAGGATTGTCGAATGCAGCAGGAAGGACACTATGGGCTTAACTGCCCTGTGTTTGTCTTCTTACTGGTGGCAGCGGGACACTACTCGTGCTAGCCACCTCGCCAGCTTAAGCTGCACTTATGGGACTCGCCATGTTACCAAGTGTTACTGCAGTGCTGGATGTACGAAAGGATGTACTACGCCGCTGGTGCTTGCCAGTTCACCAGGATGAGAGTGGAACTAGTACTGGTTCTCTGCTCCATACAAGAGCCCTGCGGCTCTTGCACTTCAATGACAGCAGAACGGGGTCGGGTACGCCTGACCTTGGCAGGGACCACAACTCCATCGTCAGAGCTGTCAGGGTGCTGCTGCTGTCTACCGGTTCGTATTCTGAGCCTGAATCTGACACATAAGTGACTTCCTCTTCACTATCTGTCATGCTCAGAAACGTGTAGGCCTCTTCACTACTGTACCTTCGATTTGACATTTTGGTCTCTAAATTTACTGGTACACTAGTGAGACTCACAGAAAAAAAAAAGCTCCCGTCAGCGACTGCTTCAAACACTACAAAAAAAAAACTGTTAGCATTCGCAGGTATCAGGCCTGCCTCTGCAAACGCCGCAGTTATGCGTGTTGTGTTTTGTAAGTGACAGTGATCGATTGATACTGCACTTGGTGGACTGGGCTGGGCGGAGGGGCTAAACGCAGGTGCTAGCAGGTATCTGGGCTGATCCCACTAACAACGCGTTTTTGGGAACCATAAACTGCTGGGGACACTAGTATAGAACTGATCAGATATCGATCCGTACAGTATACTACTAAGGGAGGTGTATGCGTGGGTGTTAGCGCTATTGGCACTAATCTGATGCTGACTGGGGCGACGTAGACACTATCTGACACTAAAACCTAACTGATATCACCCGCCGGGTGATCAGGGGGTTAAACTTTTATTTAGGTAAAATATGGCGGGTGCCCTGATGCTATAAAAAATAAACTAGCTAACCAGCGTCACCCGTGACACTTATACAGTGATCACTGGTGACAAGGGGTGATCAAGGGGTTAAAACCTTTATTATAGGGAGGGTCCCTAGACCTATCTGGGCCTACACCAAGTAAACCAACACTGATTTTTGTCACTAATTACACCAGTACAGTGATAAAAAAAAAAAAATATGAACACTGCACTGGGTGACAGGGGGTAAAGGGGTTAACTGGGGGGGGGGGGGGGTGGGGGTGGCAAGTGTACCTACGTGAACTGGTGTCAGTGTAGTGTTGGTGCACTTACTCTGAGATGTCTTCTCTCCTCTCTCTGGAACGAAAAGACTTCCACGAGGAGAGATGACATCACTTCCCCTACTGTGTTTACACTTACACATGCAGGGGAAGGATTTAATTCGCCAGGAGCGATCACTAGGTCCAGGCCAGATACCATTGGCCTGAGGGTTGATCAATTCTGGATCGAATCAGATCATTGGGGGTGTGCGCCACCCCCGGCGGCCGCACGCGCGAAGTATAGCTACGATGCTTTGCGCAGCTGGGCCAACCGGCTGCAGTATAACTACGGAGGCTGGTCCCGAACCGGTTAACCTTAAGCTGCGCAGGGGGGTTTTCACTGTTAGGGTGACAAGGATGTGGCACTCTCTTGCACAAATTGTGGTGTCAGTGGGGAGTATTGATATTTGTAAAAGATTCTTGGACAGGCATCTTAAAGAACACAACATACAGAGATATAGGAAAAGATATCGACACTGACACACATATACCTACACAGGTTGAACTGGATGGACTATAGTCTTTATTCAACCTTACTATGTACCGTATATACTCGAGTATAAGCCGAGTTTTTCAGCCCATTTTTTAGGCTGAAAAACCTCCCCTCAGCCTCTACTCTAGTGAGCCGTACCTTTCATTACTAAAACAGCTTGTCTCCCGCTGTGTTATGCATTCTGTTCGGCCGTCCATTGTAACAAAGCCCCACCTCCTCCTCGTCCATCCGTGATAGAGGAACACTGATACAATGCGAGGCTGCAGATGGGCACAGTGAGGCTGCAGATGGGCACAGTGAGGCTGCAGATGGGCATTGTTTACCCAGTAGCTGCTGCTGCATTTTCCCATCCTAGGCTCTAGGATTTAGAGAAGACCTGTAAAGAGGAGTGGACCAAAATCCCTCCTGAGATGTGTGCAAACCTGGTAACCAACTACAAGAAATGTCTTACCTCTGTGCCAACTAGAGTTTCTCCACCAAGTACCAAGTTCTGTTTGGCTTAGGGATCAAATAATTATTTTACTCACTGAACTGCAACTCAAGTTATAACATATATATCATGTGTTTTTTTCTGGGTTTTTGGTTGATATTCTGTCTCAATCATTTAAAATACACCTATGATAAAAAAAATATAGACCCTTCATTTCTTTGTAAGTGGGCAGACTTACAAAATTCCAAGGGATCAAATAAATATTTTACCCCCTGTATTACTTCCTGCCACGCTGTCGGTGGCCACATGGTCTTTAAGCACTTCAGCTCCGGAAGGTTTACCCCCCTTCATGACCAGGCAATTTTTTGCAATACTGCACTGCATTACTATAACTGATAATTGTGCGGTCGTGCAATGCTGTGCACAAATAAAATTGATGTCCTTTTTTCCCCACAAACTGAGCTTACTTTTGGTGGTATTTAATCACCTCTGTGGTTACTTTCTGCTATAAAACACATCCAATTAAAAAATGTAAAAGAAAAAAAAAATACAATTTTTGTAACAGCTTACCTGTAATATAATTTTCTTTGAAGTACATCACGGGACACAGAGCCATAGTAGTTACTATGTGGTTATAGGCCACCTTCAGGTGATGGACACTGGTACACCCTAAGACAGGAAGTCCACTCCCTATATAACCCCTCCCACTACTGGGAGTACCTCAGTTTTTGTAGCAAAGCAATACATGTGTATACCAGAAAGAAGGGAGGGACTTCTGTGTCCTGTGATGTACGTCAAAGAAAGGGATTTTACAAGTAAGCTGTTATAAAAATCCTATTTTATTATCGTACATCACGGGACACAGAGCCATAGTAGTTACTATGTGGGATGTCCCATAGCAATGCCAACTGAAGGGAGGTAGACACAACAAAAGTAGGGCACCAAGAGACCAGAGGACTTATACTGCTGCCTGCAGCACACTGCGCCCAAAGGCGATATCCCCATGACCTTTTACATCTACTTGATAGAATCTGGTAAATGTATGGACTGAAGACCAAGTTGCGGCCTTGCAGATCTGAGCCATGGAGGCTTGGTGATGCACTGCCCAGGAAGTACTAACAGCCCTGGTGGAGTGCACTTTAATATGAAAAGGTGTAACTTTCCTCTTTAAACCATAAGCTTGAACAATCATTTGACAAATCCATTTAGAAATAGTAGATTTTGATGCTGCCTGTCCTCTTAGGACCCTCAGGCAACACAAACAAAACATCCATTTTTCGAACCTGAGCAGTCACTTTCAAGTAGGCCTTGACTGCTCTCACCACATCAAGAGAATGTAATGACTTTTCTTCTACAGAACAGGGTTCTGGGAAAAATGAGGGTAGAACAATATCCTGGTTTAGATGAAAACCTGATACTACCTTTGGTAGAAAATTAGGATGAGGACGCAATACAGCCTTATCCTTGTGCATAATTAAATATGGCTCTTTACAAGAAAGAGCAGCCAACTCCGATATCCTTCTTGCTGAAGATATGGCTACCAGAAAAACTAGTTTCCTTATCAAAAGGACCAGGCGAATATGTCGTATCGGCTCAAAAGGTTGTTTTTGTAATGCCGACAGGACTAAATTCAAGTCCCAAGGGTTCAGGGGAGACCTAACCGGAGGATTAGGCTGCGTTACCTCCTGAATAAAGCTACGAACCAAAGAGTACGAAGCAAGTTGGTCGCTGAAAAAATACAGATAAAGCTGAAACCTGGCCCTTGATAGTACTCAAGGCCAGCTTCATTTCTAATCCCATCTGTAGAAAGTCAAGGATTCTACCTATGACATATTTCCTGGGGTGCCAACCCCTGTATTCACACCAGGAGACATATACCTTCCAGACTCTATAATATATAACTCTGGAGGCCGGCTTCCTTGCATTAACCAAGGTAGACACCACCGAAGCGGACAGCCCACACTTCTTCAGAATGTGCGTCTCAATAGCCAAACCGTTAAATTTAGCATTTGTAAGGTAGGATGGAATACCGGACCTTGCGACAGAAGGTCTGGCCATGGCGGTAGGGTTCACGGGTCCCCTACCGCCATCTTTACGATCTCTGCATACCAAGCTCTCCTGGGCCACAAGAATCACCGCCTTCCCTTCCTGATTGATCCTGTGAAGAAGACGCGGAAGCAGAACAGGATGGAATGCATAAATCAGTGAAAACTGATTCCACGGGAACACCAAGGCATCTGTTCCGCATGCCAGTGGATCCTTTGTCCTTGACACAAAATTGTCGATCTTTTTGTTGAACCTGGATGCAAACAGATCCATGTCCAGGATTTCCCCATTTTTAACATTGTCAGAAAGATGGGGTGAAGAGACCATTCTCCTGGGAGCAACTGCTGGCAACTCAAGTAGTCCGCCTGCCAAATCTCTATTCCTGGAATGAAGACTGCTGATAGGCAAGGTATGTTGTTTTCTGCCCAGGTTAGGATAATATTCACCTCTATCTGGGCCGCACGACTTCTCGTGCCCCCTTGGTGATTGATAAAAGCCACTGCTGTAGCATTGTCGGATTGGATCTCGACAGGACAATTCCATAGTCTGTGTGTCCAGGCCTTCAGGGCCAGGCGCGTGCTGCCCGAATCTCTAGAATATTGATGGGCAAGGTCATTTCTGATTTTGACCATCTCCCTTGGACATATGCTTCTTCCAGGGCTGCTCCCCAGCCCAGAAGGCTAGCATCTGTTGTTACCACCTTCCAGGTAACTGGAAGCAAGGATTTCCCTTTCTGCAGATTCTTGGCTATCAACCACCAACTGAGGCTTTGGCGCACCTTTGGGGATAACCGCAATGGGAAGTCTAGAGCTTGGACCTTCTTGTTCCAAGTCGATAGGACACTGTTTTGCAGTAGCCTCAAATGAATTTGAGCATACGGAACGGCCTCGAATGAAGCCACCATCTTCCCCAACAATCTCATGCAAAGTCGAATAGAAGGATTCTTCTTTGCTTTGACCACCTGAATCATTTCACTTATGGAATTGATCTTTGCCTGGGGCAAGAACACAATTTTTTGAGCTGTATCTATGATCAGACCCAAGTATTCCAATCTCCTTGATGGTTTTAAGGAAGATTTCTCTAGGTTGAGAATCCAACCTAGGTACTCCAGGTAGCTGACTGTGGTGAACAAACTCTGGGCTAAGCGGGCTACCGACTGGTCTATCAAGAGCAGATTGTCTAAGTAAGCTAGAATCGTTATCCCTTGAGCCCTTAATCTGGCTAAAGGGGGAGCCAGGGCCTTTGTAAACACTCGAGGTACAGTAGCTAGACCGAAAGGCAGAGCTACAAACTGAAAATGAAGATTTTCTATCTCGAAGTGCAGATATTTCTGGTGAGCGGGAAAAATCGGTACATGGAGGTAAGCATCCTTGATGTCGATTGATACTAGAATTTCTCCACCTTGTAGAATGGAGGCTACTGATCGGATTGACTCCATGCGAAAAGAGCGGATATTCAAAAAACGATTTAGATCTTTGAGATCTAGAATGGGTCCGACATCCCTGTTTGGTTTTGGCACTGTGAAAAGGTTTGAATAAAACCCTAATCCCTGCTCTTCCATGGGGACCACCGATATCACCTTTTGAGACAAACGATAGTCCAATGCTTGAAAGAGAGACTTCTTTTTCTCTGGAACTTTGGGAACGTTTGATCTGAGAAAACGAGGAGACGGGGACTTGCGGAACTCTAGTTTGTACCCTAGCGTTATTGAGGAAGCCACCCATTCGACACTCTTCCTGCCAGACCTTTGAGAACTGCAGAAGTCTTCCCCCCACTCGAGCAAGCGGGGCGCCCCTTCATAAGGAGGTTTTAGTATTTTGTTTTGTAGGTTTCCTTCCCCAGGACCTCTTTTGTCCCTGGGGTCGACTCTGAGGTTTGCCTGTTGAACTTGACGGTGGAGGCCGTCGTGACTGCCTGGAGCCTGATGCCCCGGGTACTGGAGAAGAAGCTCGTTTAAAAGAAACACACTTACTCCTTTTCTTAACCAGCAAAAGGGAACTTTTTCCATTAGAAATTCTTTGGATGGATTTATCCAGATCATCCCCAAACAGCCTTTCGCCACAAAAAGGAAAACTAGCCAGGAGCTTTTTGCATGGCGCTTCGGCTGACAATTTTTTCAACCATAGTATTCTACGCATATGCACCAGCCCAAGCGTAAGTCGAGAGGCCTGGAGAACAGAATCACTCATAGCGTCTATTGCAAAACATAATGCCCCTGTTATCCTGGTATCCCCCCCCCAATCTTGGGCCTGCTGATCAGGAATAATCTTGAGCACCTGTTTAAACTAGTCTCTCAAGGACTGACACACCAATTGCTGCCAGCGCAGGCTGAGTCACTGAACCTGCCAGAGAAAAAAAAACAAGTTAGACTTATCGGTAACTTGTTTTCCAGAAGTCTTTCAGGACAGCACCTGAGAGATAGTGACTCCCACCAGACCATAGGAAACACCTTCTTCCTCCAGAACTTTAAAGGGAGGCACCTCCCTACCATACCTCAGTTGTAGTAGAGAAAACCTCCGGCCCTGGCTGGAACACAAACACATACGTTAGTCACAGCATAGTATATTAAATACAAATAGGGCGGGATGTTGCTGCCCTGAAAGACTTCTGGAAAACAGGTTACTGGTAAGTCTAACTTGGTTTTTCCCAAGGCGTCTTTCAGGACAGCACCTGAGAGGATAACAGAGACTTACCCCCTCAGGGCGGGACAACAGCTTGCAGGACCTTTCTGCCAAACGCCTGATCATTAGCAGATGCGAGGTCCAGCCTGTAATGTTTCACGAATGTGTGAAAACTTGACCATGTTGCCGCCTTGCATATTTGTTCAAGGGTGGCACCAGCTCTCTCTGCCCAAGTGGATGCTAGTGCTCTTGTTGAGTGTGCACAAATTCCTGCTGGTGGAGACACACCTGCATGCGAATAAGCCTCTGAAATGGACAGTTTCAAATACCTTGCTAAAGAAACCTTAGAAGCCTGGTAGCCTTTCCTGTTGCCCGAAAATAGCACAAACAGTGAATCTGAACGTCTAAAGAGCTTTGTTCTTTCCAAGTAACATAACAAAGTCCTTCTGACATCCAACATGTGGAAACAAGTCTCCTTCTCCCCTGCTGGGTTAGGGCAGAAGGTTGGAAGTACAATGTCCTGAACACGATTCTGTACTGAAGCTACCTTAGGTAAGAACTTCTGGTCTGGCCTAAGTATAACCCTAATTGCACAAAGATCTTGTGAGCCACAAATGGATTGATGCCTATAAAGTAAATTCAAATACTTCAATCAGCTGCACACACTAACCACGTTTCATATCGTGTATGTGACAAAATCAAAATAAATAATTGTGTATGCGCTAGATAAAAATAAATAACGTGATATAAAAATATAGATAACATCAAAAAAATATCGTAGCGTAAAATCTATAAATCACATTAAAAAATATTCAATATTAAATGTCGTGAGCAATAATCAGTGCCATTCATTTATGAAAACAAGTGAATAAATATATATACATATAACAACATGCAACATGCAAAATGTGAAAAAATCCAAGTGATGATAAAAAAATATTAAAGTGTCCAACAATTCAATTAAAATTAATCAGTAAAATATGATATATAAAGTACAAACATTAGTGTCCAAAAAAATATATAGGCATTCCTCATGTTCTTCCTATATGGTGTGCAAATAACGGCATGCTTCGGTGCCCTCCAGTGACCCCCAATTGCTCATGCGCTCACCTCTGAGCGTGTGACACAGTGATTAAACAGTGTCTATACACGCAGGAGAGCCACTCCTGGGCTCATATAGGATCTGTTGGGAATGATCTGCACCTCTCTCAGATAACCATCAATGGTAACATATGTAGGAAAGAAAGAAACTCCATAGCGTAATACCGTCAGAGATTTATTAAACAATATAAAACCACTTCCCTCCAGGAGGGTACTCAAAGTATGGGTGCATCAGTGCACCATCCTATCCATAGTGTAATACACAGGGATACAGGAACAAACGTATGGCGTGCGGTGTGTAATCCTCTGTTTGTCTGTGTAGCTCCGTCCTGCCCCTCCCCTACGCGTCTTCGGCACAGGGATCACGTGCCTTCATCTGGGGGATCTAATAGGATGAGCACTCACTGTAATATATATAGTGTAACGGCGGCCATTTTGCCTGAGACCACAGACACAACTAGTAATGGGCTACGGCCGTATACGGTGGCCATTTTGCCTGAGACCGCAGACACAACTAGTAATGGGCTACGGCCGTATACAACCAACGATGAACAGCGCTGACTGTCAGCAGTGATGGTCTGAGATAAGCAGAAAATATTTAGATTAGCTAGCGATGTTAACCCTATCTGCAAGTGTAAGTGCAAGTGGATGAGCCAAACTGTGTTGTTAATTCAGGACAGAGCCACAAAACAGAGAGCACCACACCGCACCTCATACAAGAAAAAAACTCATCTACAGCCAATATACATTTAAAAATCATAGTAATCTAATTGTGACAATTTTGTTATGTAAACATCAATAGAAAATACTTTTACATAAAATAAAACACAATACCATTCAATGAATATGTTTATATCAATAGTGGATATTGTTAAAAATACCAAAGGGGAATCTGTACCAATAATGGATCCAGCTTAAAATACCATAGGGGAATATATACCCAATAATGCTTTAATTTCAATTAATCTACATTGATAAAACTCCATTAATAAAAAACCCATTAATAAAAAAGGAGGATCCTATCCATAATGAGTATATAATATAGTAAAGATAAGCGAATAAATTATATATTAAAATATTATATTAAAAATTTTATAAAAATATATACGGTATATAAAATGTTATTAAAATTACTATGCGAGAATATTTTATTAAAATCACCATAAAAATACATATATAATCACCTAAAAATATTATATATATTATATATATATATATATATATATATATATATATATATATATATATACACACATGCCATCCTGTAGAGTACTAAAGAGGGAATGGATGAACATATATATATATAAACAAACCACAATAGATCAAGGTAATTAATAATATATCTGGAAGGGTGCTATATCAATGATACTACATCACAACAGCTACTCCCCAATACATTAAGAAAAATGTTAACGCCAACACAACTCCATCACAATGTATATTCCTATTATTACAGCAAATGTAGCCATATTTCAACATCCTGTTACCAGTCGCAAAACCAATATAACTAACCTTTGAAAAGTGGATATCTAGGTGGGATATTCTAAATAGACTATAATCAATAGTTACTCAAGAAACACCTCAAATCAAACTCCTTGTTAAGCCCTCCAGGAGACAAGGAGCCGAGCTGGTGTATCCACCATGATTCACGTTTACTAATCTCTCTTACAAAGTTGGAACCCCTCCAATGACGCTTGGGTACCTCTATTCCCCAGAACTTCATTCCAACCATGCTTTGGTTGTGCACTCGTTTGAAGTGTATGGACAGATGGTGCTTGTCAGACCCCTTACGTATATTCCTTACGTGCTCTTCTATACGGTCCTTCAAAGCCCTAGTGGTACGTCCCACATAAATATAATTGCATGGACACTTCAATGCATAAACAACTCCTATAGTATCGCAGGATATAAAATCTCTAATAACATAAGAGTGGTTATTTCTAGGATTAGTGAATTCCTTTATCCTTCTGTTATTCCCAGGAACCCTAACGCAACTGTAGCACCTACCACAACCAAAAAAGCCCTTGAGGTCCCAGAACATCAAAGGTTTCGGGGGGGGGGGGGGGTGGTTCAACTACATTATGAACCAATCTATCTCGTAGATTGGGTGCTCACTTGAAAATAATCTTGGGCTTCTCTGGGAGTACCTCTTTTAGATGGACATCTTGCTTTAAAATATTCCAATACTTCCGTATAATCCTCTGAACTTCATTATTTTGCAAAGAATAATTTAGAACGATACTGATACCATCATTAACATCCTCTCCCATGGTTTCAATCCTATCTTTAAGTAAGCTTTCTCTACTGAGGCATGCAACTTCCAACTTTTCTTTCTGTAAAAAATCTTTCTGATATCCCTTATCTAGAAACATACTGCTTAGTATGTCAGACTGGTGCTCAAAATCCTCAGCCCGCGTACAGTTTCTCCTCAACCTTGTAAATTGGCCTCTGGGAATATTTTCTAGCCAAGGTTTGTGGTGACAGCTTGTGGTCGGGATGTAAGAATTGCGATCTGTCGCTTTAAAAAACGTTTTTGTAACCAAACCTCCACTAGTGTTAAAAAATTCCAAATCTAAAAAGTGGATATATTCTCTATTTATATCCCAGGTTAAAGAGATGTTGAGGTCATTTCTATTCATGGAGTCCAATAGAGCCATTAATGTTTCCATGCTGCCCTTCCAAATTATCAGCAGGTCATCAATGAACCTTTTATATAGTAAAATATTACCGCAATCCTCATTAAAAACACCCTCCTATTACCACTTAGCCATGTACAAGTTTGCCACACTGGGGGTGAACTTAGCGCCCATAGCGACCCCCTTAGTCTGTAGGTAAAATTTGTTGCCGTACCAAAAAAAATTGTGCCGTAGACAGAAATCTAAGCATTTAAGAATAAATATGATAAAATCCTCATTCACCAAATCTTCTTTCCTCAGGGCCCATTCAACTGCTTTCAAGGCTCCTACGTGGTCAATATTAGTATAAAGTGAGGATACATCTCCTGTGACCAAAATAGTATCCTCTTGTGCTTTACATTTATCCAGGAGTTGCAGTATGTGCTTAGTGTCCTTGAGATAGGCCGTAGTCTTCTTAACCAGAGGTTGCAGATGGATATCGATATATTCCCCCAATCTAGACGCAAGAGATTCAATGCCGCTCACTATCGGCCTACCAGGGGGGTTGTTACTATCCTTATGGATCTTTGGTAAGTAATAAATTACTGGTATTTTACTAAAAATGGGAACTAAATACCTTGCTTCTTGTTGACTTAAAAATCCTTCATCCACACCATATTTGATAACTTGTTCCAGTGTTTTTTTGAAGGACCTGGAGGGGTTATTATCCAGCAATTGATATGTATCAGTATCATTTAATATCCTTTCCATTTCTGACTTGTATTGTTGCAGGGATAAAACAACTATCCCTCCACCTTTGTCTGCCGGCCTTACCACTATATCTGTCCTTTTCTCTAATGTGTTCATCCCTTTTCTAAAATCCTTGTGTTCATAAAACTTTTTAATTGGCAATTGCTCTAGCTCACTAGTAACCAATTTTTTTAACAAATCCACATATTTGTTATTGGCTATATGAGGATTGAACACAGAATTATTCTTCAGACTGGTAAATTTGGTATTCCTAATAGTTTTTTCCACCGGATTGAGAGCGTAATATTTCTTGATGTTTAACTTTCTGATGAACTTCTGTACTCCAACATATGTCTCAAACTTATTAAGCCCTTTCTTAGGGGCAAACTTGATGCCTTTATCGAGCACCAAAAATTCTTCTCTTGACAAAGTGGTCCCACTCAGGTTAAAAATCCCATTACCTAGTCTTCTCGCCTTCTCTTTCTGCTGTATTCTTCTCCCTGCTCTCCTCCCCCTCTTCCTGGGTTTCTTGTCTCGCGGGGGGACCCTCCCCTGTTCTCCCCTAAAAAAGATTCATCCAAAAATTGCTCTTCATTATCCTCCAATGGCTGGTAGTTATTGTAGACAGGTATTCTATACTGATCTTGTGGAGGATTTTCATACCTTAATCGCTGTGGCTTCGGCGAGTAGTAAACACCTCCCCTATGTGTGTCCCTATATGAGTCGGGAGGGATCCTCTGGGGGTATTGATTGTATGGGGGACCCTTGTAAGAGTGCTGGTTCCCTCTGTATGGTGTACCTTGCTGGTATCCGTAATGGATACCAGCAAGGTACACCATACAGAGGGAACCAGCACTCTTACAAGGGTCCCCCATACAATCAATACCCCCAGAGGATCCCTCCCGACTCATATAGGGACACACATAGGGGAGGTGTTTACTACTCGCCGAAGCCACAGCGAGTAAGGTATGAAAATCCTCCACAAGATCAGTATAGAATACCTGTCTACAATAACTACCAGCCATTGGAGGATAATGAAGAGCAATTTTTGGACGAATCTTTTTTTAGGGGAGAACAGGGGAGGGTCCCCCCGCGAGACAAGAAATCCAGGAAGAGGGGAAGGAGAGCAGGGAGAAGAATACAGCAGAAAGAGAAGGCGAGAAGACTAGGTAATGGGATTTTTAACCTGAGTGGGACCACTTTGTCAAGAGAAGAATTATTGGTGCTCGATAAAGGCATCAAGTTTGCCCCTAAGTAAGGGCTTAATAAGTTTGAGACATATGTTGGAGTACAGAAGTTCATCAGAAAGTTAAACATCAAGAAATATTACGCTCTCAATCCGGGGGAAAAAACTATTAGGAATACCACATTTACCAGTCTGAAGAATAATTCTGTGTTTAATCCTCATATAGCCAATAACAAATATGTGGATTTGTTCAAAAATAGAGTTAGGTACCTGGTAACTCTTTTTCTAAGAAGTCTTCCAGGGCAGCATCTGAGAGATAGGCTTCTCCTCCCTGAAACAGGAAACACATTAGTCCACCATTATAAATTTCACAGTCTTACCTGCGTGTCTCAGTTGTATTAAAGCACCGAAGGAAATCTCAGTAAATCTTAAAAGCTCCCCCGTTGTACCTGGTATTTGTCTTTTCAAGGGTGGGAACTAGTGCTGCCCTGGAAGACTTCTTAGAAAAAGAGTTACCAGGTACCTAACTCTATTTTCTCGAATCGTCTTCCAGGGCAGCATCTGAGAGGATGTATCAAGCAATACTTACTAGGGTGGGGATAGAGACTGGAGCACCTTGCGACCAAGTGCCTGGTCTTGGTCAGACAGCTGGTCTATGCAGTAGTGCCTTGCGAAGGTACTGAAGCTCGACCATGTCGCTGCCCTGCAGATCTGCTCCAGAGTTGCCCCTGCTTTCTCTGCGACCGAGGTAGCCCAGGCTCTGGTTGTGTGTGCTCTGATCCCGCTTGGCGGAGTGAGGCTTTGTGCCTCATAGGTCGTCTGTATGGCCATTCTTATCCATCTGCTGATGGTATTCTTGGAAGCCTGTTTCCCTTTGTTGACTCTTGCATAAAGGACAAAAAGGGAGGTCGTTCTTCGCCAATCCTTCAATCTTTCGAAATATGTTTCCTACATCGCGTTTGTTGTGAGTGTCTCTTTTCGCTAGCCATAGTTTTTGGAAGCAAAAGTATGATGATATTTTGGGTTCTATGGAATGTTGAGGGGACCTTGGGTAGAAAGGCCGGGTCTGGAGACAGAATTATTTTGTCTCAATGTATTAGGCAGTATGGTTCCATTATAGACAGTGCTTGGATTTCGCTCACTCTTCTGGCTGATACTAGGGCCACAAGAAGTACAGTCTTTAAGGTGAGGTTTTTGTCTGAGCTATCTTCCATCGGTACAAATGGAGGGGAAAGAAATCCTATAAGTACTGTGAACATGTCCCAAGTTGGAGTTCTATTCCTTTTGGCTGGTCTAGCTCTTTTGAGTGACATCAGGAATCGCTTTATCAGCGGGTACTCTGCTCGTCTTGTGTCTATGAACGAGGAGAGAGTGCTGCAACATGTACCTTCAGCGTACTTGGGGAAATATTTTTGTCTGCTCCATCTTGTAGAAAATCCAGGATTGTTGGGTTTATTCCTCTTTTGGAATATGGTTTGTTTCTGTTCCAGAAGACAAACTTTTTTTCCTCACTTTCTCGTAGATCGCCCTAGTTACGGGCTTCCTGCTGTTTAGGATGGTATCGATCCCATTGTCTGACAATCCTTTGTTCTGAAGTCTCACCCCTTCAGTACCCAGGCTTCAGGATTCTGTGGTTCGGGTGGTTGACTGGGCCCTGTGATAGGAGAGCTGGCCGGTCCATCAGTGTCAGCTGAGGCTGGATGCTGAGGTTTTTCAAGTGGCTGAACCATGCCCTTTGTGGCCAGTGCGGTGCTATTAGTATCACCATTGCTCTCTCTGCCTTTATTTTTTGAATCACCCTTGGTATTGTGGCAGTTGGAGGGAATGCATAGCATAGTTGCCATACTCAGCTCTGGTTGAAGGCGTCTACGCCGCTGTTGCCATCTATGGAGTCCAAAGAGAAGAATGTTGGTGATTTTGCAATCGCTTTGGAGGCGTATAGATCTACCTCGGGTACTCCCCACTTTTGAGTGACTTGTGCGAAGGTCACTTGGTTCAGAGACCACTCCGTCTGTTTTATGGTCTTCCGGCTCAGGAAGTTTGCCAGCGCATTGTCTGTTCCTTTCAGCTAGATACCTGATATTGACTTTGTTTGATTCTGCCCATAGTAGGATTTTCTCCGTCAGCTTCATCAAGCTTCAGGACTTTGTCCCACCTTGCCTGTTTAGGTATACCACAGTCGTGACGTTGTCCGATTGTAACTTTACGTTTCTCCCCTGTATTGCTGGTTTGAACGCTTTTAATGCTTCCCCCACCGCTTTTAGCTCTCTCATGCTTGAGGAGGCTTGGGACCATTTGGAGGTCCATTTTCCCTGTGAGCAGAGGCCCTCCAAGTGTGCCACCCAGCTTAGGGCGTTGGCATCGGTGGTGATCCCGATTGGATTGGGCCCATTTGCGTCCTTGGATGTATCGAAGTAGATTGAGCCACCATTGTAGTGTTAGTTTGACTGTGGTTGGAACAGGAAGGGACCTGTCTAGGGATGAGTGGCTGCCATCCCACTGGGACAGAATGTAGTTCTGTAGAGGTCTCATGTGAATCTGTGCCCAGGTGATAGCTGGAATAGAAGACGTCATCAGTCCTAGTACGGCCATACCTTGTCTGAATGTTATGGCGTTGGTCCTTTTTAGGAAGGTTACTGCCTGTGTGATTTTTTCGTTCTTTTCTTCCATTGGGAAGGTTTTCGTTAGTCTGGAGTCCAGTGTATATAGCCCAAATATACCACTCACTGGCTTGGGGTCATCTGTGATTTTTCTGCATTTATTATCCATCCCCGGTTTTGCAGATAGGCCATACTTGTGCACAGGTTGCTTTCTAGGGCCTCTGCTGAGTCCGCAAAGAACAGTAAATCGTCTAAATATGGCATTATGCCAATACCTAGTTGTCTTAGACCTTTTAACGCTTCAGCCATTGTCTTTGTAAAGATTTTTGGTGCAGAGGAGATGCCGAAAAGGAGAGCTGTGTATTGAGGGTGCGGCATAGTTGCTGGCCCTTGTACTGCGAATCTCAGGAATTTTAGGATGACCCTCCTTTATGGGGACATGTAGGTAGGCATCCTATAGGTCTATTGTCGCCATAAATGTCTCCCGTGGAAGGATGTCATTTCTTTGTAGTGTGGGAGGAAACCGGAGTACCTGGAGGAAACCCACGCAGGCACAGGGAGAACATGCAAACTCCAGGCAGGTAGTGTTGTGGTTGGGATATGAACCAGCGATCCTTTTTACTGCTAGGTGAGAGTGCTACCCACTACACCACTGTGCTGCCCTTCCTAGGTGTGTCACTCTCCAGAAGTTCTTGAAGCTGGCTTAGCCTGATTGATAAAGTCCGGGTTGTGCAGGTGGAAGCTATTGCCGGATTTCCATGGGGTCGCTTAAGGTACCCGCGTCGTCAAAGGCCAAGTCAGATTTATTTGTGACTTTTGCCAGAAAACCATCCACTTTGGGGCATTTAGCCCAGGTTTTGGTGTCCGTCTCTGCAAACGGGTCTGCGTTTAACTGTGGCTGGCATGAAGAGTTTCTTCTCTGGGTCTTCGCACTCTTTTTTTAAAGATATCTTTATGAGTTTGGTGTACAGGGAATGTACTAGGTTTTCTGGGTTGTAGCTCTTTATACATCTTGTCATGTATTGTAAGTTCTGCGTATTTATGTTCTTTAATACCTAGCGTGTCCGCTATGGCTTTTAGAAGGCTATTTCCTGATAGAAATAATGTTGCCCTCTGAAACCGCATCTTCCTTGTCGGAGTCTGAGCAAAGTTCATTCTCCGATTCGGGTTCATCCGAATCCTCTTGTTCTGTCTGTTCCCTGTTACCTGAAGGAAGGCATAACCGGTGGTAGACAGGGTATTGGTCTGACTGACGCTTGATAGCGCTTCTAACTTTTTAATAGCTGAGCGTAGAGGCGCCATGGTGCTCTGTATTTCTTTCTTGAAAGAGCTGAGCAGATCTTTCAGATACCCTTGCGATTCTTTGGTCACCATTTTGTCTATACATTTTTGATATAGGGGTTTTTTTTTTTTTTTTTCCCCCCATTCTGGGGAAAACCGGTGGCTGCACAAAGCACATGTTTTGTTGCTTTCCACTTCCCTTTTCCCCAGTGGTCTTTGCCTGAAATCAAGGACAAAAAAGGTCCCCATGAGGTAGGCGGGTAAAGGCTGCCTGTAAGTAGGCAGTTTTACAGTAAGGTTAAGACAGAGGTGACTCTTGAGTATTCTGGCTTACCTTGGAGCTGTCCTGGCTTGCAGGATCTGCAGGGCAGGGTGGAGAAGTGTCAGCCACCAGGATCCTCTGCTTAGAGGGGCCTTTTTAACTGCTTCCTGCTTAAGCTACGGCCCCGCCCCCAGCTGACCCCGTGCAGGTTGGTGGATATACCTGCACATGCTGCTGCAATTGGTATCCTCCCTTCTGGGCCCAATAGGGAGGGGGACTCTGCTGCAGTATGCATGTATATTGATATATTTGCTATTATTAAAAATCTTTTTTTTTTTTAAATTCCCACCCCCGGAAGTGATGTAACCATAGCCCATTCTGTATCCTTGGAAGCAGGCTCCAGGAAAATGGCCGCTAACCCGGAAGTGTCTCTGGCACCATCTTGGTACACCCCACCAAGCCTCCATGAGGAGAGGCTTGTTTTGCGGTGTGTAGAGGACGCTGATCGCGGCAAAAAAAAAAAAAACGGCAATCAAGTGGGCAGCGGGTGTGGACATCACGGGGGTAGGAGAGGAACAAAAAATAAGCCGTGAGGCACCTACCCGTCCTGGGCGGTAGCGGCTGTAATAAGGGGGCAAGGCATCCATGCACCCACACCACTGTACGCTCTTCATGTCTGGGAGTATGTTGCCAGAGCTTGCACATGGAGTTCCCTGGTGAAAAAACTGCAGTAGGTCCCTTGAGCAGTGGCATGGGGGAAATGTCAGTGCATTATTGCAGCTTGGGGGGATGATTGCAGACCCCTCTGTAGGGGTGAAATCTCAGGCAGAGCAATACTGCTCAAATATGCTGCCCCTGCTCACCCTCCCAAGGCCCGCAGGGCTGGATGGGATGCTGGCAGGGAGTCTCCTGCAACTAGCACAGAGACTGAAGTAAAATAACAAACGTTTCTTTTGCAGCTCCTGTGGGTCCGGAGGAAACACAAACAACTGAGGCACGCAGGTAAGACTGTGAAATTTATAATGGTGGACTAATGTGTTTCCTGTTTCAGGGAGGAGGAGCCTATCTCTCAGATGCTGCCCTGGAAGACGATTCGAGAAAAATTGGTTGCTAGTGAGCTAGAGCAATTGCCAATTAAAGTTTTATGAACACAAGGATTTTAGAAAAGGGATGAACACATTAGAGAAAAGGACAGATATAGTGGTAAGGCCGGCAGACAAAGGTGGAGGGATAGTTGTTTTATCCCTGCAACAATACAAGTCAGAAATGGAAAGGATATTAAATGATACTGATACATATCAATTGCTGGATAATAACCCCTCCAGGTCCTTCAAAAAAACACTGGAACAAGTTATCAAATATGGTGTGGATGAAGGATTTTTAAGTCAACAAGAAGCAAGGTATTTAGTTCCCATGGTTAGTAAAATACCAGTAATTTTTTACTTACCAAAGATCCATAAGGATAGTAACAACCCCCCTGGTAGGCCGATAGTGAGCGGCATTGAATCTCTTACGTCTAGATTGGGGGAATATATCGATATCCATCTGCAAACTCTGGTTAAGAAGACTACGGCCTATCTCAAGGACACTAAGCACATACTGCAACTCCTGGATAAATGTAAAGCACAAGAGAATACTATTATGGTCACAGGAGATGTATCCTCACTTTATACTAATATTGACCACGTAGGAGCCTTGAAAGCAGTTGAATGGGCCCTGAGGAAAGAAGATTTGGTGAATGAGGATTTTATCATATTTATTCTTAAATGCTTAGATTTCTGTTTACGGCACAATTTTTTTTGGTACGGCAACAAATTTTACCTACAGACTAAGGAGGTCGCTATGGGCGCTAAGTTCGCCCCCAGTGTGGCAAACTTGTACATGGCTAAGTGGGAAGAGGAGGGTGTTTTTAATGAGGATTGCGGTAATATTTTACTATATAAAAGGTTCATTGATGACCTGCTGATAATTTGGAAGGGCAGCATGGAAACATTAATGGCTCTATTGGACTCCATGAATAGAAATGACCTCAACATCTCTTTAACCTGGGATATAAATAGAGAATATATCCACTTTTTAGATTTGGAAATTTTTAACAATAGTGGAGGTTTGGTTACAAAAACGTTTTTTAAAGGGGTTGCAATTTTTTTTTTTTTTTTTTAAATAACAAACATGTTATACTTACCTTCACTGTGCAGCTCGTTCTGCACAGAGTGGCCCCGAACCTGGTCTTCTGGGGTGCCTCGGCGGCTGTTTCAGCTCCTCCCCGCAAGCATTAACCACCTTAATGCAAGCTCCCTCGCATGGTGGTTAGTGCTTGCGGGCGCGCTCCCGTGATACAGCCGGCGGCTATAGCCGCTCACTGTATCACTCGGCTCCGCCCCCCAGCGCGCCGCGTCATTGGATGTGATTGACAGCAGCGCGAGCCAATGGCTGCGCTGCTTCCAATCCATCCACTGTAGCCAATCAGCGGCCAGGGTGAGCGGAGGAATAGCTGTCGGGAACGCGAAGCTGACTTTCGAGGCGTCAGGTAAGTAAAACGGGGGGCTGGGGGCGGCGGTATTGTCAGAAGTTTTTTCACCTTAATGCATAGAATGCATTAAGGTGAAAAAAATGTTACCTTTACAACCCCTTTAAAGCGACAGATCGCAATTCTTATATCCCGACCACAAGCTGTCACCACAAACCTTGGCTAGAAAATATACCCAGAGGCCAATTTACAAGGTTGAGGAGAAACTGCACGCGGGCTGAGGATTTTGAGCACCAGTCTGACATACTAAGCAGTATGTTTCTAGATAAGGGATATCAGAAAGATTTTTTACAGAAAGAAAAGTTGGAAGTTGCATGCCTCAGTAGAGAAAGCTTACTTAAAGATAGGATTGAAACCATGGGAGAGGATGTTAATGATGGTATCAGTATCGTTCTAAATTATTCTTTGCAAAATAATGAAGTTCAGAGGATTATAAGGAAGTATTGGAATATTTTAAAGCAAGATGTCCATCTAAAAGAGGTACTCCCAGAGAAGCCCAAGATTATTTTCAAGAGAGCACCCAATCTACGAGATAGATTCGTTCATAATGTAGTTGAACCACCCCCCCCCCGAAACCTTTGATGCTCTGGGACCTCAGGGGCTTTTTTGGTTGTGGTAGGTGCTACAGTTGCGTTAGGGTTCCTGGGAATAACAGAAGGATAAAGGAATTCACTAATCCTAGAAATAACCACTCTTATGTTATTAGAGGTTTTATATCCTGCGATACTATAGGAGTTGTTTATGCATTGAAGTGTCCATGCAATTATATTTATGTGGGACGTACCACTAGGGCTTTGGAGGACCGTATAGAAGAGCACATAAGGAATATACGTAAGGGGTCTGACAAGCACCATCTGTCCATACACTTCAAACGAGTGCACAACCAAAGCACGGTTGGAATGAAGTTCTGGGGAATAGAGGTACCCAAGCGTCATTGGAGGGGTTCCAACTTTGTAAGAGAGATTAGTAAACGTGAATCATGGTGGATACACCAGCTCGGCTCCTTGTCTCCTGGAGGGCTTAACAAGGAGTTTGATTTGAGGTGTTTCTTGAGTAACTATTGATTATAGTCTATTTAGAATATCCCACCTAGATATCCACTTTTCAAAGGTTAGTTATATTGGTTTTGCGACTGGTAACAGGATGTTGAAATATGGCTACATTTGCTGTAATAATAGGAAAATACATTGTGATGGAGTTGTGTTGGCGTTAACATTTTTCTTAATGTATTGGGGAGTAGCTGTTGTGATGTAGCATCATTGATATAGCACCCTTCCAGATATATTATTAATTAGCTTGATCTATTGTGGTTTGTTTATATATATGTTCATCCATTCCCTCTTTAGTACTCTACAGGATGGCATGTGTATATATATATATATAATATTTTTAGGTGATTATATATGTATTTTTATGGTGATTTTAATAAAATATTCTCGCATAGTAATTTTAATAACATTTTATATATATATTTTTATAAAATTTTGAATAATATTTTTGGATTTCATATATAATTTATTCGCTTATCTTTACTATATTATATGCCCATTGTGGATAGGACCCTCCTTTTTTATTAATGGGTTTTTTATTAATGGAGTTTTATCAATGTAGATTAATTGAAATTAAAGCATTATTGGGTATATATTCCCCTATGGTATTTTAAGCTGGATCCATTATTGGTACAGATTCCCCTTTGGTATTTTTAACAATATCCACTATTGATATAAACATATTCATTGAATGGTATTGTGTTTTATTTTATGTAAAAGTATTTTCTATTGAGGTTTACATAAAGAAATTGTTACAATTAGATTACTATGATTTTTAGATGTATATTGGCTGTAGATGAGTTTTTTTCTTGTATGAGGTGCGTTGTGGTGCTCTCTCAGTTTTGTGGCTCTGTCCTGAATTAACAAAACAGTTTGGCTCATCCACTTGCACTTACACTTGCAGATAGGGTTAACATCGCTAGCTAATCTAAATATTCTCTGCTTATCTCAGACCATCACTGCTGACAGTCAGCGCTGTTCGTCGTTGGTTGTATACGGCCGTAGCCCATTACTAGTTGTGTCTGCGGTCTCAGGCAAAATGGCCGCCGTCACTATATATAATACAGTGAGCGCTCGTCCTATTAGATCCCCCAGATGAAGGCACGTGATCCCTGTGCTGAAGACGCGTAGGGGAGGGGCAGGACGGAGCTACACAGACAAGCAGAGGATTACACACCGCACCGCACGCCATACGTTTGTTCCTGTATCCCTGTGTATTACACTATGGATAGGATGGTGCACTGACGCACCCATACCTTGTGAGTACCCTCCTGGAGGGAAGTGGTTTTATATTGTTTAATAAATCTCTGACGGTATTACACTATGGAGTTTCTTTCTTTTCTACATATGTTACCATTGATGGTTATCTGAGAGAGGTGCAGATCATTCCCAACAGATCCTATATGAGCCCAGGAGTGGCTCTCCTGCGTGTATAGACACTGTTTAATCACTGTGTCACACGCTCAGAGGTGAGCGCATGAGCAATTGGGGGTCACTGAAGGGCACCGAAGCATGCCGTTATTTGCACACCATATAGGAAGAACATGAGGAATGCCTATATATTTTTGTGGACACTAATGTTTGCACTTTATATATCATATTTTACTGATTAATTTTGATTGAATTGTTGGACACTTTAACCACTTCAGCCCCGGAAGGATTTACCCCCTTCCTGACCAGAGCACTTTTTACAATTTGGCACTGCGTCGCTTTAACTGATAATTGCGCGGTCATGCAATGCTGTACCCAAACGAAATTTGCGTCCTTTTCTTCCCACAAATAGAGCTTTCTTTTGATGGTATTTGATCACCTCTGCCGTTTTTATTTTTTGAGCTATACACGGAAAAAGACCGAAAATTTTGAAAAAAAATGATATTTTCTACTTTTTGTTCTAAAAAAAATCCAATAAACTCAATTTTAGTCATACATTTAGGCTAAAATGTATTCGGCCACATATCTTTGGTAAAAAAAATGTCAATAAGTGTATATTTATTGGTTTGCGCAAAAGTTATAGCGCCTACAAACTAGGGTACATTTTCTGGAATTTACACAGCCTTTAATTTATGACTGCCTATGTCGTTTCTTGAGGTGCTAAAATGGCAGGGCAGTACAAAACCCCCACAAATGACCCCATTTTGGAAAGTAGACACCCCAAGGAAATTGCTGAGAGGCATGTTGAGCCCATTGAATATTCATTTTTTTTGTCCTAAGTGATTGAATAATGACAAAAAAAAAAAAAAAAATTACAAAAAGTTGTCATTAAATGATATATTGCTCACACAGGCCATGGGCATATGTGGAATTGCACCCCAAAATACATTTATCTGCTTCTCCTGAGTATGGGGATACCACATGTGTGGGAGTTTTTGGGAGCCTAGCCGCGCACGGGGCCCCGAAAACCAATCACTGCCTTCAGGATTTCTAAGGGCGTACATTTTTGATTTTGCTCCTCACTACCTATCACAGTTTTGAAGGCCATAAAATGCCCAGATGGCATAAAACCCCCTCACATGACCCCATTTTGGAAAGTAGACACCCCAAGCTATTTGCTTTGAGGCATGTTGAGTCCATGGAATGTTTTATATTTCGACACAAGTTGCAGGAAAGTGACAATTTTTTTTTTTTTTTGCACAAAGTTGTCACTAAATGATATATTGCTCACACAGGCCATGGGCATATGTGGAATTGCACCCCAAAATACATTTAGCTACTTCTCCTGAGTACGGGGATACCACATGTGTGGGACTTTTTGGGAGCCTAGCCGCGTACGGGGCCCCGAAAACCAATCACCACCTTCAGGATTTCTAAGGGTGTAAATTTTTGATTTCACTCTTCACTGCCTATCACAGTTTCTGAGGCCATGGAATGCCCAGGTGGCACAAACCCCCCCCAAATGACCCCATTTTGGAAAGTAGACACCCCAAGCTATTTGCTGAGAGGCATGGTGAGTATTTTGCAGCTCTCATTTGTTTTTGAAAATAAAGAAAGACGAGAAAAAAACATTTTTTTTTCTTTTTTCAATTTTCAAAACTTTGTGACAAAAAGTGAGGTCTGCAAAATACTCACTATACCTGTCAGCAAATAGCTTGGGGTGTCTCCCAAAAAGTCTCACACATGTTACATAGTTACATAGTAGGTGAGGTTGAAAAAAGACACAAGTCCATCAAGTCCAACCTATGTGTGTGATTATGTGTCAGTATTACATTACATATCCCTGTATATTGCGGTCATTCAGGTGATTATCTAATAGTTTCTTGAAGCTATCAATGCTCCCCGCTGAGACCACCGCCTGTGGAAGGGAATTCCACATCCTTGCCGCTCTTACAGTAAAGAACCCTCTACGTAGTTTAAGGTTAAACCTCTTTTCTTCTAATTGTAATGAGTGGCCACGAGTCTTATTAATCTCTCTTCTGCGAAAAAGTTTTATCCCTATTGTGGGGTCACCAGTACAGTATTTGTAAATTGAAATCATATCCCCTCTCAAGCGTCTCTTCTCCAGAGAGAATAAGTTCAGTGCTCGCAACCTTTCCTCATAACTAAGATCCTCCAGACCCTTTATTAGCTTTGTTGCCCTTCTTTGTACTCGCTCCATTTCCAGTACGTTCCTCCTGAGGACTGGTGCCCAGAACTGGACAGCATACTCCAGGTGCGGGCGGACCAGAGTCTTGTAGAGCGGGAGAATTATCGTTTTATCTCTGCAGTTGATCCCCCTTTTAATGCATGCCAATATTCTGTTTGCTTTATTAGCAGCAGCTTGGCATTGCATGCCATTGCTGAGCCTATCATCCACTAGGACCCCCAAGTCCTTTTCCATCCTAGATTCCCCCAGAGGTTCTCCCCCCCAGTGTATAGATTGCATTCATATTTTTGACACCCAAATGCATTATTTTACATTTTTCTACATTGAACCTCATTTGCCATGTAGTCGCCCACCCCATTAATTTATTCAGGTCTTTTTGCAAGATTTCCACATCCTGCGGAGAAGTTATTGCCCTGCTTAGCTTAGTATCGTCTGCAAATACAGAGATGGAACTGTTTATCCCATCCTCCAGGTCGTTTATGAACAAATTAAATAGGATTGGTCCCAGCACAGAACCCTGGGGGACCCCACTACCCACCCCTGACCATTCTGAGTACTCCCCATTTATCACCACCCTCTGAACACGCCCATGTAGCCAGTTTTCAATCCATGTACTCACCCTATGGTCCATGCCAATGTACCTTATTTTGTACAGTAAACGTTTATAGGGAACTGTGTCAAATGCTTTTGCAAAATCCAGATACACCACGTCTACGGGCCTTCCTTTATCTAGATGGCAACTCACCTCCTCATAGAAGGTTAATAGATTGGTTTGGCAAGAACGATTCTTCATGAATCCATGCTGATTACTGCTAATGATATCATTCTTATTACTAAAATCTTGTATATAGTCCCTTATCATCCCCTCCAAAAGTTTACATACTATTGATGTTAGGCTAACTGGTCTGTAATTCCCAGGGATGTTTTTTGGGCCCTTTTTAAATATTGGTGCTACATTGGCTTTTCTCCAATCAGCTGGTACCATTCCAGTCAATAGACTGTCTGTAAAAATTAGGAACAACGGTCTGGCAATCACCTGACTGAGTTCCCTAAGTACCCTCGGATGCAAGCCATCTGGTCCCGGTGATTTAATAATGTTAAGTTTCTCAAGTCTAATTTTAATTCCGTCCTCTGTTAACCATGTAGGTGCTTCCTGTGTTGTGTCATGAGGGTAAACACTGCAGTTTTGGTTACTGAAGCCCCCCGATTCACTCGTGAAGACTGAGGAGAAGAATAAATTCAATACCTATGCCATCTCCCCATCCTTTGTAACCAGATGTCCTTCCTCATTCTTTATGGGGCCAATATGGTCTGTCCTCCCTTTTTTACTGTTTACATACTTAAAGAATTTCTTGGGATTTTTTTTGCTCTCCTCCGCTATGTGTCTTTCATGTTCTATCTTAGCCATCCTAATTGCACCCTTACATTTCTTATTGCATTCTTTATAAATTCTGAATGCTGTGGATGATCCCTCAACCTTGTATTTTTTGAAGGCCTTCTCCTTTGCTTTTATATGCATTTTTACATTGGAGTTAAGCCATCCAGGATGTTTGTTCGCTCTTTTAAATTTATTACCCAATGGGATACATTGGCTAATGCCCTTATTTAATATGCTCTTAAAGCAAACCCATCTCTCCTCTGTATTCTTTGTTCCTAATATTTTATCCCAATTTATGCCTTTTAGCCAGGTTTGTAGTTTAGGGAAGTTGGCTCTTTTGAAATTCAGTGTCTTTGTGTTCCCTTCATGTCTCATATTTGTGTGATTTCTACTGAAACTAATTGACCTGTGATCGCTGTTACCTAAATTGCCCCGTATTTCCACATCTGTTATCAGGTCTGTATTGTTGGTAATCAGTAGATCTAGTAATGTTTTATTTCTAGTTGGTGCGTCTACCATCTGACCCATAAAATTGTCCTGCAAGACATTAAGGAACTGGCGAGCCTTAAATGAATGCGCGGTTCCCTCCGCCCAGTCCATGTGGTATCCCCGTACTCAGGAAAAGCAACAGAATGTATTTTGGGGTGTAATTTCACATATTCCCATGGCATGTTTGAGCAATATATCATTTAGTGACAACTTTGCGCAAAAAAAATAAAAAATTGTCTCTTTCCCGCAACTTGTGTCACAATATAAAATATTCCATGGACTCGACATGCCTCTCAGCAAATAGCTTGGGGTGTCTACTTTCCAAAATGGGGTCATTGGGGGGGGGGGTTTGAACTGTCCTGGCATTTTATGCACAACATTTAGAAGCTTATGTCACACATCACCCACTCTTCTAACCACTTGAAGACAAAGCCCTTTCTGACACTTTTTGATTACATAAAAAAATATTTTTTTTTTGCAAGAAAATTACTTTGAACCCCCACACATTATATATTTTTTTTAAAAGCAAATGCCCTACAGATTAAAATGGTGGGTGTTTCATTTTTTTTTCACACAGTATTTGCGCAGCGATTTTTCAAATGCATTTTTTGGGGAAAAAACACACTTTTTTAAATTTTAATGCACTAAAACACATTATATTGCCCAAATGTTTGATGAAATAAAAAAGATGATCTTAGGCCGAGTACATGGATACCAAACATGACATGCTTTAAAATTGCGCACAAACGTGCAGTGGCGACAAACTAAATACATTTTTAAAAGCCTTTAAAAGCCTTTACAGGTTACCACTTTAGATTTACAGAGGAGGTCTACTGCTAAAATTACTGCCCTCGATCTGACGTTCGCGGTGATACCTCACATGCATGGTGCAATTGCTGTTTACATTTGACGCCAGACCGACGCTTGCGTTCGCCTTAGCGCGAGAGCAGGGGGGACAGGGGTGCTTTTTTTTTTTCTTTATTATTATTATTTTTTTTTAATCTTATTTTTAAACTGTTCCTTTCATTTTTTTTTTTTTGAATCATTTTTATTGTTATCTCAGGGAATGTAAATATCCCCTATCATAGCAATAGGTAGTGACAGGTACTTTTTTTGAAAAAATTGGGGTCTATTAGACCCTCGATTTCTCCTCTGCCCTCAAAGCATCTGACCACACCAAGATCGGTGTGATAAAATGCTTTCCCAATTTTCCAATGGCGCTGTTTACATCTGGCGAAATCTAAGTCATAAAATGCTCGTAGCTTCCGGTTTCTTAGGCCATAGAGATGTTTGGAGCCACTCTGGTCTCTGATCAGCTCTATGGTCAGCTGGCTGAATCACCGGCTGCATTTTCAGGTTCCCTGTTGAGACAGGAGAGCCAGAGAAAAACACGGAAGACGTTGGGGGGGGCATTCCCTCCCACTGCTTGTAAAAGCAGTCTAGAGGCTAATTAGCCGCTAGGATTGCTTTTACATGAAAGCCGACCGCTGGCTGAAAAGAATGATACCAAGATGATACCTAAACCTGCAGGCATCATTCTGGTATAACCATTCAAAGTCGTGAATGGCGTACCTGAAGACAAAAAAATGGTTAACAATAAAGCACAGTAAACGGTAAAGTATAAAAAATTGCATACCTGAAAAACAAACATGATAAAACATAATAACAATAAAACATTGCAGAATAGAATACAGTAAAAAAATAGCAGAACAATAGAGAGAATAGAGAGAGAGAGAACAATAAAAACGACAACTATTTTTTTTTATTTTATATTTTTGTATGTGTTTTTTTTTTTTTTTACACTTTTTTTTGTAACTAACTTTTATAAAACTGTAACCGGTTCCAGGTTCGGGTCTCTCAAAATGCGATGGCATCTTGGGAGACCCTGTGAAAGTGTGTCCTAGTCTGTGCAATGCTGTACCCTACGCTAATACTCAACTAGTGCATGGTAGCGTTCAAAACATTCACCAATGCAAAGACCAGGATTGTCAGGACAGGGGGGACAATAATAGCGGGTGTCACGCCTATATCCGCACTTGCTGCAGACATGACATCTTTTTTGGGGGGGGGTTCTTTGGGTAGGGGTACTCGGGAGGACATAAAGAAAATGCCTCTCATGCAGCCGACTGCATTTGGTTGGGGATGTGAATGGGGAAGTACAGGCGCTGCAGAAGCGGTGGGTTCCAAATTAGGATTGGCGAATGCAGCAGGAAGGGCATTATGGGCACGACGGGCCTGTGTTTGTCTTCTTCTTGGTGGCAGCGGGACACTACTTGTGCTTGCCACCTCACCAGCTTGAACTGCACTTATGGGACTCGCCACGTCACCAAGTGTTACTGCAGTGCTGGTTTGACTACGACCGGGGTGTACTAGGCCGCTGGTGCTTGCCAGTTCACCAAAACGCTACAAAAAAAACTGTTAGCGATCGCAGGGATCAGGCCTGACTCTGCGAATGCTGCAGTTATGCGTTTAGTGTTTTATAAGTGACAGTGATCGATTGACACTGCACTTGGGTGGGCTGGGCCGGGCGGAGGGGCAAAACGCAGGTGCTAGCAGGTATCTGGGCTGATCCCGCTAACACTGCGTTTGTGGGAACCCTAAACTGCTGGGGATGCTAGTATAGATCTGATCGGATCAGATATTGATCCGTTCAGATACTATACCACTAAGGGAGGTGTACGGTGTGTGCATGGGTGTTAGCGGTACTGGCGCTAACCTGACGCTGCCTGGGGCTGGTGCTTGCCAGTTCACCAAAACGCTACCAAGAAAACTGTTAGCGATCGCAGGGATCAGGCCTGACTCTGTGAACGCTGCAGTTATGCGTTTAGTGTTTTGTAAGTGACAGTGATCGATCGATACTGCACTTGGGTGGGCTGGGCCGGGGCGGAGGGGAAAAACGCAGGTGCTAGCGGGTATCTGGGCTGATCCCGCTAACACTGCGTTTTTGGGAACCCTAAAGTGCTGGGGACGCTAATATAGATCTGATCAGATCAGATATTGATCCGTACAGATACTATACCACTAAGGGAGGCATATGCTGTGTGCGTGGGTGTTAGCGGTACTGGCGCTAATCTGACGCTGCCTGGGGCGACGCATATCACCGGCGGGCGATCAGGGGGCTAAACCTTTATTCAGTAATAAACGGCGGGTGCCCTGACACTATAAAAAATAAACAAACTAACCAGCGTCACCCGTAATGGTTATACAGTGATCAGGGGTGAAAGGGTTAACTAGGGGGCAATCAAGGGGTTAAAACATTTATTAGATAGTATATGGGGGTCCCTGTCGTTATAAAACGCTGACGGCGAACCTCAATATTTACCTCCCTAACTAGCGTCACCAGCGACACTAATACAGCGATCAGAAAAATGATCGCTTAGTGACACTGGTGACGGGGTGATCAAGGGGTTAACACTTTATTAGGGGGGTACCCTAGACCTACAGGGGGCTAACACTCACTGCCCTACCACTTCTAACTGTCACAAACTGACACCAATCAGTAATCAGAAAAAAAAAAAAAAAAAATACTGCTTGGTGTCATTTTGTGACGGGGGGGGGGGGTCGATCGGGGGGGGGGGGGTCGGGGGTGTTTTATGTGCCTGGCATGTTCTACTGTGTGTGTTTTGTGCACTCACATATCTTCTCTCCTCGGCGCCGGAACGGAAACTGCCGAGCCGAGGAGAGATGACATCACATCCTCTGCCTGTGTGTACTACACACAGGCAGGGGAGGATTCCGATTGGCTGGGAGCGATCGCGAGGGGGGGCCACGATCGGATGGTCTCCCCCTCGCCTCTCAATGCTCCCAGCCAAATGCCGACCGCCGCTGGCACCGGGGGGGGTCCGATCGGACCCCCCGCCCGCGGGAGGCAGATCACGTATGGGTACGTGATTCTGCCTGCCCGTGCCATTCTGCCGCAGTATATCTGCGTTAGGCGGTCGGCAAGTGGTTAATATTTTTTATCATCACTTGGATTTTTTCACATTTTGCATGTTGTTATATTTATATATATTTATTCACTTGTTTTCATAAATGAATGGCACTGATTATTGCTTACGACATTTAATATTGAATATTTTTTAACGTGATTTATAGATTTTACGCTACAATATTTTTTTTGATGTTATCTATATTTTTATATCACGTTATTTATTTTTATCTAGCGCATACACAATTATTTATTTTGACTAAGTATAACCCTATCTTGAAAAATAGACAAACAGGGTTCCTTGACTAATAAAGTGTTAAGCTCACTGATCCATCGTGCAGAGACAATGGCAATCAGAAGCACGGACTTAAACATGAGATATCTGAGTGGCGCTTCCTCTAAAGGCTCAAAGGGACTCTTTGTTAGAGACTGAAGGACTAGCGACAGATCCCATTTAGGAAAAAACTTTAAGCGGTGCTGGTCTGGATCTTGTAAGAGCTCTAAAGAATCTGATTACCAACGGATCCGAGGCCACAGACTTTTCCAAGAACACTGCTAGCGCAGCAACCTGCACCTTCAGGGTACTAACTGCTAGCCCCTTGTCAGCTCCAACTTGTAAAAATTCTGGTAAAAAGACTCCCTGGGTCCTGGGCAGATGAATTACACCATGTATTATAGACCTTCCAGACCTTGGAATAAATGTCCCTAGTCACCTTTTTCCTACTTGCTAACAGTGTTGAAATCAACCGGTTGGAAAAACCCTTGCTTTTTTGGAGCTGCTCTTCAAATACCAGGCTGTGAGCGCTAAAGTGCCTACCTCTCTATGATTTACGGGACCTTGTAACAGTAAATCGTGCCTGAGGGGCAGATGCCAATAAGGCTTGACTGCTATTCTCAGAACGGTTGAAAACCAGGCCCTTCTTGGCCAAAAGGGCGTGATTAGGATGACTGGTACCATTTCCTTCTGAATTTTCCTTAATATTAACGGAATTAACTGGTATGGGGGAAAGCATAGCAAAGATGGAATTTCCATGGATACGCCAAAGCATCTGTCCCTAGTGACCTGTCGTGATTGTTTAGGGAAAAGAATTGAGGAACCAGGGCATTCTCCTTTGAGGCGAACAGGTCCACCTCTGGCAGCCCCCATTTTTTGGCAATCATAGCGAAAACTTCTGGGTTTAGAGACCATTCTGCTTCCTGAATGGGGTTCCTGCTCAGGAAATCTGCCACCTTGTTCAGAGACCCCTTTAGGTGGACTGCTGATAGAGACAGCAAGTGTCCTTCTGCCCACCGAAGAATGTTCATGGCTATCACCTGCAGCAATTTGCTCTTTGTACCTCCCTGCCTGTTTATATAAGCCACGGCCGTGGCATTGTCTGTTAGTATCTGAACATGCTGAGCTTGAAGATCCTGAGCAAATGACTTCAGAACCAAGTAGATCGCCTTGAGCTCTCTCCAGTTTGAGGACTTTGTTGCCTCTTTCCTGGACCAGTTTCCCTGAGTGAAACCCTTTCCTAGGTGGGCCCCCCAACCCCAGGAACTGGCATCGGTTGTCAGTCTTTTCTCGATCGGAAAAGCCCAGACTAACCCCTCCGATAGGATATCCTGCCTCTTCCACCACCATAGTGACCTCTTCACCTGAGTTGGAATTTTTACCTCTAATTCTAGAGATTCCAAATTGTGATCCAAAGATTTCAGAAGAAAGGCCTGCAGCCGTCTGAAGTGTAGCCTTGCCCACTGAACAGCCGGCATTGATGAAGTCAGAACACCCAGAGCTGACATGACCCATCTTACCGTCAGATGCTGATTGGTCTGCAGTAAAGACACTGTATCCTGAATTTTTTCCTTCTTCTCTGAAGGAAGAAAGCTCTTTTGATCTACAGAATTTATTACATACCCTAGAAACCGGATCTCCTGAGATGGGTCTAGGGAAGATTTTTGGAGATTTAGAATCCTTCCGAGGGGGCGTGGCTTGGCAGCGGATGTAGTCAGTCACACATCTTGTGAGCTCCGCCGAAAATCCGCATAGAAATCCTGCAAATCTTTGCTGACAGACCGAACCCAGCACCAGATTACCCCCCGGTATACCAGCTACGATCGCCCGCTCTCAACGATATACCAGTATGACTACAAAACATCCCAGACGCGGCTCCACGGTCCGCTCCGCTCCGGACCACGAGGCCCAAGATGGCGGCGCGGCATCTAAGTCGGCTGCAGCGAAACACGGAGGCCGTGCAGAAGCTTTTCCCCCAGTCTGACATATGGGACTCACCAGAAACGAACGGCAATGGAGCGGAGAGCCAAAGCGGCTCGCAATCGGAGGCAGATGACACTGTTCCCCTGGAGGATCCGCACGCTGCTCTGCTACCCTGGGACACTGTGAGTAATTTACCTATGCCCCAAAGATCACACAAGGCCCAAACTACGAGCTCGCCTGAACAGGAACCCACACTGAGGGATATCTTTTCCGCTGTTACCTCTTGTAATCTCTCTATTGCTGCACTTGCATTGGAGGTTAAGGGGATGAAGGCAGAGGTGTCTTTCCTGCGTCAAGATATGCAGAAATTAAGGGATCGAACCTCTGCTATTGAGGGACGTATTAGTATCATAGAAGATGAATTGGCCCCCATGCAAAGGGATACACATGCTCAACAAATAATGGTGGCTAAACATGCTGTGAAACTCGATGATTTAGAAAACAGGCTTCACAGAAATAACATCAGAGCTATTGGCATCCCTGAAAAAATGGAGGGCAGGAATCCGGTCGATTTTATTAAAAAATGGCTGCTGGATAAATTTGGGAAAGACTCATTCTCCCCCATGTTTGCAGTGGAGCGGGCGCATCAGGTTCCGTCTAGGCCTTTGCCCCCAGGCAATCCCCCTAGAGCATTTCTTTTTAAAATGCTCCATTATAGAGACAGAGACATAATTCTATCAAAAGCCCGCACTCTGGGAGATGCCCTGGTGATCGAAAATTCTAAAATATCACTGTTTCCAGACTTCTCAGCTGATGTACAAAAGCAGAGGGCCCAGTTCAATGATATTAAAAAGAGACTCCGTTCTCTGGAACTACAATATTCTATGCTCTATCCGGCTCGTCTTCGTGTGGTAGCCAGGGATGAGGTTCACTTTTTTGAGAGGCCTGCGATGGTGGTGCAGTGGCTGGACAAAGAGAAAAATCCTTACGGGAAGATTTGGGCAGAAGGCGCAGAAATACCTGAAGATCAACGCTTTTCCCCATACCCTGAGAGAAACTTTCTTTTAATTAAGCAATAATGGTGCAACTATTATCCGCTTATAATAGTTCTGATCACAAGATGGCAATATTCTTTTCAAGGCGGAGGATACCGCACGAACAGTCTGTTAATGGTATCTACGTTTATGCAAGTAAAACAAGGCCTGTTGCCTTCTGGTTCTTCAAAGCCGGCTACTGAATTTAGCCCCCCAGTTGCGGATCCTTCGTGGACACTACAGTTTCTGTTTTTTTTTTTCCTCCATTGCTTTCTTTTTGTTCTTTGTTCCTAGGGACTCAGTTAATTCATTGGTCCTGGTACTGCCTTACCTACTCTCATCTGGCTCAAGAAATCTACACCAAAAACTGCCTAATTCTTAGTCTTGCTAGACACAACAATGGTGGCTCTCTGAAGCATTCTTTATATGCCTTGCACAACTTAACCTCATTTATTTATGTTTTAATGTTTTATGGCTAAGCAGATAGTGCTTACTAGTTGGAATGTTAGAGGTCTGGGAGACAGGGTGAAACGCCTAGCTGTACTGCACATGCTTCAACGCATGGGATCTTCAGTAGTGTGTCTTCAGGAGACACATATGTTACCTGCTCAGGAATCCCCATTCTCTACTAAATTGTTTAGCATTCAGTTTCACTCTGTCTTCTCTTCCTCTGCCAGAGGTGTCAGCATTCTGATAGGCAAAAATATTAGCTTTACTCATACATTATCGGTTATTGACCCTTATGGTCGTTATGTCTTTCTAATATGCTCATTAGATGGGTTACAATGCATTATCGGAAATATATATATATACCACCCCCTTTTTCGATAGAGGTCATTAAGACGCTAGCCTCCTTCCTCTCACAACACCCGGGGATACCAGCACTTATTGTTGGAGATTTCAACAATTATTTGGATGCCGAGCTAGATAAGATGTCCGCAAAAATCCCTTCGGGTGGGATGAGAGGGGGACAGACTCCCTTTGCCCGCCTTGTTGCGGAACTGGGATTGAGGGATGTATGGAGGATGAGCCATACGCTAGTAAAATGTTACTCATGTTTTTCTGCTACACACAAGGGCCTCTCCAGGATTGATCTCGGTCTGGGTAATGACTTGATGCTATCATTAGTAACCTCCACAAATTATGAAGCCAGAACTGTCTCTGATCATTCCCCCCTATGTATAGAGATTTCTATGTCGGGTGTCTTAAAGAAGAATTACTGGAAACTTAACCCGTTTTGGTTGTCATTGTTTCCTACTCCTGACCCCATTTTTGACAACTTAGATTCTTTCATTAGGTTTAATAAACATTCTTCTCGTCCTGGCATTTTTTGGGACACATTAAAAGCATTTCTGAGAGGACAATTCATTAAATCTATTAATACCATTAAGACCGAGACCAAGAACTGGGAGCAAACTGTTTTAAAAGAGGCCAAAAGGGCTGAATCTGCTTTTATCGAATCCCCCTCAGAGAGTACCGAGAAATCTTTTCTTGAGGCTCAACATATGGCCAACCATCTGGTGTTAACTATTGCGGAAAAGAAAAGATTTTTTCTTCAACAAAAATATTTTGAAGAGGGAAAAACCACAGGGCACATGCTTGCCATGATGATACGCTCACAAAAAGGCTCATCCCACATAGAAGCAATCACTGGCTCATCAGGCACTCTGGTTTCTTCCCATGCAGAGATATTATCCACGTTTAGAGATTTCTATGCTGATGTGTACTCCTCTAAGGTCAATCCCACACTGACAGAAATTAACTCTTTTCTAGATCAATGCCAATTACCGCAACTCCCGACTCAGGATGTAGTTCAGCTGAACGCTCCCCTTAGGGCTGAGGAGTTCTTGGAGGCGTTGGCACTCTCTTCTCCTGTTAAGTCTCCGGGTTCGGATTGCTTGCCGGCGGAAGTATATAAGCGCTACTCTGAAACCCTATTATCACACTTAAGGGAAGTATTTGAAGATGCCAAAAAAACAAGAAGTTTACTTCAATCCATGAATGAAGCTATTATTGTCCTCCTTCTTAAACCTGGTAAAGAGGCCCATCTACCAGACTCTTATAGGCCCATATCGTTGTTGACTACAGATGTTAAACTGTTGGCAAGGGTGTTGGCCACCAGGCTAGCTAAAGTTATCCATAAAGTGATCCATAGGGACCAATCCGGGTTTATTCCATCGAGATCCACAGCTGTTAATATAAGAAGACTTTTTCTCAATCTCCAGATCCCTGTTGACAATCCTGGCAAAAGAGCAATACTATCATTGGATGCTGCCAAGGCTTTTGACAGCGTTGAATGGCCGTACTTATGGGAAACTTTGAAGCGTTTAGGTTTAGGAGACAATTTTATTTAATGGGTTAAACTGCTGTATTCGGCCCCTACAGCTAGAATCCGCGTAAACGGTGATCTGTCAGATTCGTTTCCCCTTTTTAGGGGTACGAGACAGGGGTGCCCACTTTCACCCCTGTTATTCGCATTGGCCCTTGAGCCACTAGCAGAGATGGTAAGATCCTCACAGTCTATTGTGGGTTTTATCAGAGGACCAGTATCTGATAAGATCTCTCTTTATGCGGACGATACTTTACTTTACCTAGGGGATGTGGAGGTATCACTTACAAATGTGATGCAGCTCATACAGCACTTTGGCTCATTGTCGGGATTCTCCATCAACTGGAGTAAATCTGTTATTCTCCCAGTGGATGAACCAATGGTTACTTTGCCGGATAGTGCAAGACCGCTTAAAGTGGTCTCCTCATTTAAATATCTAGGAATTCAAGTATCGGTCAATCCAAAAAAATACTTGGAAGATAATTTACTACCCCTTTTTAAAAAACTTCAAATTACATGCAATGCATGGTGTAAACTCCCCTTATCAGTAATTGGTAGAATAAATTTAATCAAAATGGTTTGGGGGCCTCAACTTTTGTACATTATGCACAATTCTCCACAATGGATACCCCGTAGGTGGTTTAATCGTATTGAGACACTGTTTAGATCCCTAATCTGGAGGAAAAAAGTTGCTAGAATAAGTCTTTCCACTTTGCAGTATGGTAAAGATCGGGGAGGAGCTGCGGTTCCCAACCCTAAACTATATTTTTATGCCTCTCAGTTGCAACACTTGAGTGGTCTTGGGTTACTAAGTGATTCTGACTCGGTTGAAAGCATGCTGCGAAGTGAAACCCTAAATACATCAGTGCTGGCGAATTTGGAGGCAGGACTGTTACACCTGCCACAAACAGCCCACACCATAGTTCTTCTCAAAAAATTATGGTCCACGGTCAAATCTAAATTAAAAATTCTGGGCTTTCTAGCAGAAACTCCTCTGTGGAACAATCCGAATTTAGCAGAAGTCTACAAACTAGAGGGATTCCAATTGTGGAGGAACGCCGGAATTCATAATATTTCTCAATTATTTCACCAAAATATTTTAAAATCTTTTATGGAGTTGCAATTCTAGGATGTCTAGGAATTCGGGCTTCCTAGACATCAATTTTACCGATACCTCCAGTTACGTCATGCCCTTCAGATGCAAGGCCGGTCAATTGATCTCTCACTTGTTACTCATCCCCTAATAAATGACATTTTCTTAGGTCAGGAAAAAAAGGGCCTGATATCTCACATTTACTCACATTTGCTTTCAGCTACACAAGACACTACAACTTTGCCATGTAGACGTAGATGGATAGAGGATCTGGGGAAGGTGAGTGAAGACATATAGGACATGTGCCTCCAGACAGGGCCATTAACTTCTGTATCACAAACACATAGACTCTCACATTTATTTTTGCTACATAAAGCTTATCGTACGCCAATACAATTACATAGATGGGGTAGCAGAGACTCTTCCTTGTGTCCTAAACGTTGTGGAGAAGAGGAGTCACTGATTCATTTGATGTGGCGTTGCCCCAAATTGCATCGTTACTGGGGAGATGTCACCGAGATAATTTCATCAGTATTCTAAATTAGGGTTCCCCTGGATCCCCTGATGTGTATTCTAGGAGCGATCGATGAAGAAATATATCCCCCTCCCAGTAACATAGCAATAATCAGATTATTATATCTGGCTCGTGAGCTGGTGGCCAGATTCTGGCTGTCAGTAAATGTTCCAACCAAAAAACAATGGATAGAACAGGTAAATTATATCCTTATCAGAGAACATCTAACATATCGGCATAGAAATGCACCTCGGAAATTTAATTCTATATGGCAACCCTGGCTGGATTCCCCGGGATTAGCACCCCCACAACTAATTATGAACAGGATATTTCAAGTCTAAGAGAGTACTACTTGTTAGACAGGGGTAATATTTGGTGTATTTATATTTTATTTCCATGTGATTGTACCTATTTGTGCAGACCAGGAACAAGGTTTATGGTTAGATGACCAGGTAGCTGTGTTGGGTGGGAGAGTTTTTTACTCTCTTACACAACACGGTTTGTTGTTATATAGATGTAAAATCTAGTTGATGCCACTGCTGTAATAAGCTTTATTTACCTTAAATGTACATAGCCGAGAGGAAATTTAATGTTTTGAGATTACAAACTATACGATGTCATCTTCAATGCTCGGATGTCTGTTATGTAACTTGTCTCTTGTGGCTCAATAAAATAATTTTCTGATTTAAAAAAAAAAAAAGAATCCATCCGAGAGACTCCAGATGGCTGCATGCTCTGCCTAAATTGCTCTGCAATTCCTCTCTTGAGGGGGTGAAAGATAGCAGATTGTCTAAATAAGGAATTACTGCGATTCCTTGAAGAGGAAGCGGAGCTAGGGCCTCTGCCATCACCTTGGTGAAAATTTGGGGTGCGGATGATAGCCCGAAAGTTAAGGCTCTGAATTGTAGATGCTGAATCCTGCCTTCCATCCTTACCGCCAACCTGAGATACCTCTGGGACGAGATTGGAACATGCAGGTATGCATCTTTTAAATCCACTGACACCATGAAGCAACCTGGAGTCAGTAGATTTCTGACAGTGAAAATTGAGTCCATCTTGAACTTTCTGTATTTGATGGCTACGTTTAGTGGCTTTAGATTGAGAATTAAAATTTTCCTGTCGGCTTCTTTACCAGGAAGACATGAGAATAGAATTCCCCTTGCTGTTCTTTTAGTGGCACTGGGATTACTACACCCTGCTGCATCAGTTCCTCGAGAGAGGACTTCATGGCCAGAGCCCTTGCTGGATATATAGCAGTATCCCACACGATAAAGGGCTCCTTTGTATCCGACACATCTTGTCACGGGATAATGCAGTCAATCAACCCACTAAGGACTTTGTCCTGGGAGCACTAGAATATATTCTTCATCATAATCAATTTGTCTTTAATGGCTCCCACTACCTCCAGGTGCAGGGTGTTGCGATGGGGACTTCATGCGCCCCATCGTACGCCAATCTGTACCTGGGGGAGTGGGAGCTGGCGTTGAATCAAGACGACAATCTTGCCCCCTTTATGGAGCATATAGTGCTGTGGATGCGCTATATCGACAATGTGTTCCTGATATGGGACACATCCGTCGAGCTACTAGACAAATTCCCGGTGGAACTCAACCATAACGAGTTTAACCTTAAGTTTACCATGACCCATGACACCTTGAGTATCACCTTCCTTGATGTGACCATACATAAAGATGCGAACGGCTTTCTAAGTAGTAGTCTCTATAGAAAGCCGACAGCGGGTAACTCAATCCTACATGCAAGCAGTTTTCACCCTCGGGCACTCACAAATTCCATTCCCTACAGTCAATACTTAAGGATCAGAAGGAACTGTTCGGATAGCATTACATTCAAGAAAGAAGCTGATGCACTAAGGATGAGACTTCAAAATCGAGGTTATTCTAAGTCATGCTTGAAAAAAGCATACAACAGGGCATGTAAAAAGACCCGGCAAGACTTACTGTATAATCCATCATCGAAAACACAAAAAGAGAATCCAATATCAATCATCACAGGATTCTCTAATCAGCATGAAAAAATCAAAGCAATTGTAAACAAATATTGGCATGTCCTAACAATGGACCCGAATGTAGGCCCGTTTGTCCCAAATGTGCCCTCATTTACCTTCAGAAGGGCAAGATCACTCCGGACCAATTGGTGGCTAGTGAGTTTAAAGAAGGGGGCCGCAAGGATCCTTGTAAACTTTTTGGCTCCTTTGCATGTGGGGGTTGTGGTTACGGTCGTTTTATGAACACCTCGAAAAATTTACTACTGCCTAATGGTGAAAAATACTCACCTAGACATTTTGCAAATTGCAGTACGCCCGGTGTGGTTTATCTTCTTTTATGTGAGTGCGCTTGCTTTTATGTTGGCAAAACCGCCCAAGAATTCTGGAGACGTGCCTATCGTCATCTTGCATCCATGCGGAAGTGTAATCCCAGCCTCCCTACACGTTACAAATGTTCATGATGGTATCTGTCCTAAGGTCTCTTTTGTGATCCTGGATCGTGTCCATCCTGGGATGCGAGGTGGTGATTGGAACAAAACCCTGCTCCAACGAGAGCAGAGGTGGATTTTCCGTCTAAACGCCACCAAGTTTAAATGGGTCCATTTCCTATAGGCCCTTTTTCGAGGGTTTCTCCTCTGGAGGGTCAGAATGGGAACCACCAGACCCAACCTGATATCTCAGAACCCTCTGATCTATAAATACTGTATGGACCAAGCTCCTCTGGTTTCTAGTCATATTATTATCATTGAACATCTCAATATCTTTTCCATCATTACGTCTTTCTCCCTTCCTTTTAAATCTAAACTTATATATGCCGACTGATAAATGTTAACTATGTGCATATTAGACAATTTTAGGTCATTATATAAAAAATTGTCACTTATTGTGTTCTCTATGTACTATATCCTCAGTAATCTCATATGCTTGTTTGGGTTTTGTAAATCTCTTGATTATGAGATATATTTTACTTCAACTCAATGTACTGTTAACAATGCAAAATTATGTCCATTATGATACCAATTCTATTCTAACCTAATGTATCGTTTAGAATAGATATACATACTGTTCCTTCGGGCGTAGATATGCACTAAAAACTAATGTTAACTGCATAATTATGATGTATATTATTATTGTTGTCATTATTTCAGTTCTCAGTGTATTATGGTACATGGTAAACATGGATACATGGTTAAGATTTACTAGAAATGCTGTTCCCCCTCTCAACAGTGATGTCCCTCAGATCAGTGCACCATTTGATCAGTTTGTGTGTGTCCCCATGCTTGGCGGGATGTTCATGCAGCTGCGCATTGGGTCCTTGGTGGTTGGGGTCCCACACTCGGCGCACGGGGGCCGCCCAATGCCGTTTGGCATGGGTGGCCTCCCTTTGTCGACAGGATACCGCCGTCCCCTCCGGGGACTGTACGTTCCGTGTCTAGTGCACCGCGGGAGGACGCCGCGCGGCGATGCAGCTTGACTCACTAGGCTTTCCCTGTCACACAGGGCACTCCAGGGCTTGACGTCACTGCAGCCTCTGGTAGCAGTGCGTCATCTACCACATGACCCCTGGTGCTGTCTGGAGGCGCCGTGTGCGTGCCGCCGTGTCGGGGGACGTTCCCGGCTAGCCTCGCCCCTCCAAACATACGCATGCAGTGATTGGTCTATTTCCAATCACTCAGACTATTTCAAATCCCTCCACCCTCCAGCTGATGTCTGCTCGCTGTGAGGGTGGACACTGGTGAGGATCCATCGCCATAGAGCCCGTACAAGTATCAGGTAATACCTCCTTGCTCCTGCACCCTGGATACTCTTTACAGTCTCCATGTCCTTACTTTGATAGCGCTCAGTTATGATGCCTGATGCGCCCCCAGGACTAGCCCTATTGATTGCTGCCCTTTGATGTCCTACCTTCTGTTCACTATTACAGATTAACCTCTTGGGCGCCACCTTTGGTCTCCTGATTCAAGGATCTGTGGAGGTATAGATCCTCGTTTGCCCTGGCTCTGGTATCTTTTCCTCCTTCTCCACTCCGACCGCCCCTAGGCAAGTTATATTCCTTTACATTTACATTGGCATTAAACGTATGATTCAAGCTGTTTGGATGCACATGCCTGCACATATGCATGTGTGCATGCATGTGTGCGTGCCTGTATGCGCATGGATGCACGCATGCTCATCTTCCCCTGATATGTATTACAGAGGGGATGCATCTATAGTGGGTAGACCACTCCACTAAGCTGTTTTTTCAACTGTGTAGATGCACACATGTGCATCTGTTAGACATGCACGTATGCATGTTTGTGTGCATGCACCTATTTGGATGTACGCTCACCTTCCTTCATGTATATGCAAACTTTTTACAGTGGGTGGTCTCATGTGAGTGTGTGGGGGGAGTTTACAACTCTAGCAATCCATTTAATACCTGTTTTTCTGTCCCTCTCCCTTTTTTTTTTTCAGTAAGGGATACATTTTGGAGGGCCAGCCTGGTTTGTCCTTTGTGTGGGACTCTGCCCATGTTTCCCCTCGTGCCACCATTGGACCCATCTATTTGCGCTGGTGCATTTGCTCACCCTGTCGGGCTTTGGGCCCCACAGGCTGACAGCTGCAACATTTAAACTGCTTTTAAACGTCAAAATCTGGACAGAAAATCCACTCTAGTACTACACAGTTCATACGGTCAGTGTCTAAACACACTAAAACACAAAGTACGATGTAATCACACACGTACCAATTTGTGTTTAATCAATATTATGTATCTAATATGTGTGTATTTTGTTTAAATTGCAGACGGTTGTAGGTTCTGCGATATGAATGCATACACCCCTGATGAAGAAATAGCTTTTTCGAAACGCGTTGGGTCTTTTGTGTTGTGCTCACCTCCAACATAACAGATCTTTGCGATTTACTAGCTGTCTTTTTTTGTAATGTTATTATATGATTAGTCCTGTCCAGTATTCATTCATGATATTTTGTGATATGTATAGTGTATATATGTGCTCATTATTTTAAACCTATGTTTCCTAATAAAAATTTATATACTTTTTACACTACTCTCATACCTCATTGCACTATTTATCCTTTTCCAAATATCCCACTTAGAGGAAATTTTATTTTTTCAATGTCTTGCTGGATCTTGAGGGGTATTTGTTATTAGGAACCTTCCTGGGGGGCTTCTGGAGAATATAGCCCTGTGAGAGAGTGGTCAGAATAAACTGATTTGAAGTTATCCCTGACCACTGCGGAAGAAACTCTCGTAATCTTCCGCCGACCCGCAGGGATGATTCATTGCGATTTCTCAGTCTGTGAAGGAGGATGGAAGAGAATTCCGCCTTTACCCTTCGCTTTTTGTGCGGACCAACTTTTCTTCCTCCCCTGAAACTTGCTGTCCTGCTCCTGAGCTTTTTTAGGTTGAAAAAGACGTTTTGAGACCTGCTTTTTCTTTTTGACCGAGAAGGACCTCTTTTTATCGGCAGTTCTGTCTAGGATATTATCTAGATCAGGACCAAAAAGAAGGTCACCTGAAAAGGGAATACCACAAAGCTTGCTTTTTGAAGCGGTATCACCTGGCCAGGTTTTTAGCCATAAAGCTCTTCTTGCAGCATTTGTCAAAGCTGCTGACCTAGCCGACATTTTGATTGCTTCACTCGAAGCATCCGCAATATAAGCCACTGCCGAGATCAGGGTAGGAGAGGAGTCCAAGATCTCCTGCTTAGGGAAATCCGCCACTATATGTGATCTAAGTTGGCTCACCCAGTATTCCAGATTCCTGGCTACACATGTTGTGGCCATTGCTGGCTTCAAATTGCTCATGATTGATTGCCATGATCTCTTGAGCAAAAGATCCATGCGTTTGTCCATTGGATCCTTCAGAAACCCCATGTCTTTAAAAGACAGGTCTGTGGATCTTGAGACCTGGGAGAATGCAGCATTCAACCTGGGCACCTTATTCCACACCGCAGAAGGGTCCTCCTCGAACGGAAAATGCCTTTTGTGGGCTTTGGAAAAAAAGGGTTTTCTCTCTGGATCTTGCCATTCCTTAGTAATGGCGTCAGAAATGACCGAATGGACCGGGAATGTTCGCCCCTTAGGTTCGTTTAACCCCGCATACATGCGGTCATGAAGAGATAATTCCTTCTTTTCCTCACTTAAAGTGGGGTTCCACCCAAAAAAACAAGAATGCATGAAAAATCCTAAAAAACAACAAAACATTTGGATATTTTTTTTTTTTTTACTTACCTCTAAATGCCTGTTGCTAGGGGGTCCCTCGTAGTCTGCCCCTTCCAGTGCCTGGGCTGGTGACATCACTTCCCCCTCGGCACAGGAAGGGCTCCGCTCTGCTCCCTCCCTCCTGTCAATCATCTGGGACCCATTACAGGTCCCAGGTGACTGAGCGGCCAATCACGTCACGCAGCGCCGCTCGCGCATGCGCAGTGGGTGCCAGGCTGTGAAGCCACAGCCTGGCGCCCACAGTTGCAATGCCGGCGCCACTGAACGGAGGGGGAGACGAGTGGGGCTTCGATCCCCCGCATCGCTGGACCCAGGGACAGGTAAGTGTCCAATTAAAAGTCAGCAGCTGCAGTATTTGTTGCTGCTGACTTTTCATTTTTTTTTTTTTTTTTTTTACTGGACCCCCTGGGTGGAACTCCTCTTTAAGCTAAGCATAACATGAATAGCTTTAAAGGAGCCCGTCTACCTCTTCTAGGGATAGCTTAAATTTGAAGGGGCCACCTCAGCCTCCTTCCACTCCTCTTCTGAATCTTTAACGGAAGGAGCAGGGGACTGCTCTTCCCTGGTTGAAGGGTCTTCATTTAAAGCTTCCACCACTGGGATAGGAAGGGAACCCTGGGAAGAATCAAGTGGATGGCTGACTAGCAGCTGGATTAACTAAAGAGTCACAAAAAGTTTGAATCGTGGCATATAGTTCCTTCTTTACAGAGGCAACCAGGTCATCACAAACCGAAGCCGATTCCTCCCTGACCAAAGAAGTGATGCAAGCACTGCACAAGGCTTTTTTCCAATTTTCTCCCATTTTGGCCCTGCAAGAAGGACATCTCTTTTTTGGGTCAGAGCTTTTAGCCTGTTAGAAAAAGACAAAAAAGGGTAAAAACAAACAAACAGGGAACCTTTTAGTGAGACCCAGTCTCTGCTTCACAAGGATCACCCACAGGTGCACTAAGAAGAAACCAGTCAGCCTCTAGTGCCCAGACAGGCCCCTTGCTACTAGGGGGTAGAAAAAAGAGATAGACCCAACACCAGATAAAGCATAAAGGCAGACTTTAACCACTGCCCCTACCTGAGCTTTGCTGGCGCCTGTCCCCACTGCTGCAGACGCTGACCCCTCCATGTCTGGTGTGCAGCTTTCCACTCGTGGCTTGATACGCCGCTTCCGGACTCCCATAGTGCATCTGCACCGGACCTGAAGCGGAAATAGGTGCCAGCTTCTGTCCTCCCTCCTCGCGTCCATGCCGGAAATGACGTTTTAGCTGACCCAGTGACCCACTCCGTCATATTCTGTAAGGCCGCCGGCCAATATGGCGGCGGCGCACCGCCACTTCCTACGACCGCGGATCTTCGGCTCTCACCGAGCACTGGGAGGGGAAGAGGAGCCCGATTGCTACCGCTGTTAATGCTTGGGTAGGCCGGGAGGACAGCAGGTCTCCTGTGGAGGAAAAAAGAGAGGGAAGCCCCGTCTCCCAGGAGCACCTGAGATACATTGACTCCCCTCCCAAAAGATGTTCCCTCCGGGCCGGAGGAAACACAAAAACTGAGGTATGGTAGGGAGGTGCCTCCCTTTAAAGTTCTGGAGGAAGAAGGCATTTCCTATGGTCCGGTGGGAGGAGTCACTATCTCTCAGGTGCTATCCTGAAAGACGCCTTGGGAAAAATAGTTTAATAGGAATTCCAACTTCTTATCCGTTGGATCCTTCAGCATTTTCTACCGGACAAGTCAAACTTTTATTCACAGAGGATATAGCAGCATCATCTGCTGGCATCCCCCATCTTTTATTAAACTCTTCTTCCATAGGATAAAATGTTGAAAACTTTTTTGGAGGAAAAAACTGCTTATCTGGGTGATCCCACTCAGAATACGTAAGCTTTTTCAGTAATGAATGGATGGGAAAAGCGTGAATAGCTTGGGGAGGCTTTAGCAAACCCAAACAAGAAGTGGGTTTATCAACCGACTCAGCTAATGGTAGCATGAATGTGGAGCGGACCAGTTCAGTAAGAGATTGTGCCATCAATTTCTCAGATTGTGAACCTGATCCCTCCACATTTGACCCTTCGGTAGAGGAGTCATCAGCCTCTTCCTGGTCCCCTGAGAGAAATTCATCATCTCCTGCCCCTGGTTCCTCAGATTGAGGGTCCTGGGTGATGGAAGGGGACCTGTCGCGCTTATTCCCACTCTGGATTGCGATTAAAGCCTCTATTTTCTGCTCCAATCCTAAAATGGTTGAGGAAAAAACCTCTTGAGTAATATAGACAGAGGCTGCAATGTTGGAATCAGTTGCAACACCTAACGGCCCTGATGGCTCACTCTGACCAGCCAACTCAGAACTCTCAGGGAGGATGTCATTCTTTTAGAGATGGTTCTAGTTTTTATTGCGGCTGAAGAAGTCCTTCTTGAGCCCTTTTTCGGGGTGTTTCTAGCCCTCCTTCTGACCATAGCCTGATGCACAAATGCAGAGATACTACCAGAAGGATCGCATCCACTGCTTGAGCAATAGTACAGCCCTGCCGCTGCTATTAATGCTCAGCCTGAAGCTAAAAGTAAATTTGTCAACAGGAATGCCTGTGCCACAAAACCTCTTACATGCCCCTTTGCTCTTGTGTCCCTCCGGCATCTGCAGTCAGAAAAAATAGAGTTTTTAAACACACTCCCGCGCTGGACGTTGGAGGACGCCAACGCCGCGCTAAGCCCCGCACCCTCCGTTGCATCGCGCCCCCCCTACAATAGAAAGTTTTCCAGCGCGGGCCTCCGATCTGACAGGATCGGCATGTGTGCCAGGGAGGGATGGCAAGGAGGAGACCTGAGCGAAGCTGCCATGCAGAGGCGGTGGAAAAATGGAGCGCCATCACCGATCGTTTTTAGCTGCCCCCTTTCCAGGGAGAGGGGGAGAGCTTAGTCCAGGTGGGGGGTGTCTGGTGAAAAAATATCCCCCCCAAACTTACTGGAGGTCTGAGCTGCTCGCCGGAGGAAAATAAAATGGTGCTTCTGCTGACACAACGTGGCTCTGAGGAAAGCATGAGCAGGTACGAGCTCCATACAGCTCCCAGTGGTGACTCTTAGGCATGACAGCATTTACTTTTTTCTTAAAGAAGACATTTCATAAGAAATTTTTTAAAATTTCTTAGAAAAACTCCACTTACCTTTCCAGCCGCAGGGTTTTCTGTGGTAAAAACCAACAGACCCAATCTTCACCCCTCACGGTGAGTTCCGTTACCAAACCTTCAGGAACTGGGGACCCTCGGAGAACCCACAGTCCTGGACCCGTAAAGCAACCCACCAGTAAACTTTATTGCGGAAAATACCAAAGTACTGGATCCCAGAGTCCAGCTCTCTAAAAAGAGAAGCGTTACGGGCTAAACCTCGTTTCTTCCGCCACAAGGCCCGGGTACCATTCAATTTGGCATAAAAAGACACTTTGAAAGGATCTGGCTGCATAGCTAGCATCAGCAAGGATTGCTCCAGTGGAGCTCAGCACAGCTTTACTCGTGACCAACACCTAAGACACTGGCGAAAAAACTGAGGTACTCCCAGTAGTGGGAGGTGTTATATAGGGAGTGGACTTCCTGTCTTAGGGTGTGCCAGTGTCCATCACCTGAAGGTGGCCTATAACCACATAGTAACTACTATGGCTCTGTGTCCCGTGATGTACGATAAGAAATTTAATTTATTCATCAACTTAGGCTTTTAGTTTTTGGTAAAAAAAAAATCCCAATAAGCGAATATTGATTGGTTTGCGCAAAGGTTATAGCGTCTACAAACTATGGGATGTTTTTATGGAATTTTTATTTATTCTTTACTAGTAATGGTAGCAATAAGCGACTTATAGCGGAACTGCGACATTGCGGCAGACAAATCGGACGCTAAGTGACACTTTTTTGGGGACCAGTGACACCAATACAGTGATCAGTGCTAAAAAAATATGCACGCTCACTGTACTGACACTGGCAGGAAAGGGGTTTACATCAGGGGCAAATCAAAGGGTTGTGTGCTCCTAGAAAATGCTTTCCAACTGTGTGGGGGATGGCTTAACTATAGGGAGAGAGATCTGTGTTCCTGGTTAGCAGAAACACAGGATCTCTGTCTTTCCTTCTAACAAAATGACGATCTGCCTTGTTTACATAGGCAGACCGCCGTTCTGCCTCTGTCGGGAACAATCGGCTGCAGACCTGGAAGCGCGAGGTCACGTACCTGTATGTGATTTCGTGCAGAAGAGCTGCCGCCCCACCGTATATGTATGTGGGGTGGTGGGCAAGCGGTTAAAGACTCCAGTCTAGGAGCTGCAGCCAAAGTGCTGGTAGGGGGAACATTTATAAACTTTAATAGCAGGGTATGCGTTAGGAAAGTGAGGTTTGTAAATAAAATGAAATTTAGGCTGGGTTCACATATGTGCGGCCGCAATTCCCAGCATGGGGTCTGGCACGTCCCTGTTCACCTGTTCAGGTGCGAATCAGGTCTGAATTTTTGCCTGAATTTGCATCTGAACTAAATCCAAAGACGCAAAAGACTCTTTTGTAATGCTGACTGCGGCCGCCCTGGACCTGTTTGAACCGGCTCTATTGCAAGTGGGGCACACTCGCATATCATGCGAATTGGATGCGGGGAAACCTGCATTCAATTCACACATATGTGAATACAGCCTTAGTAAGAGTTCATGGCAACTTCCATGTGAGAAAGCTGTGGGCCACTGAAATATCTATGTATAACATGCTTTTATAATTCTGTTATTCAATAAACAGGCAAACTTGCTAGCAAGTTTTTTTTTTTTTACAAATTTTTAGATATACTTACATCTCTAAATTCCCAAATGATATTTGCTGGAACAGGATTACCATCTTTAGGACAATGTGTCATCCCAATATGTGTCTGATGTTCAGGGACTTCTGCACATAGTTCAGTTACAGAATTGAAGCGTATCTCTTGGTTTGTTGTATATTCAAAAAACTGAAAATGAAAAACATATGAAAGGTTAAAAATGTTTACTTTGATATTATAAAAATACTTCATAACAGAGGATGTCAAATTGGCAGAACCAAGTAATCCTACAGTAGAATTCCAGGTTTGATTTCACTTTTCATTACAGAATGTATTGCAACTGTAATTGACTAATATTTACATACAGTAAGTAATGCTGTACTGCAGCCAGAATTGAGCGATGTAAAGCGCTGTGCAAACTGTTGGTGCTAAATAAATCCTGAATAACATTATTATTATTAATAATAAAAATAATGAGATTAATAAAATATCAAAGCATTATCTAAATCCAACAACAAAAATATGTGTGATAGCTGCATTAGTTTCTTTTTTGGAATACAGTACAGAACACAGGCTTCAAGGACCAAGGGTTATAATCTGCCACCTGCAGGTGAGGACACTGGCAGACAGATCTGTTGGAACAGCCCATATATCCCCTCCCACAATCAGCAATTCTCAGTTTAGCAAGCAAAAACATTATATCCCCAGGACAGAAGGAAGGTTGTCCTGTACTTCAGGTTAACGATTTTCACGTAAATCAAAAAAAATTCTTTCAGTACAGAACCATGGGATGTCCCTAAGCAATACAACTGAGGGGCAGGAAACACAGCAAACAATGGCAGAAAGGTTATAAGATTTCCAAACTCATACAGTGGCTTAAAGCAAGTTATGCTACACCAAAGCTGTCGAAGAACCCTAAACATCCACCTGGTAAAACCTAAACATGTGAAGAGAGGACCAGGTGGCGACCTTGCAAATCTGAGAAATAGGCACCTGGTACTAAAAAGTCCAAAAAGGTAAGAACTAAACGTGTCTTAGTAGAACTATAGGCAAAACTATTTTTCATTTTGGATAGAGTGAGGAAGGGTTATAACCCCTGTCTGGTTTATTTTTGCCATCTGTGTTCCATTGGAGAGATTTACCTTTACTTCTTGTCCCATAGCCAAAACAGGAAGTGAAAGGAAATGTCCAAATTAAGGGAATCTCTTGGGGACCCCCAGATCACCAGAACTAGTGTTTCCATTGGAAGATTCCCCCTCTATTACTTTTTTGTGACAACCCAAACTTGGAATTTTCTTTTACTTTCAATGATAAAGGTAAAGAGGACAAATGGAGAAGGCGAATCTCCAAAAAAGGGGCACAGACAGCAATAAAAACAATAAAAAATAAAAACAGGTGTTCTAATCCCTCTCCCCAAAACTAGAAAAAAGTTTTTCCTTCAGTTATACTTTACACGGGAGGAAAGGGAATATCCCTATCTGTCAAGGCATAAGCTTTAGTGATAACCCACATAATCTACCTATAAAGTGGAACGAAATGCAGAATACCCCTTGCTTAATCCTGCAGGCAGAACCAAAAAAATAATCTAAGTTCTGGATAGAAGCAATGGCCATGTGGTAAACTCGCACTTCGCATACCACAGCTAAACAGTATAAAGAAATTTCTTTGGGTGGGATGCTTTGGAGCTGGACAAAGAAGGCTGGACAATGTCCTGATTAAGGCTCAAATCACTTTTGGCGTTTTGAGATCGCAGACAGAATCACTGCAATATTGCCCGCAATCTCAAAACGCACTACAATCACAAAACGCCAGTTCAGGTGCCATTTTCAATCGCTTCTAACATGCGGTGCGGTTTTGATTGTTGCACGATCCATCGTGCGGCAAATCGTATTGTGTGAGTTTTGTTGCCCAAAAAAGAGCAGGAGCTTCTTTTGGGCAACAAGCGTCACACAATGTGATTTTCCGCAATTTCCTTGCACCACATCCCTGAAGCTCTATATAAAACCGAATTGTAGAAGAAATTATGGGACTAGCTAGCATTCTCTAGAATAGTTACAAATTAAGGATAGAACACAATAGAATTTATTATACGTTTTGAAAAAAAAACATAGTGCACATCACATTGGGATATACTTGAGAATTATACAGTACATATGGAACCGCCTTAAAAGCAGTATGCTCCCACTCTTGTTTATTTATGGCTGGTTTCTTACCCTATGTATTTATGTTTATAGAGAAAGAATAGGAAAGTATGTTTGGCCTCCAGGACTGCGCCCCTTGTTGCCCGTCTCGCCTCTTTGGGTCTCCCCTGGTTCAACGACTCCTTCTTCCCCTGGGCCACATAGTGCCTATCCACACCTAGTTTTATAGTGCTTTGTACATGTCGTTGTGAGTATTACACAAGCTTATGATGTTTTGATTCCTTACTTTGCTTCTATGTATTATTTATATTATTGTAATGTATGCGTATGTTTCTGTCACTAGTACCCTGGTCTCCTGAAGAAGCTTTCAGCGAAGCGCGTTGGTACATACCCCTCCCACGCTGGATGCACTACTACAGCAGTCTAAATATAGGAAGTGCATCTTCTCTTTTGTATTACATTTATTTAATTGTGCTGTGTTGCAGTCTTGTATATATGTAGGTTAGTGAGAGCCATGTAACAGTCAAGAGTTCTTTACAAGATAAGGCCACCAGTTCGAAAACCTGGCTTGCTGATGTGAGAGCAAAAGGAAAACCAATAAGTAAGGTTGGCCAAGGGAATATGCCGATTAGGCAGAAAAGAGAGGCCTCTGTAGAGCCAACAAGACCAGATTAGGATCCTGTGGACTGGGGAACAACAAACAGGGGACGCTATGTGAGCCACCCCAGTGAATGAGCAGCCAGAGGCATAGAGAATAGCGAAGGGAAAAACCTGACTCTGCAGAGCACTCAAGGCTAAGTACCAATCTGGCTTAGACTGGAAAAAGAACAGGTCATATCCCATGGAGTATAGTCTAGGGTGAAACTTCTGTGCCTCACAAGTGCAATGACAGACCTTCTGAGAGGTCATTTTCTAGCCTTAAGCAGTGTAGCATTAACAATGTCGGAGAAACCCTAATTCCTTGTGACCTGGGCTTTAACAGCCAAGACTTAAAAAACAGCAAAAATGAAGCAGAATGGTAGAACAGCAGTTAAGACAACAGGTTGGGTTTGTCAGAGTGCTCACAGAATGTCTCCTAGAATTCAGGGAATGTCTGAGTACCATGTCCCTCGCCAGTTTGGTGTCACCAAGATCACCGGATGCCCTTTATTGTAATCCTGTGAAGCAGCAGAGGAAGAATCCACAGAGGGAAGGCCTCTTAACCCAAAACTCATCCCATGGGGTCACCAGAACATCCACTGCAAAAGCACTTGATCCTGAATCCAATCCTTGTCAGCCATCCCTGAAATTGGTCAGTCTACTGCATCAGGGAGAGGCAAAAGGCCCTTAGCTTGAGAATGTTGATGGCAAGTCCAAGTCCCTTGGACCATTCCCGGGCCCAACAGCTGGCATTGTGAAAACTGTGCAGGTCCAATCAGCCACCAGGTCAGTGACACCTTGGTCTTGGGAGACAGGTGCATGGGCTGGTACAGAGACTGAGGGAGTTTGTTCCATGTGGTCAGCACTAGAGATGAGCCAAAAATTCAATTTGCATGCAAGTTCTGACCGAACCTTCACTGTTTGTTTGAGCCATCAATGGCCAACATCAAGTACCTGACCTCAGGTCAGGTGCAAGACTCTGGCCAGTGTTGGTTCACAATAAGTTGGCAGCCCTCACAATATAAAAGGCTGCTTTCCCAGCAGCCGTTTGTCAGTGAGTTGGTGGATATAATGTGAGTTAGGGACACCCGACATTCGTTTAAGGGAATAACAGGTTAGTGTAGTATACTTTAAAGCGTTTGATACTCCAAAATTTCATATTCCTGATATGTGCCTGCTGTACCATGTACTTGTATGAGAAAGTATACTGTTCTCTTTGTAATGCTTCCTTTGTGTGAAATCCCTGGTATTCCTGCCAGTCTCTCTGCTTTACCATTAAAAACTGACCACACTAAAGAGGACAGTACACTATGGTCAGTTCCCCAGCCGTGCTGGAAACTCAGGCTGATCTCCTGATCAGTCTTGTCCTGACATGCCCCCGCTGCACAGCCATACGCTGGGAAGTTCAGTGTGCTGCTGCTTCTCCTCCCCCCAGCTCTTATGCAGCTGAGAACAGAGGGAGTGTGATCACTTATAAAAAGAAAAAAAAACGTATTTATAATGTTTTTTTTTATATCTATACAAAAATGTTTTGCCTTTCATCTCTATTTTAAACTGAATGGGTTGTTTTACAAGGTGATCGTTTACAATTACTTTGAGTATTGTGCTATATACTGTATAGAACTGTATTGTGTTGTATAGTTGCCATTGATACTTTGCAGTAAATCAGTTTGTGTGGCTAGGGAGAGTGAAGTGTAAATCGACCTGCGTTCAATTTAACCACTTAACAACCGGCCCATAGCCAAATGACGGCTACAGGGCGGTTGTTTAACTCTGGGAGGGCGTCCAGGGACGTCCTCCCAGAATTCTGCTCTCGCGCGCCCCCTAGGGCGTGCACTTGAGAGCATCCGTGACCGCCGGGTCCAGAGGACCTGGCGCATCACAGATCCCAGTAAATGGCCGCTGATCACGGCCGTTTACCATGTGATCGCTCCATCAAATGACGGAGCGATCACATGTAAACAAACCGGCGTCATCTGATGACGCCGGTTCCTCTCCTCCCCCTCTCCTCCGCTCCTGTGTACCGATCGGTACACAGTGACCGGAGAGGCGGATGGATGGATGGCTGCAGCGTTGTGGGCTGCATCTGTTGTGCCCACAGCGCTGCACAGAGACATCCAGCCATCCATCCATCCATGCTCAGCCATCCCTACTACTCTGCATGCCCTGCAATGCTGTGCAATACTCTGCAATTCCCTCTGCAATGCCCCTGCAATACTCTGCTATGCCCGCCATACCCCTGCAATACTCTGCTATGCCCGCCATACCCCTGCAATACTCTGCTATGCCCGCCATACCCCTGCAATACTCTGCTATGCCCGCCATACCCCGCAACACTCTGCCATACCCCGCAACACTCTGCCATACCCCGCAACACTCTGCCATACCCCGCAACACTCTGCCATACCCCGCAACACTCTGCCATACCCCGCAACACTCTGCCATACCCCGCAACACTCTGCCATACCCCGCAACACTCTGCCATACCCCGCAACACTCTGCCATACCCAGCAACACTCTGCCATACCCAGCAACACTCTGCCATACCCAGCAACACTCTGCCATACCCAGCAACACTCTGCCATACCCAGCAACACTCTGCCATACCCCGCAACACTCTGCCATACCCCGCAACACTCTGCCATACCCCGCAACACTCTGCCATACCCCGCAACACTCTGCCATACCCCGCAATACTCTGCCATACCCTGCAATACTCTGCCATACCCTGCAATACCCCGTAATACTCGGCAATACCCTGGAATACCCCGCAATACTCTGCCATACCCTGGAATACCCCGCAATACTCTGCCATACCCTGGAATACCCCGCAATACTCTGCCATACCCTGGAATACCCCGCAATACTCTGCCATACCCTGGAATACCCCACAATACTCTGCCATACCCTGGAATACCCCGCAATACTCTGCCATACCCTGGAATACCCCGCAATACTCTGCCATACCCTGGAATACCCCGCAATACTCTGCCATACCCTGGAATACCCCGCAATACTCTGCCATACCCCAAAATACCTCGCAATACTCTGCCATACCCCAAAATACCCCGCAATACTCTGCCATACCCCAAAATACCCTGAAATACCCCGCAATACTCTGCCATACCCCGCAATACTTTGCCATACCCCGCAATACTCTGCCATACCCTGCAATACTCTGCCATACCCTGCAATACCCCGCAATAGTCTGCCATACCCTGCAATACCCTGAAATATCACGCAATACCCAGCCATACTCTGCAATACTCAGTGATACCCAGCCATGCTCTGCAATACCCCGCAAAAATCTGCAATACTCTGCCATAACCCGCAATACTCTGCCATACCCAGCCATACTCTGCCATACCCCGCAATACCCAGCCATACTCTGCAATACTCGGTGATAGCCAGCCATACTCTGCCATACCCAGTCATACTCTGCGATACTCTGCAATACTCGGTGATACCCAGCCATACTCTGCGATACTCTGCAATACCCAGCCATGCTCAGCCATACCCAGCCTCTGTATGTGACCAGGCTGTGGAAGTCTCACACATGTGGTATCGCCGTACTCAGGAGGAGTAGGAGAATCTATTTTGGGGGGTCATTTTTGGTATGTACATGCTATGTGTTAGAAATATTGTATAAATGGACAACTTTGTGTTAAAAAAAAAAAGCGTTTTAACCACTTCCCGCCTTCCGTCATACAACGTCCTTGACTTTGTGCAGGGATATCTGAATGATGGGTGCAGCTACAGGCATCATTCAGATATCATCTTTTTCAGCCGGCGATTCCCTACACCATAAGAATGATCAGAGCGGCTGTTAAACTGCTTGATCGTTCTTACGGGAGGCAAGAGGGGACGCCCCCCCCTCCCGCCGCCCTCCGGTGCTTCTACCGACTCACCGCTACGATCGAAGCCAGGATCTTTTTTTTTTTTTGTTTCAGGAACAGCCTAGAGGTGAGATGTGGGGTCTTATTGACCCCATATCTCACTGTAAAGAGGACCTGTCATGCCATATTCCTATTACAAGGGATGTTTACATTCCTTGTAATAGGAATAAAAGTGATCAAAAAAAATTTTTTTTTGGAAAAAAGTGTCAAACTAAAATAAAAGTAAAATGAACAATAAAAAAAGTTTTTTTTTTTTTTAAAGCGCCCCTGTCCGTGTGCTCGCATGCAGAAGCGAACGCATACGTAAGTCCCGCACACATATGAAAACGGTGTTCAAACCACACATGTGAGGTATCGCTGTGATCGGTAGAGCGAGAGCAATAATTTTGGCCCTAGACCTCCTCTGTAACTCAAAATTTGTAACCAGTAAAAAATTTTAAAGCGTCGCCTATGGGGATTTTTAAGTGGCGAAGTTTGGCGCCATTCCACAAGCCTGTGCAATTTTGAAAGGTGACATGTTAGGTATCTATTAACTCGGCGTAACTTCATCTTTCATATTATGCAAAAACATTGGGCTAACCTTACTGTTTTGTTTTTTTTTTAAAGCGAAAAACATTTTTTTTCCAAAAAAAACGCGTTCGAAAAATTGCTGCGCAAATATCGTGCGAGATAAAAAGTTGCAATGACCGCTATTGTATTCTCTAGGGTCTTTGCTAAAAAAACATATATAATGTTTTGGGGTTCAACGACTCCTTCTTCCCCTGGGCCACATAGTGCCTATCCACACCTAGTTTTATAGTGCTTTGTACATGTCGTTGTGAGTATTACACAAGCTTATGATGTTTTGATTCCTTACTTTGCTTCTATGTATTATTTATATTATTGTAATGTATGCGTATGTTTCTGTCACTAGTACCCTGGTCTCCTGAAGAAGCTTTCAGCGAAGCGCGTTGGTACATACCCCTCCCACGCTGGATGCACTACTACAGCAGTCTAAATATAGGAAGTGCATCTTCTCTTTTGTATTACATTTATTTAATTGTGCTGTGTTGCAGTCTTGTATATATGTAGGTTAGTGAGAGCCATGTAACAGTCAAGAGTTCTTTACAAGATAAGGCCACCAGTTCGAAAACCTGGCTTGCTGATGTGAGAGCAAAAGGAAAACCAATAAGTAAGGTTGGCCAAGGGAATATGCCGATTAGGCAGAAAAGAGAGGCCTCTGTAGAGCCAACAAGACCAGATTAGGATCCTGTGGACTGGGGAACAACAAACAGGGGACGCTATGTGAGCCACCCCAGTGAATGAGCAGCCAGAGGCATAGAGAATAGCGAAGGGAAAAACCTGACTCTGCAGAGCACTCAAGGCTAAGTACCAATCTGGCTTAGACTGGAAAAAGAACAGGTCATATCCCATGGAGTATAGTCTAGGGTGAAACTTCTGTGCCTCACAAGTGCAATGACAGACCTTCTGAGAGGTCATTTTCTAGCCTTAAGCAGTGTAGCATTAACAATGTCGGAGAAACCCTAATTCCTTGTGACCTGGGCTTTAACAGCCAAGACTTAAAAAACAGCAAAAATGAAGCAGAATGGTAGAACAGCAGTTAAGACAACAGGTTGGGTTTGTCAGAGTGCTCACAGAATGTCTCCTAGAATTCAGGGAATGTCTGAGTACCATGTCCCTCGCCAGTTTGGTGTCACCAAGATCACCGGATGCCCTTTATTGTAATCCTGTGAAGCAGCAGAGGAAGAATCCACAGAGGGAAGGCCTCTTAACCCAAAACTCATCCCATGGGGTCACCAGAACATCCACTGCAAAAGCACTTGATCCTGAATCCAATCCTTGTCAGCCATCCCTGAAATTGGTCAGTCTACTGCATCAGGGAGAGGCAAAAGGCCCTTAGCTTGAGAATGTTGATGGCAAGTCCAAGTCCCTTGGACCATTCCCGGGCCCAACAGCTGGCATTGTGAAAACTGTGCAGGTCCAATCAGCCACCAGGTCAGTGACACCTTGGTCTTGGGAGACAGGTGCATGGGCTGGTACAGAGACTGAGGGAGTTTGTTCCATGTGGTCAGCACTAGAGATGAGCCAAAAATTCAATTTGCATGCAAGTTCTGACCGAACCTTCACTGTTTGTTTGAGCCATCAATGGCCAACATCAAGTACCTGACCTCAGGTCAGGTGCAAGACTCTGGCCAGTGTTGGTTCACAATAAGTTGGCAGCCCTCACAATATAAAAGGCTGCTTTCCCAGCAGCCGTTTGTCAGTGAGTTGGTGGATATAATGTGAGTTAGGGACACCCGACATTCGTTTAAGGGAATAACAGGTTAGTGTAGTATACTTTAAAGCGTTTGATACTCCAAAATTTCATATTCCTGATATGTGCCTGCTGTACCATGTACTTGTATGAGAAAGTATACTGTTCTCTTTGTAATGCTTCCTTTGTGTGAAATCCCTGGTATTCCTGCCAGTCTCTCTGCTTTACCATTAAAAACTGACCACACTAAAGAGGACAGTACACTATGGTCAGTTCCCCAGCCGTGCTGGAAACTCAGGCTGATCTCCTGATCAGTCTTGTCCTGACATGCCCCCGCTGCACAGCCATACGCTGGGAAGTTCAGTGTGCTGCTGCTTCTCCTCCCCCCAGCTCTTATGCAGCTGAGAACAGAGGGAGTGTGATCACTTATAAAAAGAAAAAAAAACATATTTATAATGTTTTTTTTTATATCTATACAAAAATGTTTTGCCTTTCATCTCTATTTTAAACTGAATGGGTTGTTTTACAAGGTGATCGTTTACAATTACTTTGAGTATTGTGCTATATACTGTATAGAACTGTATTGTGTTGTATAGTTGCCATTGATACTTTGCAGTAAATCAGTTTGTGTGGCTAGGGAGAGTGAAGTGTAAATCGACCTGCGTTCAATTTAACCACTTAACAACCGGCCCATAGCCAAATGACGGCTACAGGGCGGTTGTTTAACTCTGGGAGGGCGTCCAGGGACGTCCTCCCAGAATTCTGCTCTCGCGCGCCCCCTAGGGCGTGCACTTGAGAGCATCCGTGACCGCCGGGTCCAGAGGACCTGGCGCATCACAGATCCCAGTAAATGGCCGCTGATCACGGCCGTTTACCATGTGATCGCTCCATCAAATGACGGAGCGATCACATGTAAACAAACCGGCGTCATCTGATGACGCCGGTTCCTCTCCTCCCCCTCTCCTCCGCTCCTGTGTACCGATCGGTACACAGTGACCGGAGAGGCGGATGGATGGATGGCTGCAGCGTTGTGGGCTGCATCTGTTGTGCCCACAGCGCTGCACAGAGACATCCAGCCATCCATCCATCCATGCTCAGCCATCCCTACTACTCTGCATGCCCTGCAATGCTGTGCAATACTCTGCAATTCCCTCTGCAATGCCCCTGCAATACTCTGCTATGCCCGCCATACCCCTGCAATACTCTGCTATGCCCGCCATACCCCTGCAATACTCTGCTATGCCCGCCATACCCCTGCAATACTCTGCTATGCCCGCCATACCCCGCAACACTCTGCCATACCCCGCAACACTCTGCCATACCCCGCAACACTCTGCCATACCCCGCAACACTCTGCCATACCCCGCAACACTCTGCCATACCCCGCAACACTCTGCCATACCCAGCAACACTCTGCCATACCCAGCAACACTCTGCCATACCCAGCAACACTCTGCCATACCCAGCAACACTCTGCCATACCCAGCAACACTCTGCCATACCCAGCAACACTCTGCCATACCCCGCAACACTCTGCCATACCCCGCAACACTCTGCCATACCCCGCAACACTCTGCCATACCCCGCAACACTCTGCCATACCCCGCAACACTCTGCCATACCCCGCAATACTCTGCCATACCCTGCAATACTCTGCCATACCCTGCAATACCCCGTAATACTCGGCAATACCCTGGAATACCCCGCAATACTCTGCCATACCCTGGAATACCCCGCAATACTCTGCCATACCCTGGAATACCCCGCAATACTCTGCCATACCCTGGAATACCCCGCAATACTCTGCCATACCCTGGAATACCCCCACAATACTCTGCCATACCCTGGAATACCCCGCAATACTCTGCCATACCCTGGAATACCCCGCAATACTCTGCCATACCCTGGAATACCCCGCAATACTCTGCCATACCCTGGAATACCCCGCAATACTCTGCCATACCCCAAAATACCTCGCAATACTCTGCCATACCCCAAAATACCCCGCAATACTCTGCCATACCCCAAAATACCCTGAAATACCCCGCAATACTCTGCCATACCCCGCAATACTTTGCCATACCCCGCAATACTCTGCCATACCCTGCAATACTCTGCCATACCCTGCAATACCCCGCAATAGTCTGCCATACCCTGCAATACCCTGAAATATCACGCAATACCCAGCCATACTCTGCAATACTCAGTGATACCCAGCCATGCTCTGCAATACCCCGCAAAAATCTGCAATACTCTGCCATAACCCGCAATACTCTGCCATACCCAGCCATACTCTGCCATACCCCGCAATACCCAGCCATACTCTGCAATACTCGGTGATAGCCAGCCATACTCTGCCATACCCAGTCATACTCTGCGATACTCTGCAATACTCGGTGATACCCAGCCATACTCTGCGATACTCTGCAATACCCAGCCATGCTCAGCCATACCCAGCCTCTGTATGTGACCAGGCTGTGGAAGTCTCACACATGTGGTATCGCCGTACTTAGGAGGAGTAGGAGAATCTATTTTGGGGGGTCATTTTTGGTATGTACATGCTATGTGTTAGAAATATTGTATAAATGGACAACTTTGTGTTAAAAAAAAAAAGCGTTTTAACCACTTCCCGCCTTCCGTCATACAACGTCCTTGACTTTGTGCAGGGATATCTGAATGATGGGTGCAGCTACAGGCATCATTCAGATATCATCTTTTTCAGCCGGCGATTCCCTACACCATAAGAATGATCAGAGCGGCTGTTAAACTGCTTGATCGTTCTTACGGGAGGCAAGAGGGGACGCCCCCCCCTCCCGCCGCCCTCCGGTGCTTCTACCGACTCACCGCTACGATCGAAGCCAGGATCTTTTTTTGTTTTTGTTTCAGGAACAGCCTAGAGGTGAGATGTGGGGTCTTATTGACCCCATATCTCACTGTAAAGAGGACCTGTCATGCCATATTCCTATTACAAGGGATGTTTACATTCCTTGTAATAGGAATAAAAGTGATCAAAAAAAATTTTTTTCTGGAAAAAAGTGTCAAACTAAAATAAAAGTAAAATGAACAATAAAAAAAAAATATTTTTTTTTTAAAGCGCCCCTTTCCGTGTGCTCGCATGCAGAAGCGAACGCATACGTAAGTCCCGCACACATATGAAAACGGTGTTCAAACCACACATGTGAGGTATCGCTGTGATCGGTAGAGCGAGAGCAATAATTTTGGCCCTAGACCTCCTCTGTAACTCAAAATTTGTAACCAGTAAAAAATTTTAAAGCGTCGCCTATGGGGATTTTTAAGTGGCGAAGTTTGGCGCCATTCCACAAGCCTGTGCAATTTTGAAAGGTGACATGTTAGGTATCTATTAACTCGGCGTAACTTCATCTTTCATATTATGCAAAAACATTGGGCTAACCTTACTGTTTTGTTTTTTTTTTAAAGCGAAAAACATTTTTTTTCCAAAAAAAACGCGTTCGAAAAATTGCTGCGCAAATATCGTGCGAGATAAAAAGTTGCAATGACCGCTATTGTATTCTCTAGGGTCTTTGCTAAAAAAACATATATAATGTTTTGGGGTTCTATGTAATTTTCTAGCAAATAAATGATGATTTTTACATGTAGCAGAGCAATGTCAGAATTGGCCTGGGTGCTCCAGAATGCCTGAAGGTGCTCCCCTGCATGTTGGGCCTTTGTATGTGGCCACACTGTGTAAAAGTCTCACACATGTGGTATCGCCATACTTGGGAGTAATAGCAGAATGTGTTTTGGGGTGTAATTTGTGGTATGCATATGCTGTGTGTGAGAAATAACCTGCTAATATGACAATTTTGTGAAAAAAAAAAAAAAGAAAAAAAAAAAAAAAACCTGATTTTGCAAAGAATTGTGGGAAAAAATGACAACTTCAAAAAACTCATCATGCATCTTTCTAAATACCTTGGAATGTCTTCTTTCCAAAAAAGGGTCATTTGGGGGGGTATTTGTACTTTTCTGGCATGTTAGGGTCTCAAGAAATGAGATAGGCCGTCAGTACTTTAGGTGTGATTAATTTTCAGAGATTGGCACCATAGCTTGTGGAAGCTATAACTTTCACAAAGACCAAATAATATACACTAATTTGGGTTATTTTTACCAAAGATATGTAGCGGTATAAATTTTGGCCAAAATATATGAAGAAAAATTACTAATTTTCAAAATTTTATAACAGAAACGAAGAAAAATTTATTTTTTTACAGATTTTTCGGTCTTTTTTCTTTTATAGCGCAAAAAATAAAGAACCCAGCGGTGATTAAATACCACCAAAAGAAAGCTCTATTTGTGTGAAAAAAAGGACAAAAAATTCATATAGATACAGTGTTGCATGACTGAGTAATTGTCATTCAAAATGTGAGAGCACCAAAAGCTGAAAATTGGTCTGGTTATTAAGGGGGTTTAAGTGCCCAGTGGTCAAGTGGTTAAATAGAACCAACAGTACTTTTTAGGACTGAAGTGCTACGTTTTACAGTGCATGACACCTTAGAGCCGGTTCACACAGGGGCGACTTGTCAGGCGACGCAAGTCGCTCCGACATAGAAAAAGGTTCCTGTACTACTTTGGGGTCGACTTGGGGCGACTTGCATAGACTTCTATACAGAAGTCGTTTTGCAAGTCGCCGTAGCAGTCATGTGCAGGTCACCTCGGTGAGGCTACCTGCAAGTCGTGCCGCCCCTAGTGTGAACCGAGCCTTACTGTGCACCCAAGGCCCACTATCCCATCAAATCACCATACATTCTTGAAAAAGCAATGAATCATATCTAGACAGCCAACAGAGGCAGAGTTTCCCCCTCTGCAGCTATGAGGGCACAAGAAGCCTTCATGTCCACATGACAAAAAGGCAGTTGTGGACATGGTCAATCCTCTACAGGCAGGGCACATTTGACCTTTTTTGGGGCTTGAGTAACTGTTGTGTGGTTGGAGTGGCTGGAGCTCCTGTGAAAAGCGTTAAAAAGCTTAATATTTTAAAAAGTATAAATAGTAGTAAAAAAGTTGAAGTCTCATCATTAGCTGAAAGAGCACAAACATTTTTTTTTTTCAAAAATATTTTTTTTTTTCAAAAATATTTTTTTTTTTCAAAAATATTTTTTTTTTTCAAAAATATTTTTTTTTTTTCAAAAATGATTTTTTTTTTTCAAAAATGATTTTTTTTTTTCAAAAATGAATGTTTTTTTCCAAAAATGATTTTTTTTTTCCAAAAATATATTTTTTTTTACATGGGGCGGTCATAATGTTTTGGCTGATCATGGGGTGGTTATAATGTTTTGGCTGATCATGGGGTTGTCAGCTTTTGTCACCTCCCACTCTAGTTTTGAACATTTCGCCATTCATTCCTATGGGACCAATTTCGCCGCAAAAACTACGATATTTCGTGGACCATTCGGCGAAACGTTCCACAAAGTAATAGCACACCAATTGGGAACAATCCACATGTTTCGGTATATTACTTGTCTCTGTAGTGTAAAAACTGTGGGAGGAGTCTACAAGCATTATCAAGTCTAGCAGATGAAGTCACATGCATTTGGGGTGTCTCAGCATCTTGTGTTTACAACCACTGTTTCCTAGCAACGCTCATGCCCTGTTTATGCTTCACAAATACTGCTCCATACACAATAGACAGAATAATGATAGATTTAACAACTGTGCAGTAATTCAAATGGCCGTATTTTAAAAACTATACATCCTACAGCGAAGATCTTTATATTGTGAGAATCACAAGACACAGACCTAGATTTTGATACATAGTATGTCTCTGAAATATTAAAATTGAAGGCACGGTCGCAGTTTAGAAATTGCCCTTCAAATTTGAAGGGGCTAGAGTGTAGTTTCAATGAATGTCAATGGACGGCATGAGTTGCAAACAAATGGTCATATTGTGAAAACTGTCAGGACTATGGCTTAGCCGTGGACATGTTTAGTGGCAGCAGGGATAGCTGAACGTTTTGATATAAGATTTGTGTAGGTGGGCTTGAAAATGAGGGAGTGGCGGCAGTTTAGAAATCATGTTCTGATTTTTCAGCTTTTGTCATCTCCCACTCTAGTTTCCCCATTCATTCCTATGGGACCAATTTCGCCGCAAAAACAACGATATTTTGTGAACCATTTGGCGAAACGTTCCACAAAGTAATAGCACACCATTCGGGAACAATCCGCACGTTTCGGTATATTACTTGTCTATGTAGTGTAAAAACTGTGGGAGGAGTTAGGGTGGTAAATTTGGCTATAATAATAATAATATATATGTGAGACTAGAAAATGCATTTCCTGGGGAAAATGCGTGGGAATGCTGAATAGCTAAATTGCTAAAATGGCCGCCATCAAAACTGCCCCATCATACTGCCATCAAAACTGCCCCATTAGAATTGCCCCATCAAAATTGTCCCCATTAAAACTGCCCCATCATATTGCCACCATCAAAACTGCCCCATCAGAATTGCCCCATCAAACCTGCCTCATCATATTGCCACCATCAAAACTGCCCCCATCAAAACTGCCCCATCAAAACTGCCCCATCATATTGCCACCTTTAAAACTGCTCCATTAAAACTGCCCCATCATATTGCCACCATCAAAACTGCCCCATCAGAATTGCCACCATGAAAACTGCCCCATCAGAATTGCCCTATCAAAACTGCCCATCATATTGTCACCATCAAAACTGCCCCATCAGAATTGTCCCATCAAAACTGCCCCATCATAATTGCCACCAATAAAACTGCCCCATCATAATTGCCCCTTTAAAACTGCCCCATCAGAATTGCCCTATCAAAACTGCCCCATCATATTCCTCTATTATAAATCAGTACATGGTGTGTCTGTCCCCTCCCCCGGGCTCTGTAATCAGAGCTGAGATGCTCCAGCCACCTCCCCCCCTGTGTATAACAGAAGCTTTGGTAACCATGGCAACAAAACAAACACAGCACACTCTTATTAATGGCTAAAATTTCCTGAAATGACCTCTAAACAAAAAGCTTTTTCTCAAAAACTGTAAAAGATATCAAACTGAAAAGATATAGCCAGATAGCTGAATATTGTGTGAACATTTTAAAGTTTGCTTGGTGTCTCTATGTGAAAGTATGAAGGAGTTGAAACTTTTGGGAGCGGAAGAAGAATGTAAGGATTTCAAGCATGCTCCCATTGACTTCAATGTTAAAAAAAAGTGTTAAAAAGCTTAATATTTTAAAAAGTATAAATGGTAGAAAAAAAGTTGAAAACGAGCACACCTCAGCTAAAAGAGACGGACATTTTAATAGTTGAATGGTTGTAATAGCTGAAAGTATGCAGAAGTTACGCAGAACCGAAAAGCGTACGGAAAATTAAGAAAAATAAACTAGACTAGAAAATGCATTTCCTGGGGAAAATGCGTGGGAATGCTGAATAGCTAAATTGCTAAAATGGCCGCCATCAAAACTGCCCCATCATACTGCCATCAAAACTTCCCCATCAGAATTGCCCCATCAAAATTGTCCCCATTAAAACTGCCCCATCATATTGCCACCATCAAAACTGCCCCATCAGAATTGCCACCATCAAAACTGCCCCCATCAAAACTGCCCCCATCAAAACTGCCCCATCAGAATTGCCCCATCAAACTTGTCCCCATTAAAACTGCCCCATCATATTGCCACCATCAAAACTGCCCCATCAGAATTGCCACCATCAAAACTGCCCCATCATATTGCCACCTTTAAAACTGCTCCATTAAAATTGTCCCCATCAAAACTGCCCCATCATATTGCCACCATCAAAACTGCCCCATCAGAATTGCCCCATCAAAACTGCCCCAATCATATTGCCACCATTAAAACTGCCCCCATCATATTGCCATCAAAACTGCCCCATTAGAATTGCCCCATCAAAATTGTCCCCATCATATTGCCACCATCAAAACTGCCCCATCATATTGCCACCATCAAAACTGCCCCATCAGAATTGCCCCATCAAAACTGCCCCATCATATTGCCACCATCAAAACTGCCCCATCAAAATTGCGCCATCAAAACTGCCCCATCATATTGCCACCATCAAAACTGCCCCATCAAAACTGCCGCATCATATTCCTCTATTATAAATCAGTACATGGTGTGTCTGTCCCCTCCCCCGGGCTCTGTAATCAGAGCTGAGATGCTCCAGCCACCTCCCCCCCTGTGTATAACAGAAGTTTTGGTAACCATGGCAACAAAACAAACACAGTACACTCTGATTAATGGCTAAAATTTCCTGAAATGATCTCTAAACAAAAAGCTTTTTCTCAAAAACCGTAAAAGATATCGAACTGAAAAGATATAGCCAGATAGCTGAATATTTTGTGAACATTTTAAAGTTTGTTTGGTGTCTCTAGGTGAAAGTATGAAGGAGCTGAAACTTTTGGGAGCGGAAGAAAAATTTAAGGATTTCAAGCATGCTCCCATTGACTTCAATGTTAAAAAAAAGTGATAAAAAGCTTAATATTTTAAAAAGTATAAATGGTAGAAAAAAAGTTGAAAAAGAGCACACCTCAGCTAAAAGAGACGAACATTTTGATAGTTGAATGGTTTTAATAGCTGAAAGTATGCAGAAGTTACACATTACCGAAAAACATACGGAATAAAATTATTAAAATTAAGTTTAAAAATAAATAAAATCGAATAACAATAGTGGGACTGCTAAAGCAATCCCACTAATAAATAAAATCGAATAACAATAGTGGGACTGCTAAAGCAGTCCCACTAATTAAGTTTAAAAATAAATAAAATCGAATAACAATAGTGGGACTGCTAAAGCATTCCCACTAATTAAGTTTAAAAATAAATAAAATCGAATAACAATAGTGGGACTGCTAAAGCAGTCCCACTAAAAATGCATTTCCTGGGGAAAATGCGTGGGAATGCTGAATAGCTAAATTGCTAAAATGGCTGCCATCAAAACTGCCCCATCATACTGCCATCAAAACTGCCCCATCAGAATTGCCCCATCAAAATCGTCCTCATCAAAACTGCCCCATCATATTGCCACCATCAAAACTGCCCCATCAAAATTGCCCCATCAAAACTGCCCCATCATATTGCCACCATCAAAACTGCTCCATCATATTGCCACCTTTAAAACTTCTCCATTAAAATTGTCCCCATCAAAACTGCCCCATCATATTGCCACCATCAAAACTGCCCCATCATATTGCCACCATCAAAACTGCCCCATCATATTGCCACCATCAAAACTGCCCCATCATATTGCCACCATCAAAACTGCCCCATCATATTGCCACCATGAAAATTGCCCTATCAAAACTGCCCCATCATATTGCCACCATCAAAACTGCCCCATCAGAATTGTCCCATCAAAACTGCCCCAAAATATTGCCACCATCAAAACTGCCCCATCATATTGCCACCATCAAAACTGCCCCATCAGAATTGCCCTATCAAAACTGCCCCATCATATTCCTCTATTATAAATCAGTACATGGTGTGTCTGTCCCCTCCCCCCGGGCTCTGTAATCAGAGCTGAGATGCTCCAGCCACCTCCCCCCCTGTGTATAACAGAAGCTTTGGTAACCATGGCAACAAAACAAACACCATACACTCTGATTAATGGCTAAAATTTCCTGAAATGACCTCTAAACAAAAAGCTTTTTCTCAAAAACTGTAAAAAAAAGTGTTAAAAAGCTTAATATTTTAAAAAGTATAAATGGTAGAAAAAAAGTTGAAAAAGAGCACACCTCAGCTAAAAGAGACGAACATTTTAATAGTTGAATAGTTTTAATAGCTGAAAGTATGCAGAAGTTACGCAGAACCAAAAAACGTACGGAATAAGAAGAAGAAAAATAACTAGAAAATGCATTTCCTGGGGAAAATGCGTGGGAATGCTGAATAGCTAAATTGCTAAAATGGCCGCCATCAAAACTGCCCCATCATACTGCCATCAAAACTGGCCCATTAGAATTACCCCATCAAAATTGTCCCCAATAAAACTGCCCCATCATATTGCCACCATCAAAACTGCCCCATCAAAACTGCCCCATCATATTGCCACCATCAAAACTGCCCCATCATATTGCCACCTTTAAAACTGCCCCATCATATTGCCACCTTTAAAACTGCTCCATTAAAATTGTCCCCATCAAAACTGCCCCATCATATTGCCACTATGAAAACTGCCCCATCATATTGCCACCATCAAAACTGCCCCATCAGAATTGCCCCATCAAAACTGCCCCATCATATTGCCACCATCAAAACTGCCCCATCATATTGCCACCATCAAAACTGCCCCATCATGTTGCCACCTTCAAAACTGCCCCATCAGAATTGCCCCATCAAAACTGCCCCATCAGAATTGCCCCATCAAAACTGCCCCATCATATTGCCACCATCAAAACTGCCCCATCAGAATTGCGCCATCAAAACTGCCCCATCATATTGCCACCATCAAAACTGCCCCATCAAAATTGCCCTATCAAAACTGCCGCATCATATTCCTCTATTATAAATCAGTACATGGTGTGTCTGTCCCCTCCCCCGGGCTCTGTAATCAGAGCTGAGATGCTCCAGCCACCTCCCCTCCTGTGTATAACAGAAGTTTTGGTAACCATGGCAACAAAACAAACACAGTACACTCTGATTAATGGCTAAAATTTCCTGAAATGACCTCTAAACAAAAAGCTTTTTCTCAAAAACCGTAAAAGATATCAAACTGAAAAGATATAGCCAGATAGCTGAATATTTTGTGAACATTTTAAAGTTTGTTTGGTGTCTCTAGGTGAAAGTATGAAGGACCTGAAACTTTTGGGAGCGGAAGAAGAATTTAAGGATTTCAAGCATGGTCAAATTGACTTCAATGTTAAAAAAAGTGATAAAAAGCTTAATATTTTAAAAAGTATAAATGGTAGATAAAAAGTTGAAAAAGAGCACACATCAGCTAAAGGAGACGAACATTTTGATAGTTGAATGGTTTTAATAGCTGAAAGTATGCAGAAGTTATGCAGAACCAAAAAACGTACGGAAAAAAATTACAATTAAAACTAGAAAATGCATTTCCTGGGGAAAATGCGCGGGAATGCTGAATAGCTAAATTGCTAAAACGGCCGCCATCAAAACTGCCCCATCAAAATTGTCCCCATTAAAACTGCCCCATCATATTGCCACCATCAAAACTGCCCCATCAGAATTGCTCCATCAAAATTGTCCCATCATATTGCCACCATCAGAAATGCCCCATCAAAACTGCCCCATCATATTACCACCATCAAAACTGCCCCATCATATTGCCACCATCAAAACTGCCCCCATCATATTGCCATCAAAACTGCCCCATTAGAATTGCTCCATCAAAATTGTCCCCATCAGAATTGCCCCATCAAAACTAAAAGTAATTTTTTTTCAAAAGTAAATTTTTTTTTTCAAAAATGATTTTTTTTTTTTCAAAAATATTGTTTTTTTTTCAAAATTTTTTTTTTTTTCAAAAATATATTTTTTTTTTCAAAAATATATTTTTTTTTTCAAAAATATATATTTTTTTTCAAAAATATTTTTTTTTTCAAAAATATTTTTTTTTTTCAAAAATAATTGCGGAATAGCTAAATTGCTAAAACGACCGCCATCAAAACTGCCCCATCATACTGCCATCAAAACTGCCCCATCAAAATTGTCCCCATTAAAACTGCCCCATCATATTGCCACCATCAAAACTGCCCCATCAGAATTGCCCCATCAAAACTGCCCCATCATATTGCCACCATCAAACCTGCCCCATCAGAATTGCCCTATCAAAAATGCCCCATCATATTCCTCTATTATAAATAAGTACATGGTGTGTCTGTCTCCTCCCCCCGGGCTCTGTAATCAGAGCTGAGATGCTCCAGCCACCTCCCCCCCTGTGTATAACAGAAGCTTTGGTAACCATGGCAACAAAACAAACACCATACACTCTGATTAATGGCTAAAATTTCCTGAAATGACCTCTAAACAAAAAGCTTTTTTCTCAAAAACTGTAAAAAAAGTGTTAAAAAGCTTAATATTTTAAAAAGTATAAATGGTAGAAAAAAAGTTGAAAAAGAGCACACCTCAGCTAAAAGAGACGAACATTTTAATAGTTGAATGGTTTTAATAGCTGAAAGTATGCAGAAGTTACGCAGAACCAAAAAACGTACGGAATAAGAAGAAGAAAAATAACTAGAAAATGCATTTCCTGGGTAAAATATGTGGGAATGCTGAATAGCTAAATTGCTAAAATGGCCGCCATCAAAACTGCCCCATCATACTGCCATCAAAACTGGCCCATTAGAATTACCCCATCAAAATTGTCCCCAATAAAACTGCCCCATCATATTGCCACCTTTAAAACTGCTCCATAAAAATTTTCCCCGTCAAAACTGCCCATTAATATTGCCACCATCAAAACTGCCCCATCATATTGCCACCATCAAAATTGTCCCCATAAAAACTGCCCCTTCATATTGACACCATCAAAACTGCCCCATTAAAACTGCCCCATAATATTGCCACCATCAAAACTGCCCCATCATGTTGCCACCATCAAAACTGCCTCCATCATATTGCCATCAAAACTGCCCCATCATATTGCCACCATCAAAACTGCCCCATCAGAATTGCCCCATCAAAACTGCCCCATCATATTGCTACCTTTAAAACTGCTCCATTAAAATTGTCCCCATCAAAACTGCCCCATCATATTGCCACCATCAAAACTGCCCCATCAAAACTGGCCCATCATATTGCCACCATGAAAACTGCCCATCATATTGCCACCATCAAAACTGCCCTATCAGAAATGTCCCATCAAAACTGCCCCATCATAATTGCCACCAATAAAACTGCCCCATCATAATTGCCCCTTTAAAACTGCCCCATCAGAATTGCCCTATCAAAACTGCCCCATCATATTCCTCTATTATAAATCAGTACATGGTGTGTCTGTCCCCTCCCCCGGGCTCTGTAATCAGAGCTGAGATGCTTCAGCCACCTCCCCCCCCGCGTATAACAGAAGCTTTGGTAACCGTGGCAACAAAACAAACAGTACACTCTGATTAATGGCTAAAATTTCCTGATTTTAAGTTTCTGAAGCATGCTCCCATTGACTTCAATGTTAAAAAAAAGTGATAAAAAGCTTAATATTTTAAAAAGTATAAATGGTAGAAAAAAAGTTGAAAAAGAGCACACCTCAGCTAAAAGAGACGAACATTTTGATAGTTGAATGGTTTTAATAGCTGAAAGTATGCAGAAGTTACGCATTACCGAAAAACATACGGAATAAAATTAAAATTAAGATGATTAAAAATAAATAAAATCGAATAACAATAGTGGGACTGCTAAAGCAGTCCCACTAATAATAAACTAGAAAATGCATTTCCTGGGGAAAATGCGTGGGAATGCTGAATAGCTAAAATGGCGGCCATCAAAACTGCCCCATCATACTGCCATCAAAACTGCCCCATCAAAATTGTCCCCATTAAAACTGCCCCATCATATTGCCACCATCAAAACTGTCCCATCAGAATTGCCCCATCAAAACTGCCCCATCATATTGCCACCATCAAAACTGCCCCCATCAAAACTGCCCCATCATATTGCCACCATCAAAACTGCCCCATCAGAATTGTCCCATCAAAACTGCCCCATCATATTGCCACCATCAAAACTGCCCCATCATAATTGCCCCATCAAAACTGCCCCATCAGAATTGCCCTATCAAAACTGCCCCATCAGAATTGTCCCATCAAAACTGCCCCATCATATTGCCACCATCAAAACTGACCCATCATAATTGCCCCATCAAAATTGTCCCCATTAAAACTGCCCCATCATATTGCCACCATCAAAACTGTCCCATCAGAATTGCCCCATCAAAACTGACCCATCATATTGCCACCATCAAAACTGCCCCCATCAAAACTGCCCCATCATATTGCCACCATCAAAACTGCCCCATCAGAATTGTCCCATCAAAACTGCCCCATCATATTGCCACCATCAAAACTGCCCCATCATAATTGCCCCATCAAAACTGCCCCATCAAAACTGCCCCATCAGAATTGTCCCATCAAAACTGCCCCCTCATATTGCCACCATCAAAACTGACCCATCATAATTGCCACCAATAAAACTGCCCCATCATAATTGCCCCATCAAAACTGCCCATCAGGTTTGCCCTATCAAAACTGTCCCATCATATTCCTCTATTATAAATCAGTACATCGTGTGTCTGTCCCCTCCCCCGGGCTCTGTATTCAGAGCTGAGATGCTCCAGCCACCTCCCCCCCTGTGTATAACAGAAGCTTTGGTAACCATGGCAACAAAACAAACACAGCACACTCTGATTAATAGCTAAAATTTCCTGAAATGACCTCTAAACAAAAAGCTTTTTCTCAAAAACTGTAAAAGATATCAAACTGAAAAGATATAGCCAGATAGCTGAATATTTTGTGAACATTTTAAAGTTTGTTTGGTGTCTCTAGGTGAAAGTATGAAGGAGCTGAAACTTTTGGGAGAGGAAGAAGAATTTAAGGATTTCAAGCATGCTCCCATTGACTTCAATGTTAAAAAAAAGTGATAAAAAGCTTAATATTTTAAAAAGTATAAATGGTAGAAAAAAAGTTGAAAAAGAGCACACCTCAGCTAAAAGAGACGAACATTTTGATAGTTGAATGGTTTTAATAGCTGAAAGTATGCAGATGTTACGCATTACCGAAAAACGTACGGAATAAAATTAAAATTAAAAATAAACTAGAAAATGCATTTCCTGGGGAAAATGCGTGGGAATGCTGAATTGCTAAAACGGCCCCCAGCAAAATTGCCCCCATCATATTGCCATCAAAACTGTCCCATCATATTGCCACCATCAAAACTGCCCCATCAGAATTACCCCATCAAAACTGCCCCATCATATTCCTCTATTATAAATCAGTACATGGTGTGTCTGTCCCCCTCCCCCGGGCTCTGTAATCAGAGCTGAGATGCTCCAGCCACCTCCCCCCTGTGTATAACAGAAGCTTTGGTAACCATGGCAACAAAACAAAACACAGTACACTCTGATTAATGGCTAAAATTTCCTGAAATGACCTCTAAACAAAAAGCTTTTTCTCAAAAACTGTAAAAGATATCAAACTGAAAAGATATAGCCAGATAGCTGAATATTTTGTGAACATTTTAAAGTTTGTTTGGTGTCTCTAGGTGAAAGTATGAAGGAGCTGAAACTTTTGGGAGCGGAAGAAGAATTTAAGGATTTCAAGCATGCTCCCATTGACTTCAATGTTAAAAAAAAGTGTTAAAAAGCTTAATATTTTAAAAAGTATAAATGGTAGAAAAAAAGTTGAAAAGAGCACACCTCAGCTAAAAGAGACGAACATTTTAATAGTTGAATGGTTTTAATAGCTGAAAGTATGCAGAAGTTACGCAGAACCAAATAAACGTACGGAATAAGAAGAAAAATAATAAAAAAACGAATAACAATAGTGGGACTGCTAAAGCATTCCCACTAATAAATAAAATCGAATAACAATAGTGGGACTGCTAAAGCATTCCCACTAAATAAAATCGAATAACAATAGTGGGACTGCTAAAGCAGTCCCACTAATAATAAAAAAACGAATAACAATAGTGGGACTGCTAAAGCATTCCCACTAATTAAAATTAAAAATAAATAAAATTGAATAACAATAGTGGGACTGCTAAAGCATTCCCACTAATAACAATAGTGGGACTGCTAAAGCATTCCCACTAATAAAATCGAATAACAATAGTGGGACTGCTAAAGCATTCCCACTAATAACAGTAAGTGGTCTTGCTATGCAAGAACACTTAACTATAATCTCATGAATGTACACATAAACATATGTGTACACTCTCCAGATAAAATGCAAAAGAAATAGTACAAAATTATGCAATATGCAAGGTGCCAAAATGATTGTCCTTTTCATGGAAGAGGACAAATGTGCAAAGTGGAAAAATAATAATATCTATTCTTCTGTGCAAAACCGCAATGTGCAAAGTGCCAGGGATTAATTCTCTCCTTTTCTATGAAAAAACACTAGTGAATATGGCCTCTTACCTTGAGGTTATGAGGCAACAGCATGTGTGTATGGGAATCAGTGTTCACATTGCTTGCTTCTCAATGGCATACTATCGGGCCAGTAGCATGAATCTATTGTTATCAATAGTCTTTTTTCTCCCAGTAGGCATGTATGTAGTATGAGGAAAGGGGAGGATTCCAGATAGTGTACTATTTTAAGCCAGCAATTTATTTATAAAACAGACGATAAACATACCCACATTTCATTCATTAATAAAAACCAAACTCCACGAGCGGCGAGCTCGTATGTGAACGTCAATTCCGGGGGGCCTGTCCGTCCCTATGCGTGTCGTCACGGTCATGTAACTGCCACTGGAAATGTCCTTAAATAGTCTAGAGCATTGGATCTAATGGGCGGCCATTTTCTTGTAGTCCAATGGAGAGCATTATAGCGCCCATGTTTCGATAGATTTCTTCGTTGTAAACAAGGCGGCCATTTTCTAGTAGCCCGCTACCAGAGGGGAATTTACATGAAAAAAAAAATATATTTTTATTCGGGACAATACATTAACTGTTTGAGTGACTTTAAAACAATAAAATACACACTATTAAAAGTTTAAAACCAACAATCTACATCTAGAGCCATTCAAAGGAACTCTTTAAGGGCTTGACTTATGTTAAAACATAACTGCACAATGAAATTTAGACAACAGGGTGAGGGGGACACCAGAGCTGACATCAATACATACTGTAGAATTGGTTAATACATGCTGCATCCCAAGAGAATAATATATACATGCTACATTTTATAACAAGAATAATATCTTCTTAAATGTAAAAAATAGCAATGAATAAATGGGTATATATTAATAAAATAAATAATAATGGATATATAGGGGCATCGAGCTCTTATTGGAAGACTGTGGCACACTGAAAAACAGATCTTATAAAATTATGAAAAAGTCCTATATAAAAGCAAATAAGAAAATATTAAAAATCACTAAGAAAACAATTGAGATTGAATTCGATATTAAGGCCTCGGGGTGAGAAAGTATTGAATATAAAAATCCATTTGAACTCCTAACTGGCTGAGGATTCTCACTTTATGGCTTCCGCGCCAGTGTTTATTGTAAGGTTCTATTCCCCAAAATTTTAAATGAGTGGGATCTTTGTTGTGGCATAAAAGTAAATGTTTTGATACACTGTGCTTGTCATATCCATTAAGGATATTTTGGACGTGTTCCTTGATACGCACTTTTAAGGGCCTTTTAGTTCGTCCTATATATTGTAGCCCACAGCTACATTCTAGGGCTTACACAGCCCCTTCTGTGTTGCAACATATAAAATCTTAAACCTCATAAGTGTGCCCTGTACATGTGGATGTAAAATTGTGTTTCTTTTCGTTTGGGCGTTTGGTTTTTGTACACGCAAAACATTGTTTACAGGGATAAAAACCCTTTCCCGTGAAGAACGTAAAACCTCTTGTTGGTGAATCTAATGCGCTTTCTCGGATGGTTGGTGCTCTTTTGTATACAAATCTGGGGTTGGTAGGTAGCGCGTCTTGCAACTGTCTGTCAGCCAATAGTATAATGCCAGTGTCGCTTGATGATTTTTTTCTATTTTTTTGTGTTGTATATTGTAATCAAGGATAATTGGTGCTGTATCCATTGGCGACTCTTGTTTCTTTCTGTCTTTAATTAAATCATTGTGATTCAGCTTGGCAACCTCCATTATTTTCCTTTTTACAAATTGGTTGTCATAGCCTTTCTTGATGAATTTATGTCCCATATTTTCAGCCTGGGCTAAAAAAAAAAATCACTTTTGTTAGTGCAATTGCGTCTCAGATGTATTAGTTGGCCTTTGGGGACATTATAGAGCCAGGTTCTATGGTGACAGCTTTCTAATGGAAGATAGCTGTTTCTTATCTATGTTTTTAAAATGCATTTGTGAAATTAATTTCTGTTCTTCTTGTATGGTTTCCAAGTCGAGAAATTATATATTCTTCTCGCTAATATCCCAAGACACTTTGATATTTGTCATTTTTATTTAATTTTTCTAAAAATAGAGTCAGCTGGTTCGAGTCTCGTTTCCATGGGATAAAAATATCATTGATATATATATATATATATATATCTAGCTCTCCAGGTATATTCTTAAAGACATTTTCCTCTTCCTATTGGGCCATAAATAGGCCTGCCACACTGGGGACAAATCTTGCTCCCATGGCAACGCCAGTTTGTTGATAATAGTTCCGATTATACCAAAAATAATTATTCTTCAGACAGAAGTCCAAGCATTTTATAAGGTAACGTAGTGTGATCCACCAACAAGAGGTTTTATGTTCTTCATGGGAAAGGCTTTTTATCCTGTAAACAATGTTTTGCGTGTACAAAAACCAAATGCCCAAACGAAAAGAAACACAATTTTACATCCATAATTACAGGGAACACCTATGAGGTTAAAGATTTTATATATTGCAACACAGAAGGGGCTGTGTACGCCCTAGAACAGTGATGGCAAACCTTGGCACCCCAGATGTTTTGGAACTACATTTCCCATGATGCTCCACTACATTGCAGAGTGCATAAGCATCATGGGAAATGTAGTTCCAAAACATCTGGGGTGCCAAGGTTCGCCATCACTGCCCTAGAATGTAGCTGTGGGCTACAATATATAGGATGTACTAAATGACCCTTAAAAGTGCATATCAAGGAACACGTCCAAAATGTCCTTAATGGATATGACCAGCACAGTGTATCAAAACATTTACTTTTATGCCACAACAAAGATCCCACTCATTTAAAATTTTGGGGAATAGAACCTTACAATAAACACTGGCGAGAAAGCCATAAAGTGAGAACCCTCAGCCAGTTAGGAGTCTAAATGGATTTTTATATTCAATACTTTCTCACCCCGAGGCCTCAATATCAAATTCGATCGTAATTGTTTTCCCAGTGATTTTTAATATTTTCTTATTTGCTTTTATATAGGACTTTCATAATTTTATAAGATCTGTTTTTCAGTGTGCCACAGTCTTCCAATAATCGCTCGATGCCCCTATATATCCATTATTATTTATTTTAGTAATATATATACCCATTTATTCATTGCTATTTTTTACATTTATGAAGATATTATTCTTATTATAAAATGTAGCATGTATATATTATTCTCTTGGTATGCAGTATGTATTAACCATTTCTACAGTATGTGTTGACGTCAGCTCTGGTGTCCCCCTCACCCTGGTATCTAAAGTTCATGGTGCCGTTATGTTTTAACATAAGTCAAGCCCTTAAAGAGTTCCTTTGAACAGCTCTACACGTAGATCGTCGGTTTTAGACTTTTAATAGTGTGTCTTTTATTGTTTTAAAGTCAAAACAGTTAAAGTATTGTCCCAAATAAAAATATACATTTTTTCATGCAAGTTCCCCTCTAGTAGCGGGCTACTAGAAAATGGCCGCATTGTTTACAACGAAGAAATCTATCGAAACATGGCCGCTATAATACTTTCTACTTGGCTACAAGAAAATGGCTATCCATTAGATCCAATGCTCTAGACTATTTAAGGACATTTCCAGTGCCAGTCATCAGTCATCATCCCCTGATGAAGTCACGTGACGACACGCGTACAGACAGGCACCAGAATTGACGTTCACATATGAGCTCGCCGCTCGTGGAGTTTTGTTTTTATTAATGAATGAAATGCGAGTATGTTTATCGTCTGGTTTATAAATAAATTGCTGGCTTAAAAATACTACACTATCTGGAATCCTCCCCTTTCTTCTTTCCTCATACTACATACATACATACCTACTGGGAGAAAAAACGACTACTGACAACAATAGATCCACGCCACTGGCCCAAGAGTATGCCAATGAGAAGCAAGCAATGTGAACACTGATTCCCATTACTATACACGCATGCGATTGCCTCATAACCGTAAGGTAAGAGGGCAAGAGGCCATTTTCACTAGAGTGTTTGCACAGAAGAGGAGAGAATTAATCCCTGGCACTTTGCACATTGCGGTTTTGCACAGAAGAAGAGATATTATTATTTTTGCACTTTGCACATTGCCTTTTTTCATGGAAGAGGACTATCACTTTGGCACCTTGCATAGTGCATAATTTTGTACCATTTCTTGTGCACTTTAAGGACAAGTCAGTTTATTACACTTATCTGGAGAGTGTACACATCACTATATGTTTATTTGTACATTCATGAGATTATAGTTATGTTTTTTTGCACTTAGCATTATTGTATATTGCTGCCAATACACTGTTGACATCTTCTCATCGACTTCTTACAGTGATGGGGTCTTCAATCATCTAAATTGAACTCCTATCTGCATGCACAGGAGTTGTGCTGGCCAATTTAGATTATTGAAGACCCCGTCACCGTAAAAAGTCAGGGAGAAGATGTCAACACCAGCAACATTTCACTGTAGTAGAGATTGGTATGTTAATGTTTGAAGATCTTCTGAAGTTCTAAAAGGTTCTGGCTGGGTATGGAGCCACAGACGTTTTTGATCTCTTGTAGTGAGAGATCCATGTGAGCTGGTAAGCAAGCCTATTCAGCCTTTGGTGGTGGTGTTGATGCAAAGGATCACAAATCAAGGTGAATGGTAGGGATACTCACCAAGAACATCAGTATTTGTCAATTGTGGACTTTTTATTTCTATTTTTATTTCATTTAACTTGCACAGCTCAGTATGTTACACTATACAGCTGCAGCACATGGAGGAGGTGGTGGAGTAGCTGTTAAAGCCATTGTTGCCCCCTCCTCCTCTTCTGTCACCCAAGCTCAGACTAGCTTGCAGGAAGAGGACATTAGTAATGGACAACCAATTTCCAGCAACGTTCCCCAAGCATGCTTCCAAGTTTGCGCTAGTGATGAGGAGTTAGAGCGATTATGACGTCTCTTGCTATGCCTGGGTGCTCAATAGAGTAAAGAAGAAAAGGGAGGATGAGACAAAATCCTTGTGAGGCAGGATGTCCTCCAGAGGCAGCTGGCAGAGAAGTGGAAGGAGCAGATGCCCTATTCCACCAGATGGTAGAGTTCCGCGGGTGCAGGGCACAGTTAACCTCATGTCCGTTCCCCAGTGCTCAGCTGTGTGGGTCTTTTTCAGCACAAGTACAGCAGACCACGTCCCTGTTATTTTCAGTCTCTGCCTAAAGCAGATAAAGTATGGTAATAGCATAAGCCATTTGAGTACCACAAGCATTAAAAGACATGGAACTCGTCGGGGACAGCATCAGAAAGCTACATGTCAGGAAATGGCCCTCACTCCTCATCTTTCTTTCAACTCCTACTTTTCACCCGTATCCTGCTATTGGCGATGGGCTTGGGCGTGTTTGGATCAAGCACACCAGGAAGCTGGCACTGCACACCGCCAATCATAGGCAGAGTGTGTATGTGCAGTTGCCGGTCGGGAAATGACTCTCCGCCTATGATTGGCGGTATGCAGCGACGGCTTCCTGGCGGACTCGATCCAAACATGCTGCCAAACACTACATCGCACACCCACTGCCTCTGTACTCACCCTGTGGGTGTATCCCTGGGCAGTGGACATACTGTGTAGGGTCGCTGTGGGAAGCGCCAGGATATGCATAGCTCGAAGTGGGATTCCGGGGGAGCCGATGTCGGCCAAGAAAACCTTGTGTGGGATTATGTGACTACTGGTACCTAAACTTACAAGGGGATACGGAGAAAGCCATAAGCATGTGAGTGAAGCTGATGGGCAGTTGAGCCATAGAGGAAGGAGAATAAAGCCATGGATCTGCATCCCTTATACAGCCTAAGTGTGCTGTGAATGCGTTTTACCCCTTAAAGGGGAAAGCTTTCTGGTGAGTGCGGAAAAGAGGGGGGAGCACGTGTGAAGACACCGGTACACCGCTTGATTTGTGATCCTATACAGCACTATGTTATGGACTTATATTTAAATGGCACTTGTCACTTTTTTCTGATTTATACTACGATTGAGAAATTACTACAGATATAGCACTTGTCACAGATCTAAGTTTTGTTTTGGCATAAGTTGATTACACTTGCCATGTGATTGTAATATAATTTTTTGCATTGCAGACAGCAGATTTATCTATTGTTTCCAGTCATTTTTACACATATATGATTTTATCCCAAGTTATATATTTAATTACACGTTTATGAATTTTTGATATACCTTTTCCTATATTTATATTTGGTAGCATGCTTATGAACTTATTATGTTAATTGGGAATTGTTGTAGCACCTGTCACTTTATTGGGATATTTTTAGCAGACAATTGGGTACACATCAAGTAAGCAGCGCCATTTCCACAAGACCATATGAGGTAGGCCAGAAGAGAATGTATCCAATTCAGGAGGTCTTATCCAGCCACAGCTGCAGAAAATTCAGCAGGAATTCTACTTGCCCGCAACCCACCTGATCTAGGACATACCCACAAAGTGGAACTCTACTTTGGCCATGCTGCAGCGGCTGCCCATGCAAAAGAAGGCCATCAATGAGTACATGTGTGAGTATGTCACAAGGACAGTCTCAGGGAAGCTGGGCTTCTTTTCTTTACCAGTGGCTGCTGTTACAGGATGCATGCATTGTATTGTCACCGCTTAACGAGGTGACAAGAATGAGTGCCATCGTAGACAGGGCACTGTAGACAGAGCAGTGGGAGGAAGAGAGGGACTTTCCTACATTTCAGGGCTCTCTCTATGCAAGTGCATGGGCTCCCTCATGTTCTAGAGCCTGGAAAAGGAGCCTAGGATTTTGTGGCATCAAAAGGGAGGGACCATCACTGGTTGGCAACCCTCCTTGATTCACGTTACGTTAAGAAAAAAACAGCAGGGCTCATCCTGCCCTCAACAGAGGGAGCAGAGGATGAAATATCTGGGAGATACACTACGGAAGAACCCGAGCAACCTATTTCCAGATGTTGTTGGCAGGTTAAGGTCTGATGGGCAAGGTGTCAGTGAGCCTCCCATTGGTAAAACGAGTATCTGGGGTCAACAGCGGATGTAGACAGCCTCCGGATCGATGACAGTTGCAAAGGCTGTCAGGTTACCATGTTTTGGGCACCACCAACACCCAAGAACCACAGGACCCAATTTTTGCCCAGGATCAAGCTTTTCCTGTGCAAGAATATTTGAGTTGGATTATGGTGCTTTGGCACTATTAATGCTTGAAACCATTTTTTTTTTACAAAGCTCCTTTTATGGATATAGAAATTGCTCCATTTTTGGGGGCTTCGTAAATATTGCAATGGCCATTAATTATTTTGGTGAATTACAGTGTATGATCTGTGTAAATCATTACTATAGTTTTTGTATCCTCATTTTGATCCCTCAGCTGTGGTGTAGCCTAACCATGATTCCAAACTTAAAAATGCCCCAGTCTCAGTATTATCCTCCAAATTATGCTGGTCTATAAATTGTGCTTTGAAACATGTGCAAATAATTTCTAAAAACATCTTCCTGTGTCCCAGGGAGAACAAAATTTACATTTTTTTTTGATTTACAGGTGTAGCCTGTCCTGTCCCTCAAACCACGAGTCTGAAAAGGTTTAAAAAGGCATGCATCAAATATGCAAAATGTGTCCTTCCTCACTCTATGAAAAAGGAAGTCCATATTTTGTGGCTCCCTCATGCCCTCATGTGCGCTCCTGTTTAGAACCACAAACTTGCTTGCACCGCAGGGCAGAGTGAGACAGACAAAGCCATGCCTCTTCTCTGCAGCAACAGCGATTTACAGCTGCTCTTGGGTCTGCTTGGCTTTGGCTCTGCATCCCTCTCGCTGTGCTGGGAATGGCTGCACATATGGTTGTAGTTCACAGGAGACTCAGGCAGGGGCATTCACACAGATCAATAACAGAGGAGAATTTTTTAAATAGAACAGCAAAGCATGTAATGTAAAAAAAAAAAAAAATCTGTATACTGTAGCTCATCAGTCCTTCGAAGCAGTGGCTGCACACCTTTTCCCCTTTTTCCCTGGTTATCCTGCCAGTAACACACTGACAATGTTCACTCACTGTACCATATCTTTGGAGAAACAGTATTGTCAAGCTAGGCTCCTCCTCTTCTTTACATAGGGGGAGGTATTCTGTAGTTCATGGTTGTTAACTTAGTTTTTTTTCTTTTGATTCTATCATTTTTCAATATAACAAAAGCACGGTTTTAAAAAATAATCTGTTTATTATTAGTCATACGACTTTGAAAGAAGAACTTCTAGAATTGAATCACAACTTACAATAGGTTAAGTCCAACGAGATGTATGCCACCTTTTGTTGCAATACTTCTGGTGCTCCAACACTGGACCTTTGGGCCTCCTATAGGGCTCCTGCATACTTGCGTTAATCAGCATTTAGTATGTGTTGTACAGGCGTTCATGTTACATCAGGTAACACTTCTCAAATGCCCTGGGTGATTTTTTTTTACAAGGCTAAAATGGGAAATATTTACTTCTGAGGATTTGCAACCGCACCGTAAACGCACTGTAAATGCCATAGGCACGTTTACGGTGCATTTAAGGTGCAGTTGTGGTGCTTTTCAATAGAAGTGAGTGGAGGCAGTTGCAAAGTGTCAACACCTGTCAAACTCTGTAGGCAGCGTCATTTTTGCCTCGTAGCAATGCAAAGCAAATGCTGCAGTGTGAACACCTGCATCAGCTTCCTATTGTAACAACTTTGAGTGACACTGATAGGCCTTAGGGAAGCGGTAAAAACACATCCCAACTGCCTATTTTCAACGCCTGTGTGAAAGAGCCCATAAAGAAACAGAGTGTACTGAAGTCCTCAGTATGTCCACTCGCCTCCTCGCAAATGCTCAAAATTAGCTGAGGGCGAGTGTGGAGCCGCATCAATGAGGGGGAGTTGTGGCGATCGCAAGGTTGAATGGGAGCAGATTCTCCTCCCGGTGATCTGCCAGGAAACTGTGTGGAAGGGAGAGAAGAGAGCAGTCTGGATCACACAGAGGGGAACTGCCTCTGTAACACAGCTTGGATGTGAAGCTCTGGCTGCGGTCAAAGTCCCGCCTCCTGGACTAGATTCTACGATAGAGAGCACACTGGTCCAATGCCAGGAAATTGAAGTAGTGTGACATCTATCATAGGAGCTCGGACAAGGTGGCAGGACTTTGACAGCGGCTGGCGTTTCACATCCAAGCTGTGTCACAGAAGAAAATTCCCTCTCTGTGTGATCTGGCTGGCTCTCCTCTTCCTGTCCTTTCCCCACAGTTTCCTGGCCCATCGCTGGGAGGAGAATTGGCTGCCCTGATGGGCACTGATGAGGCAGCACTGATGGGCACTGATAGGCTGATGAAGTAGTAGTTGTAAATATTTATTTTTGTAGCTTAATTCTGCATAAAACATTTAACAGTGTCATTTCATAAAATAATTGACAAATGCATGCTTATAAATCTATGCGATGCATACATCTTATTGGACTTATGCACTGTAAGCCAGAACATTTTAAATATTGCATAATTCCTGGAACTTTTCTTTAATTATGATGTATTTGACTTATATGTATGTACAGTATATTCATTATATGTGTATGTGTTGCTAAATTATTATTATTATACACAATCTATATAGCGCCAACAGTTTACGCAGCGCTTTACAATGTAGAGGGGGGACAGCACAATTACAGTACAGTTCAATACAGGGACAGGAGGGCCATACTCTAAAGCCAGGGGGTGGTGGTACAAAAGGTGATAGATGCGGGGAATGATTTGATGGGGGTGGCTCGGGGTTGTTAGGTGGGAGTGGGATAGGCTTCCCTGAATGAGTTTTCAGGGATCTCCTAAAGGTGGACAGGTTAGGGGCTGATCGGATATACTGGGGCAGAGGGTTCCAGAGGATGGGAGAGGCTCTGGAGAAGTCCTGAATGCGAGCATGAGAGGAGGTAAGAAGGGAGCTAGAGAGCAGGAGGTCCTGGGAGGATCGGAGGGGACGATTAGGGCGATATCTGCAGATGAGGTTGGTGATGTAGCATTGGACGATGTCGTGGATGGCCTTGTACGTTGTGGTTAACGTTTTGAATTTTATACAGTGGGATAGGGAAAGCCAGTGAAGGGATTTGCAGAGAGGGGCAGCAGTCACGGATCGGTTAGTGAGGTGTATTAGTCTAGCAGCAGCATTCATAATAGACTGAAGGGGGGGATAGCCCACGTAAGGGAAGGCCATTAAGGAGAGAGTGAATAAGTTGCTTTGTGGTGTTAGTCAGGAAGGGTTGAATTCTGGAGATGTTGCGGAGGTTAAGGCGGCAGGATTTAGCCAGTGATTGGATGTGGGGGCTGAAGGAGAGGTCAGAGTCAAGGATTACACCCAGCACCCTGGCATGTGTGGCGGGACCAATGGTTGTGCTGTTGATCTTAATGGTAAAGTCATGGGGAGGGGGGGGGGGGACTGGGAAGAAGGAAATATAACAAGCTTAGTTTTAGAAAGATTGAGTTTGAGAAAGTGGTGTGACATCCATACCGAAATGTCATTCAGTAAGTTTGAGATCCGTGAGGAGATCGAGGGGGTGAGTTGAGGAGTGGAGAGATAGATCTGGGTGTCATCGGCGTAGAGGTGGTATTGGAAGCCATGGGAGGTTATCAACTGGTCCAGGGAAGAGGTATAGAGCAAGAATAGGAGGGGTCCAAGGACAGAGCCTTGGGGTACCCCAACAGAGAGAGGAAGAGGAGCGGAGGAGATGGAGTTGTAAGTGACACTGAAAGTGCGCTGAGATAGGTAGGAGGAGAACCAGGATAAAGCAAAATCACAGAGGCCAAGGGAGTGTAGTTTGCTGAGAAGCAGGTGGTCAACTGTGTGGAAGGCAGAAGAGAGGTCTAAGGCCCCATTCACACCTGAGCGTAGCGTTTTCAGGCAGAAAGTCGTGCGATTTTACACAGGTCAAAAGGTCACCCATGTAAAAAGCAGAAAAACGCCCAAACTTGCTTACAAAAAAAGTTCCAGAACTTGTTTGAGCTTCAGCTGTTTTGGAGCTTCTGGCTTCAGCCGTTTTGGAGCGTCTGGCTTCAGCCGTTTTGGAGCTTCTGGCTTCAGCCGTTTTGGAGCTTCTGGCTTCAGCCGTTTTGGAGCTTCTGGCTTCAGCCGTTTTGGAGCTTCTGGCTTCAGCCATTTTGGAGCTTCTGGCTTCAGCCGTTTTGGAGCTTCTGGCTTCAGCCGTTTTGGAGCTTCTGGCTTCAGCCGTTTTGGAGCTTCTGGCTTCAGCCGTTTTGGAGCTTCTGGCTTCAGCCGTTTTGGAGTGGAGATGTGAACCATCTCCATAGAGAATAATTTTTTCCCCTCCAGCGTTTTGTAGCTTCAGGCTTCACGCTACAAATAGCTCAGGTGTGAATGGGGCCTGAGAGTATGAGTATGGAGTAAAGGCCATTGGTTTTAGCAGTTAGTAGGTCATTGGTAAGTTTCAGTGGAATGTGGTGGACGGAGTCAGACTGTAGGGAGTCGAGAAGGTTGTTGTCTGTGAGGTAGTGACTCATTCGGTCATGGACAAGGCGTTCGATGAGCTTGGAGGCAAATGGGAGCAGAGAGATGGGTCTTAAGTTATTCAAATAGGTGGGGGTCTAGTGAAGGTTTTTTTTTTAAGTATGGGGGTAACCAGTGCATGTTTGAGCGGGGAAGGAAAGGTGCCGAAGGAGAGGGAGAGGTTGAAGATGTGAGTTAGGGAGTTTAGGATAGAGTGGGAGGGTGGTCGCAGTAATTGTGAGGGGACAGGGTCCAGGGGATAGGTGGTGAGGTGGGCCATAGAGAGTTTATCAACTTCATCAGTGGTAACTGGGCAGAAGGAGGAGAGTATTGAGTGTGGTGTTGGACCTGATATGTGTTGGGTAGGGGAGGATATTGGATGCTGGAAGCCAAATGCACAATAAACCTGAAATTACTAAATCTGACAAATTTTATACAGCAGAGCATACCTGATTGCCACCTTGCCCATGGCATCCAAAGAGAGAGAGATGAGCCCCGACTGGATTATGATCTGGAGCATTATAATCAAGACACTCTGACAATATGCCCATACTCCGCACCTGCAGAAAAACATCAAAGCTCTTTTAATATTTGTAGGTATATACCATTGGCTATGTGTAAGAAATAAGTCTAACAGGCAAATTTTCAATAGGCGGGCATTTTTTCTCCAAACTGCAAATATTTAAGGATCTCATTTGTCTAAACTTATGAAACCAGCATGGTGTTTGCATCTTCCAGCCTTCCCAATTCCATCATTAATGGTGGGTAGTGTATACTCTAGATAAAGATGGGGGGGGGTGGTCTGTGTCAGCTTTGCTCACATTGAGTAGAATTATGAATTGAACTGCCTGTTTTTTAACCCTTTTATGCCCAGGCCCATTTCTGACATTTGTTGCTTACAAAAAATAAAATCCATATTTTTTGCTAGAAAATTACTTAGAACCTCAAACATTATATATAATTTTTTAGCAGAGACCCTAAAGAATAAAATGACGATCGTTGAAATATTTTATGTCACACGTTACTTGCGCAGCTGTCTTTCAAATGCAGTTTTTTGGGAAAGAAAGACAAAAAAAATTAATTAAAAAAAACTAAACAGTAAAGTTAGCACGATTTTTTGTATAATGTGAAAGATGTTACGCTGAGTAAATAGATACCAAACATGTCACGCTTTGAAATTGCGCACACTTGTCAAATGGCAAAACTATGTCAAACTATGTTACCTGAAAATCTCTATATACAGTATCTCACAAAAGTGAGTACACCCCTCACATTTTCGTAAATATTTTATTCTATCTTTTCATGTGACAACACTGAAGAAATGACACTTTGCTACAATGAAAAGTAGTGAGTGTACAGCTTGTATAACAGTGTAAATTTGCTGATCCCTCAAAATAACTCAACACACAGCCATTAATGTCTAAACAGCTGGCAACAAAAGTGAGTACACCCCTAAGTGAAAATGTCTAAATTGGGCCCAATTAGCCATTTTCCCTCCCCGGTGTCATGTGACTTGTTAGGGTTACAAGGTCTCAGGTGTGAATGGGGGGCAGGTTTGCTAAATTTGGTGTTATCGCTCTCACTCTCTCATACTGGTCACTGGAAGTTCAATATGACACCTCATGGCAAAGAACTCTGAGGATCTGAAAAAAAGAATTGTTGCTCTACATAAAGATGGCCTAGGCCAGTGATGGCGAACCTTGGCACCCCAGATGTTTTGGAACTACATTTCCCATTATGCTCATGCACTCTGCAGTGTAGTTGAGCATCATGGGAAATGTAGTTCCAAAACATCTGGAGTGCCAAGGTTCTCCATCACTGGCCTAGGCTGTAAGAAGAATGTCAAGACCCTGAAACTGAGCTGCAGCATGGTGGCCAAGACCATACAGTCTTTTAACAGGACAGGTTCCACTCAGAACAGGCCTTTCTATGGTCAACCAAAGAAGTTGAGTGCACGTGCTCAGCATCATATCCAGAAGTTGTCTTTGGGAAATAGACATATGAGTGCTGCCAGCATTGCTGCAGAGGTTGTAGGGGTAGGGGGTCAGCCTGTCAGTGATCAGACCACACGCCGCACACTGCATCAAATTGGTCTGCATGGCTGTCATCCCAGAAGGAAGCCTCCTCTAAAGATGATGCACAAGAAAGCCTGCAAACAGTTTGCTGAAGACAAGCAGACTAAGGACATGGATTACTGGAACCATGTTCTGTGGTCTGATGAGACCAAGATAAACTTATTTGGTTTAGATGGTGTCAAGCGTGTGTGACGGGAACCAGGTGAGGTGTACAAAGACAAGTGTGTCTTGCTTACAGTCAAGCATGGTGGTGGGAGTGTCATGGTCTGGAGCTGTATGTGTGCTGTCGGCACTGGGGAGCTACAGTTCATTGAGACAACCATGAATGCCAACATGTACTGTGACATACTGAAGTAGAGCATGATCCCCCTCCCTTCGGAGACTGGGCCGCAGGGCAGTATTCCAACATGATAACGACCCCAAACACACCTCCAAGACGACCACTGCCTTGCTAAAGAAGCTGAGGATAAAGGTGATGGACTGGCCAAGCATGTCTCCACACCTAAACCCTATTGAGCATCTGTGGGGCATCCTCAAACAGAAGGTGGAGGGGCGCAAGGTTTTTAACATCCATCAGCTCCGTGATGTCTTCATGGAGGAGTGGAAGAGGACTCCAGTGGCAACCTCTGAAGCTCTGGTGAACTCCATGTCCAAGATGGTTAAGGCAGTGCTGGAAAATAATGGTGTCAACACAACATATTGACACTTTGGGCCCAATTTGGACATTTTCACTTAGGGTGTACTCACTTTTGTTGCCAGCGGTTTATACATTAATGGCTGTGTGTTGATTTATTTTCAGGGAACAGCAAATTTACACTGTTAGACAAGCTGTACACTCACTACTTTACATTGTAACAAAGTATCTTTTCTTCAGTGTTGTCACATGAAAAGATATAATAAAATATTTACAAAAATGTGAGGGGTGTACTCACTTTTGTGAGATACTGTATACTAATGGGACCTGACACAACCTTTTTATTGCAGTGGTAAGCCTCCATCCCTAACGTGTATTAAACAACAGAAAAGAGAAAGGAATTGAACTTTTGTGTGAGGCATGTCACTGAATGGATACCTTATACATATCATTCATAGATTTATTCATTACAAATCGCGTTGTAAAAAGTGTCAATCTGTGATGCAGGATGCAATATACTATGACACACTTGTATGAATATATAGTTATTATACAAAATAAAATACAACAATTAGCGGTATGGTTACATAACAACACTCATCCATTCATAATAGTTCAATGAACATAAACAATTGCTCTTGGTGAGCCAAACTTGTCTGGGCATCGGTTCGATGTATACTTGACGCACATTTCATGCCAATCATCAGGAGTAAAATGCTCTGAAATTAAATCAGTGATATCTATAAATATAGGATACCCTTTAAACGGAGAACAATCTCTCAAAATAAAGGTCGATAACTTACAATGGTGAGGAATCCCATCCAGACCACAGACATCAGCCAGGTGAAGACCAGGTGACCATGTGAATCTGGTGTGTGGTTAACAGTCCACACTGATATGAAGATGGAACCATGTGAAATGAATGTATTAATTAATGGGATGAACCTATGCCTGTGAAAGAGGTAATGAATGGTAGTGATTACTACAGTGATACGGAGTGTAATAGCGAAGGGAACTATAGCCGGGGAAAATGTGTATACATATACACACAACAGACAAATCCAAAACCACCATTATGTAACCGTACCCCTAATTATGTTGTATTTTATAAATTATTATTATTATTATTATACAGGATTTATATAGCGCTGACAGTTTACGCAGCGCTTTACAACATATATAATAGTTATATATTCATACAAGTGTATCATAGTATATTGTGTCCTGTATCACAGATTGACACTTTTTACAACAATTATTTGTAATTAATAAATAATTCTATGAATTATATGAATAAGGTATCCATTAAATGATATGCCTCACACAAAGTCCCATTTCTTTATTAGGGATGGAGGCTTGCCACTGCTATAACCAGGTTGTGCCAGGTTGCATTAGTATATTGCCAAATAGGGTAGAAGACACCCACTTTCCTAGTGACCTGCCACATCTTAACCACTTGCCTACTGGGCACTTAAACCCCCCTCCTGCCCAGACCAATTTTCAGCTTTCAGTGCTCTCACACTTTGAATGACAATTACTCAGTCATGTAATACAGTACCCAAGTGAATTTTTCGTCCTTTTTTTCATACAAATAGAGCTTTCTTTTGGTGGTATTTGATCACCTCTGGGTTTTTTATTTTTTGCGCTATAAATGAAAAAAGACCAAAAATTTTGAAAAAAAAAAACGCATTTTTCTTAGTTTCTGTGATAAAATGTTGCAAATTATTAATTTTTCTTCATAAATTTTGGCCACAATTTATACTGCTACATATCTTTGGTAAAAATAAAGCAAATTAGTGGATATTATTTGGTCCGTGTGAAAGTTAGAGTCTACAAGCTGTGGTGCAAATCATAAAAAATTGATCACACCTGAAGCACTGGTGGCCTATCTCATTTCTTGCGACCCGAACAAGTCAGGAAAAGACAAATACCCCCCAAATGACCCCTTTTTTGAAAGTAGACAATCCAAGGTATTTAGTAAGATGCATGGTGAGGTTTTTGATGTCATTTTTCCCACAATTCTTTGCAAAATGAAGATTTTTTTATTTTTTATTTTTTTCCCCACAAAATTGTCATTGTAATAGGTTATTCCTCTCACATGGCATGTATATACCACAAATAACACCCCAAAATACATTCTGCTACTCCTCCTGAGTATTACGATACCACATGTGTGGGACTTTTTCACTGCCTGGCGACATACAGAGGCCCAAAATGCAGGGAGCACCATCAGGTGTTCTAGGAGCATAAATTACACATCTAACTTGTTGACTACCTATTACACTTTTGAAGGCCCTGGAGCACCAGGACAATGACACGTGACACTGACATGGCACTGATGGCACTGATGTGGCACTGAAGACAGATGGCACTAATACGTAGCACTGATGACAGATGGCACTGACACGTGACATTGATGACAGATGCCACTGATATGTGGCACTGATGACACGTGACACTGATAACAGATGGCACTAATATGTGGCACTGATGACAGATGGCAGTAGGGACAGATGGCACTGACGTGACTTTTTTCGTTTTTTTTTTTTTTCTCACTCACCGCTGCAGCAGTCCGCTTTCCCTCCTCACACGCTGTCTCTGTGTGAGGAGGGAGAGCCGGCGATGAGAGATGATCTCATATGTTTACATATGAGATCATCTCTCATTGGCATCGCCGATCGCACTGTAAACGGCCGCTGTGATTGGCCGTTTACGGCGATCTGTGACTGGCTGTGTCCAAGGGACACGGCCAGCACAGAACTTCCCCGATACGCGCCCGCGGGAGGGGCGTGTTTAAAAAAATTATTTTTTTCTTATTAAATTTTACCTTTTATTTTTATACAGTTTTTAAAAAAAAAAAAATTGTCACTTTTATTTCTATTACAAGGAATGTAAACATCTCTTGTAATAGAAAAAAAAAGCACGACAGGACCTCTTAAATATGAGATTTGGGGTCAAAAAGACCTCAGATCTCATATTCACACTAAAATGCAATAAAAAAAAAAAAAAATGTTGTCATTGAAAAAAAATGGCCCTTTAAGAGCTGTGGGCGGAAGCAACATGTTGACGTCGCTTCCGCCCTGCATTGTTGTGGAGACAGGTGGGGGCCATCTTTCCCTCACTCGTCTCCATACCCAACAGAAGACAGGATGCGATCGCCTCTGCCACTGCCGACGGCTCCGGTAAGCAGTGGAGGGCAGCGGATCGAGGCGGGAGGGGGCCCTCTCCCCCCGCTGATAAAAGTGATCTTGCGGCGAATCCGCAGCAGGGACCACTTTTATCTTGTAGCGGACCGCCCGCTGAAGAAGAGGATACTGGGGTTATGACAGCTAGCTGCTGCCATAACAATGATATCCTCCTTCAAAAAGCCGACGTAAAACTGCAATGGGCAGTAAGTGGTTAACAAAAATAGTTAACTACTCATACATATTTACATTCCCTTTTCTAATGAGCCACCTGTCTTTAAAACTTTTACATCACCATATATATATCTATAGTCATACACCCTGGCTTTTATTGCTGAAATATAGGAGGTATTAGACACAGTATATAGGATACAATATAGATGAGCCCCCTTGCCAGGAGGAGGGGGGGTGACAGGATGGCTTTCTGACCCCCGGGGCTGCGATGCATAGCAGTCTCTCCCCTACCCCCACTATCCCCCTAAACAGGTTGGGGGGAGGGACCTTGCCTCCTACGCATCGGCATCATGATTGGTTGCCCTGCTCAGTGTGTCAATATGCCTGAGCACAGAGCAGATTCCCTCTTTCCTCCTAGTTAGGGCTGGGACTTGCTGGGTTCCCCAGCGAATTTGTACGCCGCTGACAGAGTCAAAGCTTGTCGCCATTTCCTGCCTCATTGGCGGATCTCATGATGTTGGTGGGGACCCGCCCCTTACCGGGGATATAAGCGGCTAGGGCTGGCCAGCTGACCATTTCACATGGGCCATTCACACAAGCAGGATTCCATGCTTATGGCTACAGAATCATACACCAGGTAATTGAGTTTCACTCATACCCTTTACAACACTTTTTGGGTTCATTTTATTTTCACATTTTACAGTCCACAACCACATGGTGGTTTTGGATTTATCTGTTGAGGGTATATGTATACACATTTTCCCTGGCTGTAGTTCCCTTAGATAATACACTCCATATCACTACCATTTATCACCTCACTCACTCACAGGCATAGGCTCATCCTATTAATTAATACATTCATTTCACATGGTTCCATCTTCGTATGCTTACAGAGCACTGTGGACTGTTAAGCACACACCAGATTCACATGGTCACCTGGTCTTCACCTGGCTGATGTCTGTGGTCTGGATGGGATTCCTCACCTCAGCCCCAGGGGAGATCTTCATCTCTGTCCCATGTCTTCCCTTGGACATAGGCTGGGCATCACCAATGGGCCGCATTGTAAGTTATAGACATTTATTTTGAGAGATTGTTCTCCATTTAACCGGTTCCAGGCCAGCTGCCGCAGTTATACTGCGGCAGGTTGGTCCGGGGGCGCGAAGCGTCGTAGCTATACGTCCCCCGCGACGATCGGATCCGATCCAGAACCGATCAATCTCCAGGCCCAGGCCAATGGTATCTGGCCTGGACTTGGTGATGGGTCCTGGCGAATGAGATCCTTCCCCTGCCTGTGTAAGTGTAAACACAGCAGGGGAAGTGATGTCATCTCTCCTCCTGTAGGTCTTTTCGTTCCAGAACGAGGAGAGAGAACATCTCATAGTAAGTGCACCAACACTACACTGACACCAGTCCATGTAGGTACACTTGCCACCCCCCCCCCCCCAGTTAACCCATTCACCCCCTATCACTGTGTCACCCAGTGCAGCATTCAGATTTTTTTTTTATTGCTGTACTGGTGTTATTAGTGACAAAAATCAGCGTTAGGGTACTTAGTATTAGGCCCAGATAGGTCTAGGGACCCCTCCTAACCCCCCTAAATAAAGGTTTAACCCCTTGATCACCCCTGTCACCAGTGATCACTGTATAAGTGTCACGGGTGACGCTGGTTAGCTAATTTCTTATAGCGTCAGGGCACGCTGGTTAGCTAATTTCTTATAGCGTCAGGGCACCCGCAGTATTTTACCTAAATAAAGGTTTAACCCCCTGGTCACCCGGCAGGTGATATCAGTTAGGTTTTAGTGTCAGTCAGGGTCTGCGCTGCCCCAGGCAGCATCAGATTAGTGACAGTAGCGCTAACGTCCAGGCACGCACCATACACCTCACTTAGTAGTATAGTGTCTGAACGTATTAATATCTGATCAGATCTATACTAGCGTCCTCAGAAGTTTAAGGTTCCCAAAAACGCAGTGTTAACTGGATCAGCCCAGATACCTGCTAGCACTTGCGTTTAGCCCCTCCGCCCAGCCCAGCCCACCCAAGTGCAGTATCAATCGATCACTGTCACTTACAAAACACATAACTGCAGCATTCGTAGAGTCAGGCCTGATCCCTGCGAACGCTAACAGTTTTTTTTTGCAGCATTTGAAGCAGTCGCTGACAGTCAGAAGCTTTTTTTCCTGTGAGTCTCACTAGTGTACCAGTAAATTTAGAGACCAAAATGTCAAATCGAAGGTACAGTAGTGAAGAGGCCTACATGTTTCTGAGCATGACAGATAGTGAAGAGGAAGTCACTTATCTGTCAGATTCAGGCTCAGAATATGATCCTGCAGACAGCAGCGGCACCCTGACAGATAGCTCTGACGACGGAGTTGTGGTCCCTGCCAAGGTCAGGCATATAAGACCATTCTTCTGCTGTCATTGAGGTGCAAGAACAGCAAGGCTCTCGTATGGAGCAGAGAGCCAGTACTAGTGCCGCTCATCCTTCTGGTGAACTGGCAAGCACCAGCGGCCTAGTACATCCTGGTCGTACATCCAGCACTGCTTTAACAATTGGTGACGTGGCGAGTCCCATAAGTGCAGTTCAAGCTGGCGAGGTGGCTAGCACGAGTAGTGTCCCGCTGCCACCAAGAACACAAACATAGGGCCGTCGAGCCCATAGTGCCCTTCCTGCTGCATTTGCCAATCCTAATTGGAAGCCCACCACTTCTGCAGCACCCATACTTCCCCCATTCACTGGCCAACCCAGAATTCAGGTGGAAACAGTTGATTTTACGTCACTTGACTTTTATTCGCTGTTTTTCACCGAAGATCTCTATAGATCTATTGTGGACCAAAGCAATTTGTATGCTGATAAGTTCATCGCCGCTAATCCCCAGCTGACCCTTGCCAGAGATTGGAAACCAATTACGGTTTAATTAATTTAAGACATTCCTGGGCCTATCCCTCCTCATGAGCATAACTAAAAAGAGTGAGTTGCGGTCATATTGGTCCACTGACCCAATTCACCATATGCCCGTGTTCTCTGCCTCCATGACCAGGACACGATACGAGCAGATCTTGCGGTTCATGCACTTCAGTGACAATGAACTCTGTCGTCCTCGGGGTGACCCTGGATTTGATCGGCTCTACAAAGTTCGGCCCCTCGTAAACCACTTCAACCAACAGTTTGCAGCCTTGTTTACTCCTGATCAAGTTGTCTGCATTGATGAGTCCCTGATTAAGTTTTCTGGCCTCTTGTCTATCAAACAGTATCTTCCCAGCAAGCGTGCCAGATATGGCTATACATCTAGTTTTATGGTTTACGAGGGAAAAGATAGTCACATAGAGCCGGAGAACTGCCCAGACAAAATAAGGAGCACTGGTAAGATTGTGTGGGACTTGGTGTCACCCTTCTTCGGAAAGGGGTACCACTTGTACGTGGACAATTATTAAATGAGCGTGCCACTTTTTAGTCACCTTTTTGATTATGGATCTATTCGCCAGGGCTTCTCCCAACGGCTTGTAGAATCCCGACTTAGATGGGGGAGAGAAGCCTGCTTGAAGTGTAATAATTTGTTAGCAGTAAAACGTCCCCCCCCCCACCCTCTTCCATGGTTTTCTCGGGCTCTCCTGTCCCAACAGGGAACCCGAGAATGCAGCTGGTGGTTCCGCCAGCTGACCATAGAGCTGATCAGAGACCAGAATGGCTCCAATCATCTTTATGGCCTAAGAAACCGGAAGCTACTAACATCTCAAAAAAAAAAAAAAAAAAAGGACCCCTGTTACCCCCCTGCTTATGCACAAAGGCGAACGCAAGCGCCGGTCTGGTGTCTTATGTAAACAGCAATTGCACCATGCATGTGAGGTATCACCACGAAGGTCAGATTGAGGGCAGTAATTTTAGCAGTATACCTCCTCTGTAAATATAAAGTGGTAACCTGTAAAGGCTTTTAAACGTCGTGTTTGGTATCCATGTATTCGGCATAAGATCATCTTTTTTATTTCATCAAACATTTAGGCAATATAGTGTGTTTTAGTGCATAGAATTTAAAAAAGTGTTTTCTTTTTCAGAAAAAATTGCGTTGGAAAAATCGCTGCCCAAATACTGTTTGAAAAAAAAATTGCAACACCCACCATTTTAATCTTTAGGGCCTGTACTTTAAAAAAATATGTTTGGGGGTTCAACATAATTTTCTTACCAAAAAAAAAATACATAAAATGACATAAGCTTCTAAATGTTGCTCATAAAATGCCAGGACAGTTCAACCCCCCCCCCCTCCCCCAAATAACAGTAGAGACCCCAAGCTATTTGCTGATAGGCATGTTGACTCCATGGAATATTTTATATTTTGTCACAAGTTGCGGGAAAATAACTTTTTTTTTTGCACAATTCGTCACTAAATGATATATTGCTCAAACATGCCATGGGCATATGTGAAATTACACCCCAAAATACATTCTGCTGCTTCTCCTGAGTACTGGGATACCACATGTGTGACCCTTTCTGGGAGCCTAGCCGTGTAAAGTACAGATTGGTTTTCGGGGTCCTGTACACAGCTAGGCTCCCAAAAAGTCTCACATGTGGTATTCCCATACTCAGGAGAAGCAGCAGAATGTATTTTGGGGTGTAATTCCACATATAACCATGGTATATGTGAGCAATATATAATTTAGTGACAACTTTGTGTAATTTATTTATTTTTTGGTCATTTTTCAATCACTCAAGACAAAAAAAAAAAAAAAAAATTCAATGGGCTCAACATGCCTCTCAGCAATCTCCTTGGGGTGTCCACTTTCCAAAATAGGGTCATGGGGGGGGGGGGGGGGTTGTACTGCCCTGCAATTTTAGCACCTCAAGAAATCAGATAGGCAGTCAAACTAAAAGCTGCGTGAATTCCGGAAAATGTACCATAGTTTGTAGACGCTACAACTTTTGCACAAACCAATATACACTTATTGATATTTTTTTTTTTTACCAAAGACTTTTGGCTGAATACATTTTGGCCTAAATGTATGAATAAAATTGAGTGTATTGGATTTTTCCTCTAGCAAAATGTAGAAAATATAATTTTTGTTCAAAATTTTTTGACTTTTTCTGTTTATATTTTCCGTTTACATTGCAAAAAATAAAAATCGCAGAGGCAATTACCATCAAAAGAAAGCTCTATTTGTGGGAAAAAAAGGACACAAATTTCGTTTGGGTACAACATTGCATGACCGCACAATTACCAGTTAAAACAGCGCAGTGCCAAATTGTAAAATGTGCTCTGGTCATTGAGTAGCCTAATCGTCCGGGGCTGAAGTGGTTAAAGGGTATCCTGTATTTATAGATATCACTGATTTTATTTCAGAGCATTTTACTCCTGATGATTGGCATGAGCCATGAAACGTGCGTCGAGTATACATCAAACCGATGCCCAGACAAGCTTGGCTCACCAAGCGCAATTGTTTATGTTCATTGAACTATTATGAACGGATGAGTGTTTTTATGTAACTTTACCACTAATTATGTTGTATTTTATTTTGTATAATAACAACTACAGTGCCTTGCAAAAGTATTCACCTCCCCTTGGCTTTTTACCTATTTTGTTACATTACAGTCTTTAGTTCAATGTTTTTTTAATCTGAATTATGTGTGATAGATCAGAACACAATAGTCTAAGTTGGTGAAGTAAAATTAGAAAAAAAAAATATACATAAAACTATTTTTCAGAAATAAAAAACTGATAATTTGCATGTGCGTATGTATTCACCCCCTTAGTTATGAAGCCCATAAAAAGCTCTGGTGCAACCAATTACCTTCAGAAGTCACATAATTAGTGAAATGATTTCCACCTGTATGCAATCTAAGTGTCACATGATCTGTCATTACATACCTTTTTGAAAGGCCCCAGAGGCTGCAACACCTTAGCAAGAGGCACCACTAACCAAACACTGCCATGAAGACCAAGGAACTCTCCAAACAAATAAGGGACAGTGTTGTTGAGAAGTACAAGTCAGGGTTAGGTTATAAAAAAAAAATCCAAATCTTTGATGATCCCTAGGAGCACCATCAAATCTATCACAACCAAAAATGGAAAAAACATGGCACAACAGCAAACCTGCCAATAGACGGCTGCACACTAAAACTCACGGACTGGGCAAGGAGGGCATTAATCAGAGAGGCAGCACAGAGACCTAAGGTAACCCTGGAGGAGCTGCAGAGTTCCACAGCAGAGATGGGAGTATCTATACATAGGACGACAATAAGCCGTACTCTCCATAGAGTTGGGCTTTATGGCAGAGTGGCCAGAAGAAAGCCATTACTTTCAGCAAAAAACAAAATGGCACGTTTTGAGTTTGCGAAAAGGCATGTGGGAGACTCCCAAAATGTATGGAGGAAGGTGCTCTGGTCTGATGAGACTAAAATTTTACTTTTTGGCCAAAGAAAACGCTATGTCTGGCGCAAACCCAACACATCACATCACCCATCCCCACAGTGAAACATGGTGGTGGCAGCATCATGCTGTGGGGATGTTTTTCAGCAGTCAGGGCTGGGAAACTGGTCGGAGTTGAGGGAAAGATGGATGGTGCTAAATACAGGGATATGCTTTGGCAAAACCTGTACCACTCTGTGTGTGATTTGAGGCTAGGACGGAGGTTCACCTTTCAGAAGATCAATGAACCCAAACAGACTGCTAAAGCAACAATTTGAGTGGTTTAAGTGGAAACATGTAAATGTGTTGGAATGGCATAGTCAAAGCCCAGACCTCAATCCAACAGAAAATCTGTGGTCAGACTTAAAGATTGCATTTCACAAGCACAAACCATCCAACTTGAAGAAGCTGGAGCAGTTTTGAAAGGAGGAATGGGCAACAATTCCAGTGGTAAGATGTGGCAGGCTAATAGAGACTTATCCAAGGGGGGTGAATAGTTATGTACATTGACTTTTTCTGTTATTTTGTCCTATTTGTTGTTTGCTTCACAATAAAAAAAAAAAAACATCTTTGAAGAAGTTGTGGGCATGTTCTGTAATTTAAATTAAATGATGCAAATCCTCAAACAATCCATGTTAATTCCAGGTTGTGAGGCAACAAAACACAAAAAATGCCAAGAGGGTGAATACTTTTGCAAGGCACTGTAAATGGTAATGGAAGCATGACATACATTGTTATGCGTTTTTGTAACACACGTTTTTTTATTACAGGTTGTCATGCATTTGGAAACAGGCAGATGTGAATAAATGATAATGTCCCGCGGATTCGATGTCAGAGGAGAACCCGCTATCGTCTCAGGGAGAGGAAGAACGGGGAAATGCTGATGTAAACAAACATTTCCCAGTTCTGCCTAGTGACAGGACACTGATCACAGCTCCCTGTGATCGGGAGCGGTGATCAGTGTCGTGTCACACAGCTACACCCCCCCCCAGTTAGAATCACTCCCTAGGACACACTTAACCCCTGCAGCGCCCCCTCCTGGTTAACCCCTTCACTGCCAGTCACATTTACACAGTAATTAGTATATTTTTAATCGCGCTGATCGCTGTATAAATGTGAATGGCCCCAAAATAGCGCCAAAAGTGTCCGATGTGTCCGCCATAATGTCACAGTCACAATAAAAATCGCTGATCGCCGCCATTACTAGTAAAAAAAAAAAAGTTATTAATAAAAATGTCATAAATCTATCCCCTATTTTGTAGACGCTATAACTTTTGCGCAAACCAATCAATAAATGCTTATTGCGATTTTTTTACCACAAATATGTAGAAGAATACATATCGGCCTAAACTGAGGAAAAAAAAATGTTATATATTTTTTGGGGATATTTATTATACCGTAGTAAAAAAATATTGCTATTTTTTCAAAATTGATGCTTTTGTTTATAGCGCAAAAAATAAAAGCCGCAGAGGCGATCAAATACCACCAAAAGAAAGCTCTATTTGTGGGAAAAAAAGACGTCAATTTTGTTTGGGTACAGCTTCGCACGACCGTGCAATTGTCAGTTAAAGCGACGCAGTGCCGAATCTCAAAAAATGCTCTGGTCAAGAAGGGGGTAAATTCTTCTGGGCTGAAGCGGTTAAGGACATGTTGGTTGGCACTACAGCTTTCTGCTTTGCCGGCAATAGTTCACATAGCTGTAGGGATGTAGGGAACTATTTTGGGGGGGGTATTCGTTGAGAGGATTTGGGGGAGGGGGGTTTGAGGGGTTTGTTCTGGGGGGGGGGGGGATTGGGAGGGTTTGTGCTAGGAGAATAAATTTAAGGCTATGCTTGGAGAGGGCATTTGTGCTAGAAGGGGGAATTTCGAGGGAGGAGAGCTACAATCTAAGATCACTGAACTCTGCTGCACAGACTACATTTTAGGGCTTCTCCACACCAGGTGCAGTGAGGAAACGTGCAAAATCGCACATTTTCCTGTACTGCACAAAAATGTGCTGTTTTTGCAGTTGCATGTGGGTGCCAATATTTCTTAATGACACCCCTTCGCATCTAGCAAATGCTTGTATGTTTGCACTTATTAAAAAATGCAATGTGTGTAAACACACAAAAAAGCGCGTGCTCAGACGCACCTACTGGTGTGAAAGAGTCCTCAGACTGGTGTGCCCCGGGACTGTGCATAGTTTCTAAAGGGTGACTTGCCTGAAAAAAAGTTGAAAAATATTGGATTAGAGGGAGCCGTTTTGTAGCCTGATGTACAGTGCATTCAGAAATTGTTCACAGCACTTTTTCCACATTTTGTTATGTTACTGCCTTATTTCAAAATGGATTTCAAACGATATTTCAAAACGATACCCCATGACAACGTGAAAGACAATTTTTGAAATCTTTGCAATTTATTCAAGACAAAACCACATGTATTCACAGCCTTTGCCGTGACACTCAAAATTGAGCTCAGGTGCATCCTTTTTTCACTTATCCTTGAGATGTTTCTACAACTTGGAGTCCACCTGTGGTAAATTCAGTGGATGGGACATGGATTTGGATAAGCACACACTTAATATAAGTTCCCACAGTTAGTGCATGTCAGAGCACAAACCAAGCCATGAAGTCTAAGGAATTGTCTGTAGACATCCGAGCCAGGATTGCATAGAGGCACAGATCTGGCGAAGGGTACAGAGAAATTTCTGCAGCATTGAAGGTTCCAATGAGCACAGTGGCCATCATCATCCGTAAATGGAATAAGTTTGAAACCACCAGGACTCTTCCTAGAGCGGGCCACCCAGCTAAACTCGGGGAGAAGGGTCTTAGGGAGGTGACCAAGAACCTCATGGTTACTCTGACAGAGTGTATTAAGTATTAATACACTAAGTATTAACTTAGTGTATTAAAGCGGTTGTATACCTTTATTTTTTTTTTACCTACAGGTAAGCCTATAATAAGGCTTACCTGTAGGTAAAATGAATATCTCCTAAACCTGTACGGTTTAAGGAGATATTCACTTTGCATGCAGCTGATGACATCAGTAGCGCATGCACTGTGAAGGCCCGGCTGAAGGTCCGGCAGACGCTGCCGGACCTTGCCGGAAAGCAAGGGCGGACTGACCATTGAGCCACTTGGGCACTGCCCGAGGGCCCTGGGCCACTAGGAGGCCCCATCAGGGTTGCCAGCCTCAGTAAAACCAGGGTCAGTATGTATAAATCTGTGTTGTTTTTACATCTGTCTGTGTATACTGTGTGTACATGTATGTGTCTACTGTGCGATTGTATACTGTGTGTGTGTATACTGTGTGGCCCCATAATCTCTGATTGCCTGGGGGCCCCATAATCTCCTATTGTCCGGGGGCCCCATGAGTTATCAGTCCGCCCCTGCCGGAAAGAATATTCCCATGCACATGCCGGGGAGTGACATCATCGTGGCTCCAGCCACTCACAGCGCCGGAGCCGCGAACCCGGAAGAAACGCAGAGGGCAAAATGTCAGCTCCCTCGGCGTGGATCAGGATACAATATGGGGACCTTGTTCTAAGGCGAGTATTTCATAATGAGTTAGTGTGCGGTGCATATGACTTTGCCTTACTTTGCCTTTGTGTTTTGTTTTTTTTCCACATGCGGGTATTCAGAGAAAAACAGTCAGCGCAAAAAACCATCAGATAAACAAAGCTGCTGGACACTAAAGGCAAATATAGAAGTCCTTTCATGTAATAGATGAAAGGAAGGTCTCAGCATCTCAGCGGATGAGATGCTGGTAGAATCATGTGACTGAGCGTCACCCTTATACAGCTGATCCAGCCCCGTCTTGGTCTATGGAGGGAGGCACCTTGCGTCAGGTGACCCGGCGTCGCGTCATCGTGACGATGGGATCACGTCTTAAACATTGCACTTAGACACTCCCTATACCCGAGCGTCAGCCTATTGCAGTGGCTCTCTGCCCTGCTTGTAACCCGGGGGGAGGCGCCAGGTGATGTAGTGTATCAGGTGATCTGACGTCGTGTCATTACGACGCTGATCACTATGGTAACCATGATAAACATTGAGTTTCTTTTACTTCCTATTCCCAAGCGGTGCGTTCTGATTGGACGGTCACCGCTCAGGACTTTATTGGCAGCAGATGAGTAAATTAGGGGGCTTCTTATAAAATACTGACCAGACGTATGGGACCCCATGACCGCTGAGGAAGTCCCGCTGGACGATACACGTGCGGATCGGATTTATCCCTTAGAGACGTCACTGCAGCCGCCTTACTATTCACTGTCACCTGTAAAGTACATGCACCTATTATCCTAGCACTGGGCATAGTGCTTCCTATGTGAGTACCTGTCTTTCAATAAAGGAAATCGTGTTTTAGCTATACAGAGAGCACTATACTATTTTTTTAGATATTTCATGTGAATATGGATGAAAACTTTTAAGCCAAATTAAGGAAGAGGTTTCCGGCTTTCCAGTCAAGATTTAACCCCGACCACTAATAAGTGGTGAATGCCTATGAGACCTTCCTGTTAGTTCAGTGGTTCTTTTAACAAGGTGAGCGGTTTGACTGGCAAGAAGTGTGAGCACGGATTCAAGAGCACTTCGAGTTTGCATGAAGCACCCTTTATCACCGTTGATACTTCTTGGCTCTGTTTACTTCATTCATTTTTCGTGCATGCAATTTTATGGACTTTTATTACCAATATTTAGTTGTATAAGTTTTCTTCAGCGCTGCACTATTACATGCGGGTATACAACCGCTTTACTATATGGGAATTTGATAAGTGATCTGCCTATGTAAATGTGGGTGTTCCTAATCTTTGACTATAACAAACATGTTTTTATGGAAAGTACGATGTGTCTGTTTTATGGAGCTGTGCTGGGACTGTTGCTAAACCAGTGGAGGAGTAACTGGAAGGAGTGGCTGGTGTGACTACAGTCCCAAAGAGCCTCTTGGTGAAACCATTACTGAGAGAGCACAGATCAATCACTAAGGAGTATATGGCTTATGTGATTTTCTGTAAACGAAGAGGTCCAATATTCCAGGCGTGCTCAGTCTGAAGCTGTGGAGCTTGGTGTAAGTGGAGCTGGAATAAGTGGGAGTTGAAAACCAGAGTTAGAGTATACAAGTCTTGCTGTCTGTTTGCTGTCTGCTGTCTGTTTGCTGTCTGTTTGCTGTCTGCTGTATGTTTGCTGTCTGTTTGCTGGGTTGCATTTTTGGGGCTTTTCCTTTTAGTTTTTAATTTGCCTTTTGCTGTCACTTTTTAAATAGCTTTTTTTTTTTTCCTGGTTTCATCAGTCTATCAATTAAGGGGTGTGGTTAATTGCTCACAGGTGCCTATTTAACTGGTTGTAGGACTCAGTCTGAGCGTGCTCAGTCTGAAACTGTGGAGCTTGGTGTAAGTGGAGCTGGAATAAGTGGGAGTTGAAAACCAGAGTTATAGGGCGTACACACGGTCGGACTTTGTTTGGACATTCCGACAACAAAATCCTAGGATTTTTTCAGACGGATGTTGGCTCAAACTTGTTTTGTCTACACACGGTCGCACAAAGTTGTCGGAAAATCCGATCGTTCTAAACGCGGTGACGTAAAACATGTACGTCGGGACTATAAACGGGGCAGTGGCCAATAGCTTTCATCTCTTTATTTATTCTGAGCATGCGTGGCACTTTGTCCATCGGATTTGTGTACACACGATCGGAATTTCCGACAACGGATTTTGTTGTCGGAAAATTTTATCTCCTGCTCTCCAACTTTGTGTGTCGGAAAATCCGATGAAAAATGTCCGATGGAGTCCACACACGGTCGGAATTTCCGACAACACGCTCCGATCGGACATTTTCCATCGGAAAATCCGACCGTGTGTACGGGGCATTAGAGTATACAAGTCTTGCTGTCTGTTTGCTGGGTTGCATTTTTGGGGCTTTTCCTTTTAGTTTTTAATTTGCCTTTTGCTGTCACTTTTTAAATAGCTTTTTTTTTTTTTCTCCTGGTTTCATCAGTCTATCAATTAAGGGGTGTGGTTAATTGCTCACAGGTGCCTATTTAACTGGTTGTAGGACTCAGTCTGAGCGTGCTCAGTCTAAAGCTGTGGAGCTTGGTGTAAGTGGAGCTGGAATAAGTGGAAGTTAAAAACCAGAGTTTAAAACAGGAGGTTATAACAGGGGTCATAGTACCTGTGTAGTGTGAGTATCTGAGTGTTGTCTGAGTAGTGTGTGTGGATCGTTAGTACTTGTGTATTGTGTACTTGTGTATTGCGAGTGCACGTAGGTCTGTGAGTACCTGTGTATTGTCTTGTTGTGTTCCTGTGTATTGTCGTGTACCTGTGTATTGTCTTGAGTATTAGTGTCAGGAAGCTAGCTGTTAGGTAATTTGGACAGGGTAAAATCCCCAAATCCTCACTAAATTTAATAGGTACGACGCCCGGCGGTTATGGAGAGGCGACTCTTTGTACATCTTGCCGCATGTATGTGTTCCTTGATCATCCGATCGAGGGCGAATACTGCTGTGCAAAATGTAAGCACATTGTTTCCCTGGAAGCCCAGGTTCTGAATCTGGGGAAGCAACTGTCAGCACTGAGAAGTCCCTCCATACTAAAGGTGAGCCAGGAACGTACACGGCAGGTGCCGGCAGGGGCCAGCACAGAGGCGGGTGCAGGCACTAGCAAAGAGTAGATGGGTGACAGTCAGGAGGGGTAGAGGGGGAAGTGCCAGAGAGGCCGATACAGGACTGGAGCATCCCAATAAGTACGCTCCATTGAGTGACATTGGTGAAACCAGTCAGGGACCAGCACTGCTGGAGATGAGGGACTCTCCTAGCTGCCAGGGGAAGAACTCCTCCAGTGAGAGTGGGGGGGCAGCAAAGGGAAAGGAAAGACAGATTCTGGTGGTAGGGGACTCAATTCTTAGAAGGACAGAGAGGGCAATCTGTAACCAAGACCTGAAGCGCCGAACAGTATGTTGTCTACCGGTCGCTCGGGTTCGGCACATCACGGATCTTGTGGACAGATTACTGGGAGGGGCTGGGGAAGACCCGGCTGTCATGGTGCACGTTGGCACCAATGACAAAGTCAGAGGCAGATGGAGTGTCCTAAAGAACGATTTTAGGGACTTAGGAGCTAAATTGAGGAAAAGGACCTCCAGGAATTCTCAGGAATACTACCGGTACATCGAGCCACACCAGAAAGGCAGAGGGAGATTAGGGAAGTAAACAAGTGGCTGAAGAGCTAGTGTAGTAAGGAGGGGTTTGGGTTCCTGGAGGACTGGGCCGACTTCTCAGTCCGTAACCGGTACTATAGAAGGGACGGACTGCACCTAAATGAGGAGGGTGCAGATCTGCTGGGAATGAAGATGGCCAAAAAGTTAGAGGGGTTTTTAAACTAGGCGATGGGGGGGAGGGTCCAGAGACAGTGATAGCCAGCGCGGAAGATATTCCAGAGGGTAGTATTGGGGGCATTAGTGGTAGGTTAACCAAAGCACAAAAACACAACGTGAGTATAGTAGCAAGTCCTAGTTGCAATCTTGAAACACCCAATACGAGGACAACATGCGACCGGTCCAAACTATGTGGCATGTTCACCAATGCCAGGAGCCTGGCGGACAAGATGGGTGAACTAGAGATACTGTTGTACAAGGAGGATTTGGATTTTGTGGGAATTTCAGAGACCTGGTTCAACAGCTCTCATGATTGGCTGGCAAAAATTCAAGGGTATACCCTATACCGCAAGGATAGAGAGGGTAAAAAAGGGGGAGGGTTATGCCTATATATCAAGAATAATGTACAAGTGAATGTGAGAGATGACATCACTGAGGGGGCTAGGGAGGAGGTGGAATCTTTATGGGTAGAGCTCCAAAGGGATGAAGCTAAGGGGAAAATAATACTGGGAGTATGCTATAGGCCCCCTAACCTGAGGGAGGAAGTGGAGACAGATCTCCTATCACAAATTGGATTAGCAGCAAGGATGGGAAGTGTTATCATAATGGGGGATTTTAATTATCCAGACATAGACTGGGCAGAGGGAACCGCGCATTCATTTAAGGCTCGCCAGTTCCTTAGTGTCTTGCAGGACAATTTTATGGGTCAGATGGTAGACGCACCAACTAGAAATAAAACATTACTAGATCTACTGATTACCAACAATACAGACCTGATAACAGATGTGGAAATATGGGGCAATTTAGGTAACAGCGATCACAGGTCAATTAGTTTCAGTATAAATCACACAAATAGGAAACATGAAGGGAACACAAAGACACTGAATTTCAAAAGAGCCAACTTCCCTAAATTACAAACCTTGCTAAAAGGCATAAATTGGGATAAAATATTAGGAACAAAGAATACGGAGGAGAGATGGGTTTGCTTTAAGAGCATATTAAATAAGGGCATTAGCCAATGTATCCCATTGGGTAATAAATTTAAAAGAGCGAACAAACATCCTGGATGGCTTAACTCCAATGTAAAAATGCATATAAAAGCAAAGGAGAAGGCCTTCAAAAAATACAAGGTTGAGGGATCATCCTCAGCATTCAGAATTTATAAAGAATGCAAAAAGAAATGTAAGGGTGCAATTAGGATGGCTAAGATAGACCATGAAAGACACATAGCGGAGGAGAGCAAAAAAAATCCCAAGAAATTCTTTAAGTATGTAAACAGTAAAAAAGGGAGGACAGACCATATTGGCCCCATAAAGAATGAGGAAGGACATCTGGTTACAAGGGATGGGGAGATGGCAAAGGTATTGAATTTATTCTTCTCCTCAGTCTTCACGAGTGAATCGGGGGCTTTAGTAACCAAAACTGCAGTGTTTATCCTCATGACACAACACAGGAAGCACCTACATGGTTAACAGAGGACGGAATTAAAATTAGACTTGAGAAACTTAACATTAATAAATCACCGGGACCAGATGGCTTGCAAGCGAGGGTACTTAGGGAACTCAGTCAGGTGATTGCCAGACCGTTGTTCCTAATTTTTACAGACAGTCTATTGACTGGAATGGTAGCAGCTGATTGGAGAAAAGCCAATGTAGCACCAATATTTAAAAAGGGCCCAAAAAACATCCCTGAGAATTACAGACCAGTTAGCCTAACATCAATAGTATGTAAACTCTTGGAGGGGATGATAAGGGACTATATACAAGATTTTAGTAATAAGAATGATATCATTAGCAGTAATCAGCATGGATTCATGAAGAATTGTTCTTGCCAAACCAATCTATTAACCTTCTATGAGGAGGTGAGTTGCCATCTAGATAAAAGAAGGCCCGTAGACGTGGTGTATCTGGATTTTGCAAAAGCATTTGACACAGTTCCCCATAAACGTTTACTGTACAAAATAAGGTGCGTTGGCATGGACCATAGGGTGAGTACATGGATTGAAAACTGGCTACAAGGGCGTGTTCAGAGGGTGGTGATAAATGGGGAGTACTCAGAATGGTCAGGGGTGGGTAGTGGGGTTCCCCAGGGTTCTGTGCTGGGACCAATCCTATTTAATTTGTTCATAAACGACCTGGAGGATGGGATAAACAGTTCAATCTCTGTATTTGAAGATGATACTAAGCTAAGCAGGGCAATAACTTCTCCGCAGGATGTGGAAATCTTGCAAAAAGACCTGAACAAATTAATGGGGTGGGCGACTACATGGCAAATGAGGTTCAATGTAGAAAAATGTAAAATAATGCATTTGGGTGGCAAAAATATGAATGCAATCTATACACTGGGGGGAGAACCTCTGGGGGAATCTAGGATGGAAAAGGACCTGGGGGTCCTAGTAGATGATAGGCTCAGCAATGGCATGCAATGCCAAGCTGCTGCTAATAAAGCAAACAGAATATTGGCATGCATTAAAAGGGGGATCAACTTTAGAGATAAAACGATAATTCTCCCGCTCTACAAGACTCTGGTCCGGCCGCACCTGGAGTATGCTGTCCAGTTCTGGGCACCAGTCCTCAGGAGGGATGTACTGGAAATGGAGCGAGTACAAAGAAGGGCAACAAAGCTAATAAAGGGTCTGGAGGATCTTAGTTATGAGGAAAGGTTGCGAGCACTGAACTTATTCTCTCTGGAGAAGAGACGCTTGAGAGGGGATATGATTTCAATTTACAAATACTGTACTGGTGACCCCACAATAGGGATAAAACTTTTTTGCAGAAGAGAGTTTAATAAGACTCGTGGCCACTCATTACAATTAGAAGAAAAGAGGTTTAACCTTATACTACGTAGAGGGTTCTTTACTGTAAGAGCGGCAAGGATGTGGAATTCCCTTCCACAGGCCGTGGTCTCAGCGGGGAGCATTGATAACTTCAAGAAACTATTAGATAATCACCTGAATGACCGCAATATACAGGGATATGTAATGTAATACTGACACATAATCACACACATAGGTTGGACTTGATGGACTTGTGTCTTTTTTCAACCTCACCTACTATGTAACTATGTAACCTGAAAGTCATGGTTGGTGGAAGTGTTTCACGGTGTGGCACACATGCAAAAAACAGTTATAGGAGCATGTGCGCTTAGGTCTCTGTACTGTAACGCTGCCCTAATCGAAAATCCCCATCTGTATAGATCACGAGGCCACCAAATACTATTCATAGTTAAGTAACTTTATTCTGAGGCAATGTCAATACATTTTTTTTCAATCAAGCAAGGCTCACTATATACTTCATGCACCTTAGTTCCCCATGACATTGCGAGAAAAGCGTTGGTGTGTTAAGCTTCTAGTCCACAAAATGTAAAGATACTGGACACTGGTGTCCCCCAGTGGGAGCCAAACAAGCTTAAGGGAAGTAACAGCCACTATTGAGTGCCCGGAAATGACGTAGACCAATGACATAGCCTGGAACAGGGAAGTGACATGGCTGAAGCTCTAATACTAAGGAAGAACCTCTGCTTGAGGTTTTCACAGCAATGGAAGCCCTCTGGACAGCATGGAAGAGAGGAGGAGGAGGGAGAAGCAGTTGCCTAGGCAATGTGTTTCTGTGATTTTCTTTCCTTCCACACATGGTGGAAAGAAAATCAATTAATCTATGGCTTGCCTTAGACTGTTGGATGAGTTGAATTCTTGCTTACCCCTCTGGCTGCTGTGTTTTCTCGCACCAGCAACCACCACCATGTCTTGTAGCCATATATGAACCAGTGGGAGGAATCACAGTGGCTGGAAGAGAAGTAAGTATTCTACAATGTTGTAAAGAGCTGCAAAAACTGTTTGTGCTATATAAATCCTGTATAATAATAATAAATAATTTGGTGTTTACAAGTTAAAAACAGTTTTTGTTTGTTTTTTTTTGTTTTATGACTTCAAACCCCCAAACATTATATATTTTTTTCCTAACACCCTAGAGAATAAAATGGCAGTCGTTGCAATACTTTTTGTCACACCGTATTTGCTCAGCGATCTTACAAATGATTTTTTAAATTAAAAAATAAGGCAACAGTGAAGTTAGGTATATAGTGGTATTCCGCGCTTAGGACTGGCTTGTGACCGAACTGCAGCCCCCCAGATAAAGAAAGCACCAAAAGGTGCGATCCAATTATTATAAAATCTGAAAAAATAGGGGATTGGCACTGTTCACTGGTGAAAAATAATAAATAAACTATAAACAGACTCCTAACACAAGGGAAACATTACACCCCAATTCTGGGTGAGTGAAAAGTGTAACACAGTAAAATAATATTTGTAAATAAATATGCGTGCTGAAAATTGTCACAAAAATGTGCAAACTGCCCAAGGTGAAATATTATATAAAATAATACATGAAATAATAAATAGAACTCAAAGCTTTACTTCCTCTTGAATGCCTGTAGTTGCAGTGCAAGAGGGTAGCCGCTCGGGGCACCCAGCAGAGCTCAAAAATCACTATAGTAGTTTTTGATAATACAGCGATTTACAAATGACATAGAGACACATCAGGCTCTTCTCTTCTCCCTGCACATGGTATTTGGTCCGGGTGGATGCCTTTTGAAAGCGATCTGGTGACACAGGTGGAAAATAGGTGGTGAAGGGGACACCGACCGCTTGGATCATCGGATTTACATCTACATGCCCATTACCCCTGCAGGGGTTGGGCGCTCCGGTGAGTGGGGGCACTAGAGGGGACTCCACACAGGACAGTATACATTCATTGGGACGGACTTACCTGCAACCTTTTGAAGATGCACTAGCTTGCTGCACAAGAACTTTTTATTTACACTGAACGATAGATTTAATATACACGGCATTTTTTGGTATTTTTTGAAAAAATTTTCTTTTTGGATGCTTGGACTTTTTAATTTTGTCTCTTTCATTTTTTTGATTTTCTTTGTGCACTAATATTTTTATGCACACTATATGTCAGTAGATTTTTTTTTTTTTTTCTCAGTTTATTTTTTTCATTCTTCATCTAACACCATTCAGCTTCACTAGTATATACACTAATTTGTAGTGGGCAACACCGTGTTTGTCCCCTCTCCTAGGTATAATTCACTTATACCCTTCATTGAATATTTTTTGTGGATTTTGTAAAAAATTTTTTATACACCTGATTGATCATTCACTTATATTATTGCTTGGAGTTCTATTTATTATTTCATGTATTATTTTATATAATATTTATATTTCACCTTGGGCAGTTTGCACATTTTTGTGACAATTTTCAGCACGCATATTTATTTACAAATATTATTTTACACTGTGTTACACTTTTCACTCACCCAGAATTGGGGTGTAATGTTTCCCTTGTGTTAGGAGTCCGTTTATAGTTTATTTATTATTTTTCACCAGTGAACAGCGCCAATCCCCTATTTTTTCAGATTTTATAACAGTAAAGTTAGACCAATTTTTTTTTATATTGTGAAAGAAAATGTTTAATACACATTAGGGACGGAGGCTTGCCACTGCTATAATCAAGTTGTGTCAGGTCGCATTAGTATATTGCCAAATAGGGTAGAAGACACCTACTTTCCTAGTGACCTGCCACACCTTAACCACTTAAAGTGGATGTAAACCCGAAATTATTTTTTTTTTTGTGTCATAATGTAGAGTATAATATTTCCTATCATTTGAGCCCAATCTTACCACAAAGAGTTAATCCAGCTCTGAGCAATCCTCTTTTATTGCTCAGTGAGATAAATCTTGACAAACAGAGAAAAACTTTGTCAAATCCTCCCCCTTGCTGTGAGTGACAGGTGATTTACATATCTCGTGCACTAGCCTAAGACATGCATTTTTTTTTTAATTCCCACCCCCACTCCTTTTTTTTCAGCAGCTCTGCAAGGATTGGCTGTTCCACACCTCAGCATGATTTGGCATGCTGAAGTCATGTGGTTACTTTCCTGTCTTTTCACTGGATGTTAGAGATCATAGCAGAAGTTCAGTGTAAGAAATACACAGGAGAAAATGCATATTGACAAGGGGAGAGTAGAGGTGGGCGGGGAGTCTGACATCACAACTCCACCCACCGAGCTCCAGACAAAAGACCCACCCACAGAATATGCAGTTTTTCGGGTCTCATAACAGACTGAGGGGAGACATTTGACAGGTAAAGATACATGCAGGAGGCATGTATATCCTTATAGATAACCCCTATGGCAGTAGTTTAGAAAGGATGACATCGGGTTTACATCCACTTGAAGGACCAAGTCTCTTTCTGAGATTTATTGTTTACAAGTTAAAAAAAAGTTCTTTGCTAGAAAATTACTTAGATACTAACACCCTAGAGAATAAAATGGTGGTTGTTGCAATACTTTGTCACATCGTATTTGCGCAGTGGTCTTACAAGCGCACTTTTTTTGGGAAAAAATACACTTTTTTGAATTAAAATAATAAGACCACAGTAAAGTTAGCCCAATTTTTTTTTATATTGTGAAAGATGTTACGCCGAGTAAATTGATATCCAACATGTCACGCTTCAAAATTGCTCCCGCTCGAGGAATGGCGACAAACTTTTACCCTTAAAAATCTCCATAGGCGACGTTTAAAAAATTCTACAGGTTGCATGTTTTGAGTTACAGAGGAGGTCTAGGGCTAGAATGATTTCTCTTGCTCTAATGATCGCGATAATACCTCACATGTGTGGTTTGAACACCGTTTTCATATGTGTGCGCTGCTCATTTATTTTACCTTTTTATTTTTACACTGTTCTGTGTAAAAAAAAAAAAAAAAAAATTGGGCCACTTTTATTCCTATTACAAGGAATGTAAACATGCTTCTGCCCTGCAATGATATGGAGACGGGTGGGGGCCATCTTCCCCTCACTCGTCTCCATGTCAGGCTAGGGAGAGCACCTGATCGCCTCCGCCACTACCGACGGCTCTGGTAATTGCCGGAGGGCACTGGAGAAGTGATCTTGCGGCGAATCCGCCACAGAGACCACTTTTATCTTGAAGTGGACCGCCCTGCTGAAGAAGAGGATACCAGGGTTATGGTAGCTAGCTGCTACCATAACAATGGCAATCCTCTTCAAAAAAGCAACGTAAAACGACGGCGCGCAGCCCGGAAGTGGATATGAAACATGGATATGAAACAATAGGTGGACGCCACTCGGTGAGTGGATAGTGGTGCTCACCTGCACTTTAATCAGCTTACACGGTATAGCTACGCAGGCTAAATATCAAACCAAATCAATAAAAGCTCACAAATTGCTTAAGACATAAGATGATATGTTACCAATATCGCAATGATATCTATTTCTACTTTTATGTGTTTTTGTATTACATAACTGTATACTGTACACTTTTCCTTTCTCAATAAAATAAGATTGAATTAAAATATAGGATACCTAAAATTAATATATAAAACGTTTCTTCAACCTTGAAACAGAAAATTAAATATTGAATAATAGGACACTTAGCTGTCCAGGGATTCAGCGCGGTCCCCAATCGAGCCGAATCTTTGGCCATCTTCGGGTCCAGGCGCCGGCAAGTTTACTTTGGGAAGCCAGCTGTGTTTGCTTGCGACTTTGTGCAGTGGGAAGCTATCTGTATACTAAACATGTAACATGTCCCAATAGACTTTTGGGGGGGGGGGATGGGGGCCAAACTTCCACTCAGATCGTCATGGCGCTCTCTGACCTGAAGTGGCAGCAGGTACCTGTCAAAATCCAGCAACTACTCCCCCCCCAAACAAAAAACAAGTTCCAAAACTTAAAGGGGGGCAGTTCGAGAGTAGGCAGACAAAAGGAACATTCCCTTTTGGGTGAAGTTTCTAGCATTAGGTTATAACAGCGTCAAGCACTACAGGAGTTTATCAGATTTTTCAAGCCAAATAATTATTAATATATGTTGTATCTGAATGAAACAACTATCCAAGGATACCTACCGCCCCATGCCAGCCAAGACGATCTTCAGGCACATGCAGTTCTGGAAAAACATTTCTCAAGTACCAATCAAAACTCTTGCACTGTAGTCTCTCTCTGAGTAGTTTACGTTCAGAAATATCTCCATATTTTTCCTGTAGTACAATAAATGCAAAAAATGTTTTAGCTTTTACAGTAACAAATTGTAAGATGACTCTTAATGATTAATTTTTATGTAGTTAATATACTATTTTATCTTTATCCATTAGTTTATACAACGCAGAAATAGGTCAATGTAACTGTGCTGCAGGCCTAAAAATAAACCCTTGTAAATCAGAGCTACAGTATTCAATTAGAGTGAGGGATAACATTAGCCAAAAACTTCAAAACATAAGACAATGGTATATGCAAGTTGTAGGGAAAGAGAAATCTGCCGATTTAAAAACATAACAAAATACAATCACTAGTAAAGTGTGCCTGTTCTTTAAATGGATTTTTCAAAAGCTGTGTAATATTTACTTGTGCAAGGTGTGATCATTTAATTCCCAAAATACGGCACTACATAGCACTATGGTGGTGGGTTACACAGCCATTGCCCTAACATGTTCTAACTTGCACTCCCCTGGGTCGCAGACCATTTGACTCAGTCTTCACAGAGTATTAAAATAAATAACACGTGTGTGTGTTGCGCTGTTGGTGGAAAATGAGTGACGGTAATCTGAAGCAGTGGATTAACATCAAATTTTGGTGACAAACGTGCAAATGAAACTTTACCCCTGTAAAAACAAGCTTATGGAGAACATCAAGTGTTTTTGAATGGCATAAGCAGTTTAAGGAGGGGCAAGAAGATGACGGAAGAAGTGGGCAGCTGAAAACACAAATGTGCAAATGTGGACAGAGTGCAAACTCTTGTATGCTCAGATCGAAGATTGAGTGTGTGAATGACGGCAGAAGAAATGAACATGAACAGAAAAACAGCGTGGCATATTCTAATGTAGGATTTAGGAATGAAAAAAATTTCCACAAAGATGAAGCCTCGAATTTTGACAGAAAATCAGAAACATGATCTTCAAATTTAATCCGATCTTTTGAAAATCAAACTTTTTTCTACAGTCCAAGAGGACCAGAGTTATGAGGAACAACTACAAAATAAACATATTCTCTCTGGAGAAGAGATGCTTAAGAGGGGATACGATCACAATATACAAATCTCTGAATGGTGACTATTAGTTGGAGAAGACTTTTTAATCTAAGGTCTCTAAAGAAGACACGTGGACACACAGTGAAGTTCGATGAGATGCAATTTAATTTTAACTGTTCAAGCAGTAACGATGTGAAATTCCCTTCCAGTTTGTGTTAGCTGAGAGTGTAGATAAATTGTAAAACTTTTAGGCTTCTCAGTTAACACAATGTGTAGGGAATATGGAAATTGGTAGCAAACACACACACACACTTACAGGTTGACCTGGATGAACCGGTTAGCTTTGTCAACTATGTAACTACGTGTCAGTTTTGCTGCCATTAGTAGCAAGGCTGGTACAAGGAGTTATTTATAGGGATTGGAATTCTATTGATTGAGTAAATTCAAATGAGATCTCTAGAGCTGTGATTTCCAAGTCTCTTGGCTGCTATGAATTACTCCGTTATTCCAACCTGCGACTGGAGAAGTGAAATTAGCATTCCTACTTCCTATCACCGCAAACAGCAACAAGAGGAATGACATTGCCAATGAAGGATGGGCTGTGTTATCTCCCGATTTCCTTTGTTTCTGGTTACAGAGGGATGGAAACTAGTACCTGAAGTATAGATATAAGGGTTTAGGCAGACTGGGATGCTACAGTTAACACTGCTTATTTCCTATTAGCAAAGTGTGCCCCTTCCTTAAAACAGATAAATCAGAATTATGTTTTTTTTATTTCATTATAAATTGTGATTCCAAATATAACTAACCATTGTCCACACCAGACAGCAACCCTCAAAAATCCCCTTAGACATATTACTTATGCAGACCATACATGGGTCGATTTTTAAAAGAAATTTCTTTCGAAAATCTTATCTAAGAATTTTCGTTGTTATTTCGCACAATTTGTGGGCTGCAGCAACAGCTGATTTTCGTGTGGCCATAGAATTTGAGTAATCGGACATGGAATTTTTTTTAAAAACAAACGATTTTCTAATCAATTATGGGAGAATCGTGCGAGAAAACGGAAAATTGTATACCTTTCCGTAATTTTCCTTTCCTGTTGCATCTTCATGGCAGCATACACCTTTGGGTTGTGGCTTTGCCCCGCAACTGATAGGACCATGTAGCTATTAAGCCTGAGAGGACCCCCGCCCCAGTATTCTCAGTATATATATATATCTCACCTCAGATGGGTGGACATCTGTATGCTGCCATGAAGATGCAACAGGAAAGGAAAATCATGGAAAGGAGAGTATACAATTTTCCGTTTTCCTGTCGCATCATGGCAGCATACTCCTTTGGGGAAATAATTTGCAAACTGGGTGGGTATAAGCAGAAGATAAGTTTTATTTACAAGAAATAGAAGTTTTGGACTGTATAATTGCCCTCCCGAATTGTACCGTGGACAACCTAGCGGAGTCCAATATGTAATGTGATATAAAGGTGTTTTTTAAAAACCAGGTAGCTGCTCTGCAAATGGTTTCCGAAGACAACCTGCAGTAGGCTGCCCAAGAGGTTGCCATTGCCCTTGTGGAATGTGCCCTCAAGCCCTCAGGTATTTGCGCTTGATTAGATGAGTAGGCCTTTTTATTGATCTTCACCAACCATGTTGTGATGGTGCGAGAGGTCGCCGATTGCCCTCTCCCAAAGCCATGTGGGATGACTAGGAGATTCTCCGTCTTCCTAAGGTTGCTGGTTTCCGAGAGGTACGCCAAGATATTGGTCTTTACATTGAGCGGATGTGGGTCACCTTGTTCTGTAGAGAGAACAGGAAGGCTTATCTCTTGGTTAAAGTGAAAGGAGGATGACACCTTCGGGATGAAGCGATCTGATGGTTTTAAGACTACCTTGTCTGGATAGATGATTAGGTATGGTTCCTTCGCCAGTAGGGCCAGCATTTCCGAGACTCTTTTATCCAATGTTTTTGCGATGAGGAAGGTGACCTTGAGTGTTAGGTCCCACAGGGAGATGCCCTCAATCGGAAAGAATGGTTCATGAGATAGGACCTTTAGCACTACTGAAGGGTCCCAAGTCGGGAAGGAAGGTTTTCTTGGAGGCCTTAACTTTAGGCAGGCCCTCTAGAACTGAATGACGAAGGGCTCCTGCGCCCACTTAACTCCTGTCATGGCAGATAAGGCTGACACGTGCACCTTTAGGGTACTTGACCCAAGGCCTTTTTCTAAGCCTAGCTGGAGAAACTCAAGGATCTGAGCGACCGTTGGAGATGGTGAGTTCCAGGATTGTTGTGCGACTGAAACTTTTCCCATATCCTTCTGTAGGTACTGTTAGTGGTGCATGTTCTAGCTTGAAGAGTGTCTATCACTTTCTGAGAGCAGCCTTGGACTAAGAACCCAGCCCTTTCAATCTCCAGGCTGTCAGGTGCAGCCTTTCCGGAAATGGATGAAGGAGCTGTCCCTGTGAGAGTAAATCCGCTGCTGTCGGGAGCGGCAATGTTTGTTTTCGCTGTATTCGGTTGAAGGAGGGTTGTGAACCATGGCCGCCTCGGCCAAAAGGGAAGAACTGCTATTACTGTAGACACTGACCTCTTGAGCCTGAGAAGAAACCTTGGTATGAGAGGCGTCAGGGGGGGGAGATGTAGCCCAGACGGAAGTTCCAGGCGTGCTGCAGACAGTCCGTGCCCTCCGCCGATGGGAAGGGGGCTCTCACCAGATACCTTTGGCACTTCGTGTTGGCTGGTGTCGCTGCCAGGTCTATATCCAGCATTCCCCAAGTTTTGGTTATGAGGGAAAGGCTTGGTGGCTCAGAGCCCATTCGTTGTTGTAAACAGAGAAAAATGAGTACTGTCCGTGATACTTTTTTATTTGCACTAACATACAATTTTTCAGGACAAGCTTTCGGGGGAAGGCCCCTTTTTCAAGGTCCAAGCAGTACTGATTCACAAATTTTTAAGCAGAATGTTAAAGAAGAAGAAAAAAAAAAAGAGAAAACCAAACACATACAAATCAATTGTAATAAAGATAGCAGCAGAGTTAGTGAGATAAGACAGAGGGAGAGCTAGGTGGGAATGCAGGGGGGATACTAGTCACAGAGCGGTCGTAAAACTTTAGCATAATGTGTAAGGAAACCAATATCTAAATTCAGGCCATTATTCTTCGTGTCAAAAAGAAGTATCATTCTTAGTTCAAACGTTTTCCTTTCCTGGATAGTTCTGAAATTCCCTTTAAGAACTAAGACATTGAGGTCTTCTATAGTGTGGTCCGATTGTAAGAAATTATGTCCCACAGGTGTGCATAAACGGTCTTCTTTATGTTCTTTGATGGTATGTCTGTGCAAATTCATCCTCGCTTTCAACTTCTGTCCTGTTGTTGGAAACAAAATTTCTGCTCAGTGTGTTGGCCAGCTGGTTTTGAATTCCTGTGACATACATTGCTCTTAGCCCCGACAGATTCAACTGCGCCCACTCGAGAACTGGGCGGACTTCCTGCATCATGGAGCGACTTCTGGTGCCTCCTTGCCTGTTATAGGCAACTGCCACTCTGTTGTCCATCTTTAACAGGACTTCTTTTCCCCTCAGAAGGGGGCTGAAGGCCAACAGAGCTTGGAACGCTGCTTTCATCTCCAAAATGTTTGAAACTACATTCTGCGTCTCGAATGGCCAACAGCCTTGGACTGCGTAGTGTGCCCCCAGCCCTCCATGCTGGCGTCTGATGTGACCACCTCCTGGGGGAGGGGAAATATGTGCTTGCATCTCTTCAGGTTGTGTAATCTGGTCCACCACCAGACTGATTGTTTGACTTCCTTTTGGATCGTGATTGGTTGAGACATCGACACACCGTTCCACTGCCTCAAAAATGATGTCTGAAGAGGTCTTGTGTTCCATTGAGCCCATCGGACCATTGGGATGGTTGCTGACAGTGATCCCAATATGCTGAGGCACTCTCTGGCTGGGAGTGTGGTAGATAGTAGTCTCTCTGCGTTTTGGATCAAAATGGGAATTTTTTCCCCCCGAGGAAGTTCTATTGTGTTGAGACGAGCATGTAGTTCTGCCCCCAGAAAGACCATTCTCTGAGTGGGCTGTAGATGGCTCTCCCCCCAGTTTATCAGCCATCCAAATTTTTGCAGAGTGGAGGTTAGAATAGTTCGATGGAGTAAGAGGGAAACTTGATTGCGAGCAGGAGGATGTCGTCCAGATAATGATGGGACTCTTAACCCTTGCTCCCTCAGTAAGGCTATCACCGGCAACAAGACTTTGGTGAACGTTCCCAAATGGGAGACTTTGAAATTGGAAATGCTGATGGCCTACCGCAAAGCAGAGAAACTTTTGGAATGCAGAGTGAATGGGAATGTGCAGATAACCATCTTGTAAATCGATGAAAAGCATCCAATTCTCGATGTTTATGGCATGAAGAATTGATTGTAGGCTTTCCATCTTGAATGTCTCCACTAGAGTTGACCGATTGAGATTTTTCAGGTCCAGAACGGGACGCAGGTCCCCTGTCTTTTTCTTCACCAAGAATAAAGGGGAGTAAAACCCCTTTCCCCTTTGGGTTAATGGAACTTCCACTTTGGCCTGCTTCTGGATTAGAAACTGAACGTATTCAGTTAGTAGTAATCTCTTTTCTGGAGATGTCGGTAGTCTGGTTATACAGAATTGGTCTCTCGGTGGTCGTTTCTTGAACCTCCATTTGTGCCCGAACTAGACAGTAGCCACCGTCCATGAGTCCCTTATTGTTTCTGCCCAGACCTGCTTGAACTTCTTGAGCCTGCCTCCTACTACAGCTGGTTGGGCAGATGAACCTTCAAAAAGACTTTTGGTTCCCACAAACATACCAGTCAGGAAATTTCAATGGAAACTGCCACATGTGATTTGGCCAGAGGTGTAAAAAAGTGCTCTATGACCTTTGGTCTGTGACGCGCGCTGTCTGGTGCGCATGTTCAGGCATCGTCTTGGCGACGATTTAAGGAGGAGGCGATCCTCCTACCTACTGCCACCTTTGCTGCATTGCATATGGTGCCCTGCTCCAGACGTAATCGTTGGCTCTATTAAACCGCAATAAGGTCAGTACATTTCCACTCTGTTCTGGCACTAAGGAAGTTCTGGGATGCACTGCTGCACCCTAAGCAAAAACAAACGGCTATACATGGGGCTCTTGCTTGTATGCTTATAAAGGGAATTCTCATCCTCTGAAGTACCAATCTTGATTTTTAAATCTAATTTGTATGGTGTCTCTAATGTGTATTATTAACTCCCAGCACCAAATGATTTTCTCTGTATACTAATATTACCCTGGCTTCTTGTATGGCTATATGCCTACAAGCATTTTATTTATCAAACATATGTGCTCTCTTTTAGTATCAGTTTCTATCCGTAGGGGCTTTGATATATACCAGTACTACACAGTAGCACTGCCCTCTGGCCTCTGTCGTGGGTGCACTAGCGGTTTAACTGCTTTTTGGTGCCTTTGATGTTTCCCTCCCTTCTCTTTGGGCAATAGTATCCTCTTAGGCTTGGCACCTTTGTAGACCTCTCTGCAGCAGCCGTGCTTTTTTACACCTCTGGCCAAATCACATGTGGCAGTTTCCATTGCAATTTCTTGACTGGTATGTTTGTTTTCTTTTTTAGAATTTTTTTTTTTTTCGATTTTTAACATTGTAGAATGAACAAGTACAGCATTATTGTACAATATAGAATATAAAATATAAAATTATTGAAAACATCTTTATATCAAAACAGGATAAGTACATAGGAACAGAATTCACAGTTACAGAGCACGGGCCGCTCTGCACATTATGTACAGGATATAGAAAATGAATAATCCTAAAATAGAAGTGCAGGATCAAAACTATAAGTTAATTACATAAAAAAGAAGAACATAGATTCCATGGAAGATATGTGGTATGGAATAATAAGTTCTAAATAACATATGTGATAATGGGGCAAATGGGGGGTGGAATTTCATGATCACATGGGAGGCCTATGCCAGTAAAAGCTTTAAAAAACGGTATTTGGCATAGGTGTCCCAAATTCCGACCTATCCCAGGATTCCCACAATTTTTCAAATTGGGGGATAGTGTCATGTACTGAGGCCATTAGATATTCCATCCTTCGAATATCAGCTACTAGTTGTAAAAATTTGGGCCAAGGAGGAGGGGCATTGGACAGCCAACACAGGGGAATGAGTCGTTTGGCAGCCAGTATTATGTAAGAAAGAAGCCGGTTAGCTCTTTTGGTTAAGCCAGGAAAAGGAAGGCCCAACAAATAATGTAAGGGGTCAAGTGGGAGGTATGTTTGTTTTTAGACATGATTCTGATGTATAACTTTGTCTCATTATAGAATACCAATACAACAGTTTTACTTCTTATGAAATGCCCCTGAAGAAAGGACTCTACGCAGGTCCAGAAACATGTTGGGCTCAATACTGAAGCATTTGCATTTTTTATCTGCCATGTGATTTTGTTGATATATCAAATGCAATCTATTATTGGAGCTGTTTTGCACCACATATATTTTTAAACCAATACATTTATATATTTTCTATTAATTTGTTTTTTAGTTACCTATAAAGTCCCTAGTATTTCCTTGGGGGGTACTTTGTATATAATATTACTTAAATGGGATGTTGTTAACATTTGGGCCTTCCCGGGTGGACTCTTATAAAATTAGTACCTGAGTATTGTGTGTACCTGTGGGCAGTGGGAACACGAGTGCTGCGGGTGAACTTGATGTGCGAGTACCTGTGTATTGTTGAGTATTATGTCAGGAAGCTAGTTGTTAGTTAATTTGGACAGGGTATAATCCCCAATCCTCATTAGATTAGTAGGTACGATGCCCGGCGGGTGTGGAGATGCGACTCGGTGTACATCTTGCGGCATGTATGCGTTCCTTGATCATCTGATCGAGGGCGAATACTGCTGTGCAAAATGTAAGCACATTGTTTCCCTGGAAGCCCAGGTTCTGAATTTAGGGAAGCAACTGTCAGCGCTGAGAAGACCCTCCATACTAAATTCTCAACTTAGCTGGAAATAACATTGAATATGTTATCCGTTTTAATCGCAGGCTGCGCTTTATCTCTTTAAATTTTGCTAGTTTCTTCTGTACTTCCATAGAAAAATCTGGGAAGAAGGAGATCTTATTACCATTATATTCAATATTTCCTATTTGACGTTCTTTGGAAAGAATTGAATCTCTATCTCTGTAATTTAACATCTTAATAATCACTGTTCTGGGTTTGCTTGAGGAGGGAATTGGGCGGCTGGGAATGCGATGGGCCCTTTCAATTGTATAAAGCTTTGAAAAACCCTTCATGCCCAATGTATCCATTTAAAAAAAAAAAAAAAAAAATGGTCGTTGATGGACCTTCTTGATGTTCGGGGAAAGCCCAAGATACGGACGTTGTTACGTCTTTGCCTAGTTTCCAAATTTTCCAATCTCTGGGCTTGATCCTTTATTTGAACTTTGGTTTGTTGAAGTTCCCTTTTTAAAAAAGGCAAGGCATCCTCTGTTGTACTGACCCTATTTTCCAGGTCCATTGTACGTTCACAAATTTTCTGATTTTCTTGTCTTATAACCGTAATATCCCTTTTTAAATTCAACATTTGATTTGTTAGAGATAAAGAGTTATTGCATGCCTGTATAGCAGAAAAAACATCACTCAATGTTGGTTCCTTTATTGTAATTTTGCCCACATTGCTGCCGTATTGATTTAAGATTCCAGCGGCTTTATTCCCTCCTATACGCTGTTGGTCGCATTCCTTCATTTTTTCTTGTTGCTTTTGGATCTGGTCCTCATTGGGAGTGATGTCTGGTGTCATATCTGATATACATCTTCCCTTCATACCCTAGGATACCCAGGGAACCCTCGGGGGCTGCGTTTTATTAAGGTCCTCCTGTATATTATCCTTTGAGATCAAGTCTTTTTCATCCTTGGGTCCCAACCTGGACATACTGCGGGTTTCAGGCATCAGCTTTGTCATATCCATATCCTATGTATTCAGCCACATGTCTTTGGTAAAAAAGTCAATAAGCGTATATTTATTGGTTTGCGCAAAAGTTATAGCGTCTACAAACTAGGGTACAATTTCTGGAATTTACACAGCTTTTAGTTTATGACTGCCTATGTCATTTCTTGAGGTGCGAAAATGGCAGGGCAGTACAAAACCCCCCCAAATGACCCCATTTTGGAAAGTAGACACCCCAAGGAAATTGCTGAGAGGCATGTTGAACCCATTGAATATTTATTTTTTTTGTCCCAAGTGATTGAATGACAAAAAAAAAAAAAAATGTACAAAAAGTTGTCACTAAATGATATATTGCTCACACAGGCCATGGGCCTATGTGGAATTGCACCCCAAAATACATTCAGCTTCTTCTCCTGAGTACGAGGATACCACATGTGTGGGACTTTTTGGGAGCCTAGCCGCGTACGGGGCCCCAAAAGGGCGTAAATTTTTGATTTCACTCCTCACTACCTATCACAGTTTTGAAGGACATAAAATGCCCAGATGGCACAAAACCCCCCCAAATGACCCCAATTTGGAAAGTAGACACCCCAAGCTATTTGCCGAGAGGTATGTTGAGTCCATGGAATATTTTATATTTTGACACAAGTTGCGGGAAAGTGACACATTTTTTTTTTTTTTTTTGCACAAAGTTGTCACTAAATGATATATTGCTCACACAGGCCATGGGCAAATGTGGAATTGCACTTCAAAATACATTTAGCTGCTTCTCCTGAGTTTGGGGATACCGCATGTGTGTGAATTTTTGGGAGCCTAGCCGCGTACGGGGCCCCGAAAACCAATCACCACCTTCAGGATTTCTAAGGGTGTAAATTTTTGATTTCACTCTTCACTGCCTATCACAGCTTCGGAGGCCATGGAATGCCCAGGTGGCACAAAACCCCCCCAAATTACCCCATTTTGGAAAGTAGACACCCCAAGCTATTTGCTGAGAGGCATGGTGAGTATTTTGCAGCTCTCATTTGTTTTTGAAAATGAAGAAAGGCAAGAAAAAACTTTTTTTCTTCTTTTTTCAATTTTCAAAACTTTGTGACAAAAAGTGAGGTCTGCAAAATACTCACTATACCTCTCAGCAAATAGCTTGGGGTGTCTACTTTCCAAAATGGGGTCATTTGGGGGGGGGGGGTTTGTGCCACCTGGGCATTCCATGGCCTACGAAACTGTGATAGGCAGTGAAGAGTGAAATCAAAAATTTACGCCCTTAGAAAGCCTGAAGGCGGTGCTTGGTTTTCGGGGTCCCGTACGCGGCTAGGCTCCCAAAAAGTCTCACACATGTGGTATCCCCGTACACAGGAGAAGCAACAGAATGTATTTTGGGGTGTAATTTCACATATTCCCATGGCATGTTTGAGCAATATATCATTTAGTGACAACTTTGTGCAAAAAAATAAAAAATAAAAAAATTTGTCTCTGTTGGAATTCAACATGAATATCGTATTTCTGGAGTTTGTACATATATTCCTTACTATGCTTAAGAGAAGCCAGACTCCCAGGTTGGAATGTAGCCTGTTTAGCTCCCATTGCGCATGACAATGCTGGCTCCGATCTGTCTATGGGAATTTCCTGATTAACTGCTATCCGCACAGGCTTCAAAGGCAGCTAAACTGACAGGGATGATGGATGAGGTGAGATACAGGAAATCAAGGGCCCAGGTGTTTGTAGAATTTGACATTGGTCGGATGATGGCAATTCATGGACCAACACTGCCCCCAAGAGGACCGCTATGGCAAGATGGTCAATATGATAACCTGTTGAGGGAATGCCCCAGAGACGCTGTGATTCGTCCAAAGGCAAAGTTGGGCAGGCAAAAGGGGGGGGGGGGTCTGGATGAGGTATGTTTGTTAAAAAGAAATATTTGCCAGAGAAACAGTCTCTTTAAGACCTGAGGACCAGCCGAGGAGGATGTGCCAAGTATCAATCTTGTATTGTGTTATGATTGTAGGCCTTGTAATATTGCAATTTCTTGTAGTATCTTTATGTTAGTTTTCCTAATTATGCTGTTTTAATACATTCCTATTTTTATTGGGAATTTTTTTCATTTTTATTTTTTTTTTTATTAATTTCATTACTAGTGTATTTTTTTATTTGGTCCCCACGTGAGTGTGAAATAGCACTCTGTTCCAACAGAAGTTCAATGTGGCCTGCGAACTAAGGGGTTTAGAAATCAGTGGGAATATAGTAAGTCATTCACTAAGAGTGTGCCTTGTGTCTTCTAGACTGTAGAGCTGAGAGGAACAAAGTTGTTTTTAAACGGCTTTTGGATTTGTTTTTTTGCTCTTGATTATGGAACTACAAGTCAAAGTTTGCTTTCAAACAGTTTTATCTGTGTGTGTTTTGTTGACTAGCTGTGGGCATGGTGTAAGCAACTTCAGTGTAGCTAGGTGCGAATTAGCATAGCAATAGAAGCCATTGAAGGTTTTGTTACCAAGTATGGTTGTGTTAGATTTGAGTCTATAAAAGAGAATGCATTAACACACCAATACAATGATCTATTAAAACAATGCAGTACTTATAATGCTGCCATAGAGTATAAAAAGTCTTCCAAAAAAGGCAAGAAACAGAGAATTGCCAATGCCAAATGCATGTTGGTGAAGATGAAAGACATTGCGGAACAAAAAGAATTAGAATGGTATAGTGAGAGGAAACAATTATTTGAACAGGTACAAAGTCTAACAGAATATATTGGCAATGGTTGCAAAAGCAGATGCAAATGTTGCTGATCACATTCAACAATTAGTGACTGAGAAGTGTGTATTGGAACAGAGATTAGATGAGTTAGAAAAAACATGCATGTTCAAGGAACAATGTATCGCATCATTGAATCAAACAGAGGCTGAGAATTTGCGTGTTATCACACTTATTAGGGAGGAATTACAGGGTGCATAGGCAGCCATAATGGAGTTATCCTCCAAACATGCAAAATCTGAATGTGCAATGGTGGAGGTACCCTCCGCACATGCACAGTGCTCAGCAAAGATAGAACTGAAGCATGCAGAAAAAACAGACGCTCTTATTGCTGCAAGTGGTGTTGCTATGACAGAAATCAATGGTGGAGATGTAAATAAAAGTGCGATAACTGTGCTTGAAAGTGATTCAGGAGTTGAAAACTTCTGATGACTCCTCAGACGATGAAAGTGTAAAGTTTGCTTATTCCAAGCATAGTAATCATAGTAATAATGTCCAGCAATGTGAGTTTCCACTGCCGTATGCTCAAAGAAGGGCCTATACAGAGAGATCAGCCCTCAAATGTTTTTTGTGTAAAAGGGGGGGGTCACATCGCTAAATATTGTTGGGCGGCAAATAATGGTATCAAAAGAAGATCGCAGTACCCCAAAACGACCCCAAGGCATTATGAAGTGTATTCTGCCCGATAGGGTAGCAACCCTAAGCATGGAGACCGTAGTAATCAAACCCATTTCCCTTTAAAGACCCAAATGCGGAGACTACAGACTAACAATCGTCAGTATGGAGAACAGTTACGTAAAGTCAAAATGGAGGTAGCTGCATGGTTATTCAAATGTAGCACTGGGGGAAACAATGTTAGCAGCACTTAGTGAGCTGCATGGATGCTCCTTGCCATATTTTATTTATATACGACCCTCACATTTAAACCTTATACATAGCAAATGTTCCCCTACATTACAATTAATGGGAAAAGGCTTGGGGAACTTAAAAAGTCAATTGTCATGATAATTGTGTGTAATCACCGTCTTTGTGTTCCTTTTTCAGAGACCTTGGAAGAAGATAAAACTGGTTTGGATACTAATGTCTGTATTTGTTTACAGGTTCTTCAAAGAGAGAACAACAGTGGGCACATTTAGCAAAACAGGGGTTAGGTTATGGTAAAGGAATAATCGATTATCAAATGGTACCATGAGCTCATTAATTAGTAATTGTTTGCAAACAATGAAAAAATAAGATAAACAATAGTTAGGCATTAAGGGTTTCAAGTGTTACAAGTGAAGTTACAAATGTTGTGATGAGGTACAGATGTTTTGTTTTTTTGTTTTCCCATTAACTAATTGTCTTTCAGATGGAAATGAGCACTTACTCTTCTCAGGAGGAAAATCCATGGATGTCTTTAGTTAAAAGTTGAGTGTTTGTCATTGTCTTATGGTGGTTGTCTTGTCATGTTTTTGTGTGATAATGGCCAGAATTTTAATTTCCTTTGTTATTAAGTTTTTTAATTTTTTTTAATATTTTTGGTAGTTGTTTATTCATCCATTTTATTTTTGTTTGTTCAGGTAGAGAAATTATTGTTTAGTCCACCTGAAAGGGGGGTAATTGGCTATTCCGTCAATTAGCAGCTGAATAGATGGTCATGGGATATGTCCTGCAGCTGAATACATCTTGTTGATTTAAGACAAGAGTTGTTGGTAGGAAGCCATTCTAGCCTCTGGAGTTCATTTTTATTTTCTCTTTGTTTTATGTTCATTCAGGTGGAAAAAGTTACAAGGTGTACGCTTTGTCCACCTGGAAGGGGGGGTAGTGCATAGGTCTGAAAGTACAGATAATGCATTGTCTTTTTAATGCTTAAAATTTTGAATTTTTGAGAAGCAACGTTCAAGTTCATGTTTTTAAAATTTTTGATCATACCATGGGGATCCATTTTAGAGTGGGTTCAGCCTAAAGAGGTCATGGTTGTTTTGATAGATTGGTCAGAGTTGCAGAAACCAGGAATACTAAGTTCCTGGGTTCCAAGGAAGGAACTATAAGTAAAGTAGTAAGCGAGCAGATATTATGGATAAGAATTTGATTCTGCTCTTGTTTTTTTTACTTCCAGAGTCCTGGTGAAGCGAGATTGGAGAGGTCTCTGGAACATGGATGACAGATGTTCATCTGGTTGGCAGTTTGTCTGTGCCATACCACACTGCAAATTTGTTCTGACAGACATCAGGAGAGAAAGGACAAACAAAAGATTCAGTTTAATACTTGTTTTTGCTTATGGACAATTTAGTGCTAATCCTGAATCTGAAGGACTGTGCCGATCAACAAGACTTGTGAGACATTTTTGCCGGAGTCTCTCCTGATAAATGCAAACGTGCTATTAATACATGTGCGATGGGTTGGAGGTTGGTGGAGTAATATACACATCCAATCTGTCAGAACCTGAAATGTAAAATATGTTTTTTTGGTTGAAGGGAGGAAATTGAAAGAAGAAAAGGTTTTTAATGTATGACATGTATTGACGTAACGGAAGTAATATGGTGCAGGTACCCAGGAGACTGGCGCTTATACATAATAAGGTGTCGGTTGGCCAGACTAGAGGTTGGCCAGGTGACACATCAATGGGGTGAAAATTTCCTTGCATGGGGGAAGATACGCCTGGTTGATGTCTCACCTGAGAGGTTGAAACCCGGCACAGGGAAGGCCAGTGAATACACACAGGAGCATGCTCCGTTAGATAAAGGGAACAAACGCTGGCTACCAGGGTACATGCCTTTACCACATGGCGCTGCAACATCTCACAGTGGTTGATAAAAACCTATTACCCTATATGTGCTGAGTATACACTGAATCAAGTGCAATCATTGTACCAGTGACTTGCTCCCAGAGATGTGCGGACACAGAATGAGGTTCATGCAGGGCGCGTATGTCTGAGGAGTAACCGGAAGAGGAGGGATGTATTCAGCACTATATTGGGGGAATAGGAGCTGGGATGGGTGTTAATGGGGTGGACATCGATCTCCTGAGGAACAAACTCTCAGCTATAGCTTCAGACAGTAAGCAAGGCTTTGTTGCTCAGAGAGAGATTAATGACATTCTTGATAATATTCAATGTCACATAAATACCCAGGTAAAAGTAGTTCAAGATTTTATCCGCCATTTCAAGAGGTTGGTAGATAGTGTGGTGACACAGGGCAAAAATATGTCGTGGGCTCTGGCGTGCACACAGGGACAGGTGGAGTTCTCAACCAATATCAAGCTGATTGTACAGTCTCTGTATGGGGGGCAGTGGCCTTATGAGTTGGCATCACAGCTCAGTAAGATTTTACCAAAGCACATCTCTTACACTAATCCAAGTTAGTGGTCGAATGCCTGGATAGGCTGTACTAATTTGGATTATGAGAGATGTTACACTTCCTCATTGATCCCATATACAGAAGTGCAGACTCAATCTGTGTATTCGGTGATATCGATGGGCTTGCTGACTGGGGATTCTACTTTGTTGCATCTGAGGCTAACTTACCCACATGTGATCAGAGAGGACGGGAGCTGGAGGCAGGTTGATATTTCCCTCTGTCGGAGGCATGACCATGATATCCTTTGTATGCCAGGTCAATACACGGTGGTGGATGAGAAATGTTGGGAAGATTTATCACTCTGTGTTCTGGATGGGAAGAACATTGCCTCAAAGGGAAAACCGGTGTACTATTTGGGACATAGGAGAGTTTGTTTCTTTGTCCTAAAGCAGTGGTTCTCAACTCCAGTCCTCAGGACCCACCAACAGGCCAGATTTTAAGTATTACCTTGGGTAGTTGCAGACTAGAATACTGCAATCACTGAGCAGCAAGTGATGTATTTCAGCTATCTTGCAAACCTGGCCTGTTGGTGGGTCCTGAGGACTGGAGTTGAGAACCACTGTCCTAAAGGATACTAATGTATCGTTGATCATGGAACTAGGATGTTCTGTGAATCTTACAATAGCTAGAGGAGCATGGTGTACCCTTGGAGGTATCTCTGAAATCCAGACACAGGAATGGAATTATGTGGTACCGCATATTGCCAATCTGTCTGTGGATGTCAACCAGAACCGCCCTGTTAATCTGAGAGCCCTGAACCTTGGTATGGGAAGGAAGATACAGGAATGGTTAACAGATTGGGATAGAGATGAGAGCCTTATGAGGATGCTGCAGCAAGAGAGAGTTAATGCTACTATAGCCATCTACCATGACCAGAATGTAATAAAGGAGGTAGTACATCAACTAGAAAATGATGTGGGAGGGTCCTGGTGGGAGATAATATTCGGACATTCCAGTAAGGCCAACAGTATTTTGAATTATTTGATACATCCTGTGGTAATATTACTCATTATTGCTGCAGTTTCATCATTGGTTCAAGTTGGTATGTGTTGTTGGACTCGACATTTGTATAGGAAAGTCTTGCATTTATCTATACAAGTGGAGGGATGGTAAGGTCTCTTCATACATGGTAGAGGCTTTGCTGCCAGTTCAGAACCCTGAAATACCACTGACGTGCCAGAATTGTGGTAGAAAAGGCCATTGTGAGCGAACCTGCCTAATCCCGGCCCGTATCTACAGTGAGGAGGTTGGGAATGGGATGTGTAGTCTGATGGATCATAGGTATATATGTATATATTATGGTAATGGGTTGATTTCATGTTATGGTATAGTGTGATAAAGGTGTATTTTAGGCTAATAACATGAGCCAAAGGCCCTCCTCGAGGCTCTATATCGGAAAGCTGGTTGATAGGTTGCTCTGAATGTGTGTTGGTGAATGGTGAGTGAATGGACACCCCTTGCCTGTACTGCACCCCGTCCTGAAGATATCGGAGAGAAGAAGACACAGAGTGGTGACATGGAAGCTGTCACGGAAGAATGATGTTGGTGTGTCACCCAGTAGCAAAGCGGCACGTGTTGGGAAACACAGCACATTAAGACTGTTATGGACTGTTCCATAGGAGCTGGTTCTAAGGCCTATGTTGAGAGGCGCAACACGCAATAAGACCCTTATGGACTGTTCCATAGATGTTCCTGTTGAAAAACGCAATACGTTAATACAGTTAAGGACTGTTCCATAGGTACTGGTTCGGAAACCCATGTTGGGGAGCAACACACGTTAAGACAGTTATGGCTGTTCAAAAGAAGCCGTGTCTGAAGAAGGCTGGTATGCGCCCTTTAGGCGCAAAGCGGCATATGTTGGAATTCAACATGAATATCGTATTTCTGGAGTTTGTACATATATTCCTTTCTATGCTTAAAAGAAGCCAGACTCCCAGGTTGGAATGTAGCCTGTTTAGCTCCCATTGCGCATGACAATGCTGGCTCCGATCTGTCTATGGGAATTTCCTGATTAACTGCTATCCGCACAGGCTTCAAAGGCAGCTAAACTGACAGAGATGATGAATGAGGTGAGATACAGGAAATCAAGGGCCCAGGTGTTTGTAGAATTTGACATCGGTCGGATGATGGCAAATCATGGACCAACACTGCCCCCCAGAGGACCGCTATGGCAAGACGGTCCATATGATAGCCTGTTGAGGGAACGCCCCAGAGACACTGTGATTCGTCCAAAGGCAAAGTTGGGCAGGCAAAAGGGGGGGGTCTGGATGAGGTATGTTTGTTAAAAAGAAATGTTTGCCAGAGAAACAGTCTCTTTAAGACCTGAGGACCAGCCGAGGAGGATGTGCCAAGTATCAATCTTGTATTGTGTTATGATTGTAGGCCTTGTAATATTGCAATTTCTTGTAGTATCTTTATGTTAGTTTTCCTAATTATGCTGTTTTAATACATTCCTATTTTTATTGGGAAATAAATGTAACTTGTTTACTAAGCAGAGGTGTTTGTTATATCATTGTGCTTATCAGACTCTTACAGGTTAACAACTATAGGGATTAGACAAATTAATACATGGGTGCAATAGTTATATAGGATATATTAGATTTATATTATTGCACCGAGTACTTCAGTCTCTTTCCCGCAACTTGTGTCACAATATAAAATATTCCATGGACTCGACATGACTCTTAGCAAATAGCTTGGGGTGTCTACTTTCCAAAATGGGGTCATTTGGGGGGGGTTTGAACTGTCCTGGCATTTTATGCACAACATTTAGAAGCTTATGTCACACATCACCCACTCTAACCACTTGAAGACAAAGCCCTTTCTGATACTTTTTTTTTTTGTTGCATTCTCAGGTTCCCTGTTGAGACAGGAGAGCCAGAGAAAAACACGGAAGACGGTGGGGGGGGTGGGCATTCCCTCCCACTGCTTGTAAAAGCACTCTAGAGGCTAATTAGCCGCTAGGATTGCTTTTACATGAAAGCCGACCGCTGGCTAAAAAGAATGACACCAAGATGATACCTAAACCTGCAGGCATCATTCTGGTATAACCACTCAAAGTCGTGAATGGCGTACCTGAAGACAAAAAAATGGTTAACAATAAAACACAGTAAACGGTAAAGTATAAAAAATTGCATACCTGAAAAGCAAACGTGATAAAACATAATAACAATAAAACATTGCAGAATAGAATACAGTAAAAAAGAGCAGAACAATAGAGAGAGAATAGAAAGAGAGAGAGAACAATAAAACGACAACTATTTTTTATATATATATATATATATATATATATATATATATATATATATATATATATATATATATATTTTTTTGTAACTAACTTTTATAACTGTAACTGGTTCCAGGTTTGGGTCCCTCAAAATGCGATGTCATCTTGGGAGATCCTGTGAAAGTGTGCCTAGTCTGTGCAATGCTGTACCCTACGCTAATACTCAACTAGTGAATGGTAGCGTTCAAAACATTCACCAATGCAAAGACCAGGATTGTCAGGACAGGAGGGACAATAATAGCGGGTGTCACGCCTATATCCGCGCTTGCTGCAGACACATCTTTTTTGGGGGGGTTCGCTGGGTAGGGGTACTCGGGAGGACATAAAGAAAATGCCTCTCATGCAGCCGACTGCATTTGGTTGGGGATGTGAATGGGGGAACTACGGGCGCTGCAGAAGTGGTGGGTTCCCAATTAGGATTGGCGAATGCAGCAGGAAGGGCATTATGGGCACGACGGGCCTGTTTGTCTTCTTCTTGGTGGCAGCGGGACACTACTTGTGCTTGCCACCTCGCCAGCTTGAACTGCACTTATGGGACTCGCCACGTCACCAAGTGTTATTGCAGTGCTGGTTTGACTAAGACCGGGGTGTACTAGGCCGCTGGTGCTTGCCAGTTCACCAAAACGCTACCAAAAAACTGTTAGCGATCGCAGGGATCAGGCCTGACTCTGCGAACGCTGCAGTTATGCGTTTAGTGTTTTGTAAGTGACAGTGATCGATCGATACTGCACTTGGGTGGGCTGGGCTGGGCCTGGGCGGAGGGGCAAAACGCAGGTGCTAGCAGGTATCTGGGCTGATCCCGCTAACACTGCGTTTTTGGGAACCCTAAACTGCTGGGGACGCTAGTATAGATCTGATCGGATAAGATATTGATCCGTTCAGATACTATACCACTAAGGGAGGTGCGTGCGTGGGTGTTAGCGGTACTGGCACTAACCTGACACTGCCTGGGGCTGGTGCTTGCCAGTTCACCAAAACGCTACCAAAAAAACTGTTAGCTATCGCAGGGATCAGGCCTGACTCTGCGAACGCTGCAGTTATGTGTTTAGTGTTTTGTAAGTGACAGTGATCGATCGATACTGCACTTGGGTGGGCTGGGCGGAGAGGCAAAACGCAGGTGCTAGCAGGTATCTGGGCTGATCCCACTAACACTGCGTTTTTGGGAACCCTAAACTGCTGGGGACACCAGTATAGATCTGATCGGATCAGATATTGATCCGTTCAGATACTATACCACTAAGGGAGGTGTACAGTGCGTGCGTGGGTGTTAGCGGTACTGGCGCTAACCTGACGCTGCCTGGGGCTGTTGCTTGCCAGTTCACCAAAATGCTACAAAAAAAACTGTTAGCGATCGCAGGGATCAGGCCTGACTCTGCGAATGCTGCAGTTATGCGTTTAGTGTTTTGCAATTGACAGTGATCGATCGATACTGCACTTGGGTGGGCTGGGTTGGGCCGGGCGGAGGGGCAAAACGCAGGTGCTAGCAGGTATCTGGGCTGATCCCGCTAACACTGCGTTTTTGGGAACCCTAAACTGCTGGGGACGCTAGTATAGATCTGATCGGATCAGATATTGATCCGTACAGATACTATACCACTAAGGGAGGGGTATGCTGCGTGCGTGAGTGTTAGCGGTACTAGCGCTAATCTGACGCGACGCATATCACAGCCGGGCGATCAGGGGGCTAAACCTTTATTCGGTAATAAACGGCGGGTGCCCTGACACTATAAAAAATAAACAAACTAACCAGCGTCACCCATAACAGTTATACGATGATCAGTGGTGAAAGGGTTAACTAGGGGGCAATCAAGGGGTTAAAACATTAGGTAGTATATGGGGGTCCCTGTCGCTATAAAACGCTGACGGCGAACCTAAATATTTATCTCCCTATCGTCACCAGTGACACTAATGCAGCGATCAGAAAAATTATCGTTTAGCGACACTGGCGACGGGGGGTGATCATAGGGTTAAAACTTTATTAGGGGGGTTAGGGGGGTACCCTAGACCTAACGGGGGCTAACCCTAACTGCCCTAACACAGTAACTGTCACAAACTGACACCATGCAGTAATCAGAAGAAAAAAAACTGCTTGGTGTCAGTGTGACGGGGGGCAGGCGTTATTAGGGGGTAAAGGGGGGGTAAAGGTTTTTTGTGTTTTGGGTGCCTGGCATGTTCTACTGTATGTGTGTGTGTTGTGCACTCACATTTCAGTCTTCTCTCAGCGCCGGAACAGAAAATACCGAGCCGAGGAGAGATGACATCATTTTCTTTGCTGCTGTTTAGCATACAGCAGCATAGGAATGATCTGATTGGCCGGCGGCGATCGCGAGGGGGGGGCCACGAACGGATGGTCTCCCCCTCATCTCCGATCGCTGCTGGACAAAAGGGGACCGCCTCGGAAGGCAGATCGTGTACATATACGTGATTCTGCCTGCCCGTGCCATTCTGCCGACGTACATCGGCGTGAGGCGGTCCTTAAGTGGTTAAGGATATCCAGCATTTGTATTTTATTTATACTCCCAACGCTTTCCTGGAATGGTTCTTCCCCCACATGCATTTTCTTTTCATCTTTTTTTTCCTCCTTCCCTCTTTTGCTTGACATCTTTCGAACTAAAACATTCACCTTCTCCTCTTAGTTGAAGTCAAATACTAAGCGCAACTCTATCTTTCGCTTTACTTTTGCCTCCTCTCTCCTTCCCCCACTCCTCTCTGCTCCACCCTTCCCCAACTTCACCTACCCCTCAGTATCTCCAAACTTGCCTGTTGGTTTTACCCCGAGATCAGGCTGTTTTTTTTTTTTTTTTAAAGTAATACTCGTTCAGTGATACTTTCAATATAGTATTCCAAATTCCATATTCAGTGCTGTATATAGTATTGATATATATTTTTTTCTATTTTTAGTAATCACTACTCAGCACTGTACAACGTTCATAAGCAATGACTGTTCAGTATTCAATGTTCGGCTTTCATTATACGTTATTCAGTGTACAGGGCTCTACACAGTAATTATAACTGTACGTTATTCAATGGAGTATTCCAACATCCATACACAACTTAATATTCCTTAACCCTGTCCTGTTCAGTTTCCAATGTTCAGTACTCAACCCGGTAATCTGAAATAATCTCAATTTAATATTCAGTACTTTGCATTCTGTCCATTCCGTCTGCTATATTCAGAGCTCCGTACCACACTCAATTATAGTATAGTTTTGGTGTTCAGTTATCCATCACAATGTATAATGTCAGTGCCAGTTTCAACCTCACTAATGGGTTTATTTCAATATACAGTGTTCTTTATCCCGCATAGTATTTAGTGTCCATGCCAGAACAATGTTTATTGTTTGATGGGATGTTCAGTACAAACAAAAACCCATCAGCTTCAACAGTTTATATAATTAAAGCCTGTTTGGATATTCACAGTGGATTCCTCAAAGGTTTTCTCTTAACCTGTGTCCTTGGTAAGTTCCCTGGGAATTTTGGACTGCATCCATTCAAACTGTTTTGAAACAAGTTTTTACAAACAGCAACCCACAGCCTAGTAACACACCATTCATGAAACAGCTGGGTTGTGACTATCTCATTTAGTATGTTATGTCCCCTGTGGGTAGATACAGATATATAGATTAAAAATTGTCCTTCGCACTGGTGGATGATAAATAGTGGAGTGGCCAAATAATAAAAGAATGGGTAGTGGTATAAGAAATAAGTAATAATATTGCAGCAAAATGAGGGTGTTCACACCAAACACTTAATAACATAAATATTTAAATAAATTTCGCGCAATATTAAGCAAAAATGCACTTTATTTTTGCTTAATATTGCGCAAAATTTATTTAAATATTTATGATACAGATATATAGCTTCCCAACTTCTTAGTCCGTGCCCAGGTCCTCCACATAGACCAGCAAACTGACAGGCAAATATAATGAAAGCAAATATCCAGAAACAGATTGCAAAAATATAGCATGAATCCTTAAACGCAACTATATAATGTAAGACCACGGTTCTGAACTTTTATGTTCTTAAATAGTGCAGGATTGTTATGTAGACAGAGTTGTTACTGTGCCATATAAAATGCAGTCCAATATGATATGATACTTTTGCACTATATAGTTCTTACATTCCTGAGTAGCTTTCTGGATAGCAGTAAATGATAATATAATAATAGTATAGACAGGATACACTGAGAACGTTTGGAAGGGAGTTTAACAAGACTCGTGGCCACTCATTAAAATTGGAAGAAAAGAGGTTTAACCTTAAACTACGTAGAGGGTTCTTTACTGTAAGAGCGGCAAGGATGTGGAATTCCCTTCCACAGGCGTTGGTCTCAGCGGGGGGCATCGATAGTTTCAAGAAACTATTAGATAAGCACCTGAACGACCACAACATACAGGGATATACAAGGTAATACTGACATATAATCACACACATAGGTTGGACTTGATGGACTTGAGTCTTTTTTCGACCTCACCTACTATAACTATTAAGGGGCGTGGCTGAGCAGCGGACAAAGCTGGTCGCATCGGTCTCCTTCTCTGCTGAGAATTCGTGCAATACTCCTGTAATCACACAATATCGTTCTTTCACGGACCCCAGCTGACCAGTGCCGGTTTTCCCGTGTTTGCAAGCTGCATTCCCGCTACTCCGCTACTGCTGCTGAAATGGCAAAACCGCTCAAAGAAAACCGAGCCCTCATGGAGGATCCTGGCCAAGATGGCGCTTGGTCACAACGCTCCTCCAAGGAGGAATACAAAGCATCCCAGAAGTTCTTCAACCGGACGACTCCCAAAAAGCATCTGCCTTCCTCCTCTAACTTGAGGGATACTTCAGGGGGCCCATCTGAGGCTGACACCATCCCTCTGGAGGATGCAGTCAGAATGCCCCCAGAGTGGAACACAGCAAGTACTCCTGGGGACATTTTTGCTGTGCCACATGCATCCTCCCTAGATGCAGAGGAGCTGGAGCCCACTCTGCGAGTAATACTGTCTGCTGTTACATCCTGCAATATGTCTATCTCTGCCCTCACTGATGACCTCAAAGGAGTTAAGGCAGAAATCTCATTTGTGTGGCATGACATGCAAATGCCGCGGGAACGCACCTCTGCCCTGAAAGGCAGAGTGAGCACTGTGGAGGATGATGTAGTTTCCATGCAGAGGGATCTCAAATACAACTGACATCTCACAGCCCAGCATGCCGCCCGCCTGGATGACTTAGAAAATAGAATGCGCCACAATAATGTGCACTCCCTGGGTATTCCTGAGCGGCCTGAAGGCAAAAATCCTGTCACCTTTATTGAGCAGTAGCTCATTTCTACCTTTGGCAAGGATACCTTCTCCCACCCGTTTGCAGTTGAGAGGGTGCATATGGTCCCAGCATGCCCTCTGCCACTGGGCAACCATCCACGCCCATTCCTGTTCAAACTATGAATTACAGGGACAGGGACGCCACACTCTCTAAGGCCAGAACCAAAAGAGGTGCTACAGCCTTTAGTTCAATGTTTTTTTTTTTAATCTGAATTATATGTGATGGGTCAGAACACAATAGTTTAAGTTGGTGAAGTAAAGTTAGAAAACTATATACATAAAACTATTTTTCAGAAATAAAAAACTGATAATTGGCACGTGCGTATGTATTCACCCCCTTTGTTATAAAGCTCATAAAAAGCTCATATGTGACTTAAGAAGTCACATAATTAGTGAAATGATGTCCACCTGTGTGCAATCTAAGGGTCACATGATCTGTCATTACATATACACACACCTTTTTGAAAGGCCCCAGAGGCTGCAACACCTAAGCAAGAGACGCCACTAACCAAACACTGCCATGAAGACCAAAGAACTCTCCAAACAAGTAAAGGACAATGTTGTTAAGAAGTACAAGTCAGGATTAGGTTATAAAAAAAGATCCAAATCTTTGATGATCCCTAGGAGCACCATCAAATCTATCATACCAAAACTCACAGACCGGGCAAGGAGGGCATTAATCAGAGAGGCAGCACAGAGACCTAAGGTAACCCTGGAGGAGCTGCAGAGTTCCAAAGCAGAGACTGGAGTATCTGTATATAGGACGACAATAAGCCGTACACTCCATAGAGTTGGGCTTTATGGCAGAGTGGCCAGAAGAAAGCCATTACTTTCAGCAAAAAACAAAATGGCACGTTTTGAGTTTGCGAAAAGGCTTGTGGAAGACTCCCAAAATGTTCACAAGCGCAAACCATTCAACTTAAAAGGAGCAAGGAGGAATGGGAAATAATCCCACTGGTAAGATGTGGCAAGCTCAGAGACTTATCCAAAGCGACTTGGAGCTGTGATAGATGCAAAAGTTGGCTCTACAAAGTATTGACTTTAGGGGGTGAATACTTATGCACATTGACTTTTTCTGTTATTTTGTCCTATTTGTTGTTTGCTTCACAATAAAAAAAAAAAAAAAAAGAAAATCTTTAAAAGTTGTGGGCATGTTCTGTAAATTAAATGATGCAAATCCTAAAACAATACATGTTAATTTCAGGTTGTGAGGCAAAAAAAACACGAAAATGCCAAGGGGGTGAAAACTTTTGCAAGGCACTGTATGGCTATTGACAACTCCAAAATATCACTATTCCCAGACTTCTTTGCGGAACTACAAAAACAGCGCGCAAAGTTCCTGAAAAGTCTTTGAGATCTTAATCTAAAATATGCCATTCTGTATCCTGCCTGCCTTCGGGTGGTTGCGCTGGAAGAGGTCCATTTCTCTGATCGTCCTACTTCTGTGGCACAATGGCTGGATCGGGAGGATAGAGCACTTCATACCGCTATGTCACAAAGCTCTGCTTCTACTTGAAATATGATCACCTTACAAAAGGTCTCCTTTTTTTTGCTATTACCTTGTACCAGATATGTACTTGCATTCTTTCCACGTTCTTCTCAGTCAAGGCGAATACTGGAGAACATTGGATCTATTTGTATCGTGGTTTATACCACATAACATGCTGAAGTGAAACCCAATCGCCATCTTTTTTTTTGGAGTTTCCACTGCTCCCCCCTCCCCATGGAGGATCCACGGGGACAGTTTGTTCCTCAGCTTCACTGGCTGGGAAACCCTGTTGGGCTATGCATTATTTTTCTTGTGTTTGCAGTTCCCCTTTTGACCTACGACAGTTATAATTCTCTGTTTTTTCTGATGTTGACTCTGTCAGACTGCTCACATATATTGATTATGGTGCTACCCAGGAAAAGATTCTACATTGTTTACCGGTCTATTATGTTAGTTGTGACATTAGAAACATGCCTGGGCAACTAGCATGATTTCACCATCTGTAAATGTGTTCCCCTATGGCCTCAATCTTGAAAATTATGTCCTGGAATGTCCGAGAACTCAATAGCCCTGTGAAGACTCTGGCAGTCCCTAGAAGCTAGTATTATATGCTTACAGGAGACTCGCCTCTCCCCTGATTTGATACCTAGCCTATCTCCTCGATTATTTGGTACCCAATTCCACTCAACATATTCCAATTATTCCAGGGGGGTATGTATCCTGGTACGTCAGGATGTTCGATTTTCCTGCTCCCACAAGATCATAGATCCAGGGGGACGATATGTGTTCTTGCTATGCAATGTTTTTGGTTTGTCCTGTATAATTGCTGGGATATATATACCGCCACCATTTTAGTCCAAGGTCCTCAGGTGCTTGGCAAGCTTTATGGCCAGTTTTCCAGATATCCCACTACTAGCGATAGGAACTTCAACAATTACCTGAATCCCATATGGGAAAAATTACCTGCCCCTGTCCACACCTCTTCGGTAAGAGGGGGACATACACCTTTCGCTCGCTTACTAGAGGAGCTCGGACTAACGGATATATGGCGGCTTAGACACCCAGACATAAAAAAATTCTCATGTTACTCAGCCACGTATGGGGGACTATACCCTGTACACTGCCTTTTTTACATTTGTGATCACTTTTATGTATAGCGGTTTTTTAGTAAATAAATTACCCTGATTTACACTATGTGGAGGCATCCCTCTGTTTTTCCAAATATTTTCGGGATTTGAGAAACAGCTTCAACCTTGGAACCAGTTTTTGGCTCATTTCCCGTGTATCCAGAGGTGACATCCAGGCCTTACAGAGGCTCCATCTGCCTTCGACCACTTCACTCATCTGCCCGTGGTGGCACACAGCTCGATTGATTCTATGCATATGGCAGTAGAATCCAACAGTTCCGGTAAGCGAACCCCATCCTTTTATGAGTTTGACAACATCTGAATTGAGATTTGGGAAGCAGAAGGGACTGTTACACTGTTCACATTCATTCACTGCGGATCACCACTTTTGGTCTTTGACTATACGTCACCATTGGGACACTAGTTTATGGTTACAGAGACATTCTGTTCATATGACATATGTGTTTTTTAGCACTACAATTTATTGAACGTATGGGGGACTGCCTAGGATAGATCTAGGTCTAGGTAATGACACATTACTTAAACTGGTTATAGCCTCAAACTATGAAAGTAGGCATATATCTGATCATTCCCCGTTTTGGGTGAACATTTTGCTGCCCACTGCCTCTAAATGTACTGGGTGGAAACTTAACTCTCCTTATTACCAGAACCAGACCCCATGCTTGGTTTGCTAAAACTATTTTCACGATAACAAACATTGCTTGGTTAAGTGTTGTCTGAGATACTGCTAAGGCCTATATGAGGGGTCAGTTTATCAAACTAATAACCCATATCAAATCCGATACCAAAGCCTGGGAAACAATGGCATGCAGGGAGGCTACGGTGACTGAAGATGGATATATCACTAACCCTACGGAGGATACAAAGCGGGCTTGGGTGGAGGCACAATCCATGTCCAGCTAACTGGCACTGCAGCTGGCTAAGAACAAACATTTTTTTCTACAGCAAACTCACTTCGAAGAAGGGGAGGCTACTGGGCACATGCTGGCCAGTGCACAGAGGTCATCCTCCCTTGGCCATCACCTGCGATGATCAGGATGCCCTCTAGTCCCAGACCTCTGACATTTTTAGGGTCTTTAGATCATTCTACGCTGTTCTCTATACTTCTAAAGTACAGCCTTCTGACATGCAGTTTGGGGGATTTCTAGATGGCTGTGTGCTGCCTCGCTTGTCGGCGTCTGATGCTGCATTGCTCAATGCCCCATTAATGGAGGAGGAACTTGCGTTAGCTCTAGCACATTCTCATAATAAATCTCTGGGGGCGGACAGCCTTCCATCTGAGATCTACAAGCAATATGCAGGCACATTGTTACCCATACTACTGAAGGTCTATAAATCAGGCATTTAACACTGGAGCTTTGCCCACTTCTACGAATGAGGCAATAATTGTTCTGCTATTAAAATCAGAAAAACATGCTACTTTACCCAATTCATACCAACCTATTTCCTTGCTCACAACCAATGTCAAACTTGGCATGGGTGTTGGCGACCAGAATGGCTCAGGTGATACATAAATTGGTACACAAAAGGACCAATCTGGATTCATCCCCACTAGATCCACAGCTCAGAATCTTCGGAGACTTCTCCTAAACGTACAACTACCTGTGGATGATTCTGGTAACCGAGCCATTTTTTTCGCTAGATGCAGCTAAGGCCTTTGATAGTGTCGAATGGCCTTACCTGTGGAAGGTGTTGGAACATACAGGCCTGGGTACTAATTGTATCAAGTGGGTCAAGATACTATATGCTGAGCCCTCGGCTAGGATTAGGGTGAACGGAGAGCTCACGGAGAGCTCTCAGAACCTTTTGCATTATTCCGGGGCACTAGGCACTGTTTGACCTGGCTTTGGCACCTCTAGTGTCACGAATAAGCGAGGAGGCCAATATAACCGGGTTCAGACGCAATACGGGAACTGATGTGATGTCAATGTACGCTGATGATACCCTACTTTACTTGGGAGATACTTAGGGCACTTTGCGGACCTTTGACCCTTATTGAGGCCTTTGGCGCATTATCAGGCTTTTCCATTAATTGGAACAAGTCGGTACTGATGCCTTTGGACCCGATAACTGCCCCCGCCTTCCTGAATGTGTGGAAATGGTGCAAGTGGTATCTTACTTTTGCTATCTGGGCATTCAGGTTACCCCCGACCCATCTTAATATATTGAAGTTAATCTAATGCTCATATTCTGTAAATTCCGTGAAAAATGTACTATTTGGTGGAAACTGCCATTATCCGTGGTGGGGAGAATTAACCTAATCAAAATTTTTGACACCACAATTGTTGTATGTATTGAACTCTCCAATCTGGGTTCCCAGACAGTGGTTTGCTAGAATAGACTCCCAATTTAGGGAACTGATATGGCGTAAAAATATAGCTTGAATTAGAGAACATTACAGCACAGCAAAGATCAGGGGGGACTAGCGGTCCCTCACTCTAGAGCCTACTACTTTGATTCCCAGCTACAGCAGCTGGGGGGCTGGGGAATTGTGGACTTGACAGACCCTATACGTAGACCTCTGATCCCACCAGGTAATTATGTTTCCGCCCTCATGTGTCTGGAGGTGGAATTCATGCATTTGGACCCTAGGGCTCCCACAATGACCCTATTGAAGACTTTATGGTGATATGTTAAATGGATACTAAGGATACAGGGCTTTCTAACACATACCCTGTGACAGACCTAGCCGGGACAGAGACTTTTGGATGGGACTGAATGCTAGCCTCTTGCCGATCGATCGGGGGCCCTGGCATTTGGGGGAACGGTGCTCTTTGTGAGCTGTATGCCTGGGGACCCTTGAGGTGGTATTACTGTGGATTCGGGTCCTGGTGCCCCAGGACACACAGACTCTGGGGACCCTGGATTTGCCATATTAGAAATAGTGGCTGATTCATAATGCTGGGACAAATACTGTTAGGAGAAGCTGATGTCAATTCCAGACACCTGTCTGTCTGTTGCCTGCTAGAATGTGTATTGTAAATAAGTCTCTAGTATGGGATCTAAGAATCATTAGATCCCCATTGTTGTTTGTGTTAATTAACTCTGCTATTGCGATAATGTTGATTGGGTTTTCTGAGCTACAAGAATTAGGTTAATTAGGTTACAGCTGTATTGTTAGAGTAATATGAGCAGGACTGCACCTCCTCTTTTACTGTATAAAAGAGACTGTCAATAAAGAGAGATTCCTGTTTGAACTTACATACAGCTTGCCTGGTGTTTGTTCTGAGCTATCACAACTGGGTTAGAACGGCACATAGCTGTAGTTCTAATCCCGGAGCATCGGATGACCAAACAATCAGATGTTGCGACCTGCAATCTGATTCTATAGCAGCAGAGGAGTGTCGGGAGAGTGGAACCGAGCGAGCAGGGGCTCGTTACATACCCCATAATGGCGCAACCTGAACTATAGGGAGATATTGAAACTCAGGGGGTTTAGAGATTGGGAAGGGGCAGGACTATGCTTTATATCACAGCTATATAATGGGCCAACATTTAAATCCTTTATGCACATGCAGGCAGAGTTTGCCATCCCACGCAGCCACTTCTTCAAATATTTACAGCTGAGACACGCCCTACAGACACAATCAAGATGTGCCCAACTTAAGTTGACTGACCATACCTTAATACAGGAGGTTCTTATGGAAGGCGATAAAAAGGGAATGATTTCCAGAAGTTATAATATTCTTCTTGATATACAGGATTCCTCCAAACTACCTTGCAGGCAGGGCTGGGAAAAGGATATGGGTACCATAGACAGGGAGACATGGGATCTCTGCCTGACCTCTGCCCTCCTTTTCCCAGCGACCTCATTCACATGCTTTGGAAGTGCCACAAGCTTTTCCGCAATTGGAAGAAGGTCCTTGACGTGATCTCTCAGGTATTCATATTCAATATTCCGTGAACCACGGTTGTGTGCCTGTTGGGTGCCCTGGATTAAGAGTCCCTAACTCCACAAGCTCATACTGCTGTTCTGCGACTGCTGTAAAAGTCGACATACCAACATAGAAACATTTCACGTAAATTCTACTCAATGTGGCAAGCTTGGTTGGATGTCCCGGGATTGGCACCACATCAGTTAAGTAGAGACAGGCTCCTACACGGGTGAATATTATAGGAGATCCAGATTAGTGGCTGACTAGGTTCTTTATCACACAAGCTCCCTTATAGTATTAGTAACTTGGGCAGGTCGTGTTTGTTAGTTTTTTGGTTAACCCTCAGGGCTCTGATGGTTTAGATAGGTTGAACTAAGTTACTTTTCTGTTACACTATGCCTTCGTATATATGTCAATCTTTGTAATTCTGGTTTACATATCTTTGTATGCACTATATTGGCCGGCAGCATATCATTGTTTAATAACTTTATTCTCTTGTGTTTTAATATATAATGCCATGTTCCTTTTTTTCTACTGTATACTGAATGGCATATACTCTGTATTATGGAAAACAAAAATAAGTATTTTTATATGTTAATTAGGCTTCCTATATACAGTACCTTCTTTAAGCAATTGTAGGAAATAAGCCTATACCTTGATTCGCACATACCTTTCTGGCAGGTGGATTTCGGTTATAAAAATGCTCCTTATAATGGTCCATCCACACCTCAGCAGCACGAGCTGTGTTCTGTAGGAAATTTGGCCTTGCATAAGGAGCCTTCTTGGGAAAAACATGTCCAACATGAGAACATGGGTGAATTTCTAATGTTCCACTGCACTGCCATACCTGTCATAAATGGAAGAGGAATAAAATTACTGTTTATAGGTCTACTAGACTTGTGCATGTGTAAAGCTGCAATATGCTCATGCTGTAAATCCTTTATTAAAGGGTTAGTTCATCTTTACCTTTAAAAATGCCTATGCAGATAAGGTGTGTCTGTAGATAAAAACAAAATGGGCAACTTTGACTAAAGTTGAATAATTCCCTTGCTATAGGTGTATGACGGTTGCATACCTCCTTGAAGCCTGACTGGAATATTCCCAGGTCATTGCTGTTGAGGCAAGTGAGGCCTAGTCGCTACTACTCACCTCCACCATCACAGGAGCGAGGTCTCAAAAGCCGAGCTCAGAGCAACTGCATCAGGGGAGTGAAAGATCATGCAAGAGGATGGGATTCAGAGAAAGAGCTCATACCTGTGATGGTGGAGGTGAGCAGTAACGACTGGGCCTTACTTAGCAATGTTAAGTTGAACTAACTCTTTGACTAATTTCATTGTATCTACTGTATCTGGCATAATTCAATAGACTGTTGGAGTTACTAATCTATTTATGCCACTCCACTATCAAGAAAATACAGTTTGCAGCAGTGGGCAATCTGAGAAAATTCCAAAAGAACAGGATACATTAACCATATTCTATGTCATCTTAACATTTCTGGCTTTTCCCCAATAAAATTTAATATTTTTTGCAGCTAATTCCCTGGTCTGTGTGAATTTGTTACAATTTTGGACTGCTTTGAGCAAGCAAAATCTGAGTCCAGTGTACTGCCAAAGGTCTATAGATTGTAGAGAACCAAAAAAAAAACCCTTACTTTTATATTGAGCCTTTATAACCCCAGTAAAAATACACATGTGCAGCCTGTTAATATGAAACAAAGTCTTGTTGGGATGCGATAATAAAGAGTAGAGCAGAAGGGCAGAAATAACTAGAGAACACTGCTTTATCTTTCCACTGGTTAATTCTACCCTTCAGTTGAGAAAATGTGATCAAGTGCCTGGGCCTTTGGTCATGTGATCAGCAGTGAACAGTGACTGGAAGGAAGCATTTATCAGACTTGGAAGCAGAGAAAAAGGATGACTCTTGGACTGCAGAATCTGAACTTGGGAACAAAGGGATAAAAGTTTCTCCTTAGAAAGGAGAACCCTTGACTGATCAGTAGTGTTGGGCGAACAGTTCGGGCCAAGCATAAGTTCGGCCCGATCATTGGCTGTTCATGCGTTTGGCAAACACCCGAATTTTTGAAGAGTTTGACAGTTTGTTTGGCCCGCCGAATGTCCCACAATGCACTGCATGCCATACAGTGCACTGGTAACCCTAAATGGCTGAAGCAATTAAGGATTTGCCCAATCGGGGCACAGAACACTGTCAAAGCCATGATTGGAGAAAGTAACGATGATAGTGCCCAATCATGGCTCATTGCTCATAAACCCACCCCACGTTTTAAAAGGCTCCTTCCCAGAGCAGCCATTTGCAATGTGATATTGGAGTGGAGATAGATAGAACAGGGCTCTGTTCATTGCTACTAGCGAGTTAGTGTGCTATTGTGATTCTATTGTGAGTCTAAAGTATCAGTGTAGTGCAAATATAGTGATAGTGCAGCGTGAGTGTAGTGCAAAATTCCTTTTGTTTTTTGTTTTTTCAAATATATGTTTTTTATTGAATACGCACAAAGGAAGAGATCCCATCATTACAACATAAGTATAGATGTCATTACACATGAAATACAGTGTGTTTGAGAACATTAAACATGTTGCATCAATGCATGTACGAAATATTCATGGGAATACGGTAAATTACAGGATCCTCCCCAGATCTTTTTCTTTAAAAGTACTGAAATAGTAATAACAGAACTATGAAAGAAGTGGAAAGGGATAAGGAAGGAGGGAAAAAGGAGGGAGAGAGGAAACAGCGACAGGGCGAGGGCATGGAGGGACATTACCGTTCTAGGGCACCAAAGCACTATGTCCCCAGGAGGGTTGTCCCCTCGGAGTAAAGAAAGATGTTCCAAAGACTCCAGGTCTTTGTGCATTTCTCATGGTTGTGTTGCATAGTAAGAATCAAGTCCTCCATTTTGCTTTTATCTTCCACCTTTCTCAACCAGCACCCAGTGGTCAGTGGACACTGCTGTTTCCAGTGGGTATACAAGCCTTAGCAGCGTTTAATAGATGTTGTACTAGTGTTTTTTTGTAGGTTTTGGCCAGGATCTTTGACAAATGTAACAGGAAGAAAGATGCGTCTGCTGGGATTTATATTCTGTAAACGTTTGTGTTATACGACGTACATGTTCCCAGAAATTCTCCAGTTTTGGGCAGGACCAAAAAATATGTAATAAGGAGCCCTTGTCTTCCCTGCATCGCCAGCAGCGGTCTGAGGCAGTGGGGAAGCATTTGTGTAGCCTGGCTGGTGTGAGATATCATCTGGAGGAGATTTTAAAGTTTGTTTCCTGAATTTTAGTGCACAGAGAAGATTTGATGGCGAAGGTGATAATGTGTTGTTTTTGTGCCTCTGAAAATTTATGATCAAGATCAGCCTCCCATCTTTCCAAACATAAGAGACGTGGTTGTTTAGAGGGTGAATTTAATAGGGAGTACATTTTAGAGAGTGTCTGAGATATCGGCTCAGACTCCGAGCAGTAATCCTCAAAAGTCGTCTGTGGATGAGAGAAGGTATGTGGTTCAGGGATTGAATGCAGGAAATGGTGTAATTGTGCTGCCTTCCAGAGGGAAGACGGTAGCTGCCCAACATGTCAGTTAATTCCGCTAGGGATATCCAGCGACCCGACATCACAAACCTGGAGGCCTGTTCCTATCCTAGATCTCTCAAGCTTGCATATTCCGCGTGTTGTAGGCCTGGTGTAAAGTTTGGATGTCCGAGGATCGGATAAAGAGGTGAAGTCCCCGACGTCAAAAGTGTTTGCATGGCAACATGAGTGCTGTGTCTTAACATGGTCCCTATCAATGGGTGGGATTTCAGTCTCGGAGGCAAGAGTTGTAGCACCATAACGCACTTTTCAGAGGGATTATAGTCCGGGATTGTTCTATTTGCGTCCACAGTTTGTATGTTAAGTTCCGTCTCCAGTCTAATACCCTGCCCAGATGAGTGGCCTGATAGTATCGTCGGATGTCTGGTATCGCGAGGCCTCAGTTTTGTTTTGGTAGTGACATTTGAGTGCAGCTTAACCTGGGCTTCTTTTGAGCACAGATAAAGCAGGTAAAGAGGGCTTGCACTTGTTTGAGAAAAGAGGTAGGTATTTGTATGGGAAGGGCTTGAAACAGATAAAGAAATTTGGGAAAGATACACATTTTTACCAAATTACATCTGCCAAACCAGGAAAGTAATCCTTTATACCAATTTTCCAGGAGGGAGCGGGTTTTGGTTAGCAGTGGAGGGAAGTTGAGAGCATATGTACATGATATGATATGTCAGGAGGAATATATGTTCCTAAATATTTAAGAGCTGAGTTCGCCCATTTAAAGTGAAAGTTTGATTGAATGTTCAGTATGGAGTGAGGGTGGGACAGCGACACCCATAGCTTCCGATTTAGAGAAGTTTAAATTTAAATTTGAGATGGTTCCAAATATGTCAAATTCCTTCATGAGGTTAGGTAACGAGATTGTGGGGTTTGTCAGGGAGAAGAGTAAATTATCTGCATATGCAGAGACCTTACGCTGGGAGTCTCCAACAAGTCATCCCTGTATGTTGGGGTTCAGCCTTATTTTGCATAAGAATGGTTCCAGGGAAAGGACAAAAAGGAAGGGCGACAATGGGCACCCCTGTCTTGTGCCGTTTACAATAGGGAAAGGTTCTGATAACAGACCATTTACCTTCACTTGTGCCATTGGGTTAGAATAAATTGTTTATCCAACTAAGCATCCGATCTCCCACACCAATGTGTCGGAGAACAAAGTTCCAGTTCACCCGATCAAATTCTTTTTCTGCTTCTATACTAACAAAAACACACAGGGTATTTTTAGTATTTGCTATGTGGACGAGGTTCAGGACCTTAATGGTGTGGTCTCTTGCCTCTCTAGTATGAATAAAACCCACTTGGTCTGGATGCATCAAGGATTGGAGATGTTGCGCGGGTAGCTAAAATTTTTGTGAACAGTTTCAGGTCGGTATTTAAAAAGGGAGATGGGTCTAAAACACGCACAGGAACCAGGATATTTATGTATCAGTGTAATATGGGCTTTTAAAGTATCTCTGGGGAATAAAGCCTCCGTGCCAACTGCGTTGAAGAATGTCACCATTCGTGGGCCAATAATCAGGAGGAGAGTTTTGTAATATTGGACGGTGTAGCCGTCTGGGCCTGGGGCCTTGTCTGGTTTTATGGCTCCAATAGCAAGCTGGAGCTCCCCTAAAGTAATCGGGGCATCCAGGTCCCCTTGGACTTCTAAAAGGTAGAGAAGGCATTTGGGAGGATAGTATGTATTTGTCAATGTCCGCTTGGGGTGGGTCTCTGTTCGGTAAATGTATAGAAAGTGGTAAAATTCTCTGAACTCATGTGATATTTGCTTTGGTAGTGTAGCTTTTCGAACATCTGGGCGTATAATTTGGGGGATGTAGGCCGCTGATTTTTGTTCCTTTCCTGATCTGGCTAATAACCTCCCACATTTATTTCCGGACTCATAATTCATATTTCGACAGAATTGCAGTGCTGCCTTAGCTTTGTAGTGTAGTAGGTCTGTGATTTGTTTACGCAGGGATCTGAGTTCCCTATCTAGTTCCAGTGTGGGGGTGTGTTTACGTCGGGATTCTGCTGAGGTAAGTGTGTCGAGGAGTTTGGCAAGTTGTGCGTTGCATGCCCTCTTGATGCGTGCACCATGTTTAATAAGTATCCCTCTGAGGACTGTTTATTGAGCTTCCCAGAGGAATACGGGGGTCGCAGTCTTGGGTGTCATTTTCCTGGAAATATAGGGGTTAGACCTTTCATTACATCTGCCAAAACCTCAGGAGTCTGTAGGAGACTCATTTAGTCGCTAGAATCTGGGCCTAATCGCGTTTCCCTTATCTAGTGTGTATGTAAGGGAAATGGGGGCATCGTCTGACCATGTAATATGACCGATCGCAGAGTCGTGTACAGCATGTAATTGGCTATTGGGGATCAAGAAAAAAAATCTATCCTGGTGTATAGTTTGTTCTGTGAGGAGTAGAAGGTATAATCTCGTTCACCCGAGTGTTGTAGTCTCCATATATCAATCAGTTGGGCTTTGTGTAAGGCGTTAGCTTTGGGATGGAGGAATTACAGAGTGTCCGGAAGAGGTATCTACTGATGGGAGTAGGGGGACATTAAAATCTCCCCCCAGGATTAACTGGCCATCAGTTTGTCTAGGGGCTGTGAAATAAATTTGTCCTGATGGTCGTTTGGGGCATACAATGTCACCAAGGTGAGTTGTGTTTCACCTACGAGACCTTTCAAGAACACAAATCATCCCCCTGGGTCCTTGACTTCCACCTGACATTTCCATAGAAGTTTGCTGGATAGCAGTATGGAAACCCCTTTGGATTTGGCTGCCGGGTTAGTGGAGTGGTATGTCAAGGGAAAGAATCTGTTTTTAGGAATAGGTAGTTTGTCATGTTTAGAGTGGGTTTCCTGAATAAAGGCCACATCCGCCTGTGAGCTCTTTAAATCATTCAAGACCATACGTCTCTTCAGGAATGTTTAGGCCTCTTGCGTTCAGAGACACTATTTTTATAGATTCTATCGACCCTGTCTTAAGAGGGAGATATAGAATAAAGATTGGGGGGGAGGTAGAAAGGGGGAAGGTAGAGGGGGGGGGAACGGAGGAAGGTAGAGAGAAGGAGGGTTCGTTCGGGGAAGGGAAAGGGATGGGAAGCAGTAGTTTAAGAAAAGAAAGAGAGTATTCCTTAACTGCGGAGTACCGCTCAGTAATAGAACAATAGAGTAGGCAACCCTATAGAGAGTACAGTAAGGTAAACTAAGGATTAAGGCACAAAAGTGCTGGTACGCTCACCAGTTCAAAACTGGCAGTAGAGCACTGGCCTATGTGGGATAATGGGAAGGAACAGCCAGTGAGGGGCCCACCGGCCGCCCGCAACCACCCAAACTCTTGGCGTGTAAGTGAACAACATATATACTGACGACCTTTGACATTAAATAACCATGTGCATGTTAAAGTTTAAAGCACATACGAAATACAGTAAACAACTGGGCAACTGCCAAAATTAGCGTATACTGGTTTCAACAAGTATGGAACATAATAATTAGGTAAACCCCCACCTCAACTTCTGGCTATGTGTGGGTAGAGGTATTCGTTCTGCCCAGTGTCTGGAGCCTGGGAAGGTAATGACGATTCTCCCCGAGGTATAATGGGTATCAAGAGCATCGGAGTCCCCATTTAAAGGGGGGTCCGGCTGTCCCCAGAAGCACTCTCTTACTTCTGGTTTAGCGTGAGTGTGTGTTGCCTGTCACGACCTTTTCAGGCGTCAGTGTTAGAATATGTCCTACTAGCTGTACTCTAGGGGGGTATTCCCTAAAGGAAACCCACAGAAAATGGCGTTCCAGTGTCATAATGCCCTCCCCCAGGGAAATCTGCATCTATGTGGGGATGCCATCAGAACCTCGTTATGAAGGAGATAGTCAGATCTCACCTAGGAGATTAACATAAACCACCCCAAAGCACCCCAAATATGATAAACTGCACATCTACCCCGTGTATATTGCAAAGGTGTCTCTCATTGTTACCTGCGCTAGACCCATTGCCCAGTGTGTGTCAAAGACAAACAATGGGAAAGCAGCTTGAAAGTCCCCTCCCTCCCCAGAGATGGGATCCCTGAATGTATGGATCAATGAAAGTGATAACAGCTTTATCGATAACAGCCCCTGCACACAGCGTGATGTGGGGGATCCTGACTTGCAACTACACCGCTGGCACATTACGGGGGGCCTATGTGGTATAGGACTGGGACTGCACACAGCCTGGGGCCGTGCACAGCCTCCAGTCTCGTTCCCAAGTAGTCTCTATGCCCATTATGCCCGACCCCAGAGTCATCTTGGTAGTTAAGTATCAGGTGTTTTGCAGTAGCGTCAACTGCTCTAGGGTCCTGGTCCCAAACAGGGGAGGACAGCATCCATGGTGTCCGTGGACACAGTGGGCTGTCTCAGTGAGCCTGTTGGGTAGTAGGTAGTGTCCAGGGTGCGACCTGCATCAACACGGGGGTAGGCAAGGGTAGTTAGTATGCCCGGGGGTGTTCAACCTTATGCAAGGAAGGAGGTTATCGCAACTGTCAGTATCACGGCCAAGGGGGGCAACTAGGACTGAAAACTGTGGGGGATAACAGTATCCAATGTGATCCAGTAGGGTGAGTTAGGTCAGTAACTTGTTGGTCAAGACTCAAGTGTCCCGTCTGCGGATGACGCCTGCGATCCCCTGCTGGGTCTCTGCGGGCGGGGAAGCTGATTTCTCCGGTGAATCATGGTTCCTGACCGACCCGTCTGACAAGAGATAATGGCAAGCCAATCCAGGACAGGCACTGGTTCGACTCCAGAAAGGCAAAAAGCAATTGCTGCTGTTCTGATCCTATTAATACCACAGGCAGGCAGCTACAATATTTACAGTTAGTGTACTGCGTCCTCTGCACAGTGTGCACCCAAAGCTACCTGAAGACAATTGCTGTTGTTCTGCTCCTATTAATGTCACAGGCAGGGAGCTACAGTATTTACAGTTAGTGTACTGTGTCCTCTGCACAGTGTAGACCTAAAGCTACCTGAAGAAAATTGGTGGTGTTCTTCTGATCCTATTAGTACCACGGGCAGGCAGTTGATTCTGCTAGCTGCAGTATCAGTATATATATACATCCCAGCTTTGTGCAGCTACATCTCACTACAGGCCAATAGTATGTCTGGAAGGCCAACAAAGAGAGGCAGACAGTCACAAGCCAATAAAAGAGGGCAAGCAGGCTCTGTGTCTAGAGGCAACAGTGCTGGTCGTGGAGACGGTGCATCCTCATCAGCACGTGGCTGTGGGACATGCTTGTCCTTTTTTGCGGCAGCTGGTTGTGTTGAAGACTTGGTGGAGTGGATGACCAAGCCGTCTTCATCCCCCCTCACCCAGGCTCAAGGTACTTTGGCAAAGCAGCTGCCAATGCGGCCTTTTCCCTTGGCTCAATGGCATTAGTCACTCCTCCCCTAGCCCCACCATGTCCTCCTGAGAAGTCCCCCGAACTGTTTGACCACAGTGTTGGGTACATGTTCCAGGAGGATGCCCAGCGTTTTGAAGGCTTCAATGATGGTACCCAACTAGAGGAAGGCAGTAACGTGAGCCCAGAGAGAGGAGGGTGCCCAAGAAGGACAGCAATCTGGCAGTCATGTTCCCCCAGCTGCAGCATACTGCCAGCTTTGCTCCAGTGATGAGGAGGGAGGGGATGAGGTCACTGACTCCACGTGGGTGCCTGATGGGAGAGAGGAGAAGGCACATCTCTAACGAGGCAGGATGCCCCCCAGGGGCCAGCTTAAGGGCAGCACACCGACTGCATCACACTGCAGAGCTCCGCTGTCTCTGCATGTTATTCCAAAAGTTCTTTGGCGTGGGCCTTTTTTGAGACGAGTGCATCAGATCCCACCGCTGCTATTTGCAACATATGTTTCAAGCGTATCTCGCGTGGCCAAAACATCACCCGCTTGGGCACCACATGCTTGACCAGACATATGTCGACCTGCCATGCAGTTTGTTGGCAAGCATACCTAAAAGACCCACACCAAAAACAAAGCGGACCTCTCCTTGCTCCTCATCAGCTGGGATCTCCAACCCCACTATACCTTCAGTCCTCTCTGAAACCTGCACTGATAGGAATGAAGGTGTAGAATTAGGTTTGTGACAGCCAAGTACTTGCAGGCAATCTGCTATTGGTACACCGACGTCAGATTGTACCAGCAAATTTCCCTGCCCCAGCTGCTGCACCGCCGAAAGAAGTTCACTCCCAGCCATCCACATGCCCAGCGGTTGAATGCTAGCTTGGCTAAATTGCTAGCACTTGAACTGCTGCCTTTTCAGTTGGTAGACTCTGCCCCCTTCCGTGAGTTTGTGGAATGTGCGGTTCCTCAGTGGCAGGTTCCCAAACACCACTTTTTCTCCCGGAAGGCGATTCCGGCTCTCTACCGGCACGTGGAAGGCAATGTCTTGGCCTCGCTGGACAGGGCGGTCAGGTGCATATTACCGCTGACTCATGGTCCAGCAGGCATGGACAGGGACGTTACCTATCTTTCACCGCGCACTGGGTGACTCTTCTGGCAGCTGGGAAGGATGCAGGCCAGGGTGCAGTAGTGTTGGAGGTTGTTCCGCCACCACGCCTCCAAAATTCTACTAGTGGCGATTCTGCTACACCTCTCTCCTCCATCCCCTCCTCTTCTTCTTCCTCCATGGCCTCTTCCTGTGCTGATTTGTCCTCTGAACCAGCGGTGCTCCGTAGGCGTTCAAGGGGCTACACAAGCACGCAGGCAAAAAGATGCCATGCGGTGCTTGAGCTGGTGTGCTTGGGGGACAGGAGCCACACTGGGGCAGAGATTCTGTCAGCTCTGCAGGGGCAGGTTCAGAGGTGGTTGACGCCACGCCAGCTTAAGGCAGGTATGGTGGTTTGCAACAATGGCACCAACCTCCTCTCCACCCTCCGACAGGGACAACTGACCCATGTGCCCTGTTTGTTTTTTTTTTTTTTTGTTTTTTTTTTTTTTTTTCTTATCCACTTCAGCGAAAGTTTTCCGAGAGACATTATTTCAACTTTGTGTCAAACTTTATCTCTTCTCCTTTTTCACATCATTGTGGATTGTTTCCGTCACATCTTTATTATTTTTCCTTTCTAGGATATTCTTAAATATTTTTAAAAACCGGCGACAAAACGCCTTCTATAATTATAAACCCTATTATTATCTTAGTCTCTCTCAGTCCCTCTTATTTCCCCCCGCCCCCTCACCCCCCCCCTCCCCCTCCCCTGTGTCTGGTCCGTTCCTTTATGTTATTTATTTATCCACTTGGCTCTGCACCTGTTCTTTCTTTTATCCTATCTAAATAAATATCCGAGACTTTGTAGTTTTTCCAACTTTCCCATCTACTATTATCCCCTTTCTCTCCTCCTTCCATTTTGTAGTGATAATCTATTTCCTTTAGCCAGTCTCTAATGTCTGGTTTTCCACTTTGTAGCCAATTCTTGGGAATTAAGGCCTTGGCCGCATTCAGGAGGTTAGGTATTATTGATTTTCTATATTGTTTCTTAGGATTATTGTAGATATGGAAGAGGCAAGTCCAAATATTTTGTTCTATTTCTTCTCCAGTTATTTCCTTTATGTTATTTAACACTTCCTTCCAGTACTCCATTATTATTGGGCATTCCCACCATATGTGTGTGATCGTTGCTATTTGGCCACATTTTCTCCAACACAAGGAGGTTCTATCTTGATGGAATCTGTGTATTCTTACTGGGGTCATATACCATCTTGATACTAGTTTATAATTCATTTCTATGGTCTTCATATCCCAAGCCTTATTATATCCCATTTCTATCATTTTTTCCACTTTTTGGTTATCTATTTTTAAATTCATTTCTTTTTCCCATTGATTTATATATTCTGGTCTTTCTTGTGCTTCCAAATCTGTCAGTATACTATAAATTTTTGATGTTCCGTTTTTTAATGGTGTTTCATTGCTACATAGCTTTTCCAGTGCAGTTAATTTTGTTTCATCTCTCAGTGGGTGTGGTATTGTGCTTACTAGGTGCCTTAGTTGAGTATAATTCCATTCATTCATCTTCCATCCATTCCTTTCCTCTATTTCTACTCGTGTTCTTATTTTGCCATTTCTAGTGATATCTTTCAGTCGTGGGTTACCTATTCCTTGGATTTCAAATATTTCCCTCCCAGGGGTGAAGAGATTCGATCCTGTGAGTGCTAATAGTGGTGAATTATATTTCCATTCATTCTTTAAGTAAATGGTGTCCCAAATTTTAAATACATTTTTTGTTATTTCGTGCGTGTCGGTGTCCAATAGTCTATATTTCCGTGGAATCCAAATATTCTTATGTAGTGTGGCTCCACTTATTGTGTTTTCCATTTCCACCCATTTTTTTTCATTTTTCTCATTTGTCCACTCTAACATTCGTGTTAAAACTATGGCTTTATAGTACCTACTTATATCTGGGAGGGCAAGACCCCCATGCTCCTTTTTCCTTGTGATCAGCGTGTATTTAATTCTTGGTTTTTTATTAAGCCATATGTATTTTAGCAGGATTGTTTTAATTATTTTAAAAAAGCTCTGCGGGATTTTTACTGGTAACATCTGTAATCTGTAGTTTATTTTAGGTAATATCGTCATCTTAAACATATTTATTCTTCCAATCCATGAAAGTGGCTGTATTCTTAACTTTTTCATTTCTTCTTTGACCTCATTGATCAGTGGAATAAAGTTTGCCTGATAAATTTTTTCGACTCTAGGAGTTATTTTAATTCCAAGGTAATTTAGTTCTTTTACCCAAGTGAATGGGAATTCTTTTTGTAAAAACTGAACTTCCTTTTTCTCTAGACCTATGTTTAATATTTCCGTTTTTATTGGATTAATTTTGAAGTTTGACAGTTCTCCATATTTTTTAATTTCTTTCAGTATGTTTGGGAGTGACACTCTTGGGTTGGATACGTACATCAAAATGTCGTCCGCGTAGGCAGCGATCTTATGCTCTTTTCCTCCTAGTTTCGCTCCTTCTACCTCTTTGTTATTGCGGAGTGTTGCTAATAGTGGTTCTAAGGCCAATACATATAATAGTGGAGACAGTGGACAGCCTTGCCGTGTTCCATTCTGCATCTTAATTTTTGGAGAGAGTCTACCATTTACTTTTACGACTGCTGTCGGGCCATTATACAAATTTGTTATCCACTTCATCATTTTTGTCCCAATACCCAAGTGCCGCAATGTATCCATCATGAAACCCCAGTCTACCCTGTCAAATGCTTTTTCTGCATCCAATGACAGGAATAGAACTGGGGTCTCATTCTGCACCTTCTTGTGCAACATCAATAATGATTTTAGGCTGTTGTCCCGCCCCTCTCTCCCCGGGACAAAACCAGTTTGGTCCGGGTTGATCCACAGTGGGATTAGTTTTTTTATCCTAGTGGCCAGGATCTTGGAGTACAGCTTCGTATCAGCGTTCAATAGGGCTATTGGCCTGTAACTTGAGCAGTTAACTTTGTCTTTCCCTTCTTTTGGTAGTATTGTAATATGAGCTGATAACGATTCACTTCTTATTTCTTCATCTTCCCCTAAGGAATTCATATATTCTAATAGTTTTGGAGTCAGCTGTTCTTCAAATTTTTTATAGTATTTGACCGTAAACCCGTCTGGTCCTGGGCTTTTTCCTACGGGAGTTTCCTTTAATGCCAGTTTTACCTCTTCATGCGTAATATTTTTTTCCAATTCTTCTAGTTGGTCTATTTTTAGTTTTGGTAAGTTTGCTTTTTTTAAATATTCTTGTATCTTCTTTGTTCTTGTATTCGCTTCTTTCCAACTTTCCTGTCCTTTTATTGCATAAAGGGAGCTGAAGTATTTTTGAAATGTTATCGCTATATCTGTAGTTTTATTTACCACTTCTCCTTTTTCATTTTTGATCTTCTCAATGTAATTCAAAGACTTCTTTTTTTTTACCAGATTTGCTAGGTATTTTCCTGGTTTATTACCCCATTTATATTTTTCTTGTACTACTCTGTTGTAGTCCTTCCTTTCTTCTTGTTCCATCCAGTCTTTTAATTGCTCTCTCTTTTGAGATAATAGGCCGAAGATTTTGTTGTTTACTTGATTTTTGTGTTTTCGTTCCAATTCATAAATTTCTTTAATTATTTGTTGCATGTTTGTTTTCCTTTCCTGTTTTTTTCTTGCTCCTATAGCTATTAACTTGCCCCTAATAACAGATTTATGCGCCTCCCATATTGTTGCTTTCGATACCTCTGGTGTATCGTTTTCTTCAAAATATCTTTTAATTTCTTCTATGATGCTTTTTTCGGTCTCACTGTCTTCTAATAAAGTTTCGTTGATTCTCCATGGACCCCTTTCAAGGACTTCTCCTTTTATTTTCATTCTCAAGATTACTGGGCTATGGTCTGAGGCGGTTATTATGCCTATTTTTGTTTCTTCTATTTCTTCCAAGTTTCTATGTTCGACCATGATGTAATCCAATCTGGAGTAAATTTTGTGTACTGTTGAATAGAATGTGTAGTCCTTTGTGCTGGGGTGCTGAATTCTCCAAGGGTCTATTAGTTGCTGTTCATATAATGTTCTTTTTAATTTCTTTAGTTGATTTACCTCTTTGTCCCTTACTCTTGAGGTACTGTCCATTTTATTATCCATGCTGAAGTTGAAGTCTCCAGCTAGTATTAATTTTCCTTGCTTGAATTCCATTAGTATTTTAATTATATCTATCAAATATTTTTTAGGGTTCTTATTAGGACAGTAGACATTGGCCAATGTATATTTTACCCCGTAAATAGTTCCTGTAATAAAAAGATATCGACCCTCCGGGTCTATTTTCCTTTGATCTATTAGAAAACGTACATTTTTCCCTATACCGATGGCTACTCCTTTGGCCCTTCTTATTGGCGAGTCTCCTTGATACCATGTTGGTATGTTTCTTGAATAAATTTTGGCACTTGAGTTTTGGGTTATATGCGTCTCCTGTAGGAAAATTATTTCTGCTTTACTTTTTTCAAGTTCTCGGAGGATGATGTTTCTCTTCCCTGGGGAATTTAGTCCTCGGACATTGTAAGAGATTATTTTTATGCTGTTTACGTTTTCCATTCTTGTGCCTTTTCTTCCCCGCCCGTCCTCCGGCCCTCCCCCCCACGCGGTCCCCCTAGGAGACCGGATGGAGGGGACACCCAGCGGACGCACGGGGTCTCCTCATCTCTTGTCTCAGAATAGGTGTGCCTATGTAACCACTCATGTGACTCAGACCTCTCCCTCCCCACCCTCCCTCCCCCTCCCCTCCCTCCTCCCACCCTCCCCCTCCCTTTTTTCTGATATGGGTTTTTTACCCCCATATTCTCTAGAGCTGAGAGCATTTTACTTTGTTTTGTGGGGCACGCTCTGCCCCCTCTGCTCTATTTATTGTGAGGCGGAGCTCTGTAAGACACCCTATTCCCCCCCTGCCTAAGCACTAATAGGGCGACCCCCTGTCCACTCCGTGAGTCCCTGTCTCCCTCTCCCTGCATTTTTGTTGTGTTTTACCAATCCTTTCACTTTCCTTTTTTCCCATCCCATCAACCCCAGCCCCCCCCCCCTTTCCACTCTAAGGCCCCTTGCACCGTTGTGTGATATTTTCTCAGATGTTAATTTCCCCGAGAGTCCACATCTTGATGTCTGATCCTTGAATTTACTTGCCACTGTAGGTCATCTCTTGCCGTTATTCGCTCCTGACTATTTGCATATTTTTCCAGTTCTGGGGAGGGGATTTCTAGTTTGTTGCAAAAGTCCGGAATCTCCTCTACATGTCTTAGCCTCGCACTTATTCCATTTTTCCTTGCTATTAGACATGCTGGAAAACCCCAGTTGTATTGAATTTCTTGCTCCCGGAGGATTTCTAATAATGGCTTTAGTATCCGTCGTCTTTTCAGCGTTTCTTGAGATAGGTCTTGAAATATTTGTAATTTACCTCCCGCAAACTCTATTTGTGTTTTCCTCTTTAGGTTTATCCAGATCTGTTTTTTTTCTTCCCATTTTTCAAAGCGTACGATTACATCTCTAGGTGTTTCCCTTGCGAACCTTTGAGGTTTTTTTACTCGAAAGACACTTTTTATTCCTATTGTGTTAGTTGTTTCCTTTCCCAAGATTTGGTTGAAGAGATTGTTCATTTTTTCTATTAGATTTTCTGCTTGTTCTGTTTCCGGTAACCCACGTATTCTCAAGTTTTTCTTTTTATCTCTATTTTCTTGCTCTTCTATTTTATATGATTGTTCCTGTTGTTCCCATTTTAATTTCTTTATTTCGTCTTCTAGTTCCTTTATATTTTTTTGATGTAGGTCCACTTTGATCTCTACTTCTTCCACTCTGTTTAACATATATCCCATGTCTTTATGGAGTATTGACATCTCTGCTTTTAGGGAATTCTCTAGTGCCGTGAACATTTTTTCCATATCCTGTTTTGTTGGCAACTGTGGCCCTTGTTGTCCTTCCTCCTTTCCTCTGTCTTCCTCTCCCATTTCTGGCTCCATTCTGGGTTCTGAGAGGTGGCTGGTTTCTGTTTGTACTTTATACTGGCCTTTTTTATCCTTGTTGTCCTTCTCTTTTGTATCTATTTGTCTGCCCTTTGAGCCTACTTGTTTCTCTCCTTCTCCGATTCCTTGCTGTATATACCTGTTCATAGGGCCTGGACTTGGGCCTAGGCTGGTCCTAGGTGATTTTGGTATTGCTCCCGCACTTCTTGTTGTTTTCCCCTTCATGTTTGTTTCTATGGCTGGATTTATAAGAACTTCAAAGCTGCCTTCCAGAATACCCCTTGATTGGGGTCTCTTAATGATGAAAAAATCTCCCAGCCTTTTTAAATTGACTTATTTTTACTAATATTTCTTTTATTTCGTTCTCATACCCGGCATCCTCCCCACAATCCAATAATAGAAATAATTAATGAGATATGAGTAGTCCCCGTTTTCCAGAAGTTATGTTACTACCTTAAGTACATTAAGCATTCCTTGTTGCTGTTCAATTGTTTAAGCGTATTTAAGCTGAAAAAAAAAAAAAAAAAAAAAAAACGCTCAAAAACGCTATTGCAAAAATGCTGAAAAAAGCTGGAAAAAGTTAAAAAAAGAGAAAAAAAAAAAAAGTCACTGCAAAGACACCGGCGTCTTCACAGCGCTTTTCCAGCAGCCCGTGTGCATGGGGGCCCAGGTGCTCAGCAAAATAATTCAAATATTTTAGCGATATAATGCAATCTAATTCAAGTATTCAGCAAGATGATTTATATATTCAGCAGTATAGTTTCAGTATGAGCTTATATGTTCCACATTTTTGTTACTGTGAAATTTCTTCTTATTCTATAGTTTGTACTATCAAGCCTATAATTAGTACCATTTGCAAAAAAAAAAAAAAAAAAAAAAAAAAAAAAAATTCACAAGAAAGGGAGATACTGCAGCAGCAGCAGGCAGGTGGGGGCTGGGAGACAACTCTTCCGTTGGCTTGTCTTTCTTTTACCTTCTCCTTCTCTTCTCCCCTGTTCCCCCCCCCCCCTGTTTTTGTTGTTTTTCTTAGCTCACTTGATTCTACTTTTTCAACTCTTTCGCCTTTTCCCCTGCTTGTTCACTTCAAGACAATTGCAATAGAAGAAAAGAGCCAAAAGAGGAGGAAAAAAAAAAATAAATAAAAAAATGCTCAAAAACGCTCAAAGACGCTATTGCAAAAACGCTGAAAAAAGTTAAAAAAAAAATAAAAATAAATAAATAAAAAAGTCACTGCAAAGACACTGGTGTTTTCACAACGTTCTCCCAACAGCCCATGTGCATGAGGGCCCAAATGCTCATAAAAATAATTCAAATGTTTTGGCGGTATAATGCAATCTAATTCAAGTATTCAGCAAGATGATTTATATATTCAGCAGTATAGTTCCAGTATGAGCTTATATGTTCCACATTTTGTTACTATGAAATTTCTTCTTATTCTATAGTTTATATTATCGAGCCTATAGTTAATACCATTTGCAAAAAACAAAAACAAAAAAAAGACCAAAAAAAAAAAAAAAGGATCACAAGAAAGGGAGATACTGCAGCAGCAGCAGCAGCAAGCAGGTGGGGGCTGGGAGACAACTCTTCCGTTGGCTTGTCTCTCATTCACCTTCTCCCTCTCCCCTGTTCCCCCCCTGTTTTTATTGTTTTTCTTAGCTCCCTTGATTCTACTTTTTCAGCTCTTTCGCCTTCATTTACTTTCATTTACTTTCGCTTTTTATTCCATTTTATTTCGTTTTATTTCAATATGTTCATTCCCTTTCTTTTGTTCTATTACTTTTCCTTTGCCTTTTCACTTCCAGACAATTGCAATAGAAAAAAAGCCAAAAAAAAAAAAAAAAAAACGGTACTTATCTTTTAGTTGTTGTTGAAGTTGGGACAAAAAGGGACACTCACTGCAGCTTGTTGCAGTCAGACGCAGGTACAAACTTCCTCTGGCTTACACCACAAGACAGCTCGGTGAGTGATGAGCAGGGGGGGCGGGGAGGGAAGCTACCTACACCTTCTCATCAGGCCGATCATTCCTCTCAGCTGCAGGGAGAGGGCTCTCAGGATCCTCACGCCGTGCACAGAGCCATTACCAGGCTCCTCCCTCCCATGTGCCCTGTTTGGCTCACGTCCTTAACTGGTGCAGCGGTTCTTGGGCAGGTACCCGGGCTTACAGGATGTCCTGAGGAAGGCCAGGAAAGTCTGTGTGCATTTCCACAGGTCATAAAATGCCAGTGCTCGGCTGGTTGACCTCCAAAAGGAATTTAACCTGCCCAAAAACCGCCTAATCTGTGACATGCCCACCAGGTGGAACTCAACGTTGGCCATGCTGCAGCAGCTGCACATGCAGCAGAGGGAAATCAATGAGTAGCTATGCAACTATGGCACCAGGACAGGGTCAGGGGAGGCCTGTGGGCTATGATCAGGGATGCATGCACTGTCCTGTCACCATTTGAGGAGGCCACGAGGATGGTGAGCAGTGACAGTGCATGCATCAGTGACACCTGTTGGAGCACACGCTGCATGGAATAATGGACAGGGCACTTGAGGCAGAACAGAGGGAGGAAGAGGACGACTCTCTTACCTCTCAAGGCCCCCTTTATCCAGTGTTCCTGCATGCCCACCGATCACACAGGAAGAGGACGTGGAGGAGGAGGATTGTGTCAGCATGGAGGTGGAGCCTGGCACTCAGCATCAGCAGCAGTCTTCAAGGGATCATTTACAGTCCGAAGAAACCCATGAACTTGTACGTGGCTGGGAGGAGGTGGCTGCGGATCATGTCGTCCTTAGTGACCCAGAGGACTCTGGACCGAATGCTTCAGCAAACCTCTGCTGCATGGCCTCCCTGATCCTGCAAAGCCTGCGGAAGGATCCTCGTATTCGTGGTATTAAGGGGAGGGATGATTACTGGCTGGCAACCCTCCTTGATCCACATTACAAGGGTAAGGTAGCAGACCTTATCTTGCCGTCACAGAGGGAGCAGAGGATGAAACGTCTTCGGGAGGCCTTGCAGAAAGGTTTGTGCAAAGCGTTTTCAGAGCCTGGGAGGTTACAAATTCCTGGTCCTCCTGGACAACGTGTTGCTGAGGCTTCGGTCAGTCAGAAGAAGGAGCGGTGGAGAAGGTGGCCGTCTGACCGATGCGTTCAGACAATTTTTTTAGTCCGCAGCCCCAAGGCAACCATCGCCAGCGTCTGATTCACATGGTGCAGGATTACCTAGGGGCAAGATCAGACTTGGACACACCTTTCCCACCGAAAATCCTCTGGGTTACTGGGTCTTGAGGATGGATCACTGGCCAGAGCTTGCACAGTATGCAATTGAGCTACTGGCCTGTCCTGCATCCAGCGTTCTTTCGGAACGCACATTCAGTGCTGCTGGAGGCTTTGTAACTGATCACAGGGTGCACCTGTCCACCGAATCGGTCAATCGGCTGACCTTCATAAAAATGAATCAGCCTTGGATCACCAGTTACCAAGCACCTGATGCTGATGTAAACGATTTTTTTTTTTTAATGCGAGATCCCTTCAAGACTGCCTATGCTGAGTGACTATCCTGTTATGCTGAGTCACAATTCTCTTCCTCCTCAATTTTCATGCTTGTAAGAACATTTTTGGTTCTGGGCACCGCCACCAGTGGCCAAGGCCCAATTTTTCTGCCCCTGTTTAACAGGAGCGTGTAATTACAATTTTTGATGCAATACTTTGCAGCAGAGCTCATTCCTGTGCTCCAACTATAGTAACTGTGAGGGGTTGCAGTGTTGTGGCACCAGCGCCTAAAGCCCAATTTTGCAGCCCCTGTTTAACAGGGGCGTATAATTACAATTTTTGATGCAATACTTTGCAGCAGAGCTCATTCCTGTGCTCCAACTATAGCATCTGTGAGGGGTTGCAGTGTTGTGGCTCCAGTGCCTAAGGCCCAATTTTTCTGCCCCTGTTCAACAGGGATATGTATTTACAATTCTTGATCTAATGTTTCACAGCAGGGTCCATTCCTGCGCCCACCAAGAGTAACTGTGAGGACAGTGTTATGGCACCAGCACCACCACCACCAAAACCAAAGGCCCAATTTTTCTACCACTGTTCAACAATGGCATGTAATTACAATTCTTGATCTAATATTTCACAGCACGGCCCGTTCCTGCGCCCACCAAGAGTAACTGTGAGGACTTACAGTGTTGTGGCAACACCAACACCTAAGCCCCAAGTTCTGCATAGTATATAGGGTAGGCCCCTACTTTCAAACATCCAACTTACAAACGACTCCAACTTGCAAACGGAAGGAGACAACAGGAAGTGAGATGAAATCTACCCCTAGGAAGGGAAATTCTCTCCTGTAAGAGTTAATATGGGAAAAACGTGTCTCCTCTTCACTGATGCTTTATCACCAATCCTTGTTTCACTAAAAACCCCAAATTTTCAAAACACATTTGTCATTGAGACAAAAAAAGTGAGTTGAAATCTTCTGAAGAGGTGCACACACAGCAAAACAATTGTTACAGGGGTGATAACCCTTCCCTATGTTTCCAAAAAGCTTAAAAATAGATTTTTTGGCTGGAGCTACACTTTAAAAATGTACCAGTTCAAAATTACAAACAGATTCTACTTAACAACAAACCTACAGTTCCTGTCTTGTTTGCACCGCCTGTATACTGCTGTTCAGAGTATATAGGGCCTGCGGGCCCCACACCTTTCCTTTTTTTAATTTGGGTGCGGGGTTCCCCTTAATATCCATACAAGACCCAAAGGGCCTGGTAATGGACTGGAGGGTGGGGGGTACCCATGCCATTTGTCTCACTGATTTTCATCCATATTGCCGGGACCCGACATTACATTAACCACTTGAGCCCCGGACCATTATGCTGCCTAAGGACCAGAGGTCTTTTTCCAATTTGGCACTGCGTCGCTTTAACTGCTAATTGCGCGGTCATGCAATGCTGTACCCAAACGAAATTTGCGTCCTTTTCTTCCCACAAATAGAGCTTTCTTTTGATGGTATTTGATCACCTCTGCGGTTTTTATTTTTTGCGCTATAAACGGAAAAAGACTGAAAATTTTGAAAAATAATGATATTTTCTACTTTTTGTTATAAAAAAAATCCAATAAACTAAATTTTAGTCATACATTTAGGCCAAAATGTATTCGGCCACATGTCTTTGGTAAAAAAAATGTCAATATGCGTATATTTATTGGTTTGCGCAAAAGTTATAGCGTCTACAAACTAGGGTACATTTTCTGTAATTTACACAGCTTTTAGTTTATGACTGCCTATGTCATTTCTTGAGGTGCTAAAATGGCAGGGCAGTACAAAACCCCCCCAAATGACCCCATTTTGGTAAGTAGACACCCCAAGGAAATTGCTGAGAGGCATGTTGAACCCATTGAATATTTATTTTTTTTGTCCCAAGTGATTGAAAAATGACAAAAAAAAAAAAAAATATTTACAAAAAGTTGTCACTAAATGATATATTGCTCACACAGGCCATGGGCCTATGTGGAATTGCACCCCAAAATACATTCAGCTGCTTCTCCTGAGTATGGGGATACCACATGTGTGGGACTTTTTGGGAGCCTAGCCACGTACGGGGCCCCGAAAACCAATCACCGCCTTCAGGATTTCTAAGGGTGTAAATTTTTGATTTCACTCTTCACTGCCTATCACAGTTTCGGAGGCCATGGAATGCCCAGGGGGCACAAAACCCACCAAAATGACCCCATTTTGGAAAGTAGACACCCCAAGCTATTTGCTGAGAGGCATATTGAGTCCATGGAATATTTTATATTTTGACACAAGTTGCGGGAAAGTGACACTTTTTTTTTTTTTTTTTTTTTTTCTTTCATAAAGTTGTCACTAAATGATATATTGCTCACACAGGCCATGGGCATATGTGGAATTGCATCCCAAAATACATTTAGCTGCTTCTCCTGAGTATGGGGATACCACATGTGTGGGACTTTTTGGGAGCCTAGCCGCGTACGGGACCCCGAAAACCAATCACTGCCTTCAGGATTTCTAAGGGTGAAAATTTTTGATTTCACTCTTTACTGCCTATCACAGTTTCGGAGGCCATGGAATGCCCAGGTGGCACAAAACCCCCCCAAATGACCCCATTTTGGAAAGTAGACACCCCAAGCTATTTGCTGAGAGGCATGGTGAGTATTTTGCAGCTCTCATTTGTTTTTGAAAATGAAGAAAGACAAGAAAAAACATTTTTTTTTTTCTTTTTTCAAATTTCAAAACTTTGTGACAAAAAGTGAGGTCTGCAAAATACTCACTATACCTCTCAGCAAATAGCTTGGGGTGTCTACTTTCCAAAATGGGGTCATTTGGGGGGGGGTTTGTGCCACCTGGGCATTCCATGGCCTCCGAAACTGTGATAGGCAGTGAAGAGTGAAATCAAAAATTCACGCCCTTAGAAAGCCTGAAGGCGGTGCTTGGTTTTCGGGGTTCCGTACGCGGTCAGGCTCCCAAAAAGTCTCACATGTGGTATCCCCATACTCAGGAGAAGCAGCAGAATGTATTTTGGGGTGTAATTTCACATATTTCCATGGCATGTTTGAGCAATATATCATTTAGTGACAACTTTGTGCAAAAAAAAAAAAAAAAATTGTCTCTTTCCCGCAACTTGTGTCGCAATATAAAATATTCCATGGACTCGACATGCCTCTCAGCAAATAGCTTGGGGTGTCTACTTTCCAAAATGGGGTCATTTGGGGGGGTTTTGAACTGTCCTGGCATTTTATGCACAACATTTAGAAGCTTATGTCACACATCACCCACTCTTCTAACCACTTGAAGACAAAGCCCTTTCTGACACTTATTGTTTACATGAAAAAGTTATTTTTTTTTGCAAAAAAATTACTTTGAACCCCCAAACATTATATATTTTTTTAAAGCAAATGCCCTACAGATTAAAATGGTGGGTGTTTCATTTTTTTTTTTCACACAGTAATTGCGCAGCGATTTTTCAAACGCATTTTTTGGGGAAAAAACACAATTTTTTAAATTTTAATGCACTAAAACACACTATATTGCCCAAATGTCTGATGAAATAAAAAAGATGATCTTAGGCCAAGTACTTGGATACCAAACATGACATGCTTTAAAATTGCGCACAAACGTGCAGTGGCAACAAAATGAATACATGTTTAAAAGCCTTCAAAAGCCTTTACAGGTTACCACTTTAGATTTACAGAGGAGGTCTACTGGAAAAATTACTGCCCTCGATCTGGCCTTCACGGTGATACCTCACATGCATGGTGCAATTGCTGTTTACGTTTGACGACAGACCGCCGCTTGCGTTCGCCTTAGCGCGAGAGCAGGGGGCGACAGGGGTGCTTTTTTTTTTTTTTTTTTTTTTGCTTTTTTTTTTTTTGCTTTTTTAATCTTACTTTTAAACTGTTCCTTTCATATTTTTTTTTTTTAATCATTTTTATTGTTATCTCGGGGAATGTAAATATCCCCTATCATAGCAATAGGTAGTGACAGGTACTCTTTTTTGAAAAAATTGTGGTCTATTAGACCCTAGATCTCTCCTCTGCCCTCAAAGCATCTGACCACACCAAGATCGGTGTGATAAAATGCATCCCCAATTTCCCAATGGCGCTATTTACATCCGGCGAAATCTAAGTCATGAAATGCTCGTAGCTTCTGGTTTCTTAGGCCATAGAGATGTTTGGAGCCACTCTGGTCTCTGATCAGCTCTATGGTCAGCTGGCTGAATCACCGGCTGCATTCTCAGGTTCCCTGTTGAGACAGGAGAGCCAGAGAAAAACACGGAAGACGGTGGGGGGGGGGGGCATTCCCTCCCACGGCTTGTAAAAGTAGTCTAGAGGCTAATTAGCCGCTAGGATTGCTTTTACATGAAAGCCGACCGCTGGCTGAAAAGAATGATACCAAGATGATACCTAAACCTGCAGGCATCATTCTGGTATAACCACTCAAAGTCGTGAATGGCGTACCTGAAGACAAAAAAATGGTTAACAATGGTTAACAATAAAGCACAGTAAACAGTAAAATATAAATAATTACATACCTGAAAAACAAACATGATAAAATATAATAACAATAACAATAACACATTGCAGAATAGAATACAGTAAAAAAGAGCAGAACAATAGAGAGCGAGAATAGAGAGAGAGAATAAAACGACAACTATTTTTTTTATTTCATATATATTTTTTTTTTTACACTTTTTTTGTAACTAACTTTTATAACTGTAACCGGTTCCAGGTTCGGGTCTCTCAAAATGCGATGGCATCTTGGGAGACCCTGTGAAAGTGTGCCTAGTATGTGCAATGCTGTACCCTACGCTAATACTCAACTAGTAATGGTAGCGTTCAAAACATTCACCAATGCAAAGACCAGGATTGTCAGGACAGGAGGGACAATAATAGCGGGTGTCACGCCTATATCCGCGCTTGCTGCAGACACAACATCTTTTTGGGGGGGGGGGGTTCGTTGGGTAGGGGTACTCGGGAGGACATAAAGAAAATGCCTCTCATGCAGCCGACTGCATTTGGTTGGGGATGTGAATGGGGAAGTACGGGCGCTGCAGAAGCGGTGGGTTCCCAATTAGGATTGGCGAATGCAGCAGGAAGGGCACTATGGGCACGACAGGCCTGTGTTTGTCTTTTTGGTGGCAGCGGGACACTACTTGTGCTTGCCACCTCACCAGCTTGAACTGCACTTATGGGACTCGCCACGTCACCAAGTGTTACTGCAGTGCTGGTTTGACTACGACCGGGGTGTACTAGGCCGCTGGGGCTTGCCAGTTCACCAAAACGCTACCAAAAAATCTGTTGGCGATCGCAGGGATCAGGCCTGACTTTGCGAACGCTGCAGTTATGCGTTTTAGTCTTTTGTAAGTGACAGTGATCGATCGATACTGCACTTGGCTGGGCTGGGCTGGGCTGGGCGGAGGGGCAAAACGCAGGTGCTAGCAGCTATCTGGGCTGATTCCTCTAACACTGCGTTTTTGGGAACCCTAAACTGCTGGGGACACTAGTATAGATCTGATCAGATCAGATATTGATCCGATCAGATACTATACCACTAAGGGAGGTGTACGGTGCGTGCGTGGGTGTTAGCGGTACTGGCGCTAACCTGACCCTGCCTGGGGCTGGTGCTTGCCAGTTCACCAAAATACTACCAAAAAAACTGTTAGCGATCGCAGGGATCAGGCCTGACTCTGCGAACGCTGCACTTATGCGTTTAGTCTTTTGTAAGTGACAGTGATCGATCGATACTGCACTTGGGTGGGCTGGGCGGAGGGGCAAAACGCAGGTGCTAGCAGGTATCTGGGCTGATCCCGCTAACACTGCGTTTTTGGGAACCCTAAACTGCTGGGGACGCTAGTATAGATCTGATCGGATCAGATATTGATGCGTTCAGATACTATACCACTAAGGGAGGCGTATGCTGCGTGCGTGGGTGTTAGCGGTACTGGCGCTAATCTGACGCTGCCTGGGGCGACGCATATCACCGCTGGGCGATCAGGGGGCTAAACCTTTATTCGGTAATAAACGGCGGGTGCCCTGACACTATAAAAAAATAAACAAACTAACCAGCGTCAACCGTAACGGTTATACGGTGATCAGTGGTGAAAGGGTTAACTAGGGGGCAATCAAGGGGTTAAAACATTTATTCGGTAGTATATGGGGGTCCCTGACGCTATAAAACGCTGACGGCGAACCTAAATATTTATGTCCCTAACTAGCGTCACCAGCGACACTAATACAGCGATCAGAAAAATGATCGCTTAGCGACACTGGTGACAGGGGGTGATCAAGGGGTTAAAACTTTATTAGGGGGGGTTAGGGGGGTACCCTAGACCTAAAGGGGGGTAACAGTAACTGTCCCAACACTGTAACTGTCACAAACTGACACTATGCAGTAATCAGAAAAAAAAAAAAAAAACTGCTGGTGTCAGTTTGTGACAGGGGGGGGGGTGATTGGGGGGGGATCGGGGGGCGATCGGGGGGGGGATCGGGGTGTTTTGTGTGCCTGGCATGTTCTACTGTGTGTGTGTAGTGTTGTGCACTCACATTGATGTCTTCTCTCCTCGGGCCGGAACGGAAATTACCGAGCCGAGGAGAGATGACATCATTTCCTTTGCTGCTGTTTAGCATACAGCAGCAAAGGAATGATTCGATTGGCCGGCGGCGATCGCGAGGGGGGGGCCCACGAACGGATGGTCTCCCCCTCACCACCGATCGCCGCTGGACAAAAGACGACCGCCTCGGGCACCGGGGGGGGGTCCGTTCGGACCCCCCACCTGCGGAAGGCAAATCACGTACCATGTACGTGATTTTGCCTGTCCGTGCCACTTTGCCGACGTACATCGGCGTGAGGCGGTCGTCAAGTGGTTAAAGCCGCAAGCAGTTTTAAATGACTTTTGTTCCTTTAAAAATGTCATTTTGTGCAGGGACTGTTCTAAGCACGGGAAACACGCGCCACTTTACAGGCATACTATAGACACCCTCAGGTACAATATTTAAAGTAATATTTTACTTTTTTTTTTTCACTTTAAGCATCATTAAAATCACTGGTCCCGAAAAAAACGGCCATTTTTAAAACTTTTTCTTGCATTGATACATGTCCCCTGGGGCAAGACCCGGGTCCCCAAACCCTTTTTAGGACAATAACTTGCATATTAGCCTTTAAAATTAGCACTTTTGATTTTGAACGTTCGAGTCCCATAGACTTTAATGGGGTTCAAAAGTTTGCGCAAACTTTCGGTCCGTTCGCAGGTTCTGATGCGAACCGAACCGGGGGTGTTCGGCTCATCCCTACTCAGGAGGGCTCTCTGCTGCAGAGTGGCTCTGGAGAGGTCCGGAAGTATTTTAATTGTAGCTCTGTCAAAGTTAACGTCCCCATGCTTTACGGAGAATGAGTTCCTTATGGGTATATCGGTAGAGCCAGCAAAGTACATCTAGAGGGCGATAAGGGTCTGAGGTTTTGGGACCAAGGGTTCTGTGGACTCAGTCCAACTCCAGAGGGGGATGCAACCCCCAAAATATCACGGAAGATGGTCCCCACTGTCTGCCAGATACTCCGTGCCAGTGGCTTCCGGGAGTCCCCACAGCCGCAGATTATTGCGCCGGCTGCGGTCCTCCATATCGTCTAAATGGAGCTGTAGGTCCACAGCCGTGGCAGCCTGAGTTACCTGGGTACGCTCCAGAGCTGTCACTCGGTGTTCAAGGGAGGTAAGAGAAGCCTCTAAAGTCTCCACTCGTACGGAGAGTGATTGTACCTCTGCCCTTACTTCCTGTATGTCGCGTCCATGGGCCTCCTCAATGCGGCTTACCGGAGCCTTGATGTCTGCCTTTGTAGGTAAAGCCTACAACATGGAGCGGAGGTCCTCCGGTAGGCTGCTCGTCTGTTGGGATGGTCCTGCCATGTCAGATTAGAAGGTGGCCAGAGTCCCTTGAGATAAGTCCTGCTCGGCGGACGGTGGTAGGGAGGTGAGTATAGAGGAAGAGTTGCCGTTCTCCATGTAATGGGCACGTGGGGATTCTGTAATGGCACCTGAAAAAGGCGCGCTGTGGGTCCTGAAAAAATCTCTGGATACCACTTCTTAAGGTGAGCTATCAGTTTCTGCGCGATGATGACCTGGTTGGTTAGCATGCCGATATAGCTGTGTTCATTAGTCGTCTAATTGCCAAGGTTGAGCCGGGGAAGCCATGAGCACATAGAGAAGACTCGGCCATGTCTAAGCTACGCCCCGCACCTTTCTTTTGTATTTTACTGTGTCAAGGCAGGTTTACTGCAGTATATGAAGTGCGTGAGTGCACTTTTATGGCAGTATATTAAAGTGCGTTAGTGCACTTTTACTGCTCTTTACTGAAATGCGTTAGTGCACTCTTTTACTGCCAGTATAATGAAGTGCGTTAGTGCAATTTTACTGAAGTATATCTGGTGTGTTAGTGCAGTTTTGAAGTGAAGTGCGTCTGTGTAGTGAGTCCTCAAGTAAAATTTCACCAAACAAACACCACTTTCCATTGATTAATGTGCATCCAGTTACACATTTCCTGTCTCCATTACATTTCGGCATGCAAAGGAGGTGGTGGACTGGCTTACTAAACCATCTTTATCCTCCTCATCCACTATCACCCAGACTACTGCCAGGGCCGCTTATTATGCCTCCATGTCCACAGCAACTCCTGCCATAGCCCCAGCATCATGCATGGAGTCGTCAGCTGAGTTATTTGAACACAGCGTTAGCCACTTGCACCTTGATGATGCGCAGGCATTACTTGATTTTGATGTCGGTTCTGGGGTTCAGGAGAGGGGAGAACACTGGTAAACAAATTGGCAGTCATGTTCCCCCAGCCGCAGAGAATTGCCAAGTTGGCTCCAGTGATGAGGATGACGACAATGAGGTCACTGAAGCGACCCAGATAGAGCAGAGGAGGAAAGTGAGGGTGAGGCACAACTCCAAAGAGCCAGCACGGAAGAGTAAAGAGCAGCAAACCTATTCAATCACACTGTGAAGCTCTGATCTCCCGGCCAACTTCCCATAGCTAAGCTGCCTGGGCCTTTAGCGCATGTGCAACTGATCGCACTGTTGGAGTTTGTAAACTTTGCCTCAAGCAGATCAAGTGTGGCAAAGACACCAGTCATTTGGGTACCACATGCTTGACAAAGCATTTAATCTCCCACTACTCAGCCCATTGACAAGAGCACCTGAAAGCACAAACGTGATGCAACTCTGCTCCTTCTCACCTTTCAGGTCTACCCCTCTATAGCTCATGACTTGTCAGCAGCCTCTACTAACAGGGAGGATGGAATAGTGGAGGATGTCACAAGTCCTTGCAGCACCTCTGACAGCAGCACACCACCAGCTGTATAGCAGGAAAAAAAATGCCTGGCACATGTTCCCAATTTGGTCGTGCAGCATTTCTTAAATAGATACCCAGGGGTTGGAAGATCTGATAAAAGCAGGCCAGAAAAGTATGTAGCCATTTCAGGCAGTCATACACAGCCAATGCTCAGTTGGCTGAAATTCACTGGGAATTCCACCTGCCCATAAACCTCCTCATTTGTGACATGCCTACCACGTGGAATTCAACTTTGGCAATACTGCAGCCGCTGTATACACAGAGGGTCACCAACAAGTACCTGTGTGAGTATGACACAACAAGAGACTCAGGGGGCTCAGGTTTTTTTTCCCCTACGCCTATGGCTGCTGATAAAGGATACATGCACTGTCTACATGCACTTTCTAAAGAGGCAACAAGGATGGTGAGCCGTGACAATGCATGTATCAATGACACAATCCCCTTTGTTTTCCTGCTGGAGCAGTCTCTGCGTGGCATTATGGACAGGGCACTCGAGGAAGGGGAGGACACCATTCTTGCAATGCCACAGAACACACAAGAGGAGATTCTAGGGATCTGCCCTGTGAGGAGGGACAGAGTCGGGGGAGCAGCTGCTCTCATGCACGGCTCCAGATCACGATGGGGCTCAGGTAAGTATGGGGTGGGATGTAATTTCTTTTTCGGTTGGAAAGTCTCTCTCAAGTGGCTGTTTAGCAGAATGGTGAAACATAATTTATTCGTCAACATACTACATGCAGGATTATCTGAACTCCACCCACAGAGGAAAAAGTTATGTCCCTAAAATGAAGTAAATTCCTGAGCATTTTATTTCATATGAATATCTCCATTCAGAATATTCAATGGATATGCTAATTAGGAAAACCGCGCTAGGGAACCTGAATAGAAAAACAAGATGGTAGCTGCACCAATAAAACAACAATATCAGTGTAAAATAATCCAATAATTTCTAAAAGGTGCGCTTACAGTCTGTATGCACAAGTGATGTGATTAAGTGAAAAAATGTGTATGAATAAATTAAACTTGCATGAAACAAAGTATAAAAAATAAAAAATTTATATATTGAAATGTATATGAAGTGTACACTATCGTGCCACGATAATTTTTTTATTTTTTAAACTTTGTTTCATGCAAGTTTAATTTATTCATACACATTTTTTCACTTAAGAATATTCAATGCATCTTTGTTTCCTCTACTTTCTTTTGTGATCAGTATCAAATGGCAAGTCTAAGTAGTGCCAAATGACTGCTTACCCCCCCCATCCCCCCCGTCCCTGTGTAGTGCAGTAAAGCCATGCCTTGTGTGCAGAAGCCTTGATTACCCCCAGAATAGCTTGATTCAAAATTATGATATTGTAAAGCAGCACAGGGAACAAAGTGTCACTTAGACCCCTTTCACACTGGGGCGGTTTGCAGGCGGTATTGCGCTAAAAATACCGCCTGCAAACCGCCCCTAAACAGCCTCCGCTGTTTGTTCAGTGTGAAGGCCCTAGGGCTTTCACACTGAAGCGGTGCGCAGGCAGGACAGTGAAAAAGTCCTGCAAACCGCTTTTTTGGAGCGGGGAAGGAGCGGTGTATTCACCATTCCTTCACCGCTCCTGCCCATTGAAATCAATGGGACAGCGCGGCTATACCGCGGCAATATAGCCACGCTGTACGAGGGATTTTAACCCTTTTTCGGCCGCCAGCGGGGGTTAAAACCGCACCGCTAGCGACCGAATACAGCTGCAAGAACGACGGTACAGCAGCGCTAAAAATAGCGCTGTTGTACCGCCGACGCCCCCATCGCCCCAGTGTGAAAGGGGCCTTATACTATTTGAAATGAATACTTTTTTTTTGTTTTTTTAAGCTTTCTTTGTGTTCAGTCTTCACTTTTTAGTTAAAACATTTGTAGCAGTAAGGAATAACACAATCTGATTAGTTGATTATACCACCACTTATGTATGACAAACAATGCTATTTGACTTAGAACAACTACATGCATACATTTCATTTGAAGTTGTTCAGATATTTCCTGTATTGTTTAAGGCAAAAATGACATTCTTTACCAGCCTTGCATAGGTAAACAAGTTTCTTTTACAAGGTATTTATATCATAAACAAATACCCTGTTACTATTTAAGACCTCCTAAGTCTATTTAGCATCATTAGATACTTATTGTATTGTTTATGGCCAAACTGCATTTTTTACCACACTTAAATAGAAAACATGTTAACCTTTGAAATGCTTTTTTAAATAAACAAGATCATCAACATTTAAAATCACCTTATGAATATTTAAGACCTCTTCAAGTCTATTTACCATATTTTAATTAACCACCTGCCAACCGCCCACAGTACCTTTACTGCGGGCAGTCAGAACAGGCAGGCTGGATCACATACCTGGACATCATCCAGCCTGCTAGGGGTTAGGGGATTACGGATTACCGTATGTAAAAAATAAATACAAAAAATGTAATTTCTTCATTTAAAAAAAAATTGGGACAAAATGTCCTGGCATTTTAAGGGCCTCAAGAAATAATATAGGTCAATAGTATATCAGAATTGATACATTTATAAATGAATCAATATACACTCACTGGGATTTTTTTTAACCAAAAACATGTAGCAGAATACATTTTGGCCTAAATTTATAAAGAAATTGGATTTTATTGAATATTGTTTTTTGTTTTTTATTGTCTTTTTTTTTTGCGATATGAATGAAAAGACAATAAAGAAAAAACAAAAAAACAAAAAAACAAAAAGAAGAAGTGGTGATCAAATGAGACCAAAAGAAAGCTCTATTTGTGAAAAAGAAAAAAAAAAAGTACAGTATTGCATGACGGTGCAATTGCCAGTTAAAGTATTCCCAGTGCTAAATAGCAAAAAATGCCCTAGTCATGAAGGGGTAAAACCTTCCAGAGCTGAAGTGGTTAACCAGTAGATTTATAAACAACCAGATTTGAAATGCCCCTGACTTTTCAAGTCTAAATTAGACAACCTGCATTTTGCAACGATTGCAGATTTGTAAATAACCCACTTTGAAATGCCCCCACATATGTTTAATTAGACAATCTGCATTTTATATACATAAACCGGTTGGCCCACAAATACAAAATGTAAGGTATAGTAAAGAGTCTTTACTTTATCATCATATTGCTGGATTCAATAAGCATCACTCGCTGGAAGAACCATGTTGCTCCAGAAATTTATTTGGATTGGAGGAGTTTGCGTTCCATACCTGTTGACGCACTCCTGTTTCCACAAGACTAATAGGGCTTACACACGGTCGGACTTTGTTCGGACATTCCGACAACAAAATCCTAGGATTTTTTCCGACGGATGTTGGCTCAAACTTGTTTTGTCTACACAAGGTCGCACAAAGTTGTCGGAAAATCCGATCGTTCTAAACGCGGTGACGTAAAACACGTACGTCGGGACTATAAACGGGGCAGGGGCCAATAGCTTTCATCTCTTTATTTATTCTGAGCATGCGTGGCCATTTGTCCATCGGATTTGTGTACACACGATCGGAATTTCCGACAACGGATTTTGTTGTCGGAAAATTTTATCTCCTGCTCTCCAACTTTGTGTGTCGGAAAATCCGATGGAAAATGTCCGATGGAGCCCACACACGGTCGGAATTTCCGACAACACGCTCCGATCGGACATTTTCCATCAGAAAATCCGACCGTGTGTACGGGGCATAAGGCTACTTTCACACTGAGGGGCTTTACAGGCGCTACAGTGCTAAAAATAGCACCTGTAAAGAGCCTCTCCTGTGTCTCCAGTTTGAAAGCCCAAGGGCTTTTACACTGGAGCGGTGCGCTTGCAGGACAGTCAAAAAAGTCCTGCAAGCCGCATCTTTGCAGCACTGTAGGAGCGGTGTATACACTGCTCCTAAAGCGCCCCTACCCATTGAAAACAATGGGGCGGCGCTGCCAAACCGTTTCAACCCTTTTTCGGCTGCTAGCGGGGGTTAAAAACGCCCGCTAGCGTTCCTTATAGCCCCCTAAAAAGTCGGTAAAGCGGCGCTAAAAATAGCACTGCTTTACCGCTGGCGCCCACCCACCCCAGTGTGAAAGTAGCCTAATAATCATAATAAATATTAGTCCTCATTCATTATATACAACAGTATGGAGCGTTGCACTGTCTAAGGCCCCTTTCCATACTGAGGTGCTTCTAAACTGCCAGTAAAACACTGAGCGCTTTTGAAGAGCTTTCTATTAATTTAAATGGAGAGGGGTGTTTTTTCACCGCCCTGCCAGCCAACAGCCCCAGTGTGAAAGAATTCATTTCGTAAGGTTTTCGTGAGCTTCTCAGGTGCTTTTTTTTAGCTTGAAAGCGCCTGAGAAGCACCTCAGTGTGAAAGGGGTCTTACGCTCTGCTGCTCATCACTGCCCAATTACACAGCTATCCTGTGCTGTTCGGTAGCTGAGAACGGCATCACGATTGTCACTTGGCTGGCCGCTTGCTTCTAAGGAAGGTGAAGCTATTAAGCTGCCTCTGCTTATAAGAATACAGAGGATCCCTAGAATCCCTTTAGATTTATGTACTTCTGTTGTGCTGGAACTGCACACAGGAAGAATAAAAAATATCCATTTAGCATAAATGATTCCATTCTGCCAAAAATGTTTTAAATTGTATAGTTAATTATTAGAGACCATGTCACCAGCCTATATTTTTTTTTAAGTAAAGCAGATACTCAGCAGGGACCTCCAGGTGCTTGCATGCCAGTTTTAAACCCCTATGAAATTCCTAAGGACATCAGTTAACATCAACCAGTTTCTATGATCACTGGATGTGTCCTGTCCCACTGCCTCTTTCCCTGTATTACTAGTCGATAAGGCTGCCAAAGACAGTGATGGGCCTCCAGTAAGGTGCACAAGGAGGTGGGCCAGAGGCAGCTACCAAGAAAAATTGTTTGTGTTTCCATAGCAAAGATCTCAGAGTTTTTGTGGCGCTTGAGCATGAAAACAATGGATCAAAGCTGATGTCCAGGCACCTAAAAGTGGCCCCTATTGAATAATTTATTAGGCAAACACACTTGCTTTTCCACTTGACCTCCAGAAGATTTATCCCCCTTCGTGACCAGGCCATTTTTTGTGACACGGCACTGCGTTACTTTAAGTGACAATTGTGCGGTTGTGCAAAACTGTATAAAGATAAACATTAATGCCGCGTATACACGAGCGGACTTTACGGCAGACTTTGTCCGCCGTACTTTTCAACGGACTTTCCGAATGAACGGACTTGCTTACACACGATCAACCAAAGTCTGATGGATTCGTACGTGATGACGTACGACCGGACTAAAACAAGGAAGTTCATAGCCAGTAGCCAATAGCTGCCCTAGCGTCGGTTTTTGTCCGTCGGACTAGCATACAGACGAGCGGATTTTCGACTGGACTCGAGTCAGTCGGACAGATTTGAAACAGGTTTCATTTCTAGGTCCGTCAAACTTTTCAGAAAAAAAAGTCCGCTGGAGCCCACACTCGATCAAACTGTCCGACGGACTCAGGTTCGCCGGACCAAGTATGCCGTAAAGTCCGGTCGTGTGTACACGGCATAAGTAATTTTTTCCCAAAAAATAGAGCTCTCTTTTGGTGGTATTTGATCACTTTTTTTTACTTTCTGCTATAAATCCAATAAAAATTTAGAAATCCAAATCTCTTCATAAATTTTAGGACAATATGTATTCCGCTACATTTTTTTGCAGAAAATAAAGCGTATATTGATTGTTTTACATGAACGATATAGAGTCTGCAAACTATGAGATATATTTATGGAATTTAATCTATTTTTTATACTAGTAATGGCTGCGATCAGCGGCTGCGATATTGCAACGGACAATTGGCCACTGACACTTGACACAGAAACCAGTGACACTAATAAAGTGATCAGTACTAAAAATATGCACTGTACTAATGACACTGACTGGGAAGGGGTTAAAAATCTAGGGCGATCAACGGGTTAACTGTGTGCAGAGCTAGTGTTTTAGTGTAAACAGTGTGGTGCTTTCACTAGACCAAGATGGATTCTAGTGCCTTTGCAGGAAAACAGAATCCATTCCTTCCCCCGTCAGAATGTCGATCTGCCTCGTTTACGTAGGCAGATCGTTCTGTGTGCATTACAATCGGTGGGTGCCAGAGGACATCGAGTGCCCGGCACCTGCAGATCTGTTTCTGCTGTAAATATTCACAGCAGGAGTGGCTCGCTGACGCGTGCCCACCTCCTGCATGTAGAAGTGCAGAATCATGTAGACATAGCAGTAAAATCTCTATTTGTGGACAGGAAGTGGTTAAAGTTGCTTTAACCCTTTCGCTGCTGACAGTGGGGGGTTTTTACACATATTGCTGGTGGCTGCAGCCACCGGGATTGTGTGTAAATCTGACATGCCGACTTCTGGCTGTCAGATGAAAACATTCTAATGCCTTCAGTGGCGCTGGATTGCTTTCAAACACCCCTGGTAATAAGAGAACCTATCACCAAAAGTCTTTTTTGTCCCATATGCAGTGAAAAAAAACAAAAAAAAGTTCTAATTGCAAAAAGTTACACCCAGCGTATAAAATCACCCCTGAAAAAATTTTTGGGAGGCCCTACCACTTCCACATATTGTATATATGCACGTCCGAATGTAAATGCACGTGCCGGGGGCAAAAAGTTGATTGCGGTACACGTTACATATTGCCACGCACGCGAGAGTGAGAGCAAATCTTCTAGCACCACACCTCCTCTTATGATAAACTGATTACCTACAGGGGGATTTTAAAGTGTCGCCTATAGAAACACAAACTGGGCACATACAAATTTAAGGTTTAACTTGTTCAGTATCTATTTACCGTACTTGGTGCAGCCAAGTAATTTTTTTTTTTTTTTAGTCGCCTGCTTTCTGGGGGGGGGGGGATCCCTATCCCATTTATGTGTGGAGAAATCTCTAGAAAAAGTACACAGGAGTTAAAAACTTTGCATAGTAAATAGTCATTACAATTTCATGTATACTCACTCTAAATGAAAGTTCCAAGTTTTCTCCTCCCCAAACTTCCATCCCCATGTCATAAGTTCCAAGGTATTCAAAATATTTCTTACTTACTGCAAACAATCCACCGGCCATGGTAGGAGATCTAGAATGAAATAGTTAATTTTACAGTAAATATCCGAAGCATGTTTAAAAATAAGATTTCAATATTAACATTTAACCACTTGCTTTCTAGGCACTTAAACCCCCCTCCTGCCCAGACCAATTTTTAGCTTCGGGCGCTGTCACACTTTGACAATTGCGCGGTCATGCTACACTGTACTCAAATGAAATTGTTATCATTTTCACACAAATTGAGCTTTATTTTGGTGGTATTTAATAGAGGTCGACCGATATGGGTTTTTCTCTGGCCGATGCCGATGCCGATATTTAGAAATCGCGGTGGCCGATGGCCGATATGTGATGCCGATTTTTTTGGGCCGATATATTTGGCCGATTTTTTTTTTTCTTTTTTCCCTTCATCTCATAAAATCTAACAGTTAGACCCCTTTCACACTGGGGCGTTTTTCAGGCACTTTTGGGCTAAAAATAGCGCCTGTAAAGTGGCTCCCCTGCAGTCTCAGTGTGATATCCCGAGTGCTGTCACACTGAGGCGATGCGCTGGTAGGATGTAAAAAAAAGTCCTGCAAACGTCATCTTTGGAGCGGTGTACACCTCTCCTCCACCACTCCTGCCCATTGAAATGAATGCGCACCGCTGCCGAAGCGCCTGCAAAGCGTTTTGGCAGCGGCGCTTCAGGGGCGCATTTAACCCCTTCTTCAGCCGCTAGCTGGGTTATAAGCGCCCTGCTAGCAGCCGAATAGCGCCTCTAAAATGACGGTAAAGCGCCGCTAAAACTAGCAGCGTTTTACCATCAACGCATGCCCGCTCCAGTGTGAGAGCAACCTTAAGTAATACAGAATTTTTTTTCATTTAAACATTAAACAAAACAAACCTCCAATCAGTTCACTTGTATGTATAATTTAGAAAACAAAAAAAAAAAAAACTATCTTAAATATTAAATACACAAAAACAGGTAATCAAAACTTTTGGACGAAAAAAAATGGGCTAACTTTACTGCTTAGGTTTTTTTTTTTAATTCATTACTGTATTTTTTTTTTTTTAAATTGCGTTTGAAAGACCGCTGCGCAAATACCGTGTGACATAAAATATTGCAACAACCACCATTTTATTCCCTAGGGTCTCTGCTAAAAAATATATATATAATGTTTGGGGGTTCTAAGTGATTTTCTAGCAGAAAATACAGGATTTTTACTTGTAAGCAACAAGTGTCAGAAAAGATTTAGTCTTTAAATGGTTAAACTGAGAACTTCTACACATGGAGTTCAGTCTATTGATAAAAAGAACCTGAAAGATACAAATGTATCTTCTTATCAGACTTGGCAGGCTGCCCAGAGGAGGGGAGAATCCTCTCTACAGATAACCTCGGGAAACTTGCATTAACTTCTATTACAGAAGTCATTTGCAAGTCACGGCTGAAGTTACAATCGGCCTTTTTTATCAGCACAATCGGCCGATGCCGATTAAGTAAAAAACGGCAAATATCGGCTGATATATCGGTCGACCTCTAGTATTTAATCACCACTGGGGTTCATAGTTTGTTATAAAATTTTGCATGTGTAATTTTTCTCCTTCATTGATATTCGCTGATGGAGGCTACACTGATGGGCACTGATAAGGCAGCACTGATGGATGTCACTGGTAGGTGGTATTGATAAGCAGCACTGGTGATGAGGCACTGATTGGTGACATTTATAGGTGGCACTGTGGGCACTGATAGGTGACACTGTGGGCACTAAGGGGCACTGGTAGGTGGCACAAGGTGGGCACTGGTAAGTGGCACAGAAGCCTCTGCAGAGGCTCTCCACGATCGGGACTGATGTCCCTCTCACAGCCGCCGGTGATCGGCTTTATTTCCTTCCTCATGCCACCAGTGTGAGGAGACAAAAATAGCCGATTACCGGCTCTTTTTACGTCACATGATCAGCTGTCATTGGCTGACAGCTGATCACGTGGTAATTGGTCAGGATCGACCCCTTACACCGATCTGTGATCAGCTGAGTCTCAGACTCGCTGATCACAGAACGCGCTGCGCGCATCCTGCAGCGGCCGCGTAGGCCGCTCGAGCACGGGAGGACGTCCATAAACGCCCTTCTGGCAAATTAGGTCTGCGCTATAGCTGTCTTTCGGCTATAGCGCAGAGGAGAAGTGGTTAGGCTACAATACACAATGGTGTAAATTCACTAACGCTTACCACATGCGATAAGCGTATCAGGTTACTCATTTGCATAAATTATTGCATGCAGTAAATTAACCCAAAAAAATAACGAATATGCGGTATTTCCTGAAAAAAAATGTGGCGGTAAATACCGCATAAAAAGCGGTATTCACAAATGGACCAGAGCGTTAAAAAGCATGTGATAATTACCACTAGGCTGTTTTTTGACAAATGGCTTTTTGCTAAGCAACGGGCCGGGAAGCGAGCCGCTGCGTCCTTAACAACCGATTTATCAGCTGCGACCATTAACCACCGGGCGAATTTCAGCACTCCTCTCCTACATGTAAAAATCACATTTTTTTGCTAGAAAATTACTCAGAACCCCCAAACATTATTAAAAAAAAAAATATATATATATATATATATATATTTTTTTTTTTTTTTTTTTAACAGAGACCCTAAGGAATAAAATGGCGGTCATTGCAACTTTTTTGTATAATGTGAAAGATGATGTTACACCGAGTAAATAAATACCTCACATGTCACGCTTTAAAATTGTGCACACTTGTGATATGGCGCCAAACTTCAGTACTTAAAAATCTTCATAGGCAACGCTTTAGGCCTCATATGCCCATGGGCGTTTTAAAAAACAAGCTGTAAAGCTAGTACTGACTCCAGAAAAAAAGCAGCGTTAAAAACGCGATTCTATCCGCATTTTGCATTGGCGTCAATGCGCATTTAGCCACGTTTCTATGTCTCTATTCAAAATCAATGGTTCCCTATGAGAGCCCGTTGATTTGAATAGAAGTTACCACGGAAGTTGGATCAAGATTAGCCGACTTGCGGTGCAACTTGTCACTTGTTTGCTGAGAATCTTGAAGGGGAACCCCACCAAAATGTAAAAATTTTTTTTTGCCTTAAGTCCCCCCCCCCCCCAAGATCCATACCAGACCCTTAGGTCTGGAAAGGACGAGCGAGTTCACCCCCCTCCTGGACCATACCAGGCCACATGTCCTCAATATGGGGATGGGTGCTTCGGGGCAGGGGGGGCCCTGAGCCCCCCACCCCAAAGCACCTTGTCCCCATGTTGTAGAGGACAAGGTCCTCTTCCCGACAACCCTGGTCGTTGGTCATCGGGGTCTGCGGGCGTGGGCTTATCAGAATCTGGAATTGTACCCCTACCCATTCACCTAGAAAGAAAAAAAAAAGTGTCAAAAATAAACACACTACACAGGTTTTTAAAGTATTTTATTAAGGCAGCTCTGGCTCTTTTCCCTCTTCTGGCGACGTCTTCTCCCTCTGCGCTGTCTTCTCCCTCTTTTGCTGGGTGTTCTCCCACTGTTGTTCTTCCAATGTTGACTCAACGTGATCTCCGTTATATATTGGCATGGGGCGGGGCCACCCGATGACATAATTTAGAGGCCACACCCCTTGTGACATCATTGCCCCGGGTGATGACGTCACAAGGGGTGTGGCCTTTAAGTTACATCATCGGGTGACCCCGTCCCATGCCAATATAAGTCATTGCACACGGCGGACCCAGCACTACACCAGGAGATCGCGTTGGGTCAACATCGGAAGAACAGAGGGAGAACACCCAGCAAAAGAGCAAGAAGACAGCAGAGAGAGAAGACAGCGCAGAGGAGAAGAACCAGAGAGGGGAGAAGGCCTGCCAGAGGGGGAAGACGTCACCAGAAGAGGGAGAAGAGCCAGAGCTGCCTGAATAAAATACTTTAAAAACCTGTGTAGTGTGTTTGACACTTTTTTTTTTAGGTGAATGGGTAGGGGTACGATGTACCCCATACTCATTCACTTAAGGTTAAAGGGGGCTTCCAGATTCCGATAAGCCCACGCCCGCAGACCCTGACAACCAACCAATGGCAAAGGTTGTAAGGAACATGGGGACAAGGTGCTTTAGGGTGGGGGGACAAGGTGCTTTGGGGTGGGGGGGGCAGGGCCCCCTGCCCCAAAGCACCCACCCCCCCATTTCAAGGGCATGTGGCCTGGTATGGTCCGGTCGCCCCCCCCTTTCCTGACCTTTTAGGCTGTGTGCTCAGATAAGGGTCTGGTATGGATCTTTGCGGGACAACACAACATTTTTTGGGCGTGGGGTGTTCCCCTTAAGATCTATACCAGACCGAAGGGTCTGGTATCGTCTTGGGGGGGAACTAACGCATTTTTTTTTACATTTTGGCGGGGTTCCCTTTCAAGATTCTCAGCACGCAAGTCGCACCGCAAGTCGGATCATCTTGATCCGACTTCTGGTGCGACTTTTATTCAAATCAATGGGCTCCCACAGGAAACCATTGATTTTGAATAGAGGCAGAGAAATGCCGGACAAGGCTTAATGCTGTGTATACAGCGTTAAGCCTTATTAAATCGCGTTTAACACCTTTTACCGACTTCTGGCGTTTTTACAGCTCTAGCGCTGGCGCCTCAGAATGCACTGGTCCTGGGGTTTTGTTTTGTTTTTTTTTAGCTTAAAAACGCCTATGCCACTTACATCTCCTAAATGCCTTGGTGAGCATAAGGCCATAGGCTAACATGGAGAGGCGTTTTTTTTTTTCTACAGGTTACATTTTTAGAGTTACAGAGGAGGTCTAGTGCTATAATTGTTGCTCTCGCTCTAACGTTTGCGGCGATACTCACATGTGTGGTTTGAACATTGTTTCCATATGCGGGGGCGATCTACGTATGCGTTCGCTTCGGCGTGCAAGCTCGCGGGGACGGGGGGGGCGCTTAAAATTAAATTTTTTGTTTTTTTCACTTTCCCTTTAAAAACAAAATTTTTGATAATTTTTATTCCTATTACAATAATGTAAATATCCCTTGTAATAGGTATGGTGCATGATCGGTCCTCTTTCTGGAGAGATGCGGGGTCTACGAGACCCCACATCTCTCCTCCAGGCTGGAAAGCATCAGAGCAAAAAAAAAAAAAAAAGAACTATCTGGCATTTTCCTGCAGTGTCCCCAACATTGTTTACTTACACCGGCCCCAGACATGACATCACAACCTTGTGCCCGGGCCTCCGAGAGTCGTAGAGATTGCCAGGGACCATCGGTGATCGACCAATGAACGAATGAAGGCATCTTTCAGATATCACCACTGAAACACCAGAACGTCATATGATGGCCAGTGGTCAGCAAGTGGTTAATAAGGTATGAAATAAAAAAAAAAAACCAAAAAAAAAAAAAAACAGCATGGGGTCCCCCTGATCCATACCAAGCATGTGGCAGGTCAGGAAAGGGGGAAAGAGGGGGGTTGGCATGAGCAACCCCCCCCCCAACCATACCGTCCCCCCTATGTGAATGAGTATCGGGTACATCATACCCCTACCCATTCACCAAATAAGTGTCACAAGGTAATAAAAAACACAGTTTTACAATTCTTTTATTAACCACTTGCTTGCTGGGCACTTAAACCCCCCTCCTATCCAGACCAATTTTCAGCTTTCAGTGCTCTCACACTTTGAATGACAATTACTTAGTCATGCAACTCTGTACCCAAATGATTTTTTTGTCATTTGTTTCATACAAATAGAGCTTTCTTTTGGTGGTATTTGATCTTGGTTTTTTATTTTTTGCGCTATAAATGAAAAAAGACCAAAAATAACGAATTTTTCTTCATTTCTGTGATAAAATTTTGCAAATTAGTAATTTTTCTTCATAAATTTTGGCCACAATTTATACTGCTACATATCTTTGGAAAAATAACCTAAAATTTGTGGAAATTATTTGGTCTGTGTGAGAGTCTACAAGCTATGGTGCAAATCATAAAAAAATTATCACATCTGATGTACTGGTGGCCCATCTCATTTCTTGAGACCCTAACAAGCCAGGAAAGTACAAATGCCCCCCAAATAACCCCCCTTTTGGAAAGTAGACATTTCAAGGTATTTAGTAAGGGGCATGGTGAGTTATTTGAAGTTGTAATTTTTTCCCACAATTCTTTAAAAAATTAAGATTTTGTTTTATTTATTTTTTCACAAAATTGTCATTGTGATAGCTTATTTCTCTCATATGGTATGTGTATACCACAAATGACACCCCAAAATACATTCTGCTACTCCTCCTGGGTATAGCGATACCACATTTTCACTGCCTGGCCACATACAGTGGCCCAAAATGCAGGGAGCACCATAATTATCACATTTCTCAACCACCTATTACACTTTTGAAGGCCCTGGAACACCAGGACAATGGAAACACCCACAAAATGACCCAATTTTGGAAAGCTAAACACCCCAACATATAATCTATGAGGCATAATTAGTCTTTTAAATGGTTCATTTTTTTCCAGAAGTTTTTGGAAAATGTGGAAAAAAAAATTAAAACAAATTTTTTTTACACAAAGTTGTCCGTTTTATAAGATATCTCCAACACATAGCATTTAGATAGCAAAAATTACACCCCAAAATACATTCTACTCCTCCTCCTGAGTGTGGTGATACCACATGTGTGAGACTTTTACACAGTCTGGCCACATACAGAGATCCAACATGCAAGGAACACCGTCAGGTGTTCCAGGGACACATAGCATGCAAATACCAAGAATTACACCCCAAAATACATTATGCTGAGCAAAGCGTAAACAAAAGATTACCTGTTGTTGTTGAATCTCATTTCCTGAGACCCTAACAAGCCAGGAAAGTACAAATGCCCCCCAAATAACCCCTTTTTGGAAAGTAGACATTTCAATGTATTTAGTTAGAGGCATGGTGAGTTATTTGCAAAATTGAGATTTCCCCCCCCCCCCACAAAATTGTCATTGTAATAGCTTATTTCTCTCACATGTCATGTGTATACCACAAATGACACCCCAAAATACATTCTGCTACTCCTCCTGAGTATTACAATACCACATGTGTGTGACTTTTTCACTGCCTGGCCACATACAGAGGCCCAACATGCAGGGAGCACCATCAGGTGTTCTAGGAGCATAAATTACACATCACATTTCTCAACCACCTATTACACTTTTGAAGGCCCTGGAGCACCGGGACAATGGAAACACCCACAAAATGACCCCATTTTGGAAAGCTTACACCCCAAGGTATAATCTATGAGGCATAATTAGTCTTTTGAATGGTTTATTTTTTTCCAGAAGTTTTTGGAAAATGTGGAAAAAAAATGAAAACATTTTTTTTTTTACACAAAGTTGTCCGTTTATAAGATATTTCCAACACATAGCAAAAATGACACCCCAAAATACATTCTGCTACTCCTCCTGAGTATGGCGATACCGCATGTGTGAGACTTCTACACAGCCTGGCCACATACAGAGATCCAACATGCAAGGAACACCGTCAGGTGTTCCAGGGACACATAGCATGCACATACCAAGAATTACACCCAAAAATACATTATGCTGAGCAAAGCATAAACAAATTATTACCTGTGGTTGTAGTAGCGCAGTTGTACACAGGAGGATAGCACTGGTCCAGGCAGCAGGCAGGGACTTGGTCAGCAGCGGCGAACACAATTGTCCAGGCAGCAAGCAGGGTTACTGTCCATATAAAGTCCAGGGTCAGTGCAGGCAGAGATATTGTCCGCAGTGCCAAAAATATTGGTCCTGGTAGTAGGCAGGTCCATGTGGTGTGGTCAGTGCGACAGGCAGAGGCATGACGGCAGCAAGTCCTACAGGCAGAAGTAGGGCCTCATTCAGGACAGAATTGGGACAGGGGTAGAGGCTTCTCCCACCCAAATCTCTTTGAAGCCTCAGAGTCTCCAGACCCTAATCTAGGATTGAGAAAACAAAAAAAAAATAGTTTTCTTCAGCCAGAAAAACAATTCTGGAGCCCCTCACATATGTGAGACCCCTGTGTTAATTCCCACTAGTCCAGTATCAGGGTACAAGATCAGTCCAAGAGGCAGGCAAATATCATGGTCAAACAGTCCAAGGTCAGTTCCAGATCAGGCAGATGTATGTACAGAATCGTTAGGCAGAAGCGTGGTCAAATAACAAGCCAGGGTCAGTTACAGAGCAGGCAGTGGCATAAGGGGTGTGAGGGTAAATTGCAGGAAAAGAGGCTTACGTTTACCATACTTCACTAATAATTTACTGAAGTATAGTAACGGCGAAACATTCACCTACGCAGAGGCCTGGTTCAGAAGGACATTGTGCACAATAAAAAGATGTCTCTTCTGAATCCTGCTCTGGTACACACCTTACATTTTTTTTGCCGTCGTTGGCCTGTTGGTTTGGGAGGGATTTGGCGTTCGGAGAGTAGACTTAGAACATCTGATCGGATATTTTCTGGTGGGCCATTCGGGAATATAAGGGCAGTGAAAACGTCCTCCTGGTAGCCAAGGAAGCATTTGGGGTTTTGGGTGGAGTTACGATAAATTACATATGAATTGTATAAGGCCAATTGAAAAAAATAAATTGCGACTTTTTTAAACCAATGGTATATCCGTCTTGTGGCAAGGTACGGTTCCAGCATCTGGTCATTCAAGTCGACTACCCCCATAAAAAAATTATAATCATAGATGCATTTAGGTTTTTGTATGGGGCCATTTCTTCTGGGGATTTCCATGAAGGTATCATTGTGGATAGAAGACAACATTTAGACATTCCTTTTGTCCCTCCACTTCATTGCCAAAATCTCCTTGTTTCGCAGACTTGCCGTTTCTCCTTTTCTCAATTTCTTATTGACCAGACTTTGAGGAAAGCCCTTCTGGTTCTTTTTTGTGGTACCACATGCAGGCGTCTTCTTCCGGTTAAGGTTGTGGAACAGGGGCAGAGATGTGTAGAAGTTGACTATATACAGTTGGTAGCCTTTCTCCAGTAGGGGTATATGAGGTCCCAAACAATTTTGCTGCTTGATTCCAAGTAGTCTGGGCAATTAGGGGAGTTGCAGCTGCAGCTGGGTGTCCTTCTCTTCGTATACTTTGAAGGCATATATGTAACCCGTGACTCGGCCACATAATTTGTATACCTTCACCCCGTAGCGGGCCCTTTTACAGGGAATATATTGTTTTATTTTAAGCCTGCCACTAAACTTAACAAGGGACTCATCCACACATATGTTTTGGTCCGGGGTAAACAGCTGGGGGAATACTGCAGAAAAATAATTTAAAAGCGGCCGAATTTTGAAAAGCCTGTCATAGTTTGGGTCATTTCGGGGAGGGCACTGGGTATTGTCATTGAAATGAAGAAACCTCATTATCACGAGGTATCTGTTTCTGGGCATTACCTTGGAGAATACTGGCATGTGGTGGATGGGGTGGGGTGGAGTGTTTTTTTTTGTGAGTCCCATATTGAATGTGAGCCCTAAAAAAACCTTCAACTCCTCCACCGTTAGGTCTCTCCACTCATAGGGACGGGCAGAGTAGGACGTTGGTTTATTCAAAATAAATTGCTGTGCATAAAGGTTGCAATGGGCCACAATATTTGATAGCATGTCCTCGGTAAAAATTAAATTAAAAAAATTTATTGGGGAAAAATTCTCCATGTCCACCTGGACTCCTGGCTGGGCAGTGAAAGGGGGAATGTTGGCTTCTCCTGAATCAGGAGGAAGCCACAAGGGGTTCTGCAGGGCATAGGGAAGGCTGGCATGGGTCCTTGGCCTTTCTTGCCGAGGCACTGCGGTGCTGGTGGATGGCACTGCGGTGCTGGTGGATGGCACTGCGGTGCCGGTGGATGGGACTGCCGTGCTGGTGGATGGCACTACGGCGCTGGTAGATGCCACTACGGTGCTGGTAGATGCCACTGCTTCCTCACCAGAACGCCTTCGATTGGCGGGCCGAATATCTTCCTCTTCTGAGTCACTCAGTGTTCCACTACTGAGGACTGGCTCATAATTTATGTCCGACTCAGAATCGGAGTCGGAAAGGGAATCCGAAAAAGAGAGCTCCCCGTTGCTCTTGTCGGCTTGGGACAGTATTTGGTACGCCTCCTCGGCGGAAAAGCTTCTTTTGGACATGGTTGCTAAGCCTGCACTGATGGGCACTGATGAGGCGGCACTGATGAGCACAGATGGGCACTGAGGTGGAACAGATGTGCACTGATGAGGTGGAACAGATGTGCACTGATGAGGTGGAACAGATGTGCACTGATGAGGTGGAACAGATGTGCAGATGTGCACTGATGAGGCGGCACAGGTGGGCACTGATGAGGCGGTACAGGTGAGCACTGATTAGGCGGCACAGGTGGGCACTGAGATGGCACAGATGTGCACTGATGAGGTAGCACAGATGTGCACTGATGAGGTGGCACAGCTGGGCACTGATGAGATGGCACAGATGGGGCGGCACAGATGGGCACTGATGAGGCGGCACAGATATGCGCTGATTGATTGCACAGATGTGCACTGAGGCAGCACAGATGGGCACTGATGAGGTGGCACAGGTGGGCACTGATGAGGTGGCACAGGTGGGCACTGATTGTGCAGATGGACACTGATCACCGCTGGGCAGACAGGTGGGCACTGTACTGATAGGGCACTGTAAAAACGTTTTTTTAACACTCACAGATCGCTGACAGTTTCTCTCTCTCCTCACACGCTCTCTGTGTGTGAGGAGAGAGAGCCGTCAATGAGAGATGATCTCAAATGTTTACGTTGGCTCATTGGCCATGGCGATCGTGCTGTTAATGGCCGCTGTAATTGGCCATTTACAGCGATCTGTGATTGGCTGTGTCCAAGGGGCACGGCCAACACAGAATTTTCGTGAGCGCGCACGGGGAGCGAGGAAAGGGGAGACCGTCATACGACGGCTTCCCGGGAATTGATATCCGCGCTGTAGCCGTCATTCGGCTACGGCCGGATGTCAGGTGGTAAAAAAAAAAATAGTGTCCCACAATGTAAATCTACCGTCAATCACGCAGCCCGCCCCCTTGTGACATCATGGACCGCTGCATGCTGGGCCAGTGACGTAGCCAGGTGGCTCCGCCCCTTACCTGTATAGGAAATATCAGACGGCGGAGCCTACAGTAGGCAGCCAGCCAGCCTCCACTGATGGCGGGAGCGTTTTTTTTTTTTTTCCAGGTCTGGCGGGCGGCGTGACGGTGGATTTTTGATTTTTTTAAATAAAAGAATTGTCAAAAACTGTCTGTTTTATTACCTTGTGACACTTTTTTGGTGAATGGGTAAGGGTATGATGTACCCGATACTCATTCTGAAAAGGGGGCTTCCAGATTCCAATTAGCCCCCCGTCTGCAAACCCCCACAACCACCGGGCACAGTTGTGGGGATGAGGCCCTTTTCTTCATCGACAAGGTTCTTTGGGGTGGGGGGGCAGAGCCTCCTGCCAAAAAGCACCCCTCCCATGTTCAGGAATGTGGCCTGGTATGGTTCAGGAGGAGGGGAGGGGCGCTTTTCCTGTCCTGCCGGTCTGCATGTCTGGATAAGGGCCTGGTATGGACTGGGGGGAGGGACACCACGTCTTTTGTTTTTTTCATACTTTTTAAATTGTCGGCTTGTTTTTTTTACAATCAGCTGACGAGTAATTGGCTGTTAAGGATGCGGCGGCCAGCTGCGGTATTCAACTACAAATTCTTACAGAATTGAACACTTGCACATTACCATAAGATTAGTCGTTATTTAACTCTTAGTGAATGGACCCTTATGACTCTTAGGTAGGGGTCGTTTTTCAATTAGTCTGAAGATGTGAGCTCCACCTTATCAAACATAAAACGATTTGGACTATAACAATTAGAGTGTGTGCGCATATGGACATAATCTCCAAACTTTAGGTCAGGGGTGCCCAACCGCCGGCCTGCGGTGCCCCCCGATATGGCGGCCACCGCCTGCTCTGGGATGGCTGGGCGGCAAGCCCAGATCGCAGGTTCCTGACCCGCCATCCCCGAGCATCAGTGTGAAGAATGGAGCCAGCGCTAGAGGAAGCAGAGCTGATGCTTCCTGTATAGTGCCGACTCCTGTCACAGGTGAAGTGATACCAAATGTACTCTGCCTGTGACAGAAGCAATACAGGAAGCATGGGCTCTGCTCTCTACTGCAGCCGCATGCTTCCTCCAGCGCTGGGTTCTGTCACACTAATGCTCGGGATGGTGGGTTGGGAACCAGACAGCAATACCCACCAACATTACCAACCAGCAGTACCCGCCCTGGAGGACAGCCAGCAGCAGCCACCAGTCATACCCGCCTGGGGGACAGCAACAGCCAGCAATACCTGCAGGAATTCTGAGGAAGATGTGAAGATTGAGGTCAGTTGAGGTTTAGGTAAACCGCAGTGCATCAGTGTGAAAGCAGCCTTAGACCCCCACACACACACACACACACACACACTATTAGATTTTCTGCAGATTTTTGCAGGCCCATGCACTACATAGTTTTGGTAAATCTGAAGACAAAATCTGCAGAAAATCTAAGTGTGTATGGGGTCTAAGGCCCCTTTAACGTGATTAGTCCGATCGGGTCCACCTGTATTTTTAAGGTGGACCCAATTGGACCCTCCATTCACCTCTAGAGCGGCTGACGTAAACGGACTTGCGTCGTTTACACCCACCTATCCCCAATCCGATTAACTTAAAAAAAACCCAGAAGTGATCTGTCCCCTTCTCTCTGGGCAGATTGGATCAGAAGGCCCATAGAGCACCCCTGCCTTAAGCTGACCAAATGGATCAGTCACAATACATTTTTCCAGCCGTTCTCATTTATTAACATGAAAAAAAGATCAGCACGAATGCATCTGCAAAAGGTGAGAAAAAAAAAACATGCAGTAATCAAATGGAGCCGCCATTTACCAAAAATAAAATGTGGAAGCCAGATTTTCTGCCCAGTTTTCTATGGCTCTAGTTCAAGTGCCAGTTTTGTTAGAACCTCAGTCATTGCTTAGACTTGCATAGGCTGAAGTAAAAAAAAACGTACAAATGGATACAAAAAATGACCTAGTATACAAAAAATGCAAATATACAAATTAAACACCACCACAATACTCTCACGGGAGGACTTTTAATCTTTAAGGCCTCGTGCACACTGGCATACAAAATGCAGCTTATACAGGCCTTTGGCGTTTTTTCTTCAGCCGGTATAAGCAACTCTATGTTAGCCAATTTGTTCATGCACAATTGGACATTTATATATTATGCATATATGCAGTGGAGAGTTTTCAGACTAAAAAAAAAAAAAAAAAACATCACAAGTGTGTTGTTGAGAGGAGTTTTCAGTCAGAAAAACACTTTACACACATAAATGTGCATGGACGTGCCTAACTGCATAAATGCGGAATTTAGGAGCAGAGGGGAAAGTTTTGGAAAATAGCTTATAAAAAGCATATGCCCATAAACACTCAAACACCTGTGCAATATGAGCCACTATGGAGTGTGGAGTGTTTTCTGTCGCTTTCTTCTGCCAGAGGTTCTGCCATTTTTTTCAGCCGCCTAGTGTGCATGTGCATGGCACCCAAATAGGAAAGCCCTAAAATGTAATCAGTATGTAAACACAACAGCCGAGATTGGAGAACACGCAAGACTGGATATTATTTCTTTTTACTAACTGGTGATATGGCTTCTTACTCATTCTCTGGATTTGTGACACTGAGCCAACTAGATTTAAAAGTGATTAAGGAAAAAACAAAACACAGCTATAATTACAGTAAAGACCACAATGACTGTACAATTAACCTAATGAGTTATTACTCATCAAACATTGTAGTACTGAAATAATCCTTGAAAAGGAGTGGTATCTCTATGAGCAAATAGCCTGAACGTAATTGTTTGGACAACTCAGCATTTGGCAATATAACCGCTAAAACTGGAAGGGTGACTTTCAGAATAATTTTAACCTAATTTAATCCTTTACAACCAATGAATCATCAGCCGTCAGCAGGGTTCCCCGCTAAAAGCTGAATGTAAAAAAAAAAAATAAGTAAAAATTGACGGCAAAAAAAGCAAAAGAAACGGAGTGGGGTTCCCCCCAGGTCCATACCAAGCCCTTCAGGGCGCCCCCCCCCCCACTCCAAAGTTTAAAAAAAAAAAAAAAGAAGAAAAAGGCAAGGGGTCCCCCCCAAATTTCATACCTTTACCCTTATCCGAGCATGCCGCCTGGCAGGTCAGGAAAATAAAGGGGACAAGCGAGCGCCCGACCCCCCCCTCGTGAATCATTCCAGGCCCCAAGCCCTGAACATGGGGGGGTGGGTGCTGAAGACACTAACATATAAGACATCAACAGAACAAGAGCGGGTAAGCGGCGGGGAATAGACGGCGATGGGAATAGACGGTGACAGGAAGAGGCGGCTCGAGGAGAAGATGATGGGAAGAGACGGCTAGAGAAGACAGAGCCATTAATAAATGGAATTGTCAAAAACCGGCTCGTGTTTTTATTACATTTCACTGCTTTTTTGAATGGGTAGGGGTACGAAATACCCAATACTCATTCACAGAGGGGGGGGCCGGGATCTGGGGGTCCCTTCTTAAAGGGGGGCTTCCAGATAGAGATAAGCCTTCTGCCCGCAGACCCCAACAACCACTGGCTAGGGTTGTTGGGAAGAGGCCCTTGCCCTCATCAACTAATCCATACTAGACCTGAAGTGCATGCTATTGACCTGGGGGGAATTTTTTTGCTGGAAATTGTTTGTTTTGGTTTTTTTTTTACATTCAGAGGGGAACCCCGCTGACAGCCAATGACTCATCAGTTGCTAAGTACACGGCTGCCGGCTTCCCAGGCATCTCCTTAGCAACCAGCTATATACAGTGCGTTTAACCGCTTGACATCCGGGCCATAGCCAAATGACGGCTACAGCGTGGATCTCAATTCCCGGGAGGCCGTCATATGACGGCCTCCCCTTTCCTCGCTCTCCGTGCACGCTAACACAGCGGCCATTTACATCACGATCGCTGTGGCCAATGAGCAATGATCTCAAATGTAAACATATGAGATCATCTTTCATATCCGGCTCTCTCTCCTCACACAGAGACCGCATGTGAGGAGAGAGAGCATCTGACAGTGATCTGTGAGTGTTAAACATAATACAGTTCAAACAGTGCCAACAGTGCCCAAACAGTGTCTATCAGTACAGTGCCCACCTGTGCCACCTCATCAGTGCCCACCTGTGCCAATCAGTGCCCACCTGTGCCAATCAGTGCCCATCTGTGCCGTCTCATCAGTGCCCACCTGTGCCAATCAGTGCCGCCTCATCAGTGCCCATCCGTGCCGCCTCATCAGTGCCCATCCGTGCCGCCTCATCAGTGCCCATCCGTGCCACCTCGGTGCCGCCTCATCAATGCCCATCAGTGCAGGCTTAGCACACACCTGTGTAGTCGCATCACCACCTGAAACCATGTCCAAAATATGCGAGGAGGCGTACCAAATTCTTTCCCAGGCCGACGAGAGCAACAGGGAGCTCTCTTTTTCGGATTCCCTTTCCGACTCCGATTCTGAGTCGGACGTAAATTATGAGCCAGCCCTCAGTAGTGGAACACTGAGTGACTCAGAAGAGCTAGATATTCGGCCCACCAAACAAAGGCGTTCTGGTGAGGAGGCAGTGGCATCCACCAGCACCGCAGTACCTTGGCAAGAAAGGCCAGAGACCCATGCCAGCCTTCCCAATGCACTTCAGAACCCCTTGTGGCTTCCTCCTAATTCAGGAGAAGCCAACATTCCCCCTTTCACTACCCAGCCAGGAGTCCATGTAGACACAGGGAATTTTTCCTAAATCAATTTTTTTTTATTTAATTTTTCCCGAGGACATGCTATCGACAATTGTGGCCCAGTGCAACCTTTATGCACAGCAATTCATTTTAAATAATCCAACGTCCTACTATGCCCGTCCCTACGAATGGAGAGACCTAACGGTGGAGGAGTTGAAGGTTTTTTTAGGCCTCACATTTTGTATGGGACTCACCAAAAAAAAACACTGATGTCCTATTGGTCAACCCACCCCATCCACCACATGCCAATCTTCTCCAAGATAATGCCCAGAACCAGATACCTCATGATAATAAAGGTTCCTTCATTTCAATAATATCCAGTGCCCTCCCCGAAATGACCCAAATTATGACAGACTTTTCAAAATTCGGCCACTTCTAAATTATTTTTCTGAAGTATTCCCCTAGCTGTTTACCCCGGACCAACACATATGTGTGGATGAGTCCCTTGTTAAATTTAGTAGCAGGCTTAAAATCAAACAATTTATTCCCAGAAAAAGGGCCCGCTATGGGGTGAAGGTATACAAATTATGTGACAGAGTCACAGGGTACAGATATGCCTTCAAAGTGTGCGAAGGAAAGGACACCCAGCTGCAACCCCCTAATTTCTCAGACTACTTGGGATCAAGCGGGAAAATTGTTTGGGACCTCATATACCCCCTACTGGAGAAAGGCTACCACCTGTATGTAGACAACTTCTACACATCTCTGCCCCTGTTCCACAACCTTCACCGAAAGAAGATGCCAGCATGTAGCAGCATAAAAAAGAACCGGAGGGGCTTTCCTCAAAGTCTTGTCAATAAGAAGTTGAGAAAAGGAGAAACGGCAAGTCTGCGAAACAAGGAGATTTTGGCAATGAAGTGGAGGGACAAAAGGGATGTCTACATGTTGTCTTCGATCCACAATGACACCTTCGTGGAAATCCCCAGAAGGAATGGCTCCATACAAAAACCAAAATGCATCTATGATTATAATTTGTTCATGGGGGGAGTCGACTTCAATGACCAAATGGTGGAACCATACCTTGTCACAAGACGGACATACCATTGTTATAAAAAGTCGCAATTAATTTTTTTCAATTGGCCATATACAACTCGTATGTAATTTACCTCAACTCCACCCAAAACCCCAAACGCTTCCTTGGCTACCAGGAGGAAGCTTTTACTGCCCTTATATTCCTGAACAGCCCATCAGAAAATATCCGATCAGATGTTCTTAGTCGACTCCCCGAGCGCCACTTTCCCGATAAAATCCCCCCCAAACCAACAGGCCAACGACGTAAAAAAAAACGTAAGGTGTGTACCGGAGCAGGAGTCAGAGACACATCTTTTTATTGTGCACAATGTCCATCCCAACCAGGCCTCTGCATAGGTGAATGTTTTTGCCGTTACCATACTTCAAAAAATTATTAGTGAAGTATAGTAAACGTAATCCTCAGTTCCTGCCTTCACACACCTTCACACCCCTTATGTCACTGCCTGCTCTGTAACTGACCCTGGACTGTTAATCCACCACGCTTCTGCCTAACGATTCTGTACATACCTCTGCCTGATCTGGAACTGACCTTGGACTGCTTGACCATGTTTTTTGCCTGCCTCATGGACTGATCTTGTACCCTGCTACTGGACTAGTGGGATTCAACACAGGGGTCTCAGATGTGAGGGGCTCCAGATTTGTTTTTCTGGATGAAGAAAACATTTTTTTTTGTTTTCTCAATCCTAGATTAGGGTCTGGAGACTCAGACTTCAAAAGAGATTTGGGTGGGAGAAGCCTCTACCCCTGTCCCCATTCTGTCCTGAACGAAGCCCTACTTCTGCCTGCAGGACTTACTGCCATTATGTCTCTGCCTGTCGCACTGACCACACCACATGTTCCTGCCTACTACCAGGACCAATATTTTTGGCACTTCTGACAATATCTCTGCGTGCACTGACCCTGGACTTTATATGGACAGTATCCCTGCCCGCTGCCTGGACAATTGTGTTTGCCGTTGCTGACCAAGTCCCTGCCTGCTGCCTGGACCAGTGCTATCCTCCTGTGTACAACTGCGCTACTACAACAACAGGTAATCTTTTGTTTACGCTTTGCTCAGCATAATGTATTTTGGGGTGTAATTCTTGGTATTTGCATGCTATGTGTCCCTGACGGTGTTCCTTGCATGTTGGATCTCTGTATGTGGCCAGACTGTGTAAAAGTCTCACACATGTGGTATCGCCACACTCAGGAGTAGTAGAATATATTTTGGGGTGTAATTTTTGCTATCTAAATGCTATGTGTTGGAGATATCTAATAAAACTGACAACTTTGTGTAAAAAAAAATTTGTTTTAATTTTTTTTCCACATTTTCCAAAAACTTCTGGAAAAAAATGAACCATTTAAAAGACTAATTATGCCTCATAGATTATACGTTGGGGTGTTAGCTTTCCAAAATTGGGACATTTTGTGGGTGTTTCCATTGTCCTGGTGCTCCAGGGCCTTCAAAAGTGTAATAGGTGGTTGAGAAATGTGATAATTATGTGTGTAATTTATGCTCCTAGATGGCTTTTTAGAACACCTGATGGTGCTCCCTGCATTTTGGGCCACTGTATGTGGCCAGGCAGTGAAAAAGTCCCACACATGTGGTATCGCTATACCCAGGAGGAGTAGCAGAATGTATTTTGGGGTGTCATTTGTGGTATACACATACCATATGAGAGAAATAAGCTATCACAATGACAATTTTGTGAAACAATAAATAAAACAAAATCTTAATTTTTTAAAGAATTGTGGGAAAAAATTACAACTTCAAATAACTCACCACGCCCCTTACTAAATACCTTGAAATGTCTACTTTCCAAAAGGGGGGTTATTTGGGGGGCATTTGTACTTTCCTGGCTTGTTAGGGTCTCAAGAAATGAGATGGGCCACCAGTACATCAGATGTGATAATTTTTTATGATTTGCACCATAGCTTGTAGACTCAAACTTTCACACAGACCAAATAATTTCCACTAATTTTTTGGTTATTTTTACCAAAGATATGTAGCAGTATATATTGTGGCCAAAATTTATGAAGAAAAATTACTAATTTGAAAAATTTTATTACGGGGGGGCAGGAGGCGGAGCCTAGCAGAGCAGACATGCATTGTTAGAGCTCCACACCGCTGAGGAGAGAAGAGAAGGACAAAGCGGAGCCTGCAGGCTCAAAAGGTATCCATTTGAAGCTTTTTGCCCCAGGGAACAAGCTGTGAAAGTTTGGGCAGGAGATATGGTACTGGGAGGAAACCGTGGCAGAAATAAAAATCACCTCACAAAGAGCTCACAGGCACTCACTGCAGCTGAAGCAGCTCCAGTCACCTCACAAGATACAGCATCAGGGCGCTCTCACAGACAGAAAATGTCACAGCAAGACTCTCCATTTGAGTCAGATACAGAACAAATCATCTCACAAACTTCTCCACAAGCCTCCTCAGTATCCCCAGAAATATTATTACAATTTGAAAAGATGCTTCATAAGGCTTTAAAACAAACCTCAGACAAAATAACAAAAAGCCTAACCAAAGAAATAAGAGAGCTGGGAAACCGCACCGCAGCCTTAGAAATAAAAATGGATGAAATTGAAATTACAACCCAAGAAAATATAACAGAATTGGAACAATTAAAAAAAGAGAATTTAATACTTCAAACTAAGCTCGAAGATTACGAAAATAGAGCCAGACGTTCAAACTTGCGCATAAGGGGAATACCTGAAACTGTGACAGACCTGCAATCTACTATTAATGCTCTATTACAAGAACTAAAGCCAGATATCCCTATTGAACGTTTAGAACTGGACAGAGTACACAGAGCCCTCACAGCCAAAAAGAAAGATGGACCCCCACGTGATATAATCACAAAATTTCATTATTACAGAACGAAAGAACAAATACTAATTGCTGCAAGAGAAAAAAAGGAACTTAATTTTCAAGGACACAATTATCAAATTTTTGCTGACCTATCCCAACTTACTATTACTAAAAGACGATCCATGAAACCCCAACTAATGGAACTGCAACGCCACAACATTATGTATCAATGGGGCTTCCCCTTTTCAGTCAGATTTAACTACCAAGGTACAATTTACAGAAGCAGATCAGCAGATGAACTACAACAAACCCTTTTAAAATTAAATCTGACAGAACCCACAAGCAGCAACTCTCCCACACGCAGAAGAATGGCATCATCTTCACCTTCAGGCAGCACCCAGAAAATTTCAGAACAAAATGGGAATCATCATTCTCACAAAAGAGGCCGTTATGCCACATCATCCATGGACCAAGAAGATTCAATGGACTGACATCCTAATTCCTGATATCTCTTCATTTATTATACTAAGAGATGGTTCTCTATAAAAAAACGTATATTTATAACTGAATGTAACTGCATTCTGATAGTCACACACTGTGTGGGATCATGTTACATTCCAGTTATATTTCTTATTACTTCTGATTCATATAGCCTTAGGATATATAAGTGAAATAAGGAAATTCTTGTTCAGTTATATATTATCAGGTAATAACAATAGATTTATTACTTTTTAGGACAAATATGTTCAATAATCCAGAAGTAATGGAAGCTTTTTCTTTCTTTTCTTAAAGCAAATATATTATTACCTAACTAGTCCCTAGAATTATGTTTTTGTTGATTCTAATCTGAAGCAATACAACCTCAATTTTATGAGTTAACATATCTAAACAGTTGCATATGAATAAAATATGTAATTGTTTACTCTAAAAGGGTTAAAATCCCAAAATAATTCAAACTATCTTCATCAATACCAAAGTTATTAACAGTACCTTTCTAACTGAATTATTTAGCCTAGGGCAAGACTAACCATATACAACCACCCTGGAATAAATAATTTCAACAAAAACTATATTCTGCACTCCAATTAATGAAACATCATTTTGATGTCTTTTGACATAGCACTTCTCTCCTGTAAGCGGAAGATCCGTGTACCCCCATTAGCCCTCCTCATTCTCCCAATCATATTATGTGGGAGTGTGACGAAGGCACTTATTCCCCTGAGAGAGATATTTACTCTCTTTCACGGGTAAATTGTGATTACTTGCAAAAAATAATTTATACAATGTATCATTTAATCTCATATGTTTTTTGTTTACTCTTTACTCCAGAATTCACTGGTTTCTTTTCTATCTATTCATCTCTTCAGTCCACACAGGTTGATCTGCGCAGTCAGCTCTGCATAACAAAAAGTAAGTCAAAACTATTTGATCTATTGCCATGGCACCACTGAATATACTTTCCCTGAATGTTCAGGGAATAAATGTCCCTCAAAAAAGGACCAAAGCCTTCCGTACTTTCCATAACAAGAAGGCTCACATAGTATGCCTCCAAGAAACACACTTCACCAAAGATTCTACTCCAAAATATATTTCTCCTTTTTATCAACAAATTTACACGGCTTCTGCCTGTACCAAGCAAAGGGGAACTCTAATTGCATTTCACCGATCCACACCATTCACCTTATCATCAGAAATTAAAGACCCAGAAGGTAGATACCTGATACTCATGGGTTATATAATGGATACAGCAATCACGGTGATTTCCTACTACGCTCCTAACAAACAACCTACACCATTCCTCTCACATATATTACAAGTGATTAATACACACAAAATAGGAACAGTGATAATGTGTGGGGATTCAAACCAGGTCCTTCTCCCATTTCTAGATAAATCACCTTTTACACCATCCAAAATAACCTCTAGATTACCTTTTTCTCAACTTCTTTCCAAATACAATCTGGTAGATTCATGGAGAGAAAGTAACCCAATGAAAAAGAAATTCACTTATTTCTCGCACCCTCATCAAACCTTCACCAGAATAGATCATATTTTTCTAACAATCGGAATGATACCAGAAATTATTGCATCAGATATAATTCCGATTCCGTGGTCTGACCATAATGCAGTATACACTACTATAGCCTCAGCCTTACCAAAAGCGCATGACCCAACGTGGTACTTACCGGACATAATGCTCAAACACCCACTACATCAGGTGGCCATTGAACAAGCTTTAAAGGAATACATATCAATTAATAATACAACAGACATCTCCCCAATAACACTGTGGGAAGCTCATAAGCCTGTCTTGCGTGGTACAATACAAAGACAAATGGCACTATTTAAACGGGAACGCAAAAATCTAGCAAAAAAACTAGAACTCAATTTTAATGCAGCCTACATATCATTTCAAGATAATCCATCTCAGAGTACAAAATCTCATCTGGAAAAATCTAGATTGGAATACGATCTATTTCTCACTGAGTCAGTTGATAAATCCCTCAAACGCTCCAAACACAATTTCTACATGAATACAAACAAACCAGGTACATATTTGGCTCGGGCATTAAATTCAACTAACAAATCTTTCAAACCAATACGTTTGAAATTATCAAAAAATGTTTACACTTGTAATCCAGTTAAAATAGTCCATAAATTTCACTCACATCTCGCAACTTTATACAAGACAAACATAGAATTTAATCCTACAGAAGCTGAATCCTTCTTCTCAAAAATAAACTTACCTGAGTTATCTCAGAATCAAAAAAGCAGTTTGGATGAGCCTATAACTATAGATGAAGTTGCTAACGCCATAAAAGACCTAAAACTTAACAAAAGACCAGGCCCAGACGGCTACTCCGCTTTATACTATAAAACATTCTCAGAAATACTCTCTCCCATTCTCACTGAAACTTTTAACAAACTTCTAGATGGACATTCTTTTCGGCAAGAAACACTAATGGCAATTGTTTGTATGATCCCAAAACCCCTTTCTGATGATACTTCCTGTGTGAATTATCGGCCTCTCTGTTAAACCTCGATATTAAATTATTAGCAAAAATAATAGCAAAACGCCTCAATAGCATTATAGGAAAATTAATACATAGAGATCAAGTAGGCTTCATGCCAAATAGACAGGCAGGCGATAATATACGCAGGGCAGTGTTATTGGCACATATTGCTAAAAAACGGAAAATTCCTTTATGTTTTCTATCTCTCGATATTAAGAGGGCATTTGACACAGTATCCTGGCAATATATGCAATATTCATTACAAAAATGGGGTTTTGGACCCCACTTTTTAACATGGATCAAAGCATTATATAATAAACCCAAAGCCTATATAAAATATGCTGGATACAAATCTGAAGCCTTTAATATCGAAAGAGGTACCCGACAGGGTTGCCCATTATCTCCCTTATTATTTGCCCTTATACTCGAACCCATGGCCCAATACATCAGAACAAACCAAACTATAACTGGCATTGAAGTAGGAGGTATTACACACAAATTATGTATATTTGCAGACGATATATTACTTTTTCTATCATCACCACAGGTCTCTGGTCCTAACTTAATACCAGCTCTTGATGGATTTGCAGCCCTATCCGGCCTTATGATTAATCCTAAGAAATGCCTAGTGCTTAATATTTCACTCACAAACATGGAATTGATCCCGGCTAAGGCTGCACTCCCATTCACATGGGCAGAAAAATCAATCCCATATCTTGGAATTCATTTAACAGCATCTCATTCTGACTTATTCTCAACCAATTATCCTCCTGTATTAAGACAGATCACAAATCTAATAAAACAATGGTCGCAACTTCCTTTATCCTGGATAGGGAAAATTAATGCAATCAAAATGACTATTCTACCCAAATTGCTTTATCTATTCAGAGTCCTCCCTATTCCAATTCCTTCCTATTTTTTGAGAATAGTACAAAAAAGAGCAACTTCGTTTATATGGGGCTCTTCTAAACCACGTATACCTATACACACACTACATCTTCCCAAAAATAAAGGAGGCCTGGGATACCCTAATTTTACTAACTACTACAGAGCAGCACATTTGGCCAGTCTGTCCAAATACCATGCAAAACAGGAAATCCCATTATGGGTATTTATAGAGGCTTCAGAAAATGACCCTCTATTAATATCAAACTTATTATGGCTTGATCCTAAAGACCGCTTTAAAATTCATAATCCCATAACTAAACACTTCTTATCTCTCTGGGATAAACTAAAAACCAAATATCAGTTACAATCTCCACACAATCCTCTCCTTTCTTTTATCAGAAATCCGGCCTTTTATCCGGCATGGATCTACCCAAATTCTTTTAAAGCTTGGACAACATCAGGCATTCAGACACTAAATGACTTCATAGCATCTAAATCATTCCTTTCATTCCCATCGCTTAGAGAAAAATATGATCTACCAAACTCTGAGATATTTAGATATCTCCAAATCAAAAATTTCTATACACCATTCCTAAAGGGGGATACACCATTATCCCAATTATCCATTTTTGAATCAATCTGTACAAAAGATCCATTTGCTAAAGGTACAATTTCATCACTTTATAATCAATTATATGGAGTAGCAAATCTTAATAGACCCTCTTACGTTCAGAGGTGGGAGGAGGACCTGGGACGAACTTTAGAAGACACGGACTGGTCTAACATATGGCTCACATGTAAGTCATCTTCACCCAACATCTTAGCACTGGAGACAAATTATAAAGTCCTAACTCGCTGGTACCTTGTACCCGCTAGAGTGGCAAAATATTCACCTAATACCTCAGCTCTTTGTTTTCGAGGATGCCCAGAAATAGGCACATATTTACACATATGGTGGACGTGCCCAGTAATCCAAACCTTCTGGAAGGAAGTTTTCGTGATTGCATCTAAAATATTTAAAAAGATAATACAACCAGATCCATATTTAACTTTACTTAATCTAAAACCGGAATGGTTAACACTCTCTCAATTCAAACTTATAATCCAACTAATAACGGCTGCAAAACAAACAGTGGCCAAGGCATGGAAATCTCCTACATTGGTACTAGCAGAAACAATTCACAGAATGAATAATACAATGTCCCATGCTAAGATGGTAGCCATCGATCAAAATCAAATTCCAAAATTTGAAAAACTTTGTCACCCTTGGATAAAACAACAGTTCCTGTCAAATTTCAATGACTCTGTCCTGTTGCCATGGTAACAGATTAAATGACTTACAGAGACACCCATTCTAAGGCTTCAAAGAGAACTAAAAAGAATAATAAACTGACGAGCGGGACAACCTTGTGGACCATACCTCTACCTTTCAACCCTTTTTCTTCTTTCTCTTTCCTTTTCTCCACCTTACGATTAAAGCTCATTATCAGAATTTATTTGACCTATATACACTCTACTTGTAAACAATATGTATAGTAGGTATAAATCATTTAAATACCTACAAAAGTAACTAAGGAAATGATATATATATTTAATTTAGGTTTACGTGAACCCAATGTTTAATATTTGAAATTTCATGATATTTATCTATATAAACCCTACTGTAAAACAATGAGCTTACTTTATAGATCCTTGTAAACTTACTTTATGTATCTTTATAACATTGTATACTCAATAAACTTCTTTTGACAAGGAAAAATTTTATTACAGAAATTAAGAAAAATTCATTTTTTTTTCAAAATTTTCGGTCTTTTTTCATTTATAGCGCAAAAAATAAAAAACCCAGAGGTGATCAAATACCACCAAAAGAAAGCTCTGTTTGTATGAAAAAAAGGGACAAAAAATCATTTGGGTACAGTGTTGCATGAGTAATTGTCATTCAAAGTGTGAGAACACTGAAAGCTGAAAATTGGTCTGGATAGGAGGGAGGTTTAGGTGCCCAGTAAGCAAGTGGTTAACCACTTCAATACCAGGCACTTAGACACCTTCCCGCCCAGACCAATTTTCAGTTTTCAGCGCTGTCGCAATTTGAATGACAATTGCGCGGTCATGCTACACTGTACCCAAACAATTTTTTTAATCATTTTGTTCCCACAAATAGAGCTTTCTTTTGGGGGTATTTGATCACCTCTGCGGTTTTTATTTTTTGCGCAACAAATAAAAAAAGACCAAAAATTTGGAAAAAAACCCAAGTTTTTCTTTGTTTCTGTTAAAATTTTTTGGAAATAAGTATGTTTTCTTCTTCAATGATGGGCACTGATATGGCTGCACTGACGGGCACCCATGAGGTGGCACCAATGAGGTGGCACTGATGATGAGCACTGATAGGCGGCACTGATAGGTGGCACTGATGGACACTGATAGGTGGCACTGGTATGCGGCAACGATGGGCACTCATAGGTGCCACCGATGGGCACTTATAGGCGGCACTGATAGGTGGCATGGATGGGCACTGATAGGTGGGCACTGATGGGCACCGATAAGCACTGACAGGTGGCACCAATGGACACTGATGGGTGGCACTGATGACACTGATGCCCCTAAGGGTGGCATTGCTGGGCATCAGTGCTATATAATGGTGCCAATCAGTGCCCATTAGTGGGCACTGATTGGCACAGATTGGGCATTGACTGGGCACATTGGGCACATACCTGGCCACCCACATGTTGCCCCTCTCCCTGGTGGCCCTAGTGGCGATGCCTGGTGGTCCAGTGTGGTGATCTGAGGGGGGGCAGCGCTGATAAACAATCAGCACAGACCCCCCCTGTCAGGAGAGCCACCGATCGGCTCTCCTCTACTCGCGTCTGTCAGACGCGAGTGAGGAAAAGCTGATCAAGGGCTCTTCCTATTGACATCGTGATCAGCCGTGATTGGACACGGCTGATCACGTGGTAAAGAGCCTCCGCCGGAGGCTCTTTACCAAGATCGGTGTGTCAGACTGACACACCGATCGCCGCGATGCGCAGCGGCATGTTATCCTGCTGGACATCATATGACGCCCAGTCAGGATAACTGAACCACCGCCCGGTCGTCATCTGCTATAGGCCGGGCAGGAAGTGGTTAAAGAGGAAAAAAAAAAAAAAAAAAACACAACATACATGAAAACTGCATGCAAAAAAATGCATAAAACCGCTGGTTTAAAAATGCAAAATGCACTGAAAAACGTGCCTGAAAAACGCATCAAGCGCAACCACATAGATGTGAACCTAGACTTATAATCAGTTACAGCATTTTTCTCCATTTGGAATAAAGGTCTTTCTTAAATAAATAAAATATCATTTTAAGCAGCCCAGCCAGTGTTAAATGGTCTGCCTCATCCCTATAACTGAAAGATAGTTTTTCTGTAGAAAAACAGCAGACTTACTGGCTGGATCACCAGATAAAAATACAGCCATCATATCTAAGAATTGGTAAGCTGCAATATAATAAAGGTGTGCTTTTGGGTTTAATACTGCTTTAATAATTTATCCTTTTCATGCCCAAGCCTATTTCTGACATTTGTTGTTTACAAGTTAAAATCAGTATTTTTTGCTAGAAAATGACTTAGAACCCACAAGCATTTTATATATATTTTTAGCAGAGAATCTAGAGAATATAATAGCGATTGTTGCAATATTTTATGTCACACTTTATTTGCGTAGTGGTCTTTCAAATGCATTTTGGGGGGAAAAAAAAGACACTTTCATGAATTAAAAAAAAAAAACTTAACTGTAAAGTTATCCCAATTTTCTTGTATAGTGTGAAAGATGATGTTACTCCGAGTAAATAGATACCCAACATGTCATGCTTTGAAATTGCGCACACTCGTGGAATCGAGACAAACTATGGTACCTAAAAATCTCCATAGGAGACACTTGAAAAAAAAAAAAAAAACGATTACTAGGTTAGAGTTACAGAGGAGGTCTAGTGCTAGAATTATTGCTCTTGCTCCGATGATCACGGCGATACCCCACATGTGTGATTTGAACACCCTTTACATATGCGGGCGCGACTTACATGTGCATTTTCTTTGCTGCGCGAGCTCGCAGGGACAGTGGCGCTTCAAAAAAAAAAAAACTATTTTATTTTACATTTTTTTACCATGTTGTCTCTTAACCACTTCAGCCCCGGAAGAATTTACTCTCTTCCTGACCAGAGCACTTTTTGTGATTCGGCACTGCGTCGCTTTAACTGACAATTGCGCGGTCATGTGACGTGGCTCCCAAACAAAACTGACGTCCTTTTTTTCCCCACAAATAGAGCTTTCTTTTGGTCGTATTTGATCAGCTCTGCGGTTTTTATTTTTTGCGCTATAAACAAAAAAATAGCGACAATTTTGAAAAAAAAACGCATTATTTTTAACTTTTTGCTATAATAAATATCCCCAAAAAATATTTTTTTTCCTCAGTTTAGGCCGATACGTATTCTTCTACATATTTTTGGTGAAAAAAAAAAAAAAAAAGAAATCGCAATAAGCGTTTATTGATTGGTTTGCGAAAAAGTTATAGCGTTTACAAAATAGGAATTATCATTGAATTTATCATTGCATTACAGTTTAAAACATGGGCAAAGATCTCCGCCTCTTATCCATCTCTTTTTCCCACCCACTCTCCTTTCATCTAATTTAGCAGCTAAGAAAATATAAATACCTTTTTTATACTGGTCTAACTCTGAAACAAAACTGCAGTCTTGTAACCATGCAGAATGGCTGTCCCTTTGTGACATAATTCTTTTGCAGTCTTTTGGAACTTGAGAGAACCCCACTACTGTATGGTGAACATAAGAAAAACAGAAAAGCGCCTCTAAGTGCAGTATTTACCAAGGTATAAAGTAGGCCAAAAAAGTCAATGAAACGCTCACATTTTAAACATAATAGATAAGCTCATCTGTGCAGTATCACTCCAGGTAGACGTGGTGCAACGCGTCTGTCCAGTTTATCAGAACCGCGATATGGCAGGGAGGGAGGCCGGCCGACTCCGTGTCCTTTCCAGGTATAGTTGAAACGCATTGTGTTCCTTGGCCATTCTGCTCCCAGGTGACGTCACACACTGTTTCCCATCTACTATACCCAGAAAGGACATAGAGTCGGCCGGCCTCCCTCCCTGCCATACCATGGTTCCTGCTAAGCTGGATGGTCGTGCTACACCAAGTCTACCTGGAGTGATACTGCACAGATGAGCTTATTATGTTTAAAATGTGAGTGTCTCATTGACAGTTTTTGGCCAACTTTATACCTTATTAAATACTGCCGCTTGGATCCATTTATTCCACCACTCTTTTTCCCCCCTCCTCCCCCTTCTTCCCCTTTCCCCCTTTCCCTCCCCCCTTCCCCCCCTTTTTTTTTTTTTTTTTTTTTTTCCCCCCCCCCTTTGTGTCCTTTCCCCCCCCCTCCCCCTCTCCCCATCCCCAACAACCCCCCCCCCTCTTTTCCTCCCCCCCCTTCCTTTCCTTTTCCCCCTTCTGTATTTCCTTGTCTTTCTTTTTCTTTCTCCCCCCTTTTTCCCCCCCTTTTTTCCCCCCTTTTTCCCCTTTCTCTTTGTCTTTTTCTTTTTCTTTTCCTTTTCTTTTCCTTTTCTCATGCTGACCCAAGTGGAAGTCTCCACCACTATTTCACTCATTCAATGTTCCCAGTCTTATATATACTGCCTGGTTTTCCCCATGTATAATCATCTACGTCACCACTTTTTTCCCCATTATGTATAGATGTATGATGTGCATACAGTTGTTGTAGGTTATAGTATCAAACGTTAATGGACCACACATGTTCAAACGCTCTTTCTTTCTTTTTTGAGGAGAATCCAGCCTAGAAACACAGTTCTAAGTTCTTTACATAATTACATAATAACATGCAATGTTATGCAAATTTATCTATTCATTTATTTTTTTCTATACGTGATGTAAATATGCATTTGCAAGCGGACGATGCCATTAGAAGTGTATAACCCTGTTTAAACTAACGTTGACATGTAATGAACGATGTATATGTTATGGCATGGTCAGCATGTAGCTAATCTGCCCTGCTTGGATCATGCATGCAGTGCCCTGTGAACAAGTGGTGTGGATTGTTAATATTAATTTTACACCAGAGACCCTTGCAGTATTTTGTATGTATGACTCATGGCATGACGTTCGCTGCCACCTCTCCTTCAGTGCCTGTCCTCCCCCTCTGGGGGCGGGGGTGCACCCATGTGCCTTCCTGGCAGGGTGAGAGGGGAGATGCTCGGGCCCGCGTCTCCTGAATGTGCCCACTAGGTGGCAGCACCGTTGGTGGGCACCTCTTGCCCTGCCAGCGGCGTCCCGGATCCCTTCCGGACGCCGTGCTCACGCGCGCGCGCCTTAGTGCGCGTGACGTAGCGGCGCCTGCGCAGTTGCGACGGAGGTGCACGGGAATACCCGGAGGAGCAGTCCTCTCCGGAACGCCGGGGGGGTCACGTTGAGCGCACAGCTGTGTTGCTCGCCTCCCCCCCCCCATTGTGGTTAGAGGCGGGGGGTGGGCTGTGGGGAGGGCGGCCACATACTTGCACCTGACGGGAGTCAGTCAATTGACACTCCTCATAAATAGAGGAAACCTCAGAGGCACTTTATTGGACTCTCTTTGATGCAGAGACGCCAGGCAAGGTGCTGATCTATTCATCAAAGTGGTAAGTGTACCCGTAATGATGGCAATGTGTTCATACATGCTGCCCAGCAATTCGTTTTTTGCTTTTCCTTTTTGCAATTCATTCTTGACCCTGTCATTATTTCTTATCCTCAATTTAATTTTTGCAGAATAACGAATGTATCCACTCTGTTATTCAGTTCAGCTTGACTGGGTAATTAGCCCCACCACTACCCTTGCACTTGTCACTGTGTTGTTGATTTTTAGTGTTTTTGTCACGCTCACTTGTGTGGTTTTCAATCACCTGTTATTTCATTCTATCCACTGTCGCACCTCTCCTTCCTTCCCCTACATCACCTTTGAGTATCCCACACTTATTTCCACACTGTATGTCACTCCCTTTCTTCCCCTTTACACCCTCACTTTCTTCCTCATCACCTTTCACTCCTTCCAGTCACTCATCACTTCCTTGTGTGCACCTCCCCTACGGCCCCTCCCCCCCCTTGTCCTCTTCCCCCCCTCCCCCCCTTTCCCCCCCCCTTCCCCCCCCCTCCCCTCTTCCCTATTTTGGTTGTTGGTTTCACATCCTCCCCCTTGCCCCACCATACACTGCAGCTTCTTTTCTTTTACCTCTCCCCTTGCTCACTTGTCCCATTCCTTGTGGTTTGTTGGTGCTTTTACCCTATCAATTTTCTGGCACATTTTGAAGTCGCATGGTGAATAATTGTCAGTAGGGCATTGGCTAATTTCCAGTTCAATCGCATTTCACTCACACCTCTCTTACTCCCTCTTTTCTCCATTTTTTTCACTTTTTCCTCACATGCCTTTCCTTTCCCCTTCTTTCCGTCCCTTCTCTTCCCATGTTCCTCCCCCCCCCCCTCCCCTTCCATTTCCCCCCCCCCCTTTCTTCCTCCACCCCTTCTTCCCTTCCCCCCCCTTTTCCTTTCTCTCCTTCACCCTCTAGCAATGCCCTCCTGCAGATCCATGGACTCATAATACAGTAAGCATATTGAACTCCATGGTTGGTAAATTTTCCAACTATATGGTACGAACCAACTGACCCTTCAACATTTTCCATTTTTGATTTGTAGCATTAACGTGAATCCTACCCGGGTGCGGTTCTGGACTGCCCGTCTCGCCCCCTCCCTTCCCTCCCTCTCCCACATGGGGGGCTGGTAAGCGTGATCTCTCGTAAGGCTCATCTGGTCCATCACCCGTCCCTGGGGGAACTGGTCTGACACGGGGGAGACAGGGGAGCGAAGGAATAAGTGCATTCATCCTAAACATTTTGGCAATGCCAAGAATGACACTGTAGTGTCACAATCTCTGTGATAGGTAACTATACAATTTATTCAGTCACATTACAGGGTATGCCTGCATGGTTTCTGGCACTGTGGAAATTGGATGCTATGTTTGATATGTGATATATGTTACCCCCTTTCTTTTAGTGTGGACAGCCATCCTCTGAAGAAGACCCGGGAAGGGTCGAAACGCGTCAGGATTATTATACACAATTATTGTTGTCCCACATATACTGTATGGCCTTTTGTTTTCATTTAGAGGCTTTTATTGTTATCTAAAACGCTTACAATTGGGGAAATACAGGCTGCCTTCATACATTGTGTCATACATTGGTTTTCACTGCAAGTTGCTGTCTGTTGCATATGTATGCCATACTCAGTTCGTGTCCTGACTCTAACAGTCAGTATTTATTTCTATGAATTTTTTCTTTTAATGTTATTTATATATTTTTTGTACTAATAAAATCCAATTTTTTCAACTATTCATTGTACTCCATTGGCTGTTTAAAAGCCCCGATAGGGGGTTCTCTCTGGTTTCTTTCATGCACTGTATGGGGTGTGCAGCCTACCTGTCTACACTCATGGGAGTGCTTTTTATTGTTGCTTACCTCATTAAATACTGCACTTAGAGGCGCTTTTCTGTTTGTTTCTTATTCTTCAGCCACACAGAGGTGACTCCACTCTTAAGAGCTTGCCCTACGTGCTACAGTATTCTATACTGATCCTTGATCTATCCCTTGGTTCATTGACCTTACTATTCAGGACAATTTCCTACAGTAAAGACTATTTTGAATTCAGCCTCACCACCGGCATTGCATGGGTTATTTCTTTGTGCGCTTGCATTATACACTGTACAGTGAACAGGAAGTGTTCATGTCACCAAGGCAGTGACAAGGATAAGCAAATAAGGGCCCTCCACCATTCACAGTGAAGAAGATAAAATGCTGGGGCTCAGGCATATCATGTGACCACTGATTTAGGTAACTATTTAAGCTATTTAGATTGCTTTTCATTTTAAACTAACCCAGCAAGTAGTTAGGGGGTGGGGGAGGCTATGCCTGCAGTGCAGATTTAGTGTTGTTAATGCCACTTGCAGAACAATACAAAAAAATCCTCAAGCAGAAAAACAGGTAGCTATCAGCTTCACATTTACACACTTTAACTACATAAACCCTTATATCGATTGGTTCACCACATATTGGCAAATATCTGACATAGGAATTTCTCTAGTGTGTGTTAAGAAATATGTAATTTTTTTACCAGTGGGACAGGAAGGCATGGACAGAAATATAATTATCTGAAGTTCTAACGCTTCTTCATTGTCTTGGGGTCCATTTAAAACAGAGTGGATGTCAGTATAAATCTGAATCGCAAAGTTACGCCACACAGTGGCCTGCATTTTATGGTCCTTTAAGAAGGCCAAGGAATGAAGCCTGTGTCAGAGTTCTCTGCACTTACTGAATCTTGCAATTGGAGGAAAGGCCAGCCACATGATTGCTGTCCTTTATAAATGGACAATTTCCCCAGTATGCCCATAAATCGCATTGTAAAATCCTGACAGATATTTTAACCTTTCCCCGCTCTATCAAAAACAAACAACCCAAAGCATTCCTGGAATTTATCAGAAGTGATAGATATATTTTGTTTTAGGTGATTAAAAATATTTGTTAATAGGATAGCGGCTGCTCACAAATTTTATAATCACTGAGCAAGAGACACAGACTCGCTGTTTTACTCTAAAAAAAAAAAAAACAAAAAAAAAAACGTTTCTCTCTGAAATGCTGGAACACATAAAAGTTACAGAAGACATTTGCTGTTCCTTTCATTCAATTTTCTTTAACAATCTTCATATTTACTTACTGCATGTTCAGCTAGCAGGCCTTGTTTAGGTTAAGGTTACTAATGGTTCCAATATATTACCTTATAGGATCTATCCTAGATTTCCTTCTCTGGCGCTCCTGCTCTGGCACAGCATGCCACTGAAAAGTAAGCCGCCAGTCAAATCCTCCAATCATTGGTTCCCCTGTCTGCATGTAAAACTCAAAGGTATTCCAGTCAATGGTATCAATCACAGGACAGACAACTGCAGTTTCATTCTCTCCAATTCTAAAAGACAGAAAGTAAGCAATTATTCAATGAGATTGATCATCACATTCTTCAAGACAGGATAAAGTTAACCATTCTAATTGTGAACTTTTTCAATTTGTCATTTGAGCACGATAAAGGCTTGCTCAAGTAAAAAGCAGCAGTGCATAATATATATGCTGATAATAGTCATAATTTTATTCTCAGGCTGGTCATACCCCTCTACACTGCCGAGACAAGGTAATCCGACAGTGACACCAAGCTTTCCAGCGTGTCCATTTGACAGAAATCAATCTAACGATCAACTTCTCAGGTCACACAGATTGAAATTGGGGTGGTCTCTGCTAAACCAGTCGACTTTTGATCTGTATGTCCAGCTTTAGGGCTCATGCACACAGGACATTTTTACAGCTGCTGTTGTTAGGGGCATCTGACATTTTTTTTTTTTTAAACTGCTTTTAAACACCCCTCCATGTTAGCTTATGTGTCCATGCACGCAAACTGACAGGCATTTGGAGGCATAAACATTTAGAAGCAGTAGAAAGGCTCCTAAAGGCCTGTGCCTTTAGGAGTAGTAAAAACGTCTGACGCCGCCAAAAGCTGCTTAATGGTGTTAGGAGTGTGTTATGTTCATTTCATGCTTATAAAACAAAATATTAAATAAAATATACTTTTATAAACTTATAAAATAAAAACAATGTTTAAGCATATAGAGAGTTGGTGCTGTTGTATATACTGTATGTCCATAGTTGTATAATGTCATCAATACAGCAAAGATGCTCCAAATAAACCTTTTTCCACTTGCACACATGAGCAACATTTGGAGATTTAAAACAGCCCTTTTCTCAGGCAACAGTGATGTCACACTAGGCCTCATGCACACTGCCGCTCCTAAACTTGTTTTTTTGCCTAAGCCCCTGAACGGACCTCAAAAAAGTGTGTGTCCATGAACACATGGACATTTAGAGGAGTTTAGGCACAGCAGTGTTTCAAGGTAGTCAAAGCTTCTTGGGCATAAAAATGCAGAACACAGCAAAATGCGCCCAAGCGCTAGGCGCGTTTAGTTCTTGAGCATTTAATAATTTTAACGGGCAGTATAAATTAAAATTTTGGCCAATTCAAGTGAAAAAAGTCCAAACACTGAACGCATCTAAATGCACCTAAACGCATCTGAAAAAAATGCAGCTTACATGCGTTTTTAAAGCCAATTTTCTCCTGTCAGGAGAAACCGCGTTTACAATAAACCAGTGTGCATAAGCCCTTAATCGATTGCCGACCATATACTGTATATATAAGGCGGCTCGCCTGTGCTGAATCACAAACCTGTATACGATCCTGCACTTTCAGGTCTCGGGTACGCACGCGCGCTGCCGACAACCTGCTCCCACTGTGATTGGACACAGCGGGAGCCAGTCAGCGCTGCCATTGTAAGTAAAACATTTAAATAAATAAAAATTCCATAAATATATCCCACAGGTTGTAGACGCTATAACTAATCAATCAATGTACGCTTATTGGGATTTTTTTTTTAAATATGTAGCAGAATACATATTGGCCTAAATTGATGAAGAAATTTGATTTTATACATTTTTTTTATTGGATAGGTTTTATAGCAGAAAGTAAAAAATTGTTTTGTTTTTCAAAATGATTGGTCTTTTTTGTTTATAGAGCAAAAAATAAATACAGCAGAGGTGATCAAATACTACCAAAAGAAAGCTCCATTTGTGGGGGGAAAAAAAAAGGACATAAATCTTATTTGGGTACAGCATCGCACAACTGCCAGTTAAAGTAACGCAGTGCCATATCACAAAAAATGTAAAAAAAAAAAAAAAAAGTTAAAAAAGTAAACTTCTGGGAGAAGACTAACTAATCTCAAAAATACTCCCTCCCACCTCCTAACACCTAACCTACTCTGATTTAACTGTGTGAAAAAAAAAAATGCGTATATTTACCCATTTTCATTCCACTCCATCAGGTCAGGCAATCTCCCCTACGTCAGCCAGCAGCTGGCTGCAGGGTTAAGTAGAGAGTGCTCGACAACTTCTGGTGAAACCTAGAGCAGTGATATCACTCTTCAATGGCCCATCCCATCATCAGTGCTCCCTTCCTCACCCCTGAAGCTCCCGCTGGCTGAGAACAGGGCCATGATTACATGACTAGACCTGAGCTGCATGAAAATAGGTAAGTATATGCATCTTTCTTACGCAGGTTACTCAGAATAGGCGTTAGGACGGTGGGGGAGGGAGTATTTTTAAGATTAGTTAGTGTTATCCTAGAATTCTACTTTAACCACTCACCCTATGTATTCTAAAAAAAAGAAAAAAAAAAAAAAAAAGAAAGAAGGCCAGCTTTAAAATGAATATAAAAGGCATTTTATTTCTTTTCGCCTTAGGCTTGGTCAGGTTTTTATTGCTGTCTGTGTTCCCACCGGGAAGATTCAGCCTCTCGATTTTACCTGGTGACAACTGTCACTGGGTCTGAAAGAAAGGGAAAATGCAACATTTTGAATTGTTGCGAGAGCAAGAATAGAAGAGGAATTTTACAAATGAGCACAAATGTTTCAATGACAACTGTCTGAAAGGGAACTTTCTCGTTGTTTCGTCTTACTTAATAATCGCATGTAAGCTGCCGGTTCCAATGTGAGCAAAGTCCTTTCTTGTATAGAGAGGTATAGGATCCAGAGAGAAAGACTTAATGATTGTACAGGGGCAAAATTATATAAGACCTCATCTAGAATATGCAGTTCAGTTTTGGGCACCAGTTTTCAAAAAGGATATCAGAGAACTGGAGAAAGAGCAGTGAAGAGCAACTAAACTGATAAGAGGCACGGGGGAGCTCAGCTATGAGGATAGATTAGAGCAGTGGTTCTCGACCTCAACCCCCAACAGGCAATGTTTGCAGATTTTCCTTCATCTTGCACAGGTGCTTTAAATCAGAGTCAATGGTGAGAAATTCCCAAAACATGGCTTGTTGGGGATACTTGAGGACTGAGGTTGAGAACCACTGGATTAGAGGAACTGAATTTATTCTCTCTTTAGAAGAGGAGATTAACCACCTCAATACAGTGCACTTACACCCCTTTCCTGCCCAGACCAATTTTAAATTCTCACAGTTTGAATGACAATTACTCAGTCATGCAACACTGTACCCGTGTGAAACTGGCATCCTTTTTTCACACAAATAGAGCTTTCTTTTGGTGGTATTTAACCGCTTCAATACCAGGCCTATTCTGGCACTTCTCTCCTTCATGTAAAAATCATAATTGTTTTGCGAGAAAATTACGCAGAACCCCCAAGCATTATATATGTTTTTTTTAGCAGACACCCTAGGGAATAAAATGGCGGTCATTGCAACTTTTTATCTCACACAGTATTTGCGCAATCATTTTTCTAGCGCCTTTTTTTTGGAAAAAAAAATGGTTTCATGAATTAAAAAATAACAAAACAGCAAAGATAGCCCAATTTTTTTGTATAATGTGAAAGATGATGTTACGCCGAGTAAAAAGATACCCAACATGTCACGCTATAAAATTGCGCACAATCATGGAATGGCGCCAAACTTCATTACTTAAAAATCTCCATAGGCGACGCTTTAAAATTTTTTACAGGTTTTCAGTTTAGAGTTACAGAGGAGGTCTAGTGCTAGAATTGTCACACACGCTCTAACACATGCGGCTATACCTCACATGTGTGGTTTGAGCGGCGTTTACATATGTGGGCGGGACTTACGTGTGCGTTCGCTTCTAATCGCGAGCTACCGGGGACAGGGGCGTTTTAAATTTTTTTTTTATTATTTTATTTTTTTGATTACTTTTATTCCTATTACAAGGAATGTAAACATCCCTTGTAATTAGGGGTGCAACTGATCGTCACTGATCCGTGATCCGTCTGGGTCAACCTCCGCGGATCGGTACACCCGCGATCAGTGGAGCGCTCTGCGGGCTCGGCCATAGGAAAGGTCGTGGCTTCGGCCTAGCTCCAGGGCGGCGGCCATCTTGGTACACCCGGCAGCGGCCGCTGTCTCGTCAGGAAGTGAGGTTTCGTCGCCGCCATCTTGCTACACCCCACACTCCTGCACAGTACTGTAATAAGAGAGTGAGAAGGGGGCAAGCGGACATCTTGTTACATCCACCAGAGTTTTAGATTTAACAGCTATTTTCAAACACAACACGGAGCTTATATGCATAAATACAGTATTTGTAGATCGGACGGACGGTTTAGATGTCAAATTTTAAAAGCAGCAGCAAACCTGCTGACCTTACATGGTTGCTAATGTGACAGAACACCTCTGATTTTCACATTCAATAAGACCCCACATCTCTCCTCCAGGCTGGAAAGCATGAGATCGGGAAAAAAAAATTTCACCGATCTCATGCTGACAGCCGCGATCGCGGCTTTGTTTATTTCCGGGTACCTGGGCATGACGTCATAACGTCGCGCCCGGGCCTCCGACGGTCATAGAGATGACTGGTGACCATCTCTATCGTCAACATCCAGCGCCGGCCGATTCTTTCTCCGGGCACCCAATTGCACGGGAGAACCCGGAGAAGCACCGGATGGCGGCGGGAGGGGGGGCGGGGGACGTCCCCTCCCGTCGCCTATAAGAACGATCAAGCGGTGGAACTGCTGCTATGATCATTCTTATTGTGCACAGAATTGCTGGCTGAAAAGAACGATATCTGAATGATGCATCTAGCTGCAGGCATCATTCAGATATCACCCCACAAAGTAGAGGACGTCATTTAACTATACCTGGGTATTAAGGTGGTTAATCACTCGTGGGTTTTTTATTTTTAAATTAAAAAAACTTAAATTTTGTGAAAAAAAAAGCCTCTCTTTGTTTCGGTCATAAAATTTTGCTAATTAATCATTTTTCTTTATAAATTTTGGCCAGAATTTATACTGCTACATATCTTTGGTAAAAATAACCCAAATTAGTGTATATTATTTGGTCTTTGTGAAAGTTCTAGAGTCTACAAACTATAGTGCCAATCACTGAAAATTGATCACATCTGATCAGGCCTTCAGTACATCAGGTGAATCTAATTTCTTGAGACACTAACAAGTCAGGAAAGTACAAATACCCCCCAAATGAACCCTTTTTTTAGAAAGTAGACATTCCAAGGTATTAAGTAGCATGGTGAGTTTTTTTAAGTTGTAATTTTTTCCCACAATTCTTTGCAAAATGAAGATTTTTTTCTTTTTTTTTTTTTTTATAAAATTGTCATAATATCAGGTTATTTCTCACACACAGCATATGCATTCAAAAAAATTACACCCCAAAATACATTCTGCTACTCTTCCCGAGTATGGCGATACCACATGTGTGAGACTTTTACACAGCCTGGCCACATACAAAGGACCAGCATTGAAGTAGCACCTTCAGGTGTTCTACGAACATAAATGACACGTCTCATTTCTCAACCACCTACACTTTGAAGGCCCTGGAGCACCAGGACAATGGAATTGCCCACAAAATGATCCAATTTTGCAAAGCAAACACCATAACGTATAATCTATGAGGCATAGTGAGTCTTTTGAACGGTTAATTTTTTTTCAAGTTTTTGGAAAATGTGGAAAAAAAATGAAAACGCATTTTTTTTTTTTTTTTTTTTTTTTTTTTTTACACAAAGTTGTCAATTTATAAGATGTTTCTAACACATAGCATCTATATAGCAAAAATTACACTCCAAAATACATTCTGCTATTCTTCCCGAGTATGGCGATACCACATGTGAGAGACTTTTACACAGCCTGGCCACATACAGAGGTCCAACATTGAAGTAGTATCTTCAGGCGTTCTAGGAGCATAAATTACACATCTCATTTCATTCCTACCTATCACACTTTTAAAGGTCCTTGAGCACCAGCCCAGTGGAATTACCCACAAAATGACCCTATTTTGGAAAGCAAACACCCCAACGTACATTCTATGAGGCATGGGCTGCAAATAGGAACTTGATGGCCTGGTGACAGGTACTCGAGTAACTTGATGGCCTGGTGACAGGTATGGAGTAACTTGAGTGCCTGGTGACAGGTACTCGAGTAACTTGATGACCTGGTGACTGGTATTCCAGTATTCTGAAGGGCGGTGACAGGTACGTAGGTACTCGGTACTCAGATGGACTGTGACAGGTACTCAGATGGACTGTGACAGGTACTCAGATGGACTGTGACAGGTACTCAGATGGACTGTGACAGGTACTCAGATGGACTGTGACAGGTACTCAGATGGACTGTGACAGGTACTCAGATGGACTGTGACAGGTACTCAGATGGACTGTGACAGGTACTCAGATGACCTGACAGGTACTCAGATGACCTGACAGGTACTCAGATGACCTGACAGGTACTCAGATGGACTGTGACAGGTACTCATGTACTCAGATGGACTGTGACAGGTACTCAGATGGACTGTGACAGGTACTCAGATGGACTGTGACAGGTACTCAGATGGACTGTGACAGGTACTCAGATGGACTGACAGGTACTCAGATGGACTGTGACAGGTACTCAGATGGACTGTGACAGGTACTCAGATGGACTGTGACAGGTACTCAGATGGACTGTGACAGGTACTCAGATGGACTGTGACAGGTACTCAGATGGACTGTGACAGGTACTCAGATGGACTGTGACAGGTACTCAGATGGACTGTGACAGGTACTCAGATGGACTGTGACAGGTACTCAGATGGACTGTGACAGGTACTCAGATGGACTGTGACAGGTACTCAGATGGACTGTGACAGGTACTCAGATGGACTGTGACAGGTACTCAGATGGACTGTGACAGGTACTCAGATGGACTGTGACAGGTACTCAGATGGACTGTGACAGGTACTCAGATGGACTGTGACAGGTACTCAGATGGACTGTGACAGGTACTCAGATGGACTGTGACAGGTACTCAGATGGACTGTGACAGGTACTCAGATGGACTGTGACAGGTACTCAGATGGACTGTGACAGGTACTCAGATGGACTGTGACAGGTACTCAAATGGACTGTGACAGGTACTCAAATGGACTGTGACAGGTACTCAAATGGACTGTGACAGGTACTCGGGTACTTAGATAGACTGTGACAGGTACTCGGGTACTTAGATAGACTGTCACAGGTACTTGGGTACTCAGATGGACTGTGACAGGTACTCAGATGAACTGTGACAGGTACTCAGATGAACTGTGACAGGTACTCAGATGAACTGTGACAGTTACTCAGATGACCTGACAGGTACTCAGATGGACTGTGACAGGTACTCAGATGGACTGTGACAGGTACTCAGATGGACTGTGACAGGTACTCAGATGGACTGTGACAGGTACTCAGATGGACTGTGACAGGTACTCAGATGGACTGTGACAGGTACTCAGATGGACTGTGACAGGTACTCAGATGGACTGTGACAGGTACTCAGATGGACTGTGACAGGTACTCAGATGGACTGTGACAGGTACTCAGATGGACTGTGACAGGTACTCAGATGGACTGTGACAGGTACTCAGATGGACTGTGACAGGTACTCAGATGGACTGTGACAGGTACTCAGATGGACTGTGACAGGTACTCAGATGGACTGTGACAGGTACTCAGATGGACTGTGACAGGTACTCAAATGAACTGTGACAGGTACTCAAGTGAACTGTGACAGGTACTCGGGTACTCAGATGGACTGTGACAGGTACTCAGATGAACTGTGACAGGTACTCAGATGACCTGACAGGTACTCAGATGACCTGACAGGTACTCAGATGACCTGACAGGTACTCAGATGACCTGACAGGTACTCAGATGGACTGTGACAGGTACTCAGATGGACTGTGACAGGTACTCAGATGAACTGACAGGTACTCAGATACTCAGATGGACTGTGACAGGTACTCAGGTACTCAGATGGACTGTGACAGGTACTCAGGTACTCAGATGGACTGTGACAGGTACTCAGGTACTCAGATGGACTGTGACAGGTACTCAGGTACTCAGATGGACTGTGACAGGTACTCAGGTACTCAGATGGACTGTGACAGGTACTCAGGTACTCAGATGGACTGTGACAGGTACTCGGGTACTCAGATGGACTGTGACAGGTACTCAGATGAACTGACAGGTACTCGGGTACTCAGATGGACTGTCACAGGTACTCGGGTACTCAGATGGACTGTCACAGGTACTCAGATGAACTGTGACAGGTACTCAGATGAACTGTGACAGTTACTCAGATGACCACTCGGGTACTCAGATGGACTGTGACAGGTACTCAGATGAACTGACAGGTACTCAGGTACTCAGATGGACTGTGACAGGTACTCGGGTACTCAGATGGACTCTGACAGGTACTCGGGTACTCAGATGGACTCTGACAGGTACTCGGGTACTCAGATGGACTGTGACAGGTACTCGGGTACTCAGATGGACTGTGACAGGTACTCAGATGGACTGTGACAGGTACTCGGGTACTCAGATGGACTGTGACAGGTACTCGGGTACTCAGATGGACTGTGACAGGTACTCGGATGGACTGTGACAGGTACTCAGATGGACTGTGACAGGTACTCAGATGGACTGTGACAGGTACTCAGATGGACTGTGACAGGTACTCAGATGGACTGTGACAGGTACTCAGATGGACTGTGACAGGTACTCAGTTCATCTGAGTACCTGTCAGTTCATCTGAGTACCTGTCACAGTCCATCTGAGTACCCGAGTACCTGTCACAGTCCATCTGAGTACCCGAGTACCTGTCACAGTCTGAGTACCCGAGTACCTGTCACAGTCCATCTGAGTACCCGAGTACCTGTCACAGTCCATCTGAGTACCCGAGTACCTGTGACAGTCCATCCGAGTACCTGTGACAGTCCATCCGAGTACCTGTGACAGTCCATCCGAGTACCTGTGACAGTCCATCCGAGTACCTGTGACAGTCCATCCGAGTACCTGTGACAGTCCATCCGAGTACCCGAGTACCTGTGACAGTCCATCTGAGTACCCGAGTACCTGTGACAGTCCATCTGAGTACCCGAGTACCTGTGACAGTCCATCTGAGTACCCGAGTACCTGTCACAGTCCATCTGAGTACCTGTCACAGTCCATCTGAGTACCTGTCACAGTCCATCTGAGTACCTGTCACAGTCCATCTGAGTACCTGTCACAGTCCATCTGAGTACCTGTCACAGTCCATCTGAGTACCTGTCACAGTCCATCTGAGTACCTGTCACAGTCCATCTGAGTACCTGTCACAGTCCATCTGAGTACCTGTCACAGTCCATCTGAGTACCTGTCACAGTCCATCTGAGTACCTGTCAGTTCATCTGAGTATCTGTCAGTTCATCTGAGTACCTGTCAGTTCATCTGAGTACCTGTCAGTTCATCTGACAGGTACTCAGATGGACTGTGACAGGTACTCAGATGAACTGACAGGTACTCGGGTACTCAGATGAGCTGTGACAGGTACTCAGATGAACTGACAGGCACTCGGGTACTCAGGTACTCAGATGGGCTGTGACAGGTACTCAGATGAACTGACAGGCACTCGGGTACTCAGATGGACTGTGACAGGTACTCAGATGAACTGACAGGCACTCGGGTACTCAGATGGACTGTGACAGGTACTCGGGTACTCAGATGGACTGTGACAGGTACTCAGATGGACTGTGACAGGTACTCAGATGGAGTGTGACAGGTACTCAGATGGACTGTGACAGGTACTCAGATGGACTGTGACAGGTACTCAGATGGACTGTGACAGGTACTCAGATGAACTGACAGGTACTCGGGTACTCAGATGGACTGTGACAGGTACTCAGATGAACTGACAGGTACTCGGGTACTCAGATGGACTGTGACAGGTACTCAGATGAACTGACAGGTACTCGGGTACTCAGATGGACTGTGACAGGTACTCAGGTACTCAGATGAACTGTGACAGGTACTCAGATGAACTGACAGGCACTCGGGTACTCAGATGGACTGTGACAGGTACTCGGGTACTCAGATGGACTGTGACAGCTACTCAGATGAACTGACAGGTACTCGGGTAGTCAGATGGACTGTGAAAGGGAATCAGGTACTCAGATGGACTGTGAAAGGGAATCAGGTACTCAGATGGACTGTGAAAGGGAATCAGGTACTCAGATGGACTGTGACAGGTACTCAGATGGACTGTGACAGGTACTCGGGTACTCAGATGGACTGTGACAGGTACTCGGGTACTCAGATGGACTGTGACAGGTACTCGGGTACTCAGATGGACTGTGACAGGTACTCGGGTACTCAGATGGACTTGACAGGTACTCGGGTACTCAAATGGACTGTGACAGGTAATCTGATGGGCTGGTGACAGGTACTTGGGTACTCTTATGAACTGTGACAGGTACTTATATGGACTGTGACAGATACTTTGATGGGTGGTGACAGGTCCTCTTTATTGGGGGGGGCAATCAGTGTGACGGTGTGCACTGTAAGTGATAAGATGTTATCGCAATCTTCTTCTCACACACAATCGGTGTGTGAGGAGGAGAACCCGGTAACATCTCGTTACCGCGGTTTGGTGACATTTAGTGATTGGCTGCGAAAGGATCACAGCCAATCATGTGGTTAACAGCCACCAGCCAATGGCTGTTTACCAGCATCAGTGACGAGCAGTGTTCCCAGGAACACGCTGCCACCGTCGTGCACGCGCAGCACGCTCGAGATCGCGTGCATGCGCCGTGCACAGTGGGGCGGTACCACCTGTGATCGCCCGTGACTTCATCACGGGCGATCACGTGGTAAACAGCCATGCCCAATGGCTGTTCATCCCCCTCGGTGGCAAGCGGTGTCTCCGTGACACGCCGCCACGAAGGAACAGGGATGCGTGCACAAAATCGCGCGCATTCCCTGTTTAAATGGAGGGACGTCATATGACGCCCTCCCAGAACAAGAGCCGCGCTGCCTGGCCCTCATATGGTGGGCGGCAAGCAGTTAAAGCTGGATACACATTATACAATTTGATTTTCCAAAACCAAGTAATATGAGGTCAAACCTAAACACCTTCAATTTGTATGCAATCAGGCAGGCCTTTGCACTACATCGTTGAAGGTAAATCTAAGAGAAACCGAACAAAAGTTGTATAATGTGTATCAAACTTTGGGGGGGGGGGTATGATCAACATGTATAAATACATAAATGGTCCATATAGTGAACTTGGTGTTGAGTTATTCACTTTAAAAGGTCATCACAGAGGACAAGGGGGCACTCTTTACGTCTGGTGGAAAGGAGATTTAATCTCCAAATATGAAAACATGCGATATACTCCCTCAATAGCTGGTTCTTTCCAGCTCAGTGGCTTGCTTTAAAAAGGGCCTGGATTCTTTCACAAATGTACATAATATAACTGGATAACAACATTTATAGGTAAAGTTTATCCAGGGAATATCTGATTGCCTCTCAGGGGATCAGAAAGGAATTTTGTCCCCTGCTAAAGAAACTTGGATCATAATTTGCTGGGGTTGTTAGCCTTCTCCTGGATCAACTGTGGGTATAGGATTTTGTATATGGGATTGTATGTCTCTCCCCTCCCCCCCAATTTATTGGTTGAATTAGATGGACTTGTGTCTTCTTTTAACCTATGTAACTTCCTGTTGTGTCTACAAGACAGGAAGTAAAAAGTTCCTCCAATGGGACAGAGATGGCAAAACAAAAACATTTCACAACCATTTTCTAATTGAAAACAAGATTTCAATCGTTCAAAATTGAAAATACTGACTCACTACACATACCTTTCCAGAAGTGGTTCTAACCAACCAGTAACGCACTCACAATGGCAATCCAAAAATGTGAGTACATCACCTATAGCGTAAGTTGCTCCAATTAGTCGTGCCCGTACAAGTCCTTCACGCTTTGTTGTCCTGATTAACCGTACTCTTTCCAGAGAACTGATATAGTTTTCCAGCTGAGACTTCAGAAATACTACCAAAAGAAGATAATAAACAAATTAACTCTTTGTTACAAAGAGGATACTTATGATTAGACATTGATCTAAAAAAACAAATCTAGTCTGTAGATTTTTTTCATGTCATGTGACATTACAGTGGTTGCCATAAACATGTTATACTTACCTGCTCTATGCAATGGTATGGCACAGAGGTCTCCTTTCTCCATTTCTAGGGTCCCCCGCTGGTGCTCTTGGCTCCTCCTCTGGAGGAGGAAAAACTGATCATTAATGCATATGCTCCCTTAAGTTTAGCTCCACTTTAAAAGTAGAATTCTGGGCTTTTACGAAGTATGCTTAAAAATGCTCCCTCTAACACCTATACCAACTAACTTGTGTAAAAAAGATATCTATACTTCTCGATTTTCAGGCCACTCCGGTCTGGTCAAGTGATCGGCTCCCTTGTGTCAGGCAGCGGTTGCTGCAGGGGAGAGGAGGGAGCACCGACAATGGATGGGCCATTGTAAGTCTACCGGTGACATCATCACTCAGGCATTATCGGCTGTTATTAAGTATTCTTTCCTCTCCCCTGTAACCAACGCTGGCTGACACAGGGAATACCATGCGACTGGACTGGAGCGCTCTGAGAATAGGTATTTATATACATTATTTTTGTTTACACAGGTTAGTTACTATAGGTGTTAGGAGGGGGGAGCATATTTAAGCACAGTTAGTCAAAACCTGGAACTCTACATTAGATTTTGCATTTATATGAACAGTTAACATAATGAATTACCATTTTAAGGAGCAAGGACAAAACAATATAACAAAAAAATAGAAGAAAAAGAGACAAATACTCTGGTGACAACTGAGATGGGAATTCTTTCCACTTTGGGGAGATTATCACACCTGTAGCATTTAATATTTATTAAGTATCATTTGAACCTTCATACTAGCTTTACTATTATGTTTCTTACAACATTTACTTCTGTAGAACCCAATAAAATCATTTGTAAAAGAAAATTAAGAGAAATCTCCCCAGCAGGACAAGGACAGCATAAAAACAACCACCATACAAGGTTTAACCCTTCCATACTGTATCCAAACCTAAGTCTCCATTCACACTAATGCGTCTTTTTGATGCCTATTGCATTTTGCAGAAATGCAGGGAATTTTTTTTTTTTTTTTTTTTTTTAAACATGGGCTCCTATGGAACACGTTCACATCAATGCATTTTTTTGTGCCTCTGCGTTTTTGGAAAGGGTCAGGGACCTTTTTTTCCAGCAAAATGCAGCATTTTGCATGTAATAGACTTCAATGGACCTGCATCCAAATTGCAAGTACCGCGTTTTTAGCACGATTTTGGTTGTGCGATTTGTGTCTTTTCACACATTCACTGTATATAGCTGGTTGCTAAGGAGTGGGTCGGGAATCTGGCCACCGCGCCCTTAGCAACAGTGAGTCATCAGTGGACTTCCCCGGCTTAAAAAATTCACAAAAAAAAAAAAAAAGAAAGAAAAAAAACAGAGTGCCCCCCCTCCCCCCAGTCCATACCAGACCTTTCAGTCTGGTATGGATTTAGAGGGGACACCCCCACGCCAAAGTTTTAAAAAAAAAATGGCATGGTGTCCCCCCAAAAATCCATACCAGACCCTTGCAGTCTGGCAGGTCAGGAAATGGAGGGGTGGGTGCTTTGAGGCAGGGGGCCTCTTCCCGAAAACCCTGGCAAGAGGTTGTCGGGGTCTGTGGGCAGGGGGCTTATTGGAATCTGGAAGCCCCCTTTAATCCCAGACCCCCCCCCCCACACCTATATGAATGGGTGTCGGGTACTTCATACCTCTACCCATTCACCAAAAAAGCAGTGAAATGTAAAAAATAAAAATAAAAAGTCGGTTTTTGACAAGTCCTTTATTAAAAAAAGATTAGATTTGTCTTCTCTCCGAGTCGTCTCTGCCGCTGCGGTCTTCTTCCTCGTCGTTACCCGCTAAAAACAAAAAAAGTCCACTCTTGTCCTGATGCTCCATTGCGACGTCCCCTGCTGTCTGACATTTTATGTAGCCATTGGGCGTGGCCATCCGATGACGCCACCCGGAGAGCCCGCCTTTTTTTGGGCTATTTTTTTTTAGCCGGTAATTTGTTTTTTATTTTTTAAACATTTAGCTGTCAGTATGGAAGCCCGCTGACGACTCATCCGTTGCTAAGGACGCGGCGGCCGGCTTCCGGACCTGCTCCTTGGCAAGCAGCTATATAACACACCCCCCGGAAATAATCACCTTAACCCGAGCTTGGTCCAGCTCTGTGCATATCTGCAGCAGCTCTCCTCCCCCGACTTTGACAGGCTTGGTTGAGAGCAGCAGGAGAACATGTCAACAGAAACTGGGGGGCCAGGCTGTGTGTCTGAATAGACGGAAATTCGACAGCGAGCACGCATGAGTGCCCCCATGGGAAGCTGCTCCCTCTGAGGGCACGCGGCAGGGAAGTTTGGGGGGAGGAGCCAGAAGCTTGGTGGGGGACCTGAGAAGGCAAAGGCACATTGTAAATAATGGGCTACCGTTTAGCTCAAAAAAATAAATAAATAAAAAAAACGCCCTACAGAAATTTTTTATGGTGTAGTGTGCAAGATACCTTAAGGTGTAACGTGGACCTTTGCACCCACCTTCCGCCACCAGCGCTCCCCTCTGTCATGGTGGATGTTCTTCCCACACCCGCTGTCACAATTCGAATAAAAAAGCGCGAAGGTGTGGGGCTCTGCCCACAGGACTGTGAATGGAGAGACTACAAGTACCTAAGCCACTGCAGCTGACTGACGGCTTGTAGTTGTCAATGACGTGCGAGGACATTGTTGAGCGCTCTTGTAGTTCATTGACAGCACCCGATTGAAAAATTGGCTCGGGTAAAGGCACCGCTGGATTCCAGGCAAGTGTCCCAAATAAAGAGATCAGCAGGTACAGTATTTGTAGCTGCTGACTTATTTTTTTTCTGCAGGAGCCTAAAGCTCTTCTTTAAGCATTGCATTAAAGGCTAAACTCACATTTTGCAAAAAAAAAAAAAAAAAACTTTAAGTGCACATCTTTTTACAGGAAAACATGCATTTATTACTTTTTTTTTACATTGTATCCTGTAAAGCATTGCACCCGCGATGAGCAGATCACGGGTGCAATGCCCGACACATGTTTCCCTGTAAGGGGCATCAACTGGGAATGGAGGCTTTGTTCCCAGTCGATGCCTCTTACGGGGAAACGCATTGGGTGAAGCTGTATTCTTTGACGTCACCATGCACCAGCCTGCAGGACAAGCTCTGCAGCTGTGTTTTAGCTTCCTTCTTACATTCACTTTGTTGTAAGTGCAATATGTTATTTTAACCACTTCATTACCCGGCTATAGTAATATGATGTCCGCAAGAGGGACCTCTCACCCTGGGCCGGTGCCATTTGACATCCTGGGCTTCCCGGCCGTCTAGGGGGCACACGCACCGCATTGCTCGGGACCCGGTGCACGTGCCCAGCGGCCGCAATGTCCGCCGGGCACCCGCGATTGCCTGTGAACACAGCAGGACCGTGGATCTGTGTGTGTAAACACACAGATCCACGTCCTGTCAGGTGAGAGACCGATTGTGTGTTCCCAGTACAAAGGAACACCGATTGGTCTCCTCCCTTTGTGAGTCCCCGCCCCCTACAGTTAGAATCACTCCCTAGGAAACAATTAACTCGTCGATCACCCCCTAGTGTTAACCCCTTCCCTGACAGTCACATTTACACAGTAATCAGTGCTTTTTATAGCACTGATTGCTGTGTAAATGTGAATGGTCCCAAAAATGTGTCAAAAGTGTCCGACATGTCTGTCGCAACGTCACGAAAAAAATAAATATATAAAATCGCAGATTGCTGCCATTACTACCCTGTTTCCCCGAAAATAAGACCTAGTGCGATTGTCGGTGAAGGCTGCAATATAAGCCCTACCCCCCAAATAAGCCCTAGTTAAAGTAAAGTAAAACATAAAAATGTGGGTAGTGTTGCATGACCGCGCAATTGTCAAAGTGCAACAGCGCTGAAAACTAAAAATTGGTCTGGGCAGGAAGGGGGTGAAAACGCCCTGTATTGAAGTGGTTAAATAAATGTCAGGTTTTTTTGCATACTACATACACTATGAAGTTTCTCCCTTCTTGAAATCTCCCTGTGCTGGTAAGCACTCGCAGCAGGACGTTTAGTGGAACCAGGATTCTATGATACTTTCTGATATCCAGGCTGAATCCATACATCACTAAAAGAGTGTCCTTACCTGAATTCTGAAGTGGAATAACACAATTATAAAATTGTAAAAGAGCTTGTGAGATTCCTATTACCTGGGATCCATTTCTTCTGGTAAGAGTCGCACAATTCTTTTCTTGTAGAAAGAGCAATATTTTAAGTACGGATTTTGTTGTTATCACATAAGAGCACCCATGGACTATTTCTTTTTTCTACATTTTTAGATGTGGACTTTGGTTTATAAGCATTTTATATCAATTCATTGGCAGCGCAGTTATTTTTTGTAAACCTATGGTGCTGCCAACATCCCTATAGTTCAGAACCAATTGCAAATAGGTACCCGCCAGTACAATGGGACTTTTAGGGCAACTCAAAAATGCTAATTATATGCATAGTAAAATATGCAGTGTTATTCATATACAAAAGATAAAAAGTTTGCTGCATACATCACCATAGAAAAACATTCCAAGACCTACATAATAAACTATATGACTGTTAGTTGAGCTAGAGGTTTGTAGTGAATCTCTTTTCACTATTCCCGACGAGCTTCAGCAACAGATTGAATCCTTTCTTCAGGGTCATTTCCATAAAGAAAATCCTGATTAACAACACTCTACAACAGAGCATAACATACATTAAGAACAATGAAAAAGGGATACAGGGTAGAGATTAGGGTTGTCCTGATACCCCTTTTTTTATGTCATGTGACAGGCACCGATAGGTGGCACTGACTGATGGCTGGTACTGATAGATGGCACTGACTGATGGGCACTGATGCAGCAATAAATGACATGAGACAAGAGAAAAGGATTTATTTTGCAATGCTATGTTGACTGCCATGCCCATCTTGGTACACCTTGCATTTGGCCGTAGTAAGGCTCCTTTCACACTGGGGCGGTTTGCAGGTGCTATTGCGCTAATAGCGCCTGCAAACCGACCCAAAACAGGCGCTGCTGTCTCTCCAGTGTGAAAGCCCCATACCAACCATAACCACTTCCTGCCCGGCCTATAGCAGAATGACGGCCGGGCAGTGGTTCAGTTATCCTGACTGGGCGTCATATGACATCCATGGGGGCGTGCATCACGGCGATCAGTGGTGCAGTGCGTCAGTCTGACACACTGCTACACCGATCTCGGTAAAGAGCCTCTGACTGAGGCTATTTACCACATGATCAGCCGTGTCCAATCACGGCTGATCACGATGTAAACAGGAAGAGCTGTTGATCAGCTTTTCATCACTCGTGTCTGACAGAGAGATCGGCGGCTCTCCTGACAGGGGAGGTCTGTGCTGATTGTTTATCAGCACAGCTCCCCCGCAGATGCCCAACCTGGACCACCAGGGAGACTACCACAACACATGGATCACCAGGGATGCCACCCTAGATGACCAGGGATGCCAGTAAGTGCCCAAACAATGCCAATCAGTGCCCATATATATTGCCAGAGTCAGTGCCTGCAATATGTGTCAGTGATGCCCAGCAGTGCCATCATTGCCACCCATCAGTGTCCAGCAGTCCAGGACGTCCTACGGCTCTGGAGACACTAGAAGAACAATCGCGCTGTCAGGATCAGCGAGGAGCAGAGGATCACGGAAGTGACGTCAGCAGAGGGGGATGACAACAGTGTGGACCACAAGCCAGAAACTGGAAATAGTCATCAACATGGGACGCGTTTTGGAACTTCTGATTGGTTCCTTCATCAAGCCAATGACTAAACGTTTGCCCAGGTATAGCTACTTATAATCTGTGGGCGGGCTGTGGGTGGGGGCTATGGGCAGGGGAAAGAGGAAATGATACAAACGTTCTCACGGAATATATGAAAATATATGAGTAGAAAGTAAAATGCAAAAACAACATAGGATAAAATGAAATACAAGATGTGTCCCTAACCAAGGAAAAGTGAAAACAAATATAACGAAGGAAAAAAGCAAATAAATAAATATAACAAGACAATACTTCGGAAATAGATGAAGCCAGACTGTCAGTGGAATCAAAACATGGATATGGAGTCGAACACTGCAGCAAGTTAACACACTCACTAATGACAATGTCATTGTTACTAAGAAAGAACCTCTTTTTTAAAAAGCACTAGGATGGGTGGTAAAAATTAATTAAAAATAATACATCGTATTGGGAGATTTCATTACTTAGTCGGGACCTTAAATTTTGGACCCTCCGTCCAGCCCAACCCCTTTCTCCTATTCAAGGATTTGAATACCGTATATACTCGAGTATAAGTCGAATTTTTCAGCACATTTTTTTGTGCTGAAAGTGCCCCCCTCGACTTATACTGGAGTCAAGCACTTTTCTGCAGCAAAAAATTTCATTTCCCGAACCAACTTTGGGACCCCGTATCTCAGGGCCACTTGGTGCTAGAAACCCCAAATTTGGTATGCAAACCCAGTGGACCTGGTACCACAACATATCCAAAGCTGAAGTTCCTAGCACTAAGTGGCCCCGAGATACGGGGCCCCAAATTCGGTTCAGAAAATGTCATTTTCTGCTGCAGAAAAGTGCTTGACATTTTCTGTACCGATTTTGGGGCCCCATATCTCAGGGCCACTTGGTGCTAGGAACCCCAAATTTGGTGTGCAAACCCAGTGGAACCGGTACCATAACATATCCAAAGCTGGTGTTCCTAGCACCAAGTAGCCCTGAGATACGGGGCCCCAAAACTGGTTTGGAAAATGTCATTCTCTGCTGCAGAAAAGTGCTTGACATTTTCTGAACTGATATTTGGGGCCCTGTATCTCGGGGCTACTTGGTGCTAGAAACCCTGGCTTTGGAAATTTTATGGTACCGGTTCCACTGGGTTTGCACACCAAATTTGGGGTTCTTAGCACTAAGTGGCCCCGAGATACGGGGCCCCAAATTCGGTCAACTGTGTCTATCTGCAGCAATGTCATTTCGGGACCCTTTGGGTTCAGAGACCCCAAATTTTGGCTGCAGCTAGGTGGCATCTAGGAACCCTTAACTACCGAGTTTGAAGTTCAGGGGACCTATGGCTGCAAATGGGCACAGTGAGGCATGCAAATGGGCACAGTGATGCTGCAAATGGGCATTGTTGACCCTCTTTTCCACTTACAGTAGCTGTGCATTTCTCACCCTCGTCTTATACTCGGGTCAATACGTTTTTCCCATTTTTTTTGTGGTAAATTAGGGCCTCGACTTATACTCGGAACGACTTATACTCGAGTATATACGGTAAGTTTATATGCTGTCTTACTCTAAAAAGGTTTTACAATATCCAGTCCACTAAACACAATAATAACCACTCTAAGGCTAATTCCACCCTTGCTGATCCGCCATGTGGCGATAACATGACCCAAATTGACGGTGCTTGCTTGGCTCTTTTGGAAGAACTATCTTTCCACAATACAGAACCCAGTAATCATTATTCAACCTCTATTCCTCCACCTGAGAGTTCTGAGGCTGATCAAATATTGTACAATCAGCATCTTATGACCTCTCCACCTATTCAAAATACCAAATTTAGACCTAGATCTGTGTTTTATCCTACTCACTCCAAGGGCTTCTGCATCGATGCCTTCTATCATATCGTATATGCAGAGATAAAGGATATGTGTAAATCAGCCAAAAGTAAAAATATTATAACTCACAATCTCACATACTCTGAAAAGAAAGCTCTTGATGCCCTAACCAATAATTTCGATCTGGCCATTAAATCTGCGGCTAAAGGAGGTGGCATTGTTGTACAAAATAGAGTCGATTAAGTCGCAGAGGCCATTAGACTCCTGTCAGATACTAACACATATGTTAGACTAAAGACTGACCCACTTAGCGATCATATTATTACTTAGCAGGAAGCCTTTTTCTTGGTTAAGGCTGTTCATTATACCCCATATCTTTACCATCTGCCCAAGGTGCATAAAAGCCTGGTCAAAACCCCCCCCCCCCCGGACGACCAATTGTTGCATCCATGGGAAGCATAACTAGTGATCTTTCACAGTATGTTGATCAGTTTTTCCAACCACTCGCCCAATCCCTACAGTCATATATTAGAGATGGCACCCACTTGCTGGAACTCCTCTCCCCTTATTCTTGGGAACCCACTTACCTTTGGGCCTCCCTAGATATTCAATCACTATATACCTCCATACCGCACGATATAGGACTATGCGCTATACAATCTTTCTTATGCAAGGACGCAATGCTCAATCCCAGACAAGCCTTTTATTGTGAGGCTACTTCTTTTTGTCTTACCCATAATTATTTCAAATTTGATAATGATTTTTTCCTACAGATCAATGGGACAGCTATGGGGGCAAATTTTTCACCCTCATACGCCAACCTTACTATGGGGCATTGGGAATCCTTGCACATTTGGCACAATAACCCTTTCTCTTCCCACATCATTTTCTATGGAAGGTATATAGATGATGCGATCATCATTTGGGATGGTAATGCATCCATAGTTCCAGATTTTGTTGCACATTGCAACAATAATATGGGTTTACAGTTCACCTCTGTCATGGACAAAGAAAAGTTGGCTTTCCTTGATTTGGAGCTATTTTTGTTGGCAAAGAAATCCACGCTAAGAACTTTACCAAGCCGAGAGCAGGAAATTCTTTTCTTCATTATAAAAGCTACCATCATCCTCAATGGCTTAACAACATACCTAAAAGCCAGTTTTGTAGACTTAAAAAGAACTGTATCCAAAAGCAGTGACTATGACATCCAGAGCAAGATATTGAAAGATAAATTTCTTAACAAATGATTTCCAGCCGACATTGTGGAAACAGCGTATTCCCATTACAAAGATACACCTCCATCATATCCTCCCAATCATGGTGATACTAATAAGAATGATCTGTGTTTCATTACTCAATTCCACTCCCGCCATAGACAGATGAAGAGCATCATGCAGAGGCACTGGCCTTTGTTGCTTCAGGATGAGCACCTTCTCCCTGACCTATCTAATAAGCCTAAAGCTGGCCATACACCATACAATTTTCTTATTCAATTTTCTTTAGATTTACCTTCAACTATGTAGTATAAGGGCCTGTCTGATTGCATACAAATTGAAAGTGTCTAGGTTTGACCTCGTATAATATGGTTTTGGTAAATCTAAAGGAAAGTTGTACAAGAAAATTCTATAATGTATGGCCAGCCTAAGTTTGCTTATAGAAAAGCCCCTAATATTAAAAGTAAGGTGGCACCAAGCAAACTTAAAGAGAAACCACCACCTCCAGGCCATTCTCTCCCCACCTTTGTAGCCATTTCTGGCATGTACCAATGCCATAAACACTTATGTAAGACCTGTCGTTTTGTCAAACATGGTCATAAGGATTCTGTGGGAAGGGCAAAACATACCCCATCAAGGGATTTCACACATGCTCCTCTGACCATGTGGTTTACTGTTTGACATGCCCCTGTGGCCTTTTCTATGTTGGGCAAACTATTAGGCCTCTACAGAAATGATTTGGCGAACATCGCCATTTCATTACTGATGGACTGGACACTCAGTCTAATAGTTTGGGTTATCGAGGCGATGCCTAGAGATAGAGACCTCCCTCCAGCTGTTTTCGTAAGCTTCGTCATAGAGAAATGTATTGGATTTTCTCTTTGAATGTTTTGGCTCCTGGAGGGTTAAATGAGGATTTTGAGATCAGTGCTATACTTTAGAAGTTTTTTTTTTTTTTATCCTCATTTGATATGCATTCATGTGTATGCACATATGTATGTGTATACCCACATGTCCTTATTATATTGACAGCTGACCATTTTCTTCCAATATGATGTATTATTTATAATAATTAAATTTTATCACCCATCCTAGGGCTTTTTAAGAAATAGGGTTCTTTCTTAATAACACTGACATTGTCATTAGTGAGTGTGTAACCTTGCTGCAGTGTTCCACTCCATATCCATCTGTTGGTTCCACTGACAGTCTGGCTTCATCTATTTCCTTCGTTATATTTGTTTTCACTTTTCCTTGGTTAAGGACACATCTTGTATTTCATTTTATCCTATGTTGTTTTTGTGTTTTACTTTCTACTCATATATGTTCATATATTCTGTGAGAACGTTTGTATCATTTCCTCTTTCCACTCTCGCCCATAGCCCCACCCACAGCCCACCCACAGATTATAAGTAGCTATACCTGGGCAAACGTTCAGTCATTGGCTTGATGAAGGAACCAATCAGAAGTTCCGAAACGCATCCCATTTTGATGACTATTTCCGGTTTCCAGTCCACGCTGGTTGTCGTCCTCCTCTGCTGATGTCACTTCCGGGATCCTCTGCTTCTCGCTGATCCTGACAGCGCGATTGTTCTACTAGTGTCTCCAGAGCCATAGGACGTCCATCTGCGGGCCACCCTGGGATCTTCCGCTGTTATACATTGACATTGTTGGGATTTTTTAACACACTGGGGACCCCACTTATGCCGGAGCACCTGCTTTATGAACTCATGACATGCCTTCATTCCCTGCAGATCCTGTAAGTGTTTTTAACCCTTTTGGGGATATTAAAAGTTTTTAATACTGCACTTAGAGGCGCCTTTTTGCTTTTGTTTGTTTTTTTAGAGATTGCTCCTCTCTGCGAGTGGAGCCCTGAGTGCTGAAGAACACACACATCGGATCATCCTATTTTTTATATATAGACATTTTCTGTCTGGTCCCTTTACTTAGAGTTTGAACACTGCTGATTGCCATTCTCAATTCCTTGGGTATCTTTTTATATGCCTTTCCGGTTTTATACAGTTCAACTACCTTTTCCCGCAGATCCTTTGACAATTGTTTTGCTTTCCCCATGACTCAGAATCCAGAAACATCAGTGGAGCACTGGATGAAAGATGCAAGGGTCTGTCAGGAGTCCAAAAACTCACTGACCTTTTATATATACACACACTAATTACAAGCAAACAGATCACAGGTGAGGATGTTTACCTTTAATAGCAATTCAAACCAATTTTGTGTCAACTTGTGTGCATATTAGGCCAAAATCACCAAGGTATGTAAACTTTTGATCAGGGTCATTTTGGTAGTTTATTGCCATTATGCTTTAAAAAGAGTAAACACACTGTTGATTGATAAAAATGGCTTCAGCCAAACATCAACCATGAGTGAAAAAAGTTTTTGTGTTATTCATAATATCTGCAAAATGGCCAGGAAATCATAAAATTCTACCAGGGTATGAAAACTTATGAGCACAACTATATATATATATATATATATATCTATATATATACATACACACACATATTTAACACATTACTCTTATTCCTGCTGTTCTTTCCAAAGATACTGTATTTCTATTCAACACTTTTTTTTATTGAAAAAAGAATGAGAATAGACAAAGCGTAAAACATTGCAAGGTGTGATACATACAACCATTTAGAATGACACAAAATATACAGTTACAGATGTCTAGAATGATCTTGACAATTCTGCAGGTAATTAACAAGTCAGTATGTATGGCAAATATCACACATAACAAATATGAAAATCTGAAAATATGTCTCCAGAGAGAAGGGAAAAGTTAGACAAGAAAGATTAGAGGAAGAGAGAAACTAGGAAAAATCTGTGGGGGGGGGGGGGGGGGGTGAGATGAGAAGAGAAGATACTATATTTTCATGGCGCACTTCTTTTATATAGATATAAAAAAATAAATAAAAAAACTGTCATATTTACCCGATAAAAGTTTGTTTCAATTGTAAATATAAAACAATTAGAAAGAAAATATGCATAAAACCAAACCACTACACATTAAGCCCCAGGGCTAAATAAAGTCACTGATGTTCACAGCAAGTACCTTTATCACTGAAGTCATCCACTAATATGATTTCTCTCAGAAGTACTGCAGAAGAGGTTTCTAAAACGCTGTGTATTGTACGAAGCAGTGTTGATAAAGCTTCATTATAAAATGCTATGATAACCGAAGTTGTTGGAAGTTTCCTATAATTAAAGGCTTTGGACTTGCACCTGAAAATTGTTAGATATAAAAGAGTTGTAAACAGATTAAATGGATACAAACATCCTAAATATTACAAAAAGTATAATTTGACTCTCAGTTATAAAGCTAATTCAGCAGTTTTCATTTTACAAATTTTAAAAAGCAATTACCAGCAACAGTAAGAAGACAGTCAATGTTAAGATTAAAATAAAAATGAACTACTCAGCAGGCAAGCTGTGGTCCATGTGTGCATCTAAAGCTTATGTTTTAAATTTTGACTGGACTATACCATTAACAAAGCAAGATTACAAACACCACACTCCTCTGGGAATCGCCTTAAAGAGGAGCTCCAGGCTCCATCCGGAAAAAAAATTAAAAAGTCAGCAGCTACAAGCAGACAGGTCAGCAGCTACAGCAGCAGAAAGTCAGCAGCTACAAGAGGAGGCAGACAAGCGGAGCTCCCCCTTTTGGGTGGAGCTCCGTTTTAATGTAAACGGCTCAGCACCACATACAGTGGGGCAAAAAAGTATTTAGTCAGCCACCAATTGTGCAAGTTCTCCCACTTAAAAAAGGTGAGAGAGGCCTGTAATTGTCATCATAGGTATACCTCAACTATGAGAGACAAAATGTGGAAACAAATCCAGACATTCACATGGTCTGATTTTTGAAAGAATTTATTTGCAAATTATGGTGGAAAATAAGTATTTGGTCACCTACAAACAAACAAGATTTCTGGCTCTCACAGACCTGTATCTTCTTCTTTAAGGAGGCTCCACTCATTACCTGTATTAATGGCACCTGTTTGAACTTGTTATCAGTATAAAAGACACCTGTCCACAACCTCAAACAGTCACACTCCAAACTCCACTATGGTGCAGACCAAAGAGCTGTCGAAGGACACCAGAAACAAAATTGTAGACCCGCACCAGACTGAATCTGCAATAGGCAAGCAGCTTGGTGTGAAGAAATCAACTGTGGAAGCAATAATTAGAAAATGGAAGACATACAAGACCACTGATAATCTCCCTCGATCTGGGGCTCCACGCAAGATCTCACCTCGTGGGGTCAAAATGATCACAAGAACAGTGAACAAAAAACCCAGAACCACACGGGGGGACCTAGTGAATGACCTGCAGAGAGCTGGGACCAACGTAACAAAGGCTACCATCAGTAACACACTATGCCGCCAGGGACTCAGATCCTGCAGTGCCAGACGTGTCCCCCTGCTTAAGCCAGTACATGTCCGGGCCCGTCTGAGGTTTGCTAAAGAGCATTTGTCATATGGTCAGATGAAACCAAAGTAGAACTGTTTGGTAGAAACACAACTCGTCGTGTTTGGAGGAGAGAGAATGCTGAATTGCAACCAAAGAACACCATACCTACTGTGAAGCATGGGGGTGGCAACATCATGCTTTGGGGCTGTTTCTCTGCAAAGGGAACAGGACGACTGATCCGTGTACATGAAAGAATGAATGGGGCCATGTATCGTGAGATTTTGAGTGCAAACCTCCTCCCATCAGCAAGGGCATTGAAGATGAAACGTGGCTGGGTCTTTCAGCATGACAATGATCCCAAACATACCGCCTGGGCAACGAAGGAGTGGCTTCGTAAGAAGCATTTCAAGGTCCTGGAGTGGCCTAGCCAGTCTCCATATTTCATCCCCATAGAAAACCTTTGGGAGGGAGTTGAAAGTCTGTGTTGCCCAGCGACAGCCCCAAAACATCACTGCTCTAGAGGAGATCTGCATGGAGGAATGGGCCAACATACCAGCAACAGTGTGTGACAACCTTGTGAAGACTTACAGAAAACGTTTGACCTCTGTCATTGCCAACAAAGGATATATAACAAAGTATTGAGATGAAATTTTGATATTGACAAAATACTTATTTTCCACCATAATTTGCAAATAAATTCTTTAAAAAAAAAAAAAAAAAATCAAACAATGTGATTGTCTGGATTTGTTTGCACATTTTGTCTCTCATAGTTGAGGTATACCTATGATGACAATTACAGGCCTCTCTCATCTTTTTAAGTGGAAGAACTTGCACAATTGGTGGCTGATTAAATACTGTTTTGCCCCACTGTATATACCCTAATAGAGTGCATGCAATAAAACCATTCCATTTCAGTGGATTCCTATAGGATAACATGTAGAGGCATACTTAAAGATGTAAACCCAATAGAACAATAAAGTGGAATGAGGGGTGCACCACTTTGGAGTGGTGACAAAAGCCATGGGATATGCTGTAATCATAAGGCACACAGTAGTCTAGCCACTTAAGTACTAGCCACGTTTTGAGATTTTGGTGTTTACAAGTTTAAAAGTTTTTTTTGCTAGAAAATTATTTAGAAGCCCCAAACATTATATTATTTTTTTCTAACACCCTAGATATAGAGAATAAAATGGCGGTCATTGCAGTACATTTTTTCACAACGTATGTGCGCAGCGCTCTTACAAGCACACTTTTTTGGAAAAAAAATCATTTTTTGAATAAAAAAAAGAGACAAAAGTAAAAGTTAGCCCAATGAAGAAGTCCCCGCCGACTAGGACGCAACGTGTCCAGAACGAGGGTACGTCGTGACGTCACCAGCGGCCATCGCGCATCCTCGTGTACCGTGTTTACATTGCATCGCTCAAGCCAGCTTACATGCACTGGTATAGTGCTAGATCTGTGAGTGTTTTCTTTTATCCTTTTAAATAAATTGTTTATACGGAGAGCACCATCTTTGCCATCTTGTATTCCATATGCTACTGCACTGCCTGAGTGTCTTGATCCAGCGTCATGATGGAAGTCCCTGCATGCTGAACCGCTGTGCTTCATGTCCATATGACCCTTAAAGGGAATGCCTATTATGACCCTCTGTAATTAAAGGGTCCATATTATCAGGTGAGAGGCCACTCTGAACATTGGTGGTGGGCACATAGATTTGTCACCCTCTCTCAGCATGCTGTTTGATTTGACACGAGTCTTTGGAATCATTGGATGATCCGTGGATTTTCCCTTGCCTTCATGAACTTTTAGATATGTGTTCATCACTGTGTCCTGTGTGTATTGACACTTTATAGACATTTATTGGACATTATCCACATCATATAGTATTCTGTATGTTTGCCATCTTAATTTTAATTCACTTGTCTTCTATTAGCGCTGCACCATCTGTTTACATTATTGTTTTAGGGATTTGATTATTGACCCTGGTGTTCAGCTGCTGAGCAATATTATACATTTTTGCGCCGATTTATCTATCTAAACAAAAAATGCATTATTTTTTCTTTTGCTATAATAAATATCCCCAAAAAAAAAAAAATATATATATATATATATATATATATATATATATATATATATATATATATATATATATATATATATATATATATATAATAAAAAAAATAAAAAAAAAAAACACACTTTTACCTCAGTTTAGGCCGATACTTATTCTTTCTATATTTTTGGTAAAAAAAAAAATAATAAAATAATTGCAATAAGCATATATTGATTGGTTTGCGCAAACATTATAGAGTCTACAAAATAGGGGATCGTTTTATGGCATTTTTATTATTTTTATTTTTTTTACTAGTAATGGCGACTATCAGCGATTTTTATCGTGACTGAGACATTATGGCGGACAGATCGGACAATTTTGGTGCTATTTTGGGACCATTCAGATTTATACAGCGATCAGTGCGATTAAATATGAATTGATTACTGTGTAAATGTGACTGGCAGTGAAGGGGTTAACCATTAGGTGGTGCTGTAGGGGTTAAGTGTGTCCTAGGGAGTGATTCTAACTGTGGGGGGGAGGGGCTGTGTGTGACATGACACTGATCAGCGCTCCCAATTACAGGGAGCGGTGATCAGTGTCATTAGGAAGAACGGGGAAATGCTTGTTTACATTAGCATTTCCCTGTTTTTCCTCACTGTGAGACGATCACCCGCAAGCCGCCTCTTAAGGGGCAACGTACAGGTATGTTCATCTGCCTGTACATGCCCTTCTGCCGCAGTATATCTGCGTGAGGCGGTCGGGAAGCGGTTAAGAGGCTCCATAGGCCAAAACCTGAGACCCAGCGCTCCTTCCAGTTTCCTTAGAATGTGCATCCTATCCTTCCGGAGGAAACACTAAAAACTGAAGTGTGGGCCTGAAGGACCGCCCTTTAAGTTGTTGGGTTAACACGTTTCCTGTCCCAGAGGGAGGAGCTCTAGGTCTTAGAGGCTGTCCTGGAAGACGATTTGAGAAAAAATTATGTTCTTTAGGAAGGAACATACATTCCACATTAATAATTATGTTACCAACATTGGTGTGTGCTGTAAATTGCCTCCAGCATTGCTCCAGTTTCTTCTTGCTGGAGGCTGCCATTTTGTTGAAGCCCAGAGCTCCTGAACAGCAGTGAATCAAAGCAGCACTAAACCCATTGATTTAAAAAAAAAAAAAAGATACATTCTTGGAGTGCTGGGATTGCTAACTTGTGTCCTCAAACTGTCAAACCTTCAAATGGCTGGTGTCATAACTGATCACATGTGCAGCACCGTGGCAGTTGCAGATAAAACAGAAGCAGATTCCTTGGCTGTAAATGATAGGGGGGTTTAATGCTGCTTTAAGGCTGCCAGCAGATTGCCCTCTACAAATTCAGCAGTGCCTAAAAATGGAGAGCAACTGAGCATGTGCAGAGCAGGGCGAGACAGTATTACTAGATGTTAAACAGTATAGGCACTTATTTTTAATGTTTTACATATATATACCTGCAAAAGGGGACAGCCTGAGGTTATCTAGCAGGACTTTGACTAAAAAGTTCCACTTTAACCAATTCCTTCATGCCAAATAACAGAACGGCGGCTGCAAAGTGGTTACCGTATATACTCGAGTATAAGTCGAATTTTTCAGCACATTTTTTTGTGCTGAAAGTGCCCCCCTCGACTTATACTCGAGTCAAGCACTTTTCTGCAGCAAAAAATTTCATTTTCCGAACCGACTTTGGGGCCCCGTATCTCAGGGCCACTTGATGCTAGGAACCCCAAATTTGGTGAAGTTCCTAGCACTAAGTGGCCCCGAGATACGGGGCCCCAAAATCAGTTCGGAAAATGTCATTCTCTGCTGCAGAAAAGTGCTTGACATTTTCTGAACCGAATTTGGGGCCCCATATCTCAGGGCCACTTGGTGCTAGGAACCCCAAATTTGGTGTGCCAACCCAGTGGAACTGGTACCATAACATATCAAAAGCTGGGGTTCCTAGCACCAAGTGGCCCTGAGATACGGGGCCCCAAAACTGGTTCGGAAAATGTCACTCTGCTGCAGAAAAGTGCTTGACATTTTCTGAACTGATTTTTGGGGCCCTGTATCTTGGGGCACTTGGTGCTAGAAACCCCAGCTTTGGACATTTTATGGTGCTAGTTCCTCTGGGTTTGCACACCAAATTTGGGGTTCTTAGAACTAAGTGGCCCCGAGATACGGGGCCCCAAATTCGGTCAACTGTGTCTATCTGCAGCAATGTCATTTCGGGACCCTTTGGGTTCAGAGACCCCAAATTTTGGCTGCAGCTAGGGGGCATCTAGGAACCCTTAACTACCGAGTTTGAAGTTCAGGGGACCTATGGCTGCAAATAGGCACAGTGAGGCATGCAAATGGGCACAGTGATGCTGCAAATGGGCACTGTTGACCCTCTTTTCCACTTAAAGTAGCTGTGCATTTCTCACCCTCGTCTTATACTCGGGTCAATAAGTTTTTCCCATTTTTTTTGTGGTAAATTAGGGCCTCGACTTATACTCGGAACGACTTATACTCGAGTATATACGGTAAGTTCGTGAGGGCGCAAAGTATGGCGATCGGTAGTGCGGTGTGTTGCTCTGACACACCGCATCTCCGATCCTGGTAAAGAGCCTATAACATAGGCTCTTTACCATGTGATGAGCTGTGTCCAATCACAGCTCAATTTAGGCCAATATATATTCTGTTACAGATTTTTGATAGAAAAAAAAAATCCCAATTAGGCATATGTTGATTGGTTTGAGCCAAAGTTATAGCGTCTACAAATTATGGGATTTAAACTAGTAAATGGTGGCAATTAGCCTGTGTTTTACTGTAGTATGGAAGGTGCTTTTACTAGGGGAAGAGATGGAATTTGTTCCCTGTTTTGCAGGGACACAAATTCCATCCCTTCCTTCCTGTCAGAATGACTATCTGACTTGTTTACATCGGCAGATCGCATTTCTGTATCTTTTCTTCACAATCAGCGGGTGTAGGTGGACAAAGTCCATGGTGCACGCCGATTGGCTCCCACTGTGTGTAATCACAGCGGGAGTAAGCCACCGGAGGTGCACATGCGCGTCCCCTAACCGAAAGGGTTTAGATATACACCCACATATGATCCAGTGCATAGGTGCCGCCCTGTAGCAGTAAAACTGATTCAAAGTGATTGTACAGCTTATTTTTTTAATACCTACTTGCTCTGTGCAATACTATTGCACAGAGCAGGTAGGTAATAAAAAAGCCCCAAATCTCCGCTTCTGGGGTCCCCCAGTGTCGCACTTGGCTCCGCCTCCTGTGTGCTTCTATAAAACACACACACAGTGGCTCTGGCCTGCCTTCCACGTCTTCCTCACAGGATTTGATTGACATCAGCAGGAACCAATTGCTCTGGCTGCTCTTGCCGAGTCCTGGGAGGAGAGAGCAGCACTGTTGTACTCAGGCACGGCGCTGGATTGAGATAGAACTCAGATAAGTATTTAGGGAGGTGAGGGGGCAATATAATTAATGGGACATTTTTTTACCTTAATGCAAGGAATGCATTAAAGTGATACCAAATACAGTCAACCTACTATCATTTAACTGTTCTAGTAATGTAGTGTAATCATGACAGTGTTTTGTTTTTTTTTATCAAAAATGAAATGGCCATGTACCCATTTAGATGGGCAGTATAAAGCTGTCACTGACTCCAATCAGTAGCTTGGCTAAGTGAAAGCACACTTCCTAAGAGGAGCTTGTAGGTCACTCCTCTCCAGCCTGTGTTGATATGCTAAGTATTACAGGGAGTCAATGAAAACATCAAACAAGATTTAATATCCCACCCCCAGTGTGTTTTGTTAGTTAGTGGGCATGGAAGAGAGTGGGCTGTCATTTATCCTGTGTATATGCCAACAGAGTGAACTGCACAGACTCATGCCCTGCACAGAAACTCGCAGAAAACAGAGCATGTGCACTTGCTCGTCTATGGCTGCTCTACAGAATCAAAAGCTGAATTGGGGACAGTGAGGGGAGGGATGGGCAGAGTATGGTAGGATCAGCCAGGTTTTTTACAGTATAGAGATGATTAACCATTTAGTGCCCAAGTGAGTATGGCAAGCATGTAATACTGCATGTACTCAAAAGGACTACTGGCTCTTAACCAAATTGCACACTGGGCACTTATACCCCCTTCCTAACTAGACCAATTTTCAGCTTTCAGTGCTTTCACATTTTGAATGAAAATTATTCAGTCATGCAACACTATACCCATATGACATTTTTGGCCATTTTTTTCACACAAATAGAGCTTTCTTTTGGTGGTATTTAATCACCACTGGGTTTATTTTTTGTGCTATAAATGAAAAAAAGACTGAAAATTTTGTAAAAAGAAAAAATAAATGCATTTTTCTTTGTTTCCATTATAAAATTTTATAATTTTTCGTCATAATTTTTGGCCAAAATTTATACTGCTACATAGCTTTGATAAAAATAATCAAAATCAGTGTACAGTATATTTGGTCTTTGTGAACGCTATAGAGTCTACAAGCTATGGTGCCAATCATTGAAAGTTGATCACACCTGATGTACTGACCATCTCGATCCTTGCAACACTAACAAGCCAGGACAGTACAAATACTCCCTAAAAGACTCCTTTTAGAAAAGTAGACATTCCAAGGTATTTAGTAAGAGCCATGGTGAGTTTTTTGAAGTGGTAACTTTTACCCACAATTCTTTGCAAAATATTTTTTTTTTTTCACAAAATTGTCATATTAACAGGTTATTTCTCTCACATAGTTACATAATAGGTAAGGTCGAAAAAAAAGAGACAAAGTCCACCCTATGTGTGTGATTATATGTCAGTATTACATTGTATAGCCCTGGATGTTGCGGTAGATCAGGTGCTTATCTAATAAGTTTCTTGAAACTATTGATGCCCCCTGCTGAGACCACCGCCTGTGGAAGGGAATTCCACATCCTTGCCGCTCTTACAGTAAAGAATCCTCTACGTAGTTTAAAGTTAAGAACTACAAAAGAAACAAATACTCCTGCGCACAGGTGTGTTGGCTAGATGATCCAATCAAATTGGATAATAGCTTTCGGCCTTGCTGCCCTCCAGGATAGGGATATCCTAGTAGTAGACAAAAACACAAAGAAAAGAGGGCGCACCAGCCTAGTGCATTAGCTTATGGTACATTTATTCAGAAAAGTTTTGTGAGTAGTTTTCATTTTGTTTTCTGAATAAATGTACCATAAGATAATGCACTAGGCTGGTGCATCCTCTTTCCTTTGTGTTTTTGTCTAATTTAAGGTTAAACCTCTTTTCTTCTAATTTAAATGAGTGGCCACGAGTCTTGTTAAATTAAACTCCCTTCCACAAAAAAGTTTTATCCCTATTGTGGGGTTACCAGTATGGTATTTGTATATTGAAATCATATCCCCTCTCATGCGTCTCTTCTCCAGAGAGAATAAGTTCAGTGCTCGCAACCTTTCCTCATAACTAATATCCTTCAGAGCCTTTATTAGCTTTGTTGCCCTTCTTTGTACTCGCTCCATTTCCAGTACATCCTTCCTGAGGACTGGTGCCCAGAACTGGACAGCATACTCTAGTTGCAGCCGGACCAGTCTTGTAGAGCGGGAGAATTATCGCTTTATCTCTGGAATTAATCCCCTTTTTAATGCATGCCAATGTTCTGTTTGCTTTGTTAGCAGCAGCTTGGCATTGCATGCCATGGCTGAGCCTATCATCTACTAGGACCCCCAGGTCCTTTTCCACCCTAGATTCCCCCAGGGTATAGATTGCATGCATATTTTTGCCACCCGAATGCATTATTTTACATTTTTCTACATTGAACCTTATTTGCCATGTAGTTGCCCACCCCATTAATTTGTTCAGATCTTTTTGCAAGGTTTCCACAAGTTATTGCCCTGCTTAGCTTAGTATCATCCGCAAATACAGAGATTGAAATGTTAACCCCATCCTCCAGGTCATTTATGAACAAATTAAACAGGATTGGTCATAGCACAGAACCCTGGGGGACCCCACTACCCACCCCTGACCATTCCGAGTACTCCCCTTTTATCACCACCCTCTGAACTCACCCTTGCAGCCAGTTTTCAATCCATATACTCACCCCTATGGTCCATGCCAATGGACCTTATTTTGTACAGTTGGACCTTATTTTGTACAGTAAACGTTTATGGGGAACTGTGTCAAATGTTTTTGCAAAATCCAGATTTACCACGTCTACGGGCCTTCCTTCATCTAGATGGCAACTCATCTCCTCATAGAAGGTTAATAGATTGGTTTGGCAAGAACGATTCCTCATGAATCCATGCTGATTACTGCGAATGATACCATTCTCATTACTAAAATCTTGTATATAGTCCCTTATCCCCTCCAAGAGTTTACATACTATTGATGTTAGGCTAACTGATCTAATTCCCAGGGATGTATTTTGGGCCCTTTTTAAATGCTGGTGCTACATTGGCTTTTCTCCAATCAGCTGGTACCATTCCAGTCAGTAGACTGTCAGTAAAAATTAGGAACAATGGTCTGGCAATTACTTGACTGAGTTCCCTAAGCACCCTCGGGTGCAAGCCAGCTGGTCCTGGTGATTTATTAATGTTAAGTTTCCCAAGTCTAATTATAATTCTGTCCTCTTAACCATGGAGGTGCTTCCAGTGATGTGTCATGAGGGTAAACACTGCAGTTTTGGTTACTGAAGCCCCTTGATTCCCTCGTGAAGACTGAGGAGAAGAATAAATTCAATACCTTCGCCATCTCCCCATCCTTTGTAACCAGATGTCCTTCCTCATTCTTTATGGGGCCATACTGTTTACATACTTAAAAGAATTTCTTTAGATTTTTTTTGCTCTCCTCCACTATGTGTCTTTCATGTTCTATCCTAGCAGTCCTTATTGCACCCTTACATTTCTTGTTGCATTCTTTATAAAGTCTGAATGCTGATGATGATCCCTCAACCTTGTATTTTTTTGAACGCCTTCGCGTTTGCTTTTATATGCATTTTTACATTGGAGTTAAGCCATCCAGGACTTTTGTTCGCTCTTTTAAATTTATAACCCAATGGGATGCATTGGCTAATGCCCTTATTTAATATGCTCTTAAAGCAAACCAGTCTCCCCTCCGTGTTCTTTGTTCCTAAGATTTTATCATAATTCTTCTAGCAAGGTTTGTAGTTTAGGATAGTTGGCTCTTTTGAAATTCAGTGTGTCTTTGTATTCCCCTAATTTTTCCTATATGTGTGATTTATACTGAAGCCAATTGACCTGTGATCGCGGTGACCTAAATTGCCACGTATTTCCACATCAGTGATCAGGTCTGTATTGTTGGTAATCAGTAGATCCAGTAACGCTTTATTTCTAGTTGGTGAGTCTACCATCTGACCCATAAAATTGTCCTGCAAGACATTTAGGAACTGGCAAGCCTTAGATGAATGCGTGGTTCCCTCCGCCCAGTCTATGTCTGGTTAATTAAAATCCCCCATTATGATAACACTTCCCATTCTTTCTGCTAGTCCAAATTGTGATAGGAGATCTGTCTCCCCTTCCTCCCTCAGGTAAGGGGGCCTATAGCAAACTCCCAGTATTGTTTTCCCTTTAACGTCATACCTTTGGAGCTCTACCCATAAGGATTCCACCTCCTCCTTAGCTCCCTTAGTGATGTCATCTCTCACATTCACGTGTACATTATTCTTGATATATAGGCATACCCCTCCCCCTATTTTACCCTCTCTATCCTTGTGATAAAGGGTATACCCTTGAATGGTTGCCAGCCAATCATGAGAGCTGCTGAACCAGGTCTCTGAAATTCCCACAAAATCAAAATCCTCCTCGTACAACAGTATCTCTAGTTCACCCATCTTGTCCGCCAGGCTCCTGGCATTAGTGAACAAGCCACATAGTTTAGACCGGTCGCATATTTTCCTCTTATTGGGCGTTCCGAGATTGCAACTAGGACTTGCTACTATACTTTGGGTTTATGTGCTTTGGTCAACCTACCATTATTGCCCCAAATACTACCCTCTGGCATATGTTCCATGCTGACTATCTCTACCTCTGGACCCTCCCACCCCCATTGCCTAGTTTAAAAACCCCTCTAACTTTTTGGCAATCTTCATTCCCAGCTGATCTGCACCCTCCTCATTTAGGTGCAGTCCATCCCTTCTATAGTACGGGTTATCGACTGAGAAGTCAGCCCAGTCCTAAAGGAACCCAAACCCCTCCTTACTACACCAGCTCTTCAGCCACTTGTTTACTTCCCTGATTTCCCTTTTTGGTGTGGCTCAATGTACCGGTAGTATTCCTGAGAAAACTACCTTGGATGTCCTTTTCCTCAATTTAGCTCCCAAGTCCCTAAAATTGTTCTTTAGGACACTCCATCTGCCTCTGACTTTGTCATTGGTGCCAACGTGCACCATGACAGCTGGGTCTTCCCCAGTCCCTCCCAGTAATCTGTCCACCAGATCTGTGGTGTGCCGAACCCGAGCGCCCGGTAGACAACATACAGTTCGGCGCTTCAGGTCTTTGTTACAATTTGGCCTCTCTGTCCTAAGAATTGAGTCCCCTACCACCATAATCTGTCTTTCCTTTCCTTTCCCTTCCCCCTCCCCCCACATTCACTGGAGGAGTTCTTCAGCCCGGCAGCAAGAAGGGTCACTCAGCTCCAGCATTGCTGGTCCCTGACTGGTTTCACCAATGTCACTCAATGGAGCGTGCTTATTGGGATGCTCCAGCCCTTGATCGGCCTCCCTGGCACTTCCCCCACTACCCTTCCTGACTGTCACCCATCTACTCTTTCCTAGTGCCTGTACCCAAAACCCATTCTGCTACTCCTCCCGAGTATGGCGATACCACGTGTGAGACTTTTACACAGCCTGGCCACATACAGAGGCCCAACATGCAGGGAGCACGGTCAGGTTTTCTAGGGACATAAATTACTGTAATTTCTTGACTACCTTTTACACGCTTGAAGGCCCTGGAGCACCAGGACAATGGAAACACCCAAAAAATGACCCCGTTTTGTAAAGCAAATACCCAAACACATAATCTAGGAGGCAAATTGAGTCTTTTGAACATATCTTTTTTCACAAGTTTTTGGAAAATGTAAAAAGAGAATGAAAAAAAAATAAATAAATAAATTTTTTTTTTACACAGTTGTCAATTTATAAGATATTTCTAACACATAGCATGTACATAGCAAAAATGACACCCCAAAATACATTCTGCTACTCCTCCTGAGTATGGCGATTCCACATGCAAAAACTTTTACACAGACTGGCTACATACAAAGACCCAGTGGCAGCTGGTGCTCAAAATTTTTTTAGGGGGGGGGCATAAACTAAGTGAAAAATTCTGAAAAAAAAACCATCAATCGCAGCCACTGTGCCATAAAGTGCCGCCACTGTGCTCCATCACACGCAGCCTCACTGTGCCCCATCAAATAAAGCCTCACCTACTTACCTTAGCAGGCAGCTCCACTCGAACCGTGCGTTCCATGGAGCTGCTGACGTCACTTCCGGTTTCCCTGTGGAACAGGGAAACCGTAAGTAACCTCTTAAATTGAACAACAAAGTTCCGCCCGTACGAGCGGAAGCTGTTCGGCACTTTGGATTGCGCAGCAAAGCAGGTCAAAAGCCTGCAAATGAAGCTCCTTGTCTGCAATCTTGTGATTGCATTGACATGGCGCTTCCAGCGCGCGAACAGAGTGCGCATTTTTTAAATTTTTTTTTTTTCTTTAAAAAGGAACCCTTTTTTACATTTTTTTTTGAGACTGCTGGGTGAGGGGGGGGGGGGCAGTGCCTGTGCGCCCCCTATGGACGGGTCACCGCTGCAGAGGCCCAACATGCAGGGAGCACCATCGGATGTTCTAGGGACATAAATTACACATCTAATTTCCTGACTACCCATTACACTTTTGTGAGGCACTGTGGGCACTGATGAGCACTGTAGTGGACGGATGAGCACTGATTTGGCTCGAATGAGGCATGGATAATCACTGTGGCACAGATTAGGTACGGGTGAGCACGAATAAGCACAGATCAGCACTGTGGGCACTTTGCATCCAGCCCACTCATGCTACTACACTGGCTCTCTACTCTCCTGTACCAATCGCTGTGAGGAGAGGAGAGAGCTGAACTGGACATGCGCTCAGTCATTGGACGGCGCGATCACGTGGTAAAGGACCCCTGTCATTGGCCCTTTACCCCAATCCATGATACCCTGATTAGAGGGCACGCAGGAAGCACGAGTTCTGAATGCCCTCCCAAAACTAGCGGACCTCGCTGTAGCCGTCATTCGGCAATAGCCCGGTCGGCAAGTGGTTAAAGACTGAGCTACAACCTCAGTTCTTTTATAAATTAATATCTGGTCAGTAGTTAGGAAATAAAAAGAGAACTGCAGGCTGACTGGAGACTGCACTGTCCACTTTTAACTCTTTACTGTGAAGATCAGAAGTCCTGGGAAACAGCACAGAGAAAGCGTGAGCCAGCAATATTGAAATATATAGCTCCCAACACAAATCCCGGTACTTGTAAGATACATATCTGCTTGTGGCGGTTGGTCCACTGGATATGTGCAACACCAGCTCTGGGATTCACATCTTGTTTGTAAGATCCATGGATGAAAGCAGTGGCTCTCTATACAAAAGCAAGTTAGATCTCTATAATTTGAGATCAAGGCCATCTGGTAAGAGGCGTGATTACATGCGTGGATAGCACCTCCTGAGCACCTTAAAGGGATTGTAAAAGGCAGAAGGTTTTTTTTAGCTTAATGCATTCTATGCATCAAGCAAAAAAAAAAAAAAAAACATCCGTGTGCAGCAGCCCCCTTCAGCACCCCTAATACTTACCTGAGCCTTTATCCAGCGATGTTGCAGGAGTGTCTTAAGCCTCGTACACACGATCAGATTTTCCACAGACAAAACCTCTGACTTTTGTCCAAAGGGCGTTGGCCAGGAACTTGTCTTGCATACAAAGGGCAAGATATTTTCAGCCAACAAGCACGAACCTAGTGACATACTATGGTTTTTCAGCTCTTTAACGCCACCCTTTGGGCTCCTTCTGCTAAATTCGTGTTAGTAGAAGTTTGGTGAGTGTTGATTTGCGCTTTTCAGTTTCTGAACGGCCATGCGTCAACCAGCCACGTTGCGGAATCGTAGGAGATAACGTGTTATTTTTTATTGGCCTTGGAGTTATTGCTTTGACCCAAGTCCAGTCCAGGAAGAGGAGGAGGAGGATCTCTTAGACCAAAGATTGTTTTTTTTTATTAAATGTGACCAATTATGTCATATACCTTTGCTGTGGGAGCTCCAGGAGAATGATCCGGATGATTTTTCGGAAATATCACCGGACGACGGACCCCTGCTTTCACCAACTCTTGCCATTGTTGACCCCCTATATTAAGAAGTAGGTCATATGCATGAGGCTTTTTGATTTTTTTGGTTGAACAATGATTAGATTTGGTATATTTTCTATATTTTTGGATGCATAGAATGCACTTTTTGGTTAAGTTCTATGGTTATTTGTTTTTTTTTAATGCACAAATAAAAAAATAAAAAAAATTTGCGTAGAATACACTACGAGCGGCACAATGGTGTAGTGGGTAGCACTCTTACCTAGCAGTAAAAAAGGGTCGCTGGTTCGAATCTCAACCATGACACTACCTGCCTGGAGTTTGCATGTTCTCCCTGTGCCTGCGTGGGTTTCCTCCGGGTACTCCGGTTTCCCCCCACACTCCAAAGACATGCTGGTAGGTTAATTGGCTTCTGTCCAAAATTGGCCATAGTAGAAGAATGTGAGATGGGGACCTTGGATTGTGGGCTCCTTGAGGGTAAGGAACAATGTATGAGTGGAGTGCTGCGTAAATTAACAGCGCTATATGGGTACCTTAAATAAATGATGATAGATGAGCATCTTAATGAGACACAATGTACGGGGATAGGGACAATTGTAGATACTCACTCAGGTTGAACTGGATGGACTGGTGTCTTTATTTAACCTTACTAACTATGTAACTTGGCTATGTGTTTTACTTCAAATGACAGTTTGGGAGTAAGCAGTTACATTTTAAAAAATACAATGTAAAATTAACAAGGGACACCAACAGTTGTATCTTTCATTTTAAGCACTACGGCATAGTGGTGTTGTGGTAACTTCCCCCCCAAAAATAAATTATATATATATATATATATATATATATATATATATAAAATTTGAAATGGCAGAACTCCATCAGTATCACTAGCAAAGCAGCTTCATTATGATCACGTTAAAAGAAGAGAATTGTGCGCTGCATTTCTAGATTTCATAATTTGCAGCCTCACGAATGTTAATTCTCCATTACGAACGCTAGTTTACATGACCGACTGCTTCTGACTCATACTTGCTTCTGAGCATGCGTGTTTGTACGTGTTTGTACTGTGGACTTTTGTTCGACTTGTGTACACATGCTTGGAAAATCCAACATACATTAGTCTCCGCGGAAAATTTATAAACCTCCCATCCAACATTAGTCCATGGAAAGTTGGCCAACAATTGTCTTGTCGGAGCGTACAAACGGTCGGATTTTCCGCCAACAGCCTGTCATCACACAATTCCTATCGGAAAATCCAACCATGTGTAGGAGGGCTTTAAGCTGCCCAGAACTCCCCACCCCCTTATTGGCTGACACAGCAGCGCAATTGTCTTTCGCGGCTGTCAATCAAAATCATTCAGCCAATTAGGGGAGAGGAGCGGGATCGGGACACGGCTCGGTGTCTGAATGGACACAGGGAGCTGTGACTCGGCTGAGATGCTCCGATAGCAAGCTGCTTGCTGTGGGGGCACAGAAGAGAGACCCGAGAAGAGGATACAGGCTGCTCTGTGCAAATCATTTTTTTTTTAAATCACAAAAACAAAACACACACACACACACACACACACACGACTTTACAATAAACTTTAAAACTGTTTTGTCTGTTCATCACTACATGACACCGCTGACATCCGTCACTCCATAGAGGTGAATGGAGCGTTCGTACAGATCCGCTTGAAAAACTGACAGGCGGACCTGAACAGTCCGTATGTGTGAAAGGGGCCCAACAGAGCACCTGGATTATTATTTGAGCATTTGGAGTATTTTGCATGGTGCTTATTTATCAAGAAGATTAAACCTGATTGGCTTCTGAGTAGGGGTGCACCGAATGGAAATTTTGGTGCCGAAACCAAAAATGAAGGATGCACTAGGCCGAAAACTATACCGAAAATGACATTTTTTAAAAAATATTTATATTTTTATATCCAATTGTATTATATTCAACTTTTTAATTATTATCATCAATTCAAATTAATATGAATTTATTGTTGGCCATTATTGGCACCTTTAGTGCAAGAAAGGTCAAGAAAAATGCAGTCTGCAGTCTCTAATTATCTCTTGTATCATGTCTGCAATCTCTTACTTAAACACATTGCCAATAGTATACAAGAGATCAATGCAGCCTTACCAGTGCCCATCATATGCAGCCTGCCAGTGCCCATTGTATACTGCCTGCTAGTGCCCAGCAGCCTCACCAGTGCCAATCATATGCAGCCTGCCAGTGCCCATCGTATGCAGCCAACCTAAACACATTGCCAATAGTATACAAGAGATTAATTCAGCCTTATCAGTGTCCGTCAGATGCAGCCTACCTGTGCCCAGCAGCCTCACCAGTGCCAGTCATATGCAACCTGCCAGTGCCCAGCTGCCTCACCAGTGCATGTCATATGCAGCCAGTGCCCAGCAGCCTAACCAGTGCCAATCATATACAGCCTACCAGTGCCGAGCAGCCTCACAAGTGCCCGTCATATGCAGCCTACCTGTGCCCAACAGTCTCATCAGTGCCCATTATATGCAGCCTGCCAGGGCCGAGCAGCCTCACCAGTGCCCGTCATATGCATCCTACCTGTGCCCAGCAGCCTCACCAGTGCCAATCATATGCAGCCAACCTAAACACATTGCCAATAGTATACAAGAGATCAATGCAGCCTTACCAGTGCCCATCAGATGCAGCCTACCTGTGCCCAGCAGCCTCACCAGTGCCAATCATATGCAGCCTGTGGCCAGCAGCCTCACCAGTGCCCACCATATGCAGCCTGCCAGTGCCCAGCAGCCACAGCAGTGCCCGTCATATGCAGCCTACATGTGCCCAGCAGCCTCACCAGTGCCAGTCATATGCAGCCAACCTAAACACATTGTCAATAGTATACAAGAGATCAATGCAGCCTTACTAGTGCCCATCAGATGCAGCCTGTGCCCAGAAGCCTAACCAGTGCCAATCATATGCAGCCTGCCTGTGCAAAGCAGCCTAACCAGTGCCAATCATATGGAGCCTACCTGTACCCAGCAGCCTAACCAGTGCCATCATATGCAGCCTACCTGTACCCAGCAACCTAACCAGTGGCAATCATATGTAGCTTACCTGTGCCCGGATCAGCGGCGATCTCTGTCACAGAGCTGGATTTGAATTGCCCGGGCCATAGTAACAATGTCCCGCCTCCTGTGATTACGTCACACTCATTCAATGTCCCAGCATTGGATCAGTGTGCCGTCTGTCACAGGAGGCGGGACAATGTTACTACGGCCCGGGCAATTCAGTTCCGTCACACACGGAAATTGAGGAGAGGGGGGGGGGGGGTGGAGAGAGTGGAGGACTGGGCGGCATTGATGACACTCCTGCAATGGGCGGACCACTGCCCCTTTCGGTATCGGCTTTTTTTTGCTTTCGGCCGAATGAAACAGTTTTCAGCCGATTGCTCTGGATTTTATTGCTTCACAGAGCAACCCTAGTGAATGTTAATTCTTTCAAAAGACCTACTTACAGTTTAAAAAGTGGATTGTAAAGCTATATTTTTTTACAACAAACATGTTATACTTATCTGCTCTGTGCAATAGTTTTGGTCAGAGCCTCGATCCTGCTCTTTTCGGGCACCCTGCCAGAAGGGGTATATCTGCTGTACATAAAAAGGGATATATCTGGTCTAGCTCAACCAACTTACTTCATAAGCCTCATGCCAGACAAGCATAGCAGGTGGTGGAGATGGAAAAATAATCGAGCATTTGGGTTTAAAAAAAAAAATCAAGTCAACCAGACGTTTACCAGCTGCCCAGGCTTTGGTGGACACACACACACACTGATGATCCTAGAGATGTTTGCGACAGACAGAAGTTCTGTACGATGTCAATATTGTTTGGCATCTGGTGTGATGCCTCAGTTACATTCAGTCTGTCTCCTTTTCATATAAATACCTGTCTGCCATGAGGCTTATTAAATGTGCTGGTACAGCTGGAGTAGAAAATGCACTATTAGACCTACTTTTTGTATATCTCAAGGGGGAAAATGCACTATTAGACCCACTTTTTGTATAAAAGAGGTAAAAGCAATCTAGTGACTTCTCTGAGGTGGAGGTGGTAATACAAAGATGCACCAAGTGCTATGATTGCCTTTGATGCATTGGACACCATTGATGTATATGCCAGTTTATTACCTGGAATTAGCACAGTTATGCACATACAGGGTGTGTCCAGAAAGTTTGATGAATGGTATCAGAAAACAAACAAAACAGAAGATGCAAACAAATGAACTTTATTGGCCTTCAAAATAACCGCCATCCTTCACAACAACTTTGGCAACGTTAATAAAGCGTTTGGAAACTTTCAGAAAAGGCCTGTTTAGGAATCCATCACAAAACCGCTGTCACACATTCTTGGATTGCCGCCACGTCTGCAAAACGCGTGCCTTTGACACGCTTCAGGTGGGGAAACAGAAAAAAGTCTGCAGGTGCCAGATCAGGGGAGTACCATGGATGATCGAGAACAGGTACGCTGCACTGAGCCATGAATTGGTGCACAGGTCGCATCCCCGTGACGATGGCTCGCAGAAAGGATGGATCCTAGTCACACATGGTAATGAAATCTCCAGGAGGTTTCCATTTGTTTTGTTTTCTGTTCGTCTGTCCGTTTGTGCGGCACAAACCGGGAGCAGATTTTGCGCTTACCCAAATCTTCGGATGATGGTGCGCACGGAGTCCTTGTTAATGCACTCGTTTGCTCATGTCTGGGGGTTCTGCTTGTCGATGGCCGACCCAAACGTGGTTCATCCTCAGTAAATTCCTTCCCGCCGCTAAAGTGATTAAAACCAGTCGTAAACACATTTTCTGCTCACGGCATGTCCTGTACACTTGCACCAACCTTTCATGTGTCTCCGTTTTCCCTAATTTGTAGCAGAACTTGATGTTCACTCGTTGCTCCATTGCACTGTGACCCTACCTCGCACACTAACTACATTCGACTGCACGCAGCGGGTTTACCCTGACAGTCACGTGTACGCCACGCTTCTTGACATGTCTCTGGATAGCCATGTGTATGCGTGCGCACCTAGCCCATGTTGACATTGAGATAGCGAACCAATTACCCAAGTTTTTAGACACACCTTGTATGTTTTTGAACTATGGATTTGTACTAGAGTTTCTCTTTTTTGTATAGAGCGCTGTATATATACACACACTGTAGATAGCAAAATGTGTAACAGCTATAGGTTTTGATACAGCGGCTGAGAAATGTATTCTCTATCTAGCGCAGGTTAAAGTGGTTCCAAAGACTCATGGCCGGTTCACACCACAAAAACGCACTCCAGATCCGTTACGGATGCGTTTCTGCATGTGCGTTTTTAACGAGTTTTTGGTGCGTTCCTGTGCGTTTTTGATGCATTTCCAGATGCATTCCAGGTGCTTTTTTTCCTCCTTTTCATTATACTAGGGTCCAGTTAATTTTTTATGCATTTTACTGTGTTCCAATACAGTCCAGAAGAAATGCAGCATGTTCTACTTTTTTTTCTGTAACTGAAAAGCCCTAAAACTGACTGCACTGGTGTGAACTATGCCATATAACCTACTTTCCATGCGTTTTTGATGCAAAACAAAAAACGCACTGGATTGCATGTGGTGTGAACTGGCCCTCAAGGTTTTTTTACCTTCATGCATTGCATTCTACGTAAAAAAACTCTGTGCAGCAGCCCCCCCACCCCAAATACTTACCCAAGCCCAATCTTCTTCCAGCGCTGTGCACGAGAACCTCTCCCTCCTTATTGGCCGAGAGAGCAGCGGGAACCATCTGCGGTCAATCCTAGCCAGTGAGCCGATGAGAGGAGAGGTGGTGGGGCAGAGCCACGGCTATGTGTAAATTGGCATGCAGAACGGCAGCTCAGGAGCAAGCCTGCCTGGGTGCCCCCATAGCAAGCTGCTTGTTCTGGGGACACTAGCACCAGTGAGCGACCTAAGAAGAGGCAGATTGGGGCTGCTCCGTACAAAACCACTACACAGAGCAGGCAAGTATGACTTAACCTCAAAACTTTTTTTTTTAGTTTTGGATAAAGTGGAGACGGATTAGAACGCTTGGCAATTTTTATTGCTGTCTGTGCACCCATTAGGGAGAGTCCCCCCTCTCTATTTGTCCTGTTTTCAATTATCATTGAAAGTGAAAGTAAAAGAAGATCCCAAATTTTCGGTTGTCCCCAGAAAAATAATGGCGGGGAAATATTCCAATGGGGACACTAGTTCTGGAGGGATTTCCTCTCACTTCCTGTTTCACTGTTGGGACAGGAAATAAAGGGAAATCTCAGCAATAAGACAGATGGTGAAAAAACAAACAAACAAAAAAAAAACCTCACAGGGGTTACAACCCTCCCTTGTCCTAACCAAAATGGAAAAAAAAAGAAAAAGTTTGGCCCATAGTTCTACTTTAGGGAAAATTGATAGAAAAACCTCTGAGGTATATGTTCCCAGGCTCCTCTACCCAGAATCTCTGTCCCAGTTCCAATACTGGTTAACAACCTTAGCAAGCTTCTCGATGATCCTCGTTTTCCACCTACCCTGACCTTTTGCCATTTTCTCGAAGATCCTTGTTATCTGCCTGCCTGACCTTTTGCCTGTTTGACTGCAACTTTGCCTTCCGATTTTGTACCATTCTTAGTTTCTGCCTACTATCAGCTGTTTCCACTTCAAGTTATAGCGGAGTTCAGCCGAAAAAAAAATAAAAAAAATAAAAAAGTCAGCAGCTGCAAATACTGCAGCTGCTGGCTTTTAAGATATGGACAATTACCTTCCCAGGGCGCCCGCGATTAACACCCGAAGCCGATATTTCCCTCAGCTCCCGGGTGGAGGCTCCAGCATCTTCGGTAAGGGAATCAGGAAGTGAAGCCTTGCGGCTTCAAAGCCTGGTTCCCTACTGCGCATGCGTGAGTCGCGCTGCGCGATCTCACTGATCCCTGCTGTTTTCTGGGACCTGTGTTTCTCCCAAAGGTAGCAGGGGGGACAGAGGAGGGGCTGGACATGGCGTAGATAGACACAGATATTGCGGCAATCTATGCCCAGAAGTGGGAGTAAATACCTGCATTATACAGGTATCTGCTCCCCCCCTCCCCCCTGAAAGGTGCCAAATGTGACACCAGAGGGGGGGGGGAGATCTGAAAAGCGGAAGTTCCATTTTTGGGTGGAACTCCGTTTTAAGAGAAGAGCTACAGGCCCCCTTCAGGAAAAAAAAAATTAAAAGTCAGTTAGGGACAGAGGATCCACTACAGCATTGCAATAAAAAAAAAAAAAAAAAGAAGTATGTCGATAAACATAAAATTACACTATAAATGTTCAAGATAACCATTTAGTATATGTAAAAAAAAAAAAACACTAGAAACCTTGTGCACCAATTCAGCTTAGTGAGCATGTTGCACCTTTCTCAGCCACAGCACACAAAACTTGCTCACTCAGCCACATTGCACAGAGAGATCACACAAAATTTCACTGCATTGTCAAAGCACACAAACAGTCCACACACTTGAGCCACAGGCCACCTGCACATGCAGTCATGGTGCAGAGACAGGCGTACACCACACAGACCAAACCATCAGTCACAGTACATAAAAAAGAAAGCAGTCACCGCACATGAAAAGTCACAAAAACGCACTGCACTCTCAGTTACAGAGACTGCATGAAGATAGATTCCGCACACTGCGTTACAACATGAAGATGGACTCAGACATCGAAGAAATCCTGGACAGCCGCACTCCAAAAATATTTGCCTTTATTCAATAAAGTGTCATCCAAAATACAGGTCACAGCAGAGTGGAACAAAGCTTATGCGTTTCGCACTACACAGAGTGCTTAGTCAAGCTATGACTAAGCATTCTGTGTAGTGCAAAACGCGCAAGCTTTGTTCCACTCTGCTGTGACCTGTATTTTGGATGACACTTTATTGAATAAAGGCAAATATTTTTGGAGTGTGGCTGTCCAGGATTTCTTTGATGTATAACTGCTACAGCATTGCCAGCACCTGGACTTCTAGACTGAAGGAGATGCCTTTTACTTTGATCTGACCTACCTGGAGCGGTGATACTCTCTCTCTCTCTATGAAGACAGACCACACACACACAGTCACACCATGCACGCAGATATGGCCAGCACACAGAAGCTTACACAATCAACTCACACAGATTGCACACTCAGGCCGGGTTTACACTGGTGCAACACGACAGCTGTCCTACTTTGGATCCGACTTTGCCCTGCGACTTGAAGCCGACTTTCAATGAACAGGGATCCGACTTGGATCCCCGCCAATACCAGGCATTGTGTTTGGTATGAATTTTGAGGGGGAACTCACGCCAAATTTTAAATAAAAAACCAGCATGGGTTCCCCCCTCCAAGAGCATACCAGGCCCTTCGGACTGATATGGATTTTAAGTGGAACCCCCTACGCCGAAAAAACGGCGTGGGGTCCCCCCAAAATCCATACCAGACCCTTATCTGAGCATGCAGACCAGCCGGTCAGGGAAAGGGATGGGGATGAGCGAGCGCCCCCACTCCCCTGAACCGTACCAGGCCGCATGCCCTTAACATGGGGGGGTGAGTGCTTTGGTGCAGGGGGGCACCCTGTGGCCCCCCCACCCCAAAGCACCTGGTCTCCATGTTGATGAGGACAAGGGCCTCTTCCCGACAACCCTGGCCGTTGGTTGTCGGGGTCTTCAGGCGGGGAAGCTTATCGGAATCTGGGAGGCCCCTTTAATAAGGGGGCCCCCAGATCCCGACCCCCACCCTATGTGAATGAGTACACATTCACCCCCCCTGCCCCAAAGCACCCACCCCATGGGGGGGGTGCTCGCTCGTCCCCACCCCTTTTTGCTCTTGGAGGGGGTATGTTCTTGGAGGCGGAACCCATGCTGTTTTTTTATTTAAAATTTGGCGTGCAGTTCCCCCTCAAGATCATTAGTGCACAAGTCGCATGCCAAAGTCAGATCATGCAAGACGGCAATCCGACTTTAATGATAGTCAATGGGCTGAAGTAGGATCAAAGTTGGACCAAAGTAGTACAGGGAGCATTTTCAAAGTCAGACCGACTTGTGTCGGACCAGTTAAGATGGCTCCCATAGGGAAACATTGAGTGTTTGTCGTACCAGTGTGAACCCAGCCTCGCTCAGATTACAAACAGCTGCAGCTCTCACAATCATGAGGCCAAACATGGCCAACACCCAAAGCACAAACAAAACACGTGGCACGCACAAGGACACAAACTTTACAATAGATTTTATTATTGTTGGGATAGGCACTGTTTGAAGAGTATAATGACAGCATTGTGGAGTTACTATTTTTTCGCATAATACAGTATAGCAATGACCTTTTTGCATGTAATGCATCAGTTAGCACTTTTAGGAGATTTACCTTTAGTATGTTTGCTAGGTAGTGACTAGGGTCTGGCAAAATATAGTGGCTTAGTTGGTGCACTGTGATCAGCAACATACAGGGCTTTTTTCTCCAAAGAATCCCAAGCTTGCTCTGTTATAAAGTGCAACTGACAAGTAAAAGAACATCCACTATGTTTATTCCATAATCATTACAACGTTCACCAAGCTTTTGCTTAGTGAATGAACATTATCTAGTACATAATAGAACAAAGTAATATTATATAATTATTGGTGCCCCCAACTTAATATTTATAGCACACCATTTGAGGTGATAACTGCACTCAAGCACTTTTGTATCTCAGACTTCTAAACTTCTCAACTTATACCATTCTTCTCACGCAAACCATTCCATTTGTCTTAGGTTTGACGGATCACCTCTACCAATGCTTACTGTTCTTGGGTTCTCTTAGACCTCAAGCACACTGGGCATTTAGCCCTTAGACTCCAGAATTTAGGTGCGGCAAAAGGTACAGACGGACAATACAGCCCTGCTGCCAGCAGCCTGTAAAACTGTAGGAGAAGCTGCAAGCTGCTGTGGATGGACAGTGCACCAATTGCTACTAACGTTTAGGGTAGTATGCGTCCAGGGAAGAATGTTTGAATGCTTGCGCCAGTATCTAATGCAAGCTTAAGGCCTATGATGTATGTTTTGGGTCATTATTCTGTTGGACAACCTATGAGCAGAGTCTGAGCACAGCTCTCTAAAACTGGCCATTAGGTTTCATTCCAGGTCTTAAAACTTCTGATTTCATGGTGCCTACAGACACTCAAAAGAACTGTTTTTGAACATACAGTAAAACTGCTGTATTCTACAAAAACCAAACCTAATTTTGTGCCACAAGGACATTTCCCCAGAAAGACTGATTTGGCTAAATGGACTTCAGCAAATTCCAGTCTGGTATTTTATCTTTTAGACGTGGGGTCTTCCGAGGTTTTGGGGTGAAGTGAAGGTGTTAAAGTTGTGTTCCGCCTAAAAAAAAAAAAAAAAAATTGAAAAGGCCAGCAGCTACACATACTGCAGCTGCTGGCTTTTAAAAATAGGACACTTACCTGTCCTGGACTCCAGCGATGTCGGCACCGCAGCTGATATTTCCAGCAGCTGTGGGGTGCTGCCGCCGCCATTGCGGCTAAGGGTACCTGGCAGTGTAGCCTTACGGCTTCATGCCGGGAACCCTACTGCGCATTCGCTAGGCCCCGCTCCTCTCTCCTACTGGCCCGGCGACAGGGAGAGGAGGAGGGAGCCCCGCAGTGATGTCACAGGCCGCGGCGCAGACTCCCGGAAGTGGGAACAGGATACCAGTCAAAGACAGGTATCCTGTCCCCCCCCCTGAAAGGTGCCAATTGTGGCACCAGAGGGGGAGAGGAGACAAATGAGAGGAAGTTCCACTTTTGGGTGGAACTCCGCTTTAAACCAAAAAAGTGCATTATATCGCTGCTTACCAATCATTAGATGTGATGGCTGCACTAGTTTTCTTTTCATTGGCTTTTTTCCCCTCGGTTTCCTCCTGGTGAGATGGACGTTATGATGGATGTTATTTACTCGTGTCTGTTTTAAAAATATATTTCACAGCAAGATGTCAATTTTTGGAAAAACCTTGACTGGAGGATAAACCCTGTATGTATTCGGTCTACAGTATAGTTATTTAGCATTTGGGAAGTAAGCCATTATTTACAAGGAATGTAAAAGGCTGAAAAACAGCCTGGCAGAATTGCTGCATTAAAGCAGAGTTCCACCCCAAAATTGAACCGCTTTAAGTACTGGTGACCACCCGACATGCCACATCATTTTTTTGAGGGAGGAGCGGGTACCCCGTTTTTACAGGCACCCAGCTCCCACTTCCTCCCCTGGCTCCGCAGCACCAGAAGGAAGTTCACCTCTCCCCCTCCCTGCAATCTTCTGGGACATGCCCCAGAAGATTGCTCGTCCATTCGCAGCGAGCTGCGCGGCATGCTCATGCGCAGTGCGCGTCTGGCTGTGAAGCCAAAGCTGGGTGCCCACAGTATGAATTCCGGAGCCTTAGAGAGGAGGTGGAGAGGAGCAAGGCTTCCTGCACCCGCATCACTGGACCAGGTGAGTGTCTGATTATTAAAAGTCAGCAGCTACACTTTTTGTAGCTGCTGACTTTTAAATGGGTGGAACTCCGCTTTAATAGCAATTAAATGACACACACAGTCCAATGCTTTGTTGCTGTATTTGCTCTAAAATTGCAATCCACAAAAAACATAAAAAATTAGAGCTAAACACTAGGCAGATATAGTGCATCTTGAAAGTATTCAAAGCGCTCCACTTTTTCCACATTTTGTTATGTTACAGCCTGTTGGAAGGCAACATGGTTTAATATCATATTTCTGGAGTTTTACTTCCTGGTTGATACAGCCAGGTGGCCCAAGTTGGAATTTGCAAGTTGACCCAGCAGGGTGTTGATTCATGCCCCCTGGCAGGGAAGTAGAGCTTGGCTCTAGACCTCCTGGTGTAATAAAGATGGAAATGCTTGATTAACACATCTGCAAACAAAGCTTCAAAGAAAGCCACTGCTGCCAAGATGACAGAGGGGCTGAGTTAAGAAGATCAAAGAACAGCTGTCATTGAAGATTTGACCAGGGTCGAATAGTGGTGATTCATGGACAAAATGCTGCCCCTAGTGGACACTACAGCAGGCTTCCTGGAGGATGGGCAGGTATCAAAAAGGACTGCCTCTTATCGATTTTCCATTGGATAGAAGGCTAGATTGTAGAGCTGTACAATTAATCGTTAAAAGATCACAATCTCGATGATCTATGCTGTGGAGTGTCTCGATTATTATTATTATTATACAGGATTTATATAGCGCCAACAGTTTACGCAGCGCTCTACAACATTAGGGAGGACAGTACAAGTACAATGCAATTCAATACAGGAGGAATCAGAGGGCCCTGCTCATTAGAGCTTACAATCTAGGAGGGAGGGTCAAGTTATACAAAAGGGTAATAGCTGTGGGGGATGAGCTAATGGAGAAAATAGTGCAGTTGTTAGATGGAGGCAGGATAGGCTTCTCTGAAGAAGAAAGTTTTCAGGGATTGACTAAATGTGGATACATTTGGAGACAGTCTGACAGATTGGGGTAGGGAATTCCAGAGGATGGGCGAGGCTCGGGAGAAGTCCTGGAGGCGGATATGGGAGGAGGTGATGAGGGAGCTAGAGAGCAGGAGATCCTGGGAGGAACGGAGAGGGCGATTAGGTTGGTATTTTGAGACTAGGCTAGTGATGTAGCTGGGGGCAGAGTTGTGGATGGCTTTGTAACTTATTGTTAGTATCTTGAATTTAATTTGTTGGGCGAGTGGCAGCCAATGGAGGGATTGGCAGAGGGGGGTAGCAGACACTGAGCGGTTTGTAAGGTGGATGAGTCTGGCAGCAGCATTCATGATGGACTGAAGGGGGGATAGTCTATTTAAAAGTAAGCCATTGAGGAGGGAGTTGCAGTAGTCGAGGCGAGAGATAAGCAGGGAGTGAATCAGGAGCTTTGTGGTTTCATTGGTTAGAAAGGGAGGTAGTTTGGAGATGTTGTGGAGGTTGAGGCGGCAAGCTTTGGAAAGTGATTGGATGTGGGGCCAAAAGGAGGGTTCAGAATCCAGGATAACACCTAGTACCCTGACATGTGGGGACGGGTGGATGGTTTTGCCATTGCTCTTGACAGACAAGTCAGAGGAAGAGGCACGTGAGGGAGGACAAGTTGAGTTTGAGGAAGTCGTGTGACATCCATACAGATATGTCGGTTAGTAAGGCGTGAGGAGACTGATGGAGTGAGTGGAGGGGTGGAGAGATAGATTTGTGTGTCGTCAGCGTAGAAACGATATTGAAAGCCGTGAGAAGCTATCAGCTGACCCAGGGAAGAGGTGTAGATTGAAAATAAAAGAGGTCCAAGAACAGAACCTTGGGGGGACCCCGACAGAGAAGGAAAGAGGAGTGGAGGAAGTAGAATTGTAAGTGACACTGGAGGTGCGTTGGGATAGGTAGGATAAGAGCCACTGAAGAGCACAGTCACGGAGACCGAGGGAGTAAAGTATTTTGAGGAGGGGGTGGTCAACCGTGTCAAAAGGCAGCTGAAAGATCCAGAAGTAGGAGTACAGAATAGTGTCCGTTGGTTTTTGCAGTTACAGTAGTAGGTCATTTGTGAGTTTTAAAAGAGCAGTTTCTGTGGAGTGTTGAGGGCGAAATCCAGATTGAAGGGGATCAAGGTTGTTTTTAATGAGGTGGTCACTCAGTTGGTTGTAAACCTGGCGTTCAAGGAGTTTAGAGGAAAAGGGGAGCAAGGAGATAGGGCCTAGGTTGTTAAGATTGGTAGGGTCCAAGGATGGCTTTTTAAGTATGGGGATGACCAGTGCATGTTTTAGAGCATTGGGGAAGACGCCAGAGGTGAGGGAGAGATTTCAGATGGGTTAGAGAGTGTAGGTTGGAGTCAGAGGGCGACCGTAGCATATGAGAGGGAATAGGGTCCAGGGGACAAGTGGTTAGGTGGGCGATAGAAAGGAGTTTAAGCAACTTCGTCTGTAGTAGCAGATTTGAATAGGGGGAGTGTCAGTTGTACCTGTTGGCATGGGGTCTTAGCTGGGGGAGATACCTGTAGAGCGGAGATTTCATTGCGGATTGTATCAATCTTGTTTTTGAAGTGATTAGCGATCTCCTAGGCAGTGAGTGAGTCAGAGGGTGGAGGCGGTGGAGGACAAAGTAGAGAGTTGAAGGTAGAGAAGAGTTTACGGGGACTAGATGAGAAGGTGTTAATAAGAGCTGTAAAATAGGTCTGCTTGGCAGTGTGGAGGAAAGAATAGTATTTTTGGAGGGCAGATTTGTATTGGTTGAAGTCTTTGAGAGACTTAGTCTTGTGCCACAGACGCTCAAGAGCGCGACTACGTTTTTTTGAGAATTTTAGTGTCATCAGTTTGCCATGGTTGTAGGGGTCGAGGCCTGATTCTGCATGTAGTGAGGGGAGCAAGGTTGTCCAGGGTGGAGGACAGGGATTTATTGGAGATAGATGTGGCTTGGTTGGGGCAGGACAGGGGAGAGATTTTGTCATAGAGGTGGTCAGTAGCAGAATAGAGGAGAGAGTAGTTGAAGTTATGAAAATTTCTACGGGTGATGGTTAGGCGATTGGAGGGAAAGGTGGTGGAAGACAGGGGGAGGGAGAAACTAAAAATATGTTACAAGTATAGAGTTCTCTGCTTACTCTGACACTCTGTCAAACTGGGCATTCTGCCAAGATTTTAACAACATTGTTAGCCCCGGTTCACACAGGGGCGGCACGACTTGCAGGTCGCCTCGCCGAGGCGACCTGCACACGACTTCCACAACGACTTCTGCATAGAAGTCTATGCAAGTCGCCCCCAAAGTAGTACAGGAACCTTTTTCTAAGTCGGAGCGACTTGCGTCGCTCCTATTAGAACGGTTCCATTGTACAGAACGGGAGGCGACTTGTCAGGCGGCTAGGTGGGGGTGGTGTCTGAATGCAGTGTAAGAGTGCTCATTGAATGGAAAATCCGTCTCTTGCCTCACGGCTCTCTTGCCATCGAGCCCAGCTGAAGGATACGGACCATAGGAGGACGACCTTACGTAAAGTATCATTGATGTTCTTTTGTTTTATATGCTTTGTAACATTTTCTTTTAGTATTTTGTGTTAGCATTCCTATTTTCTTGGGAATAAAATAAGACCCTTGTTTTATTAAGCATTGTGTTTATTTTAATAGCCAACCTTATTATTGTACCATTAACATTATCAGAGCTTTTCCAGACTAGCCAACTATAGGAATAGACAAGTTAATACTAGAGGTCGACCGATATGGGTTTTTCTCTGGCCGATGCCGATATTTAGAAATCACGGTGGCCGATATATGATGCCGATGTTTTTGGGCCGAAACGCTTTGCAGGCGCTTCGGCAGCGGTGCGCATTCATTTCAATGGGCAGGAGTGGTGGAGCAGCGGTATGCACCGCTCCAAAGATGCTGCTTGCAGGACTTTTTTTTAACATTCTGCCAGCGCATCGCCTCAGTGTGAAAGCACTCGGGCTTTCACACTGAGACTGCAGGGGAGCTGTTTTGCAGGCACTTTACAGGTGCTATTTTTAGCCCAAAAGCGCCTGAAAAAACTTCCCTTCATCTCAAAAAAAAAATCTAACAGTTAGACCCCTTTCACACTGGGACGTTTTTCAGGCGTTTTTCACTCCTGCCCATTGAAATGAATGCGCACCGCTGCCGAAGCGCCTGCAAAGCGTTTCAGCAGCATCGCATTTAATCCCTTCCTCGGCCACTAGCTGGGTTATAAGCGCCCCGCTAGCAGCCGAATGGTGCCGCTAAAATGACGATAAAGCGCCGCTAAAACTAGCAGTGTTTTACCGTCAACGCCTGCCCGCTCCAGTGTGAAAGCAACCTTAAGTAATAAGTGATACAGAATTTTTTTTACATTTAAACATAACAAACCTCCAATCAGTACACTTGTATGTATAATTTAGATAAAAAAAAAACAAACAAAAAAAAAAACTATATCTTAAATATTAAATACACAAAAACAGGTAATCAAAACTTTTGGATGAAAAAAAAAATGGGCTAACTTTACTGCTTAGTTTTTTTTTAAAAATTCATTAGTGTATTTTTTTTTTTAAAATTGCGTTTAAAAGACCGCTGCGCAAATACCGTGTGACATAAAATATTGCAACAACCGCTATTTTCCCTAGGGTCTCTGCTAAAATATATTATATATATATATATATATATATATATATATATATATATATATATATATATATATATATATATAATGCTTGGGTGTTTGAAGTGATTTTCTAGCAGAAAATACAGGATTTCTACTTGTAAGCAACAAGTGTCAGAAAAGATTTAGTCTTTAAATGGTTAAACAGAGCTTCTACACTCAGAATTCAGTCCATTGATAAGTGTAAACATTGTATCTCTTCAAGTTTTTTTTTTTTTTGTAATTATCAAAATTTTATTTCATTTATATGTTTACACCAGTTATACAACATACTATACCCCTTCATTCAACCCAAAAACAGACATCAAATTATATCATTAACCCATTACCCCACTTATTCCACCATCCGTAATTTACACATTATAAATTAACAACCCAAAAAAAAAAATAATAATTGGCAAGGATTTCCTCTTCCTCCTCCTCTTTCCTCCCCTCTCACTCCCCCCCCCCCCCCCCCGTTATTCTCTCCTGCCCTTTCCCTCAATCTGTGATTCATCCCCCCCTCACTCCTCAATATTAATTTACACCAGTTACCCCCCCCCCCCCCATGTGCGTGCGTGGTTAAATACAGATTATGAAGTGTGTTTCCCCCCTGTTCTAACTCTGTGTTATAAATCACTGTAAATTCATTAATTATTAAATTGTGCATGTGTTAAAAAAAAAATAAAAAATGTTCTTTCCTTTTTCCCCTTAAATAGTGAAAGGGGGGAGACACTTTCCTACTTTCCTCTTCTCCTCTGAATTCATAGTGCTTGTGAATTTGAATTTTATTTATTTAGTGTGTAAATAAGGGAGAGAGAGAAAAAAAAAAAAGAAAGATTTAAATTTTAGTCCCTCCCCTTTCTCTCTTTTCTTTTTTTTTGTGCTCATTTAAACTTGCATCCACAAAAATCCTTGTGCCCTGTGACTAGTGCTGTGACACTCTCCTCTTACCCTCTTCACTCGTGATGTTTGTTAATTACTCCTTTATTATTTACTGGAGGAGAAAGAAAAAAAAAAAAAAAACACCCAGCCCCCCACCGCCCAGTGCTTATGTAAGGGAGTAGGGGAAAGAAGAAGACCACCAAAATAAAAAATAAAAATCAACCCACAACACCGCTCCCCCCCACAGAACATATCACCATATATTATCTTACCCCCCACCCTCTTTACATTTAATTAGCATTAGAGAAGTCATATCAATATCTAACTCTTTCTTCCAGGGTCAATCTTCTTATTGTCTTTATTCTTAATGACTATACCATATCTTTCTCCCTTACCCATTAGTGTTTCCCTCTTCTATTATCTCCTTAGCGCACTGTTCCCATTTCGCCCAGGTCATTTCAAATTTCTCATTTTGGTTTTTAACCACGTGGACCCACCTCTCCGCTTCTTTAATTAAATTAACCCAGTTTCTCCAGTCTATGACTTTTGGGCCCTCAAACTTGTCTCCAGTACTACAGAATTAATTTATTTGCTGCATTTAATAAGTGTGGGGTTATGCTTTCTCTGTACTTTTTGATGGGTCCGGGCTTTCCATGAAATAGGTACTGTATAGGTCCAAAATCCAGGGAGTCCATTGTTAGTTTCTCAATCCATGGGGCCACTGATTCCCAGAACATCTTAATTATTGGGCATGTCCACCAAAGATGGAGAGAGGTTCCCCTCTGTCCACAGCCCCTCCAACACCTATCACTTGATGTTGAGGAAATTTGTGATAGTTTTGCTGGAGTCCTATACCACCTTGCTAGGAACTTATATGCCGTTTCTTGCACCTTTGAACTTATGGAGGTAGTAAAATGTTAACAAATTCATTCTATTAATTTGTTTATCTGTTCAAACTTGACCCAACTCCCTCTCCCACTCTTTTACAAAGTATGGGGTTGTCTTTTCTTGTTCCCTTAGGATCATTCTATACATCCGAGATAGCATATGCCCAGAATATGATATCTGTGCACATTGCCTCTCGAATGCAGTGGGTGAGTTCATGGGTCTTATTAACGGCTTTATTTAAAGAAACTCATCATTTGACAATATTTCCATTCTGCCATTCGTGTCGTCCCGAATCTCGAGACCATCTCTGTCAGTGGTAGTAGGGCTCCGCTTGGGGCAAACTTGCCACACCCAGTGTCTTCAAGTTCTTTTTATCAGATTTGGCAGGCTGCCCAGAGAAGGAGAGAAGTTGCTTCACAGAAGACTTCAGTCAACTTGCGTTGACTTCTATTACAGAAGTCATTTGCAAATCACGCTAAAGTTATAATTGGCCTTTTTTATCAGCACAATCGGCCGATGCCGATTAAATAAAAAACGCCAAATATCGGCCGATATTTTGGTCGACCTCTAGTTAATACATATATATGGAATAAATAGAGGGAATCTATAACCACCTAATGTTTATTTTATTTGGTGCCCAACGTGGGGGAGCAGATCACCCATGGTTAACTGATATACCCTGCAGATTTATAGGATAAACCATACATCTTTGAGGATAAAGTGGGAGAAGTATAGATTATATTTTATATATTTTTTTGTAGCCACGTGAAAGTGAAATAGCTTTTTGCTCTAATAGAAGATTTTTTTGGCCTACGATCTGAGATAAGAGGGCTAAAAATCAGTGTAAGGAGAGATAGTAGGGCATTGATTAATAGTGCATGTCTCCTTGTGGAACTACAAGTCCATGTTAGCTTTTAAACAGCTTTGTCTGTGTTTGTCTGTGTGTGTGCGTCTTCTGTCTGCAGCTGTTGATAACATGTTAATGGAACTCATTGGAATGTTCCTTAAAGTGGTTGTTAACCCTTTACAACAACTTTATGCTACAGGTAAGCCTATAATAAGGCCTACCCTGGATATCTCCTAGACCTACACGGTTTAAGAGATATCCCGTGGGCACATGCGCACTGGGGCAAACATACGTGCCATTGCTTCAGTCTGTGTGCCGTTACTGGCGGCTCCCACGCGCATGCACAGGAGAGACGTCATCGCGGCTCTGGCCAATCGCAGTACCAGAGCCGCGGTACCCGGAAGTAACCCCCGGGAGAGATTTCGCCGGCCGGAGGGGAGACTAGGACGGCTGCGGGGGCTTCGGTCTAAGTTAAGTAATTCATAATGATTATTCATATTTATGCCTTTGTCTTGCAGGGTTTTTTTTTTTTTAATCAGGGTTTACAATCACTTTAAAAAGCATGCCTCTGCTAATTTTAAACACTTTGGCTGAAAATGATTTGATCCACCAATTTAATGATTTATTGAAACAATGTGATATTCAAAATCATGATATAAAACAAACCATCATCGAAAAAAAGGCAAGAAAGCTAGAGTGATATGCATGTTGAGAATGAGAGACCTTGCGGGAAAAAAAAGAAACACAGTGGGATACCGAAAGAAAGCAGTTAATAGATCAGATAGGAGGTGCAAGTAAGAATATATTAGCAATGGTTGCAAATGTTTGTGATAACATTGAACAATTGGTGACTGAGAAGTGTGTATTGGAACAGAAAATGGATGAATTGGAGGAAACATGTATGATGAGGGAGCAGTGTATTGCCTCTTCGAATCAAAGAGAGGCTGAAAATGAGCGTATTATATTACTGCTTAGGAGGGAGTTACATGAAGCCCAGTCTGCCATAACTGAGTTATCCTCGAAAGCTGAGGAGCCTCAGTGCTCAGCGCAGATAGAGGCTCTAGAACAACAAATTAGGCAAACCTAATGGTCTTGTTGATGCAAGGGATGGTGCTTTGGTTGGAATCAGTGTTGGTGATATGGAGGAGTACTTAAAAATGCAGTAACTGCGCTTGAAATTGATTCAGCTATGCTCAGATGTCCAAGAGAGGGCCAGAGCCATGAGGCTTAGGCCAAGGCCAGCATCGGAAGAGAGAGCTCTTTGCTTGAAACAGCCCTTTTTACAAACCTCAGTCACACCTCATCCAAACCCCTCCCCCCACTGCCAGCCCCACTCGGTCTTGGACGAATCAGAGTGTTCACAGGGCAGTGCCCATACCAGCTGCAATACTCTGCCAATATACTCTGCGATACTCTGCCAATACACTGCCAATATACTCATCCGTCCATCCACCCTCTACAATACTCATCCATCCATCCTCTGCAATACTCATCCCTCCATCCATCCTCTGCAATACTCATCCGTCCATCCATCCTCTGCAATACTCATCCGTCCATCCATCCCCTGCAATACTCATCCGTCCATCCATCCTCTGCAATACTCATCCGTCCATCCATCCATCCTCTGCAATACTCATCCATCCATCCTCTGCAATACTCATCCATCCATCCATCCATCCTCTGCAATATCCATCCTCTGCAATACTCATCCATCCATCCTCTGCAATACCCAGCTATACTCAGCCATACCCAGTCATCCCACCCACACTCAGTCATACGCACCCAGCCATACCCAGCCATCCACATCCACGGCTCATCCATGCCACATCAGTTCGCATCCATGCTACTACAGTGCCTCAAAGTGTAATTCGTCAAATTGGACTTGAAATGTATGCCCCTAGAACGCCTGCTGGTGCTCCCTGCATGTCGATCCTCTGTATGTGGCCACGCTGTGTAAAAGTCTCCCACATGTGGTATCGTCATACTCAGGAGGAGTAGCAGAATGTGTTTTGGGGTGTCATTTGTGGTATGCATATGCTCTGTGTGAGAAATAACCTTATAATATGACAAAGGTTGTGAAAAAAAATTTAAATAAAAAAAAATAAAAAACTTGATTTTGCAAAGAATTGTGGGAAAAAAATTACAACTTCAAAAACCTCACTGTGCCTCTTTCTAAATACCTTGCAATGTCTACTTTCCAAAAAGGGGTCATTTGGGGGGTGTTTGTATTTTCCTGGCTTGTTAGGGTCTCAAGAAATGATAGGCCGTCAGTACTTCAGGTGTGATCAATTTTCAGAGAATGGCACCATAGCTTGTGGATGCTATAACTTTCTCACCGATCAAATGATATACACCAATTTTGATTTTTACCAAAGATATGCAGCAGTAAAATTTTGGCCAAAATTTATGAAGAAAAATTACTAATTTGCTAAACTTTAACAAACACATTTTTTTTTTTTTTTACAGAATTCTCATTATTTTTTGATTCATAGCGCACAAAAATAAAAAACCCAGCAGTGATTAAATGCCACCAAAAGAAAGGACAAAAATTTCATATGGGTACAGTGTTGCATGACTGAGTAATTGTCATTCAAAGTGTGAGAGCACCAAAAAGCTGAAAATTGGTCTGGTTAGGAAGGGGGTTTAAGTGCCCAGTGTTCAAGTGGTTAAAACAAGAGTTGGTACAAAGCCATTTTAGCTGCTGGAGTTATTGTAGGTTTTTTTTTTTTGTTTTGTTTTTTCTTCATTGAGGTGGGAAAAAAGTTCCAAAATGTTTAGGTTTTGTCCACCTGAAAGAGGGAGTTAGTGCATAGGTCTTAAAGAGGAGTTCCACCCAGGGGGGCCGTCAAAAAAAAAAAAAATTAAAAGTCAGCAACTACAAATACTGCAGCTGCTGACTTTTAATTGGACACTTACCTGTCCCTGGGTCCAGCGATGCGGGGGATCGAAGCCCCGCTCGTCCCCCCCTCCGCTCGTCGGCGCCGGCATTTCAACTGTGGGCGCCGGGCTGTGGCTTCACCGCCTGGCACCCACTGCGGATGCGCGAGCGGCGCCGCACGCCGTGATTGGCCGCTCAATCACCTGGGACCTGTAAAGGGTCCCAGATGATTGACAGGAGGGAGGGAGCAGAGCGAAGCCCTTCCTGTGCCGAGGGGGAAGTGATGTCACCAGCCCAGGCAAAGGAAGGGGCAGACTACGAGGGACCACCTAGCAACAGGCATTTAGAGGTAAGTGAAAAAAAAAATATATCCAAATTTTTTTTGTTTTTTTTTTTAGAATTTTTGAGGTATTTTTGTTTTTTTGGGTGGAACCCCACTTTAAGGAACAGATAATGCATTGTTTTTTTAAGCGTTTAAAAGGAGAATTTGTGAGAAGAACCGTGCACATTTATTTTTTTATTTTTTTGCTCTTACCATGGGGATCCATTTTAGAGTGGGTTCATCCTAAAGAAATCATGGTTGTTTTGATAATTTGTTCAGAGTTGTAGAAGCCAGAACTTAGCATTCCTGGGTCCTAAGGAAGGAACTAAACATAGCAAGCGAGTAGATATTGTGGATAAGAATTTGATTCTGCCTATTTTTCCACTTCGAGTCCTGGTGGAGCGAAAATTTGGAGAGGTCTCTGGAACATGGATGAAAGATTTTCATCTAGTTGGCAGTTTGTCTGTGCCATACCACACCTTAAAGTGGATGTAAACCCGAAATTTTTTTTTTATGTCATAATGTAGAGTATAAGATTTCCTATCATTTAAGCCCAGTCTTGCCACACAGAGTTAATCCATCTCTGAGCAATCCCCTTTTATTGTTCAGTGAGATAAAACTTGACAAACAGAGAAAAACTTTGTCAAATCCTCCCCCTTGCTGTGAGTGACAGGTGATTTACATATCTTGTGCACTAGCCTAAGACATGCATTATTTTTTAATTCCCACCCCCACTCCTTTCTTCAGCAGTTCTGCAAGGATTGGCTGTTCCACACCTCAGCATGATTTGGCATGCTTAAGTCATGTGGTTACTTTCCTGTCTTTTCACTGGATGTTAGAAATCATAGCAGAAGTTTAGTGTAAGAAACACACAGGAGAAAATTCATATTGACAAGGGGAGTGTAGAGGTGGGCGGGGAGTCTACTGACATCACGACTCACGACGATAACAGACAGAGGAGAGACATTTGACAGGTAAAGGTACATGCAGGAGGCATGTACAGTGGGGCAAAAAAGTATTTAGTCAGCCACCAATTGTGCAAGTTCTCACACTTAAAAAGATGAGAGGCCTGTAATTATCATAGGTATACCTCAACTATGAGAGACAAAATGTGGAAACAAATCCAGACAATCATATTGTCTGATTTTTGAAAGACTTTATTTGCAAATTATGGTGGAAAATAAGTATTTGGTCAATATCAAAAGTTCATCTCAATACTTTGTTATATATCCTTTGTTGGCAATGACAGAGGTCAAACGTTTTCTGTAAGTCTTCACAAGGTTGTCACACACTGTTGCTGTTATGTTGGCCCATTCCTCCATGCAGATCTCCTCTACAGCAGTGATGTGTTGGGGCTGTCACTGGGCAACACGGACTTTTAACTCCCTCCAAAGGTTTTCTAAGGGGTTGAGATCTGGAGACTGGCTAGGCTACTCCAGGACCTTGAAATGCTTCTTACGAAGCCACTCCTTTGTTGCCCGGGCGGTGTGTTTGGGATCATTGTCATGCTAAAAGACCCAGCCACATTTCATCTTCAATGCCCTTGCTGATGGGAGGAGGTTTGCACTCAAAATCTCATGATACATGGCCTCATTCATTCTTTCATGTACACGGATCAGTCGTCCTGTTCCCTTTGCAGAGAAACAGCCCCAAAGCATGATGTTGCCACCCCCATGCTTCACAGTAGGTATGGTGTTCTTTGGTTGCAACTCAGCATTCTCTCTCCTCCAAACACGACGCGTTGTGTTTCTACCAAACAGTTCTACTTTGGTTTCATCTGACCATATGACATTCTCCCAATCCTCTTCTGGATCATCCAAATGCTCTCTAGCAAACCTCAGACGGGCCCGGACATGTACTAGCACTGCAGGATCTGAGTCCCTGGCGGCGTAGTGTGTTACTGATGGTAGCCTTTGTTACGTTGGTCCCAGCTCTCTGCAGGTCATTCACTAGGTCCCCCCCCCAGTGTGGTTCTGGGATTTTTGCTCACCGTTCCGAGCCCCAGAAGGGAGATTATCAGTGGTCTTGTATGTCTTCCATTTTCTAATTATTGCTCCCACAGTTGATTTCTTCACATCAAGCTGCTTGCCTATTGCAGATTCAGTCTTCCCAGCTTAGTGCAGGTCTACAATTTTGTTTCTGGTGTCCTTCGATAGCCCTTTGGTCTTCACCATAGTGGAGTTTGGAGTGTGACTGTGAGGTTGTGGACAGGTGTCTTTTATACTGATAACAAGTTCAAACAGATGCCATTAATACAGGTAATGAGTGGAGCCCCCTTAAAGAAGAAGATACAGGTCTGTGAGAGCCAGAAATCTTGTTTGTTTGTAGGTGACCAAATACTTATTTTCCACCATAATTTGCAAATAAATTCTTTCAAAAATCAGACAATGTGAATGTCTGGATTTGTTTCCACATTTTGTCTCTTATAGTTGAGGTATACATATGATGACAATTACAGGCCTCTCTCATCTTTTTAAGTGGGAGAACTTGCACAATTGGTGGCTGACGAACTACTTTTTTGCCCCACTGTATATCCTTATAGATAACCCCTATGGCAGTAGTTTAGAAAGGATGACATTGGGTTTACATCCACATTAAATTTGTTCTGACTAACATTCAGGGGTCAGGGAATAAATGAAAATAAATCTGATTAATACCATCAACAAGACTTGTGGAACATTTTGCCTGACATTTATGAATGCAAATGTACTAAGAATACATGTGCAATAGGTTGGAGGCTAGAGAAGGAATATAACCTATCCAATCCTTCAGAACAAGAAATGGAAATTAGGTTTTGTTTTTTTGGGGGGAGAAATTTAAAGAAGGAAATGTTTTTAATGTGTGACTTGTATTGGCATAACTGAATTAATATGGTGCAAGTACACAGGAGGGTGGCACTTATGCATAGTAAGGGGTCTGCTGGCCAGACTAGAGGGTGCCAGGTGACACATCAATGGAGTGAAAATTTCCTTGTGGGGGTGGTGTCTCCCTCTTAGTCCTACAGAGAGGTTCTCGGTTACTGGACATGTGGGACACCAGAACTGGACATGGGGGAGATACGCCTGGTATCAATATTACCTGTGCAAGGTTCCAACCTCTCAGGTAAGACATCAGTCTTACCTGAGAGGTTGGAACCTTGCACAGGTAATGCCAGTGACTACACACAGAAGCATACTCCGTTAGAGAAAGGGGAACCAACGCTGGCTACCAGAGTACAGTATGCCGCCACCACATGGCACTTCAGCGTCTCACAGTGGTTCATAAAAACCTATATTACCTTATATGTGCTGAATATAAACTGAATCAAGTGCAGCCATTGTACCAGTGACTTACTCCCAGAGATGTGCGGACACAAAAAGAGTTTCATTCAGGACACTTATTTCTGAGGAGTAACCTAAAGAGGTGGTATGTATCTAGCACTATATTGGGGGGGGGGGGGAATAGGAGCTGGGATGGGTGTTAATGAAGTGGACATCAGTATCCTGAGTGAACAAACTCTCAGCCATAGCTTCAGACAGTAAGCAGGCCTTTTTTACTCAGAGATTAACAACATCCTTGATAACATTCAACAAAGTCACATAAATACCCAGGTTAAAGTGGCTCGAGATTTTATCCACCATTTTGAGAGGTTGGTAGAGATTGTGGTGGTATAGGGTAAAAATATGTCATGGGCTCTGGCGTGCACACAGGGGCAGGCAGAGTTATCAGCCAACATCAAGCTGATTTTACATAGTTAGTAAGGTTGAATAAAGACACAAGTCCATCCAGTTCAACCTGAGTGAGCACCCACAATTGTCCCCATCCCAGCACATTGTTGTACAGTCTCTATATGAGGGGCAGTGGCCTTATGAGTTAGCATCACAGCTCAGTAAGATTTTGCCAAACACATCGCTTACACTTATCCAAAGTGGCGGTTGAATGCTGGTTTGGATTACGAAAGGTATTATGCCGCCTCATTGATCCCATATACAGAAGTACAGACTCTGTATATTCGGTGGTATCAATGGGCTTACTGACCAGGGATTCTACCTTGTTTCATCTGAGACTAAAATTACCCACATCTGATCAGAGAGGATGGAAGCTGGAGGCAGGTTATTTCCCTCTGTTGGAAGCATGACCTTGATGTCCTTTGTATGCCAGGTCAGTACACAGTGGTGAACGAGAAATGTTGGGAAGATGCTTCACTCTGTGTTCTGGATGGGGAGAACGTTGCCGAGAATGAAACACCGGTGTAATATTTGGGACATAGGAGAGTTTGTTTCTTTGTCCTAAAGGATACCAATGTAACGTTAGGTTCACAGAACATCCTAGTTCTATGACTAACAAAAGCTAGAGGAGCATGGTGTACCCTTGGCAGTGTCTCTGAAATCCAGACACAGGAGTGAAATTATGTGGTACCACATATTGTCAATCTGTCTGTGAATGTCAACTATAACCGGCCTGTTAGTCTGAGAGCCCTGAATATGGATATGAGAAGGAAGATACAGGAATGGTTAACAGATTGGGATAGGGATGAGAACCTTATGAGGATGCTGCAGCAACAGAACTAATGCTGCTATAGTCATCTACCATGATCAGAATAAAATAAAAGAGGTAGTGCATCAACTAGAGAATGATGCTAGAGGTTATTGGTGGGAGGTAATATTTCGGACATTCCAGTAAGGCCAACGGTATTTTGAATTATTTGATACATCCCGTTGTGGTATTACTCATTGCTGCAGTTTCGTCATTGGTTCAAGTTATGTTTTTTTGGACTCGACATTTATATAGGAAGGTCTCGCATTTATCTATGCAAGTTGAGGGACGAATTGACGGTAAGGTCTCTTCGTAGAGGCTTTGCTGCCAATTCAGAGTCCTGAAGTACCACCAACATGCCAAAATCGCAATAGAAAAGGCCATTTTCACTTCCCATACACACTCTACACTCACTCCCCCAGATTCAGTGGACGTAAGGGAGGAGGTGTCGGAATCCTTCTAGCCCCACATAGCACCTTTCAGGTACTACACCCACCTCCCTTTCTGTCACTCTCCTCTTTCGAAGCACACTGCATTCGTCTTTTCACTCCAGTTTCTCTAAGGATAGCTGTGATCTACAGGCCCCCTGGACCAGTATCAACCCTCTTGATGACTTCTCTGCCTGGCTACCCTACTTTTTCTTCTGAAATCCCCACAATCATTCTCGGGGACTTCAACATCCCTATTAATACTAACACTCCTGCCACTTCCAAACTTCTCAGCCTAACATTCTCCTTTGACCTGAAGCAGTGGATACATGCTCCTACTCACTCTGAAGGCAATACCCTTGACCTTGTTTTCTCTCACCTTTGCACTCCATGCAACCTCTCTAACTATCCATTCCCTCTCTCTGATCACCACCTTATTAGTTTCACTCTCTCCCTCTCCTCCACCTCCTCTCCCTCCAACCACCTAAAAGTTAACCGCAGAAACCCAAGTCATCTCAACCCTTCTCTTCTCTACGACAAAATCTCACCCCTATCATGCACCAACCTAGCCACTTCTGTCTACAACGCCTCACTGGACTCACGGGCCCCCCTCACTACACAGAGTCAGGCCCTGACCCCTTCAACCTTGCAAACAGATGATACTAGAAGTCTGAAAAAACGTAGTCGTGCTCACGAGCGCCTGTGTCATAAGACTAAGTCTCAGAGAGATTTCAACCAATATAAATCTGCCCTTCAAAAATACAATTCCAGCCTCCTCACTGCCAAGCAGACCTATTTTATCACTCTCATTAGCAACTTATCATCCCGTCCCAGTCAACTATTCTCTGCCTTCAACTCTCTACTTCATCCTCCACCTGCCAACTCACTCAGTGCCCAGGAGATCGCCAGTCACTTCAAACAGAATATTGATAATTCGTGAGGAGATCTCTAGTGTTCCGATACCCTCCACGCTTTACACTTCATACCCACAGGCACAATTATTACTTCCCTCTTTCAACCCCACCACTATAGACGAGGTTGCTAAACTACTTGCTAATGTCCACCTTACCACCTGCCCTCTGGATCCTGTTCCCTCACAAATGCTACGTTCATTCTCTGGCTCTATGCTACACTCTCTAACCCACATCTTCAATCTCTCCCTCTCTTCTGGCATCTTCCCCAACTCTCTAAAACATGCACTTGTCAGACCCATACTTAAAAAGCCCTCACTGGACCTATCGAATCTTAACAACCTACGCCCCATCTCCTTGCTCTTATACAAACTCCTCGAGCGTCTGGTCTACAACCGACTGAGCGTCCACCTCACTGATAATAGCCTTCTCGATCCCCTTCAGTCTGGATTTCAACCTCAACACTCCACAGAAACTGCTTTCCTAAAACTAACAATCAATCTACTAACGGCCAAAAAAATCTGCACTATTCTGTACTCCTACTCCTGGACCTCTCTGCTGCCTTTGATACGGTTGACCACCCCCTCCTACTCAGAAAACTCCACACCTTTGGTCTCTGCGACTGTACTGTTTGCTGGTTCTCTTCCTACTTATCCAACCGCACCTTTAGCATTTCCTACAACTCTACTTCCTCTTCCTTTCTCAGTTGGGGTCCCCCAAGGTTCTGTTCTTGGACCTCTCCTATTTTCAAGCTACACCTCCTCCCTGGGTCAGCTGATAGCCTCCTATGGCTTCCAATACCACCTCTACGCTGACGACATCCAAATCTATTTCTCTACCCCTCAGCTCACTCCCTCTGTCTCCTCACGTATCACTAATTTACTATCAGATATCAGTTTGGATGTCACACCACTTCCTCAAACTCAATCTATCCAAAACCGAACTTATAATTTTTCCTCCCCCATATGCCCCTTCCCCTGATCTCTCTGTCAAAATCGATGGCACAACTAAAAGCCCATCCCCACATGCCAAGGTTCTAGGTGTAGTCCTGGACTCTGAACTCTCCTTTAAGCACCATGTCCAATCACTGTCCAAATCCTGCTGCCTCAACCTCTGCAACATCTCCAAAATACGCCCCTTTCTAACCAAAGACACAACAAAGCTCCTAATTCACTCACTGGTCATCTCTCACCTCGACTACTGCAAATCCCTTCTCATTGGCTTTCCTCTACATAGTCTATCACCTCTTCAATCCATCATGAATGCAGCTGCCAGACTCATCCACCTCACCAATCGCTCTGTCTCTGCTACCCCTCTCTGTCAATCCCTCCACTGGCTTCCGCTCGACCAAAGAATTCAAAATACTAACAATTACGTACAAAGCCATCCACAATTTAGCCCCCAGCTACATCACTATCCTAGTCTCTAAATACCAACCTACTTGTTCTCTTCGTTCCTTTCAAGACCTACTGCTGTCTAGCTCCCTCACCTCCTCCCATGCTCCCCTCCAGGACTTTGCCAAAGCCTCTCCAATCCTATGGAATGCCCTACCCCAATCTGTCCGCTTATCTCCTACTCTATTAGCTTTTAGACGATCCCTAAAAACCCTTCTCTTCAGAGAAGCCTACCCTACCCACACCTAACAACTGTTTTTTCATTTTCTCCATCAGCTCACCCCCCACAGTTATTACCTTTTGTTTCCACTTGACCCTCCCTTCTAGATTGTAAGCTCTAACGAGCAGGGCCCTCTGATCCCTCCTGTATTGATTTGTATTGTAAGTGTACTGTCTGCCCTCATGTTGTAAAGCGTTGCAAAAACTGTTGGCGCTATATAAATCCTGTATAATAATAATAATAATAATAATAATAATAATATTGGGCAAGCCGGCCTAATTCCGACCCATATCTGCAATAGAGGTTCATAGGAGGTTGGGAGTGGGATGCTTAATTTGGTGGGTTACATATATATGCATATACTATGGTAATGGGTTGATTTGTGTAATGGTATAGTGCGACACGTGTATTTTAGGTTAGTAATAATTGTGAGTAAGGCCCTCCTTGAGGTTCAGTATCTGAAAGGTGGTTAATACGTTGCTCTAAATGTTTGTGTTGCTGAATGGTGAGTGAATAGACACCCCTTGCCTGTATAGCACCCCATTGTGAAGATACCGAACAGGAGAAGACAAAGAAAGGTGCCCTGGAAGCTGTCAGAGGAATGGTGGTGGTGTGTCACTCTGGGACAAAGCGGCACATGTTGAAAAGCGAAACACGTTAAGACAGTTATGGACTGTTCCATAGTAGCCGTTTCTGAAGAAGGGTGATAAGCGCCTTTCAAGCGCAAAGCAGCATGTGTTGGAAGTGTTGTGGAAATTTTTATTAATGTATGTTGTCAGATGTCCTCCAGTGTCAGTTTTGTTGTAATACGCTCATGCGAGCGTATTCACACATACAGACATTGGTGGAAGACCATTGATTGCAAAAACCTTCCCATGGACACGGCAGATCCGTTTGTTCTTTTAGGGATGTTCGTTTATGCCTCAACAAGAGACTGGTCACTTCATGGCGACTGCATTAACGCTCCTAGTAAGCAGATTTGCGTATATGGGAACCATAGCATAACCATATAAAATCATGGGCCACTGAGCCATAATTGAGTACGGCTCGCATCATTGGCAGCAGTGGGAATGTGCACACGGTCGTGTTCAGAGCCATGTAAGTAGTGTTCAAATTGTGAGACACTGTCTCACAAGACTATTGCCGCATGGCTCTGCACACATCACAACTGGAATTCTATTTGAATTTATACATGTGTGTGATTGGTTCTTTTGAAACAATACAAGTGTATGATTGGCTGATTCTGAAGCCACCAACTTCCTTTGTTATTCGCGTTTACAGCTTAATGTGATACCAGTATCTGTGTCTGTGTTACTTGGAGATATACAAGCGCGCTTATCCTGGCATTATACAAGAGAGCTGTATTTGTGCTTTTAAGTGCAAAGAAATTATTTGCTTATAGGAGAAACTTAAATTTACAGGATAGGAGGCAACATGGTTTAATATCACATTTCTGGAGTTTTACTTCCTGGTTGATACAGCCAGGTGGCCCAAGTTGGAAGTTGCAAGTTGACCCAGCAGGGTGTTGATTCATGTCCCCTGGCATGGGATTAGAGCTTCCCGTGGTGTAATAAAAGATGAAAGTGCTTGATTAACACGTCTGCAAACAGAGCTTCAAACAAAGCCACTGCTGCAAAGATGACCGAGGGGCCGAGTTAGACGATCAACCAACAGCTGTCATTGAAGATTTGACCAGGGTCGGATAGTGGCGATTCATGGACAAATCTGCCCCTAGTGGACACCACAGCAGGCTTCCTGGAGGATAGACATATTAAAAAAGGACTGCCTCTTATCAATTTTCCATTGGATAGAAGGCTAGATGGGTGTTGTGTATTGGGGGGGGAGGGGGTCCCGAATGCAGTTTAAAAGTGCTCATTGAATGGAATATCCTTCTCTTGCCTCATGGCCATTGAGCCTAGCTGAAGGATACTGACCATAGAGGATGAACTTACTTGAAGTTTCATGGATGTTCTTTTGTCTAATATGCTTTGTAACATCTTTTAGAGCCCTTTCACACTGGGGCGGGCGTCGGCGTCAGCGGTAAAGCGCCGCTATTGTAAGCGGCGCTTTACCGTTGGTATGCCGCCGCTAGCGGGGCGGTTTTACCCCCGCTAGCGGCCGAGAAATGGTTAAAAACCACCGCAAAGCGCCTCTGCAAAGCGGTATAGCCGCGCCGTCCCATTGATTTCAATGGGCAGGAGCGGTATACACTCCGCTCCTTCACCGCTCCGAAGATGCTGCTGGCAGGACTATTTTTACCGTCCTGCCAGCGCATAGCTCCAGTGTGAAAGCCCTGGGGACTTTCACACTGGAATGAAAGCAGCGGCACTTTCGGGTCAGTTTGCAGGCGCTATTATTAGCGCAATAGCGCCTGCAAACCGCCCCAGTGTGAAAGGGGCTTTAGTATTTGTTAGCATTTCTATTTTCTTGAAATAAAAATAGGACCCTTGTTTTATTAAGCAGTGTGTTTATTTTAATAGCCAACCTTATCAGAGCTTTGCCAGACTAGCTAACTATAGGAATAGACAAGTAAATACATACATTATATAGAGCGATATCTATATGCTATATCTATCTCTATATCTATATCTCTATATCAATACACACACACACTTTTTTTATGGAATAAATGGAGGGAATCTATAAACGACGCAATATTTATTTCACAGCCCTATTCCAAAATTTATTAAATTCATAATTTTCTACAAAAACACTACCCCATAACGTGAAAGATGTTTGTTTTGGAACCTTTGCAAATTTAATTTAAAAAAAAAATAAATAATTTACATGTACATTAGTATTCACAACCTTTGCTTACTTTGTGGAAGCACCTTTGGCATGAATTACAACCTCAAGTCTTTTTAACCACTTCCGGACCGCCCACCGTCGTTTTACGTGATGACTTTGAAGGAGGATATTGTTATGGCAGCAGCTAGCTGCCATAACCTCTTTATCCTCGACTTCAGCGGGCGGTCCGCTAAAAGATAAAAGTGGTCTCTGTGGCGAGATTACTTTTAATCGGCGGCAGGAGAGGGGGACCCCCCCTCCCGTGGCAATCCGGTGCCCTCTGCCGCTTACCGGAGCCGGCGGCAGTGGCGGAGGCGATCGCAGCTGTAACCTGCCTGGGTATGGAGACGAGTGAGGGGAAGATGGCCCCCACCCGCCCCCATATCACTGCAGGGCGGAAGCGACGTCAAAACGTCACTTCCGCCCATATCTCTTAAAAGGGCCATTTTTCATTTTTTTCATGACAATTTTTTTATTTAAAAAAAAAAAAAAAAAAAAAAAAATTTTTAAACGCGCCCTGTCCCAACAAGCTTGCGTGCAGAAGCGAACGCCTACGTGACTAGCGCCCCCATATGAAAATGTTTAAACCACACGTGTGACCTGTAGAATTTTTTTAAAGGTCGTGGAGATTAAAGCGGTTGTAAAGGTAATTTTTTTTTTTTTTTTTAAATAACAAACATGTTATACTTACCTTCACTGTGCAGCTCGTTCTGCACAGAGTGGCCCCGAACCTAGTCTTCTGGGGTCCCTCGGCGGCTGTTTCAGCTCCTCCCCGCAAGCATTCACCACCTTAATGCGAGCTCCCTCGCATGGTGGTGAGTGCTTGCGGGCGCGCTCCCGTGATACAGCCGGCGGCTATAGCCGCTCGCTGTATCACTCGGCCCCGCCCCACGGCGCGCCGTGTCATCGGATGTGATTGACAGCAGCGCGAGCCAATGGCTGCGCTGCTTTCAATCCATCCACTGCAGCCAATCAGCGACCAGGCTGAGCTGCAGCGAAGATGACAAGAAAGAGCAGCGAAGATACGAGGCGTCAGGTAAGTAAAACGGGGGGGGCTGGGGGCGGCGGTACTGTCAAAAGTTTTTTCACCTTAATGCCCTTTAAGGGTAAAAAAAGTTTGTTGCCATTCCATGAGCGGGCGCAATTTTGAAGCGTGACATGTTGGGTATCAATTTACTCAGCGTAACATTATCTTTACCAATATAAAAAAATTGGGCTAACTTTACTGTTGTCTTATGTTTTAATAAAAAAAAAAAAAAAAAAAAAAAATGTACTTTTTCCAATAAAGTGCGCTTGTAAGACCGCTGCGCAAATACGGTGTGACAGAAAGTATTGCAACGACCGCCATTTTATTCTCTTGGGTGTTAGAAAAAAAAAAATTATAACGTTTGGGGGTTCAAAGTAATTTTCTAGCAAAAAAAACTGTATTTAACTTGTAAACAACAAATCTCAGAAAGAGGCTCGGTCTTTAAGTGGTTAAATATGTTGCTACAAGCTTGGCACACCTATTTCTTTGGCAGTTTCTCCCATTCTTCTTTAAAAGACCTTTCAAGCTCCAACAGGTTGGATGGGGAGAGTCGGTGCACAGCCATTTTCAGATCTCTCCAGAGATCGGGTTCAAGTCTGGGCTCTGGCTTGGCCACACAAGGACATTCACAGAGTTGTCCCATAGCCACTTCTTCGTTATCTTGACTGTGTGCTTAGGGTTTTTGTCCTGTTGGAAGAAGAACCTTCGCCCCAGTCTGAGGTCCAGAGCACTCTGGAGCAGGTTTTCATCAAGTATGCCTCTGTATATTGCTGCATTTATCTTTCCCTCAACCCTGACTAGTCTCCCAGTTCCTGCCGCTGAAAAACACCCCCACAGCATGATGGATGGTATTGGCCAGGGGATGAGCAGTGCTTATTACTGAGGAGTGGCTTCCGCCTGGCCATTCTACCATACTGGCCTGATTGGTGGAGTGCTGCAGAGATGGTCGTTTTTCTGGAAGGTTGTTCTCTCTCCGCAGAAAAACGCTGGAGCTCTGTTAGAGTGATGATCGGGTTCTTGGTCACCTCCCTGACTAAAGGCCCTTCTCCCGCAATCGTTCAGTTTGGCCAGGCAACCTGTTCTAGGAAGAGTCCTGGTGGTTCCAAACTGCTTCCATTTACGGATGATGCAGGCCACTGTGCTTATTGGGACACTCAATACTAAAGACAATTTTCTGTACCCTTCCCCAGATCTGTGCCTCGATACAATCCTGTCTCAGAGGTCTACAGACAATTCCTTGGACTTCATGGCTTGGTTTGTGCTCTGACAAGCTTTGCTAATTGTGGGACCTTATATTGACAGGCTTTCCCAATTAATGTCCAATCAACTGAATTTAATGAAATCAAATTGTAGAAACATCTCAAGGATGATCAGTGGAAACAGAATGCACCTGAGCTAAATTTTGAATGTCATAGCAAAGGCTGTGAATACTTATGTACATGTGATTTTTTTCATTTTTTATTTTAATAAATTTGCAAAGGATTTCAAACAAACTTATTTCATGTTGTCATTATGGGGTATTGTTAGTAGCATTTTGAGGAAAATAATGAATTTAATCAATTTTGGAATAAAGCTGTAACATAAAATGTGGCAAAAAGTGAAGCACTGAATACTTGCTGGATGTACTATATATAAAAAAAAAAAAAAAAAGACAAATGCAGCTCTGTAGGTTATATTGCAGTCTTACATTTTTTTTTATTGCAAATGCCTGGATTTGACTTGATATAATCTTACTGCAGTTACTGTACAGCAGAGCTCAGACTGCAGGGGAAATAGCGGCACAACAAGCTAGTTTGTTGTGCTGCAGTGCAAGAGACATGCTAAGGAGGAAAGCATACTGACAAAGTGAATTGCTGATCAGCCTGCTACTTCAATCACCAATTAGTAACTGCAGCAGAGAAAGATCCCTCCACTGGGAGATATGGCTGTGCTGTATGACAATGGTTTTAATCTCAGAACTCAATGGACAGAAATACAAATTGTTTGGCAGGTAAAACCGGTCTTATATATGTATTTTATCTGTTTTACGGCTGTTCAACCGAACTCCAGGGAAAACAAAAATACCCCCTTGCAGCAGGGGAGACACTACACTTTATTCAACACTTTAGCTAAGCAGAATAATAATATAGTGCAGAAAGCATAACGTTTCAGCATGTTCATCTGTTAAACAGCTTCTGTTTTTTTCATATATTGCTGCCACTTCACCCAAAAAAAACAACTCACTTGGTACAGAGGAAGAAGAACAGAGGTACTAGTAAGCAAGTCTTTTATAGCATGCATCATTTTCTTTCCACCACAGAAGAGGATCACCACTTTTGTCAGTTACTGGTTCCTTCAAATAGAGATGAAGTTCATCATCCAGGCTGATTATTGATACAGATGCAGAAGAATCCTCTGCATGAGGCCCCCCAAAAAAACACTGAACATGGCATCAATTCGACCAAGATGAAGATTCTCTTCTGCCCGTTGTCTTTTTGGACGTTTTTGAAGCATCCTGCTCTTCCAGATTAGTAACATGCTCTTCCTGACTTGATCTTTCTGCAGGAACCTCCTGCACCTCATGTTGAATATCTCCTGTCAGCCATTGTTTTGCCTTGGCCAATACATCTTTCGAAGAGAAAGCATGATTCTTGTATCAAGAATCCAAAAGACATTCCAGCACATTTTTATTCTCTTCATGCTTCTCAAAGCGTTGGTGAGGCTGTTCCTCATGACCTACCTGAATGTTTTAATGCAACGTGTGTTGGGTCCTTCATTCTCTTGAAGAAGCATCTTCAGCACTCTCACATATGGGATGACAGGTGACACAGATGAGTCATGACCTCTTGTGTCACTTCCTCTATGATTAGGCGGGTCTCAATGACATTGGCTACAATGTCCCACTGATCAGCAGGACAAGAATATCCTCCATGTTTACCTCAATAGATGCTAAGAGCTCGCTTCTGTTACAACACTTCACATGCTATAAAGAATGCTGTAACAGCCTGAATCAAGTGGTTTTTGGGTAGGCCAAGGTCTACCTGAATGCACCTCAGTCACTGCTTGGCAAAGATAGCCTCATTCTTTTTACCATGTTTACTCCGCTGTCTCGAAGCATAAGCATCACTCTGTCTTTATTTATTCCCCAGTCTTCAAGCATGCCTAGAAACATTTCTTTAATGTACTCCCAAGTGTGAGATCCTTGCATCACTTTTGTATTCAACACTGATTGCCTTTTTGTCCATCCGATGTCAATGAAGTGGCATGCAAGACTCATTAGTGACTCTGTTGGTCCTGACCAGCAGTCAGTCGTGAATGAGAGGGAGTTGCCAGCATTTTCTGATTGCAGCATAGTCTTTACTTTCTCAACTACCTTTTGGTGAATCTTTACTAGCATTTCGGTTTGGTAATATTTTTCACTCTTCAGTGTGGCTCAACTGTGGATATTAACTGCTTAAATCCAGACCCATTGTAAATGGCTGGTTATCAGTAACCATCATCTCTGGGATTGCTTTGTCCAGCAGCTAGGATTCTATCTGAATTTAACCACTTAGCTTTTATTGTTGTTTGGGATAGTGGTGTTTCATTTTGTGATTCAATAAGTTCTCTGTGCTGCATTATATAATTCAACATGATGAACTCTTAGATGGGCCCAAAGATTTGATGTATTTTTCTTTTTTGCAGTTGCTGATCTCATGGTCACATTGTTTGTGCATGTGTTGCACACTGCTGCTTTTACTGGTGATGGCTGAGATGAGAAAAAGTCCCAGACCCAGGGTCGGATCCAGAGCCTAGTCTCGGGAGGGGCACTGCCATAAAATGTTGCGGGCAATTTGTCGGGGCAATGGCTGGTGTTGGCGCTTCAATCATCATAGCACCATGGTTGATGTGGTGTCAGGATGATTGAAGCGTATTATTTCTATTATTACATTATAATGTAAAATTAAATCGTTCAACTCACCATAATGCAGAATCATTGGGAGCCCTGAGCGTGTCACTTGCTACCGTCGCCTGCCACCAGATGCAGCTTGTTACTTGCCACTGTTGGCTGCCACCAAATGCGGATTGTCACTTGCCAATGTCGCCTGCCACAAGATGCAGATTGTCACTTGCCAATGTCGCCTGCCACAAGATGCGGATTGTCACTTGCCAATATCGCCTGCCACAAGATGCGGATTGTCACTTGCCAATGTCGCCTGCCACAAGATGCGGATTGTCACTTGCCAATGTCGCCTGCCACAAGATGCAGATTGTCACTTGCCAATGTCGCCTGCCACAAGATGCAGATTGTCACTTGCCAATGTCGTCTGCCACAAGATGCAGATTGTCACTTGCCAGTGGATGTGTCCCAGAGTGGGGGCGGGCAGTGAGAGATAATGTAACTCATTACCTCATGTAACTCATCAGAATATGCAAGCAATGTGATGTTGCATTGCGGCCATCTTGGTACACCCTCACTTGTCAGCAGTAAGACTAGAGTTAGAAGTGGGCAAGCAGACATCTTTATACACCCACCGCAGTCTTGCTTTTAACAGTTATTTTTAACAGTAAACTCAGCTTATTTAGTGAAATATAAGTTGAGTTTACTGTTAAAAATAACTGTGAAAAGCAAAACTCTCGTGGGTGTATAAAGATGTCCGCTTGCCGACTTACAAACACTAGGCTTACTGTGGACGAGTGCGGAAGTACCAAGATGGTCGCGACGCAACGTCCCTTCAGTCACATATTCAGAAGGGGAGCGGCTTCAACACCTGCCTGCTCGCTCAGCCTCAGGCCTGCCGCCCGCCCGGGACGGCGGCATGATTACTCGCTCACCCGCCGGCTCACCCACTCGTATGTTCTCGGGGGGGGGTACAATTGCCCCTTTGCACCCCCTGGATCCGCCCCTGCCCAGACCACACTTACTTTTTCTCTCTGCATCCATCTACCTTGAAATTTGAATTTACAGATGGGGGTTAAAACTGGCTGGCACAGTGCACCCTGCTGTGGGTGGCTGGCTGGCTAGCAATAGGGGTGCAACGGATCGTCGCCAATTCGTGATCCGTACGGATCAACCTCCGCGGATCGCGGGTTTGCTGATCCGCGGAGGTTGATCCGCACTCTGCGGCCTCGGCCATAGGAAAGGCCGCGGCTTCGGCCTAGCTCCGGAGCGGCGGCCATCTTGGTACACTCGGAAGCGGCCGCTGCCTCGTCAGGAAGTGACGTTTTGTCGCCGCCATCTTGCTACACCCCACACTCCTGCACAGTACAGTAATGATAGAGTGAGAAGGGGGCAAGCGGACATCTTGTTACACCCTCCAGAGTTTTAGATTTAAAAGCTATTTTCAACACAAAACCGAGCTTATATGCATAAATACAGTATTTGTAGATCGGACAGACTGTTTAGATGTTAGATTTTAAAAGCAACAGCAAACCTGCTGACCTTACATGTTTGCTAATGTGACAGAACATCTCTGATTTTCACATTTAATGTTAAATGTGAAAATCAGAGGTTTTCTGTCACATTAGCAAACATGTAAGGTCAACAGGTTTGCTGTTGCTTTTAAAATCTAACATCTAAACAGTCTGTCCGATCTACAAATACTGTATTTATGCATATAAGCTCGGTTTTGTGTTGAAAATAGCTTTTAAATCTAAAACTCCGGTGGGTGTAATAAGATGTGTTTTTTGTTTTTGTTGATCCGAAATTGATCCGATCCGCGACTCTGATCCCAGGATCTATCCGATCCATGAGTCTTTTGATCCGTTGCACCCCTAGCTAGCACCCTGTGGGTGGGCGGCACAGGGCACCCTGCTGTGGCTGGCTGGCAACCTGGCCCCGCTGTGGCTGGCTGGCTGGCAACCTGGCCCCGCTGTGGCTGGCTGGCTGGCAACCTGGCCCCGCTGTGGCTGGCTGGCTGGCAACCTGGCCCCGCTGTGGCTGGCTGGCTGGCAACCTGGCCCCGCTGTGGCTGGCTGGCTGGCAACCTGGCCCCGCTGTGGCTGGCTGGCAACCTGGCCCCGCTGTGGCTGGCTGGCAACCTGGCCCCGCTGTGGCTGGCTGGCTGGCAACCTGGCCCCGCTGTGGCTGGCTGGCTGGCAACCTGGCCCCGCTGTGGCTGGCTGGCTGGCAACCTGGCCCCGCTGTGGCTGGCTGGCTGGCAACCTGGCCCCGCTGTGGCTGGCTGGCTGGCAACCTGGCCCCGCTGTGGCTGGCTGGCTGGCAACCTGGCCCCGCTGTGGCTGGCTGGCTGGCAACCTGGCCCCGCTGTGGCTGGCTGGCTGGCTGGCAACCTGGCCCCGCTGTGGCTGGCTGGCTGGCTGGCAACCTGGCCCCGCTGTGGCTGGCTGGCTGGCTGGCAACCTGGCCCCGCTGTGGCTGGCTGGCTGGCTGGCAACCTGGCCCCGCTGTGGCTGGCTGGCTGGCTGGCAACCTGGCCCCGCTGTGGCTGGCTGGCTGGCTGGCAACCTGGCCCCGCTGTGGCTGGCTGGCTGGCTGGCAACCTGGCCCCGCTGTGGCTGGCTGGCTGGCTGGCAACCTGGCCCCGCTGTGGCTGGCTGGCTGGCTGGCAACCTGGCCCCGCTGTGGCTGGCTGGCTGGCTGGCAACCTGGCCCCGCTGTGGCTGGCTGGCTGGCTGGCAACCTGGCCCCGCTGTGGCTGGCTGGCTGGCTGGCAACCTGGCCCCGCTGTGGCTGGCTGGCTGGCTGGCAACCTGGCCCCGCTGTGGCTGGCTGGCTGGCTGGCAACCTGGCCCCGCTGTGGCTGGCTGGCTGGCTGGCAACCTGGCCCCGCTGTGGCTGGCTGGCTGGCTGGCAACCTGGCCCCGCTGTGGCTGGCTGGCTGGCTGGCAACCTGGCCCCGCTGTGGCTGGCTGGCTGGCTGGCAACCTGGCCCCGCTGTGGCTGGCTGGCTGGCTGGCAACCTGGCCCCGCTGTGGCTGGCTGGCTGGCTGGCAACCTGGCCCCGCTGTGGCTGGCTGGCTGGCTGGCAACCTGGCCCCGCTGTGGCTGGCTGGCTGGCTGGCAACCTGGCCCCGCTGTGGCTGGCTGGCTGGCAACCTGGCCCCGCTGTGGCTGGCTGGCTGGCTGGCAACCTGGCCCCGCTGTGGCTGGCTGGCTGGCTGGCAACCTGGCCCCGCTGTGGCTGGCTGGCTGGCTGGCAACCTGGCCCCGCTGTGGCTGGCTGGCTGGCTGGCAACCTGGCCCCGCTGTGGCTGGCTGGCTGGCTGGCAACCTGGCCCCGCTGTGGCTGGCTGGCTGGCTGGCAACCTGGACCCGCTGTGGCTGGCTGGCTGGCTGGCAACCTGGACCCGCTGTGGCTGGCTGGCTGGCTGGCAACCTGGCCCCGCTGTGGCTGGCTGGCTGGCTGGCAACCTGGCCCCGCTGTGGCTGGCTGGCTGGCTGGCAACCTGGCCCCGCTGTGGCTGGCTGGCTGGCTGGCAACCTGGCCCCGCTGTGGCTGGCTGGCTGGCTGGCAACCTGGCCCCGCTGTGGCTGGCTGGCTGGCAACCTGGCCCCGCTGTGGCTGGCTGGCTGGCAACCTGGCCCCGCTGTGGCTGGCTGGCTGGCAACCTGGCCCCGCTGTGGCTGGCTGGCTGGCAACCTGGCCCCGCTGTGGCTGGCTGGCTGGCAACCTGGCCCCGCTGTGGCTGGCTGGCTGGCAACCTGGCCCCGCTGTGGCTGGCTGGCTGGCAACCTGGCCCCGCTGTGGCTGGCTGGCTGGCAACCTGGCCCCGCTGTGGCTGGCTGGCTGGCAACCTGGCCCCGCTGTGGCTGGCTGGCAACCTGGCCCCGCTGTGGCTGGCTGGCAACCTGGCCCCGCTGTGGCTGGCTGGCAACCTGGCCCCGCTGTGGCTGGCTGGCTGGCAACCTGGCCCCGCTGTGGCTGGCTGGCTGGCAACCTGGCCCCGCTGTGGCTGGCTGGCTGGCAACCTGGCCCCGCTGTGGCTGGCTGGCAACCTGGCCCCGCTGTGGCTGGCTGGCAACCTGGCCCCGCTGTGGCTGGCTGGCTGGCTGGCTGGCAACCTGGCCCCGCTGTGGCTGGCTGGCTGGCAACCTGGCCCCGCTGTGGCTGGCTGGCAACCTGGCCCTGCTGTGGCTGGCTGGCAACCTGGCCCCGCTGTGGCTGGCTGGCTGGCTGGCTGGCTGGCAACCTGGCCCCGCTGTGGCTGGCTGGCTGGCTGGCAACCTGGCCCTGCTGTGGCTGGCTGGCAACCTGGCCCTGCTGTGGCTGGCTGGCAACCTGGCCCTGCTGTGGCTGGCTGGCTGGCCCTGCTGTGGCTGGCTGGCTGGCAACCTGGCCCTGCTGTGGCTGGCTGGCTGGCAACCTGGCCCTGCTGTGGCTGGCTGGCAACCTGGCCCTGCTGTGGCTGGCTGGCAACCTGGCCCTGCTGTGGCTGGCTGGCAACCTGGCCCTGCTGTGGCTGGCTGGCAACCTGGCCCTGCTGTGGCTGGCTGGCTGGCAACCTGGCCCTGCTGTGGCTGGCTGGCAACCTGGCCCTGCTGTGGCTGGCTGGCTGGCAACCTGGCCCTGCTGTGGCTGGCTGGCTGGCAACCTGGCCCCGCTGTGGCTGGCTGGCTGGCAACCTGGCCCCGCTGTGGCTGGCTGGCTGGCAACCTGGCCCCGCTGTGGCTGGCTGGCTGGCAACCTGGCCCCGCTGTGGCTGGCTGGCTGGCAACCTGGCCCCGCTGTGGCTGGCTGGCTGGCAACCTGGCCCCGCTGTGGCTGGCTGGCTGGCAACCTGGCCCCGCTGTGGCTGGCTGGCAACCTGGCCCCGCTGTGGCTGGCTGGCAACCTGGCCCCGCTGTGGCTGGCTGGCTGGCAACCTGGCCCCGCTGTGGCTGGCTGGCTGGCAACCTGGCCCCGCTGTGGCTGGCTGGCAACCTGGCCCCGCTGTGGCTGGCTGGCAACCTGGCCCCGCTGTGGCTGGCTGGCAACCTGGCCCCGCTGTGGCTGGCTGGCAACCTGGCCCTGCTGTGGCTGGCTGGCTGGCACCCTGGCCCTGCTGTGGCTGGCTGCCTGGCTGGCAACCTGGCCCTGCTGTGGCTGGCTGCCTGGCTGGCAACCTGGCCCTGCTGTGGCTGGCTGCCTGGCTGGCAACCTGGCCCTGCTGTGGCTGGCAAACTGGCCCTGCTGTGGCTGGCCGGCTGGCAACCTGGCCCTGTTGTGGCTGGCAACCTGGCCCTGCTGTGGCTGGCTGGCTACCTGGCCCTGCTGTGGCTGGCTGGCTGGCTGGCAACCTGGCCCCGCTGTGGCTGGCTGGCTGGCTGGCAACCTGGCCCCGCTGTGGCTGGCTGGCTACCTGGCCCCGCTGTGGCTGGCTGGCTACCTGGCCCCGCTGTGGCTGGCTGGCTGGCTACCTGGCCCCGCTGTGGCTGGCTGGCTGGCTACCTGGCCCCGCTGTGGCTGGCTGGCTGGCTACCTGGCCCCGCTGTGGCTGGCTGGCTGGCTACCTGGCCCCGCTGTGGCTGGCTGGCTGGCTACCTGGCCCCGCTGTGGCTGGCTACCTGGCCCCGCTGTGGCTGGCTGGCTGGCTACATGGCCCCGCTGTGGCTGGCTGGCTGGCTACCTGGCCCTGCTGTGGCTGGCTGGCTGGCTGGCTACCTGGCCCTGCTGTGGCTGGCTGGCTACCTGGCCCTGCTGTGGCTGGCTGGCTGGCAACCTGGCCCTGCTGTGGCTGGCTGGCTGGCTGGCAACCTGGCCCCGCTGTGGCTGGCTGGCAACCTGTGCCCGCTGTTGGTGGCTGGCAACCTGGCCCTGCTGTGGCTGGCTGGCAACCTGGCCCTGCTGTGGCTGGCTGGCTGGCACCCTGGCCCTGCTGTGGCTGGCTGCCTGGCTGGCAACCTGGCCCTGCTGTGGCTGGCTGCCTGGCTGGCAACCTGGCCCTGCTGTGGCTGGCTGCCTGGCTGGCAACCTGGCCCTGCTGTGGCTGGCAAACTGGCCCTGCTGTGGCTGGCCGGCTGGCAACCTGGCCCTGTTGTGGCTGGCAACCTGGCCCTGCTGTGGCTGGCTGGCTACCTGGCCCTGCTGTGGCTGGCTGGCTGGCTGGCAACCTGGCCCCGCTGTGGCTGGCTGGCTGGCTGGCAACCTGGCCCCGCTGTGGCTGGCTGGCTGGCTGGCAACCTGGCCCCGCTGTGGCTGGCTGGCTACCTGGCCCCGCTGTGGCTGGCTGGCTGGCTACCTGGCCCCGCTGTGGCTGGCTGGCTGGCTACCTGGCCCCGCTGTGGCTGGCTGGCTGGCTACCTGGCCCCGCTGTGGCTGGCTGGCTGGCTACCTGGCCCCGCTGTGGCTGGCTGGCTGGCTACCTGGCCCCGCTGTGGCTGGCTGGCTGGCTACCTGGCCCCGCTGTGGCTGGCTGGCTGGCTACATGGCCCCGCTGTGGCTGGCTGGCTGGCTACCTGGCCCTGCTGTGGCTGGCTGGCTGGCTGGCTACCTGGCCCTGCTGTGGCTGGCTGGCTACCTGGCCCTGCTGTGGCTGGCTGGCTGGCAACCTGGCCCTGCTGTGGCTGGCTGGCTGGCTGGCAACCTGGCCCCGCTGTGGCTGGCTGGCAACCTGTGCCCGCTGTTGGTGGCTGGCAACCTGGGCCCGCTGTGGGTGGCTGGCAACCTGGGCCCGCTGTGGCTGGCTGGCAACCTGGCCCTGCTGTGGCTGGCTGGCAACCTGGCCCTGCTGTGGCTGGCTGGCTGGCAACCTGGCCCTGCTGTGGCTGGCTGGCTGGCAACCTGGCCCTGCTGTGGCTGGCTGGCTGGCAACCTGGCCCTGCTGTGGCTGGCTGGCTGGCAACCTGGCCCTGCTGTGGCTGGCTGGCTGGCAACCTGGCCCTGCTGTGGCTGGCTGGCTGGCAACCTGGCCCTGCTGTGGCTGGCTGGCTGGCAACCTGGCCCTGCTGTGGCTGGCTGGCTGGCAACCTGGCCCTGCTGTGGCTGGCTGGCTGGCAACCTGGCCCTGCTGTGGCTGGCTGGCTGGCAACCTGGCCCTGCTGTGGCTGGCTGGCAACCTGGCCCTGCTGTGGCTGGCTGGCTGGCAACCTGGCCCTGCTGTGGCTGGCTGGCTGGCAACCTGGCCCTGCTGTGGCTGGCTGGCTGGCAACCTGGCCCTGCTGTGGCTGGCTGGCTGGCAACCTGGCCCTGCTGTGGCTGGCTGGCTGGCAACCTGGCCCTGCTGTGGCTGGCTGGCTGGCAACCTGGCCCTGCTGTGGCTGGCTGGCTGGCTGGCAACCTGGCCCTGCTGTGGCTGGCTGGCTGGCTGGCAACCTGGCCCTGCTGTGGCTGGCTGGCTGGCAACCTGGCCCTGCTGTGGCTGGCTGGCTGGCAACCTGGGCCTGCTGTGGCTGGCTGGCAACCTGGCCCTGCTGTGGCTGGCAACCTGGCCCTGCTGTGGCTGGCTGGCTGGCAACCTGGCCCTGCTGTGGCTGGCTGGCAACCTGGCCCTGCTGTGGCTGGCTGGCAACCTGGCCCTGCTGTGGCTGGCTGGCAACCTGGCCCTGCTGTGGCTGGCTGGCAACCTGGCCCTGCTGTGGCTGGCTGGCTGGCAACCTGGCCCTGCTGTGGCTGGCTGGCTGGCAACCTGGCCCTGCTGTGGCTGGCTGGCTGGCAACCTGGCCCTGCTGTGGCTGGCTGGCTGGCAACCTGGCCCTGCTGTGGCTGGCTGGCTGGCAACCTGGCCCTGCTGTGGCTGGCTGGCTGGCTGGCAACCTGGCCCTGCTGTGGCTGGCTGGCTGGCAACCTGGCCCTGCTGTGGCTGGCTGGCTGGCAACCTGGCCCTGCTGTGGCTGGCTGGCTGGCTGGCAACCTGGCCCTGCTGTGGCTGGCTGGCTGGCTGGCAACCTGGCCCTGCTGTGGCTGGCTGGCTGGCAACCTGGCCCTGCTGTGGCTGGCTGGCTGGCAACCTGGGCCTGCTGTGGCTGGTTGGCAACCTGGCCCTGCTGTGGCTGGCAACCTGGCCCTGCTGTGGCTGGCAACCTGGCCCTGCTGTGGCTGGCAACCTGGCCCTGCTGTGGCTGGCAACCTGGCCCTGCTGTGGCTGGCAACCTGGCCCTGCTGTGGCTGGCAACCTGGCCCTGCTGTGGCTGGCTGGCTGGCAACCTGGCCCTGCTGTGGCTGGCTGGCTGGCAACCTGGCCCTGCTGTGGCTGGCTGGCTGGCAACCTGGCCCTGCTGTGGCTGGCTGGTTGGCAACCTGGCCCTGCTGTGGCTGGCTGGTTGGCAACCTGGCCCTGCTGTGGCTGGCTGGTTGGCAACCTGGCCCTGCTGTGGCTGGCTGGCAACCTGGCCCTGCTGTGGCTGGCTGGCAACCTGGCCCTGCTGTGGCTGGCTGGCAACCTGGCCCTGCTGTGGCTGGCTGGCAACCTGGCCCTGCTGTGGCTGGCTGGCAACCTGGCCCTGCTGTGGCTGGCTGGCAACCTGGCCCTGCTGTGGCTGGCTGGCTGGCAACCTGGCCCTGCTGTGGCTGGCTGGCTGGCAACCTGGCCCTGCTGTGGCTGGCTGGCTGGCAACCTGGCCCTGCTGTGGCTGGCTGGCTGGCAACCTGGCCCTGCTGTGGCTGGCTGGCTGGCAACCTGGCCCTGCTGTGGCTGGCTGGCTGGCAACCTGGCCCTGCTGTGGCTGGCTGGCTGGCAACCTGGCCCTGCTGTGGCTGGCTGGTTGGCAACCTGGCCCTGCTGTGGCTAGCTGGTTGGCAACCTGGCCCTGCTGTGGCTGGCTGGCTGGCAACCTGGCCCTGCTGTGGCTGGCTGGCAACCTGGCCCTGCTGTGGCTGGCTGGCAACCTGGCCCTGCTGTGGCTGGCTGGCAACCTGGCCCTGCTGTGGCTGGCTGGCAACCTGGCCCTGCTGTGGCTGGCTGGCAACCTGGCCCTGCTGTGGCTGGCTGGCAACCTGGCCCTGCTGTGGCTGGCTGGCGTGTCTTCTGGTCCAGTTCCGCCGTTCCAAGGCTTGCACTGTCTGAGTCGAAGGAGGCGGCGGCCTTTGCCCTATCCGGGTAAAAGAAGCCAGGAGCAACATACGTAATGATGTCATCTGCAGTGCACTGCAAACCTTTTAAGTCCTGGCTTATTCTACTGATGATGGGCCAATGATGATGACAGTGGGCCCCAAAAAGATGGTTGCCATGGCAGGGGGAGATCAATAGCGGTAAGTTTGACTTATACCAAATGTTGTAATATGTTCACCGATTTATGTGGGACATTATATTATTATATGTATGTACACATACAGTCAATATTAACCAGGCCAGAATTCAGTTGACAATGGTCGATTTGTCCAAGCCAACTCAATTTTAATATAACAGCTGAGGACCCTTTGAGGTGTTAATCTTATGCAAGTCTACCTAGGTGTGTGAGGTATGGGCTGTTAACCTAATTGAACATTTCAAAGGGTACATTGTTTAAAAGGATCATAGAAGAAGTATTTATTGATGGTAATTAGACTTGAGGGGGTAATCAAGGAGTGTTTTGGGTTGGCATACCGGAGGCTCCCTCCTGGGGGGTTAATATATCAGGGGGACTTGTTGATATTAATATGCAAGAATACAGATTAGGAATGTAGGTATACCAAGGGCTCAAAAGGGTGTTCAGGTGGTATCTGTTAATCTAATTACACATATCTAAGGGGACTTGTTGATGTTGATATGCGGGAGTGCAAATTGGGGTGGTTTAGGACTACAGCTGTTCACGGCTGGGGGTTGTTGTCTGTCTGAAAGACTAAAGCAAATCAAAGTCCTAAATTGAAACGGCCAATAAAATTGCTCAGCCATTCAGTGTCTAGTGAATATAACATGGCATTCAGTCTATAGTTTATAAAATAGGCTTGTCTGTGTATGAACACACAGACCTAGGAAATGGGATTCTGAATTATATCTACTCTGTCGGATTTTTTGTCATCTGTGGACTTTGGACTTTGTTCTGTGTTGGAAGTCAATAAAGTGCATCTCTCTGGAAGAATTGGGTTGCTGCGGAAGAGTACTTACTAATCTATTATCATACCCACGATACTACTATACCACACGTATTATTATTTCACTACACCAAATTCTTTGAAAACTCGCAAATAAATATCGGCCATAATAAAATTGGCTGCTCCAATAATCAGTCGACCCCTACTGCAAACGTCAAAGGCCTAGAATACCAGTAAAAAAAGGACTTTTTCTAAAAGACTCTGGTGATCACAGGCACTCTGACATCAATTACAACACACAGCCAATAGCCCTGCATAGTATGGGAGGATGTCAAGGAACAACCACAAGCTGGAGCAGCAGGGAAAAGAGAAGAGCACCAGCTACTGGGAGAACAAGGGATATGTTAAAGTGGTTGTTAAGTCACATACATACATTACTTGTTTCCTCTCCGTTTTATAAAGTCCTAAAGTATTGTGGGTGTGTTTTTTTCCTTTTTCAATCATAATCCTAAATACCTTTTTTCACACCGCTGGTGTTCGGTCAAGTGATCCCCCTCAGCTCTCCTTCCCCGATCTAAGGAGAGCAGCCTATATTCCCCTGATGACAGCCGGCAAACAGAGGGAGGTCATGTGACTGCAGAGCTGCGACAGGAGAAATTTTGGTTTGACCCACAGTACTTTAGATCTGCCTAAAACAGAAAAATATCGGCAATAGCGGCGGGGAGCAGATCACTCACACACACACACTAAGCTGACAGGCAGGGAGAGAGGGGGAGAGGGGGAGACTGCAGGCAGACAGAGGCACGTAAACTGACCACGGTATCATGGATCAAAGCAGTATCCTCTGTGGCCTTGATATCCAACTGATAAAATCCTATGAATATATGAACCAAAGACCATGTAGTGGTCTTAAAAACCAGAGCCACTAACACCTGATGGCGGATGGCATAAGATGCCCCCACACACCTAGTAGCGAGCGCTCTCACCATAAAGGGGTGGGGCTCCTGCACTTTTAAGCTGTAGGCTTGAATAATTAATGGGCGGATCCAATGAAAAAAAGTTAACTTGGATGCCTCCTGCCCTTCCTGGGCTCTGCTGGGAGCACAAACCTGGATTCCTGACCTGCGCTGACAATTCAAGTAAATCCTGACCACTTGAACTACCTACAGAGTAAGCAGTGATCTTACTCCTGCCAAATGAGGATTAGAAAAGAAGGCAAGACACTGCCCTGATTCAAGAAAAAAACAGAAACCACTCTAGGCAATAAAGATGGATGAGGACGTAACATCACCTTATGATACAAGACCAAGAAAGGCTCCTTGCATGAGAGAGCCGTCAGCTCTGACACTCCACTTGCTGAAGCGAGAGTAACCAAAGAAGCCACCTTCCGAGTCAAGGACTAACAATTGGTTCAAAGGGTGCCAAAAGGCACCAAAAAGGTGGCCTCTGCAAGGACAGTCAAGAGCAAATTCAAGTCCCAAAGACAAAAGAGTGGCTCGACAGGTGGAACTATCAGCATTACACCCTGTATGAAGTATGAATCAAGGAGTGAGAAAAAACGGCCTCTGGAAAAAAAAAAATGGATAGAGCGAATCTGACCCCCAATGGTACTTAAGGCCAATCTCCTTTCCCCTACCTACTGATAAGGAAAAAGACTCCCACTCACATAAATCTGCGGGTGCCTCTATCTGGCTTCACCCCAAAATATTTCCAAGTCCTGTAATTGAAGCTCCCTTAAGCCGGCTTCCAGGCGTTCAACAGTGCGGAGAAAACAGGACCCAAGACCATTAGGTCCAGCTGGGCTGGAAGTGTCCAAGGCTATGTCAGTGTACCAGGCCCTCCTGGGCTTATTTGGCTAAAACTATTATCAGTGTTACTACCTCCCGGATTCAAAGATGCTGCAGTAGTTGAAACAGAAAAAGGTGTCAATTAGGGAGAACTGGTCCCTAAGGGGTTACCAGTGCATCTACCCCTATTGCCAGTGGGACTCTCATCCCCGACAGAACCTGCCCAACTTGTTGTAGAACTTGGAATCCAGTAGACCCACCTGCAGAGTTCCTCAACATTGGCAGATTGCCAAAAAATGTCTCAGGAAGTAGGGACAAAATGGATAAATACAAAAAGTCCTTAGAAAAAGTCCACACACCAAAACAAATCACTTTTGGTTATCTGTGCTCCACCGTCACTCGTGAAAAAAGACAAACTCACCAAATAGCATGAATGAAAAAAAAATGTAGGAATCAGAACCTTAAGAAATGGTATTCATCAGCTAGTGGATCCTTGAATATGAAGGCAGAGGCTCAGAGAAACAAATAACATCACATAGCGCAATAAAGCCTGAACAGTATTGGAATTGAATTGCTGGTTATGCATCTACATTGGTAGGTGCTATTATGTAAACACTAGCGTATACAGCCAAGCAGAGACCAACGCCATTCCTGTAACTCTTGGCGTGCATTCCAACACACCAGAGATAGGAACCAGGTGTACTAGAAGTGACGTCAGTGCGGGCAAGCACACAGCCTCAATGCATTTCGCGTTTCCACGTCTTCAGGAAGCTAGCTACTAGCTGATGGATACCTCTTCTAAAAGGTTCCGATCCCTAAAAAGTTTTTTTTCATTCATTCTATTTGGTGAGTTTGTCTTTTTTCACAAGTGACAGTTGTGCACAGACAACCAAAACTGCTTTGTTTTTTGGTGACTTTTTCGAAGGACTTTTTGTATTCACCCATTTGAGGTTTAGGTTTATGACACTACTTGAGACTGCTGGTTGGAAGCTAAACAGTGGGGACCTTGAGTGGAGAGTGTGAACAAGTTTTGATTTTGACTGCTGGCAATTGCTGGGTTGCACTTTTAGGTTCTTTTTGGGGCTTTTCCACGTAGCTTTTTAACACCTTTTTCGAACGGTATGTTGTCTACCGGGCGCTCGCGTTCGCCACATCACGGATCTGGTGGACAGATTACTGGGAGGGCTGGGGAAGACCCGGCTGTCATGGTGCACGTTGGCACCAATGACAAAGTCAGAAGCAGATGGAGTGTCCTAAAGAACGATTTTAGGGACTTGGGAGCTAAATTGAGGAAAGGGACCTCCAAGGTAGTATTCTCAGGAATACTACAGGCACGTCGAGCCACAAAAGAAAGGCAGAGGGAGATTAGGGAAGTAAACAAGTGGCTGGGGAGCTGGTGTAGCAAGGAGGGATTTGGGTTTCTGGAGGACAGGGACGACTTCAGTCGTTCACCAGTACTATAGAAGGGACGGACTGCACCTAAATGAGGAGGGTGCAGATCAGCTGGGAGTAAAGATGGCCAAAAAGTTAGAGGGGTTTTTACACTAGGCAACGGGTGGGGGGGGGGGCTATAGATAGATATTCAGCCCTGAACATATTCTAGAGGGTAGTATGGGGGGCATTAGTGGTAGGTTGACCAAAGCACATGAACCCAAGGGAAGTATAGCAACAAGTCCTAGTTGCAATTTTTAGAACACCCAATAAGAAGATAGTATGCGACCGGTCTAAACTATGTGGCATGTTCACCAATGTCAGGAGCCTGGCGGACAAGATGGGTGAACTAGAGATACTGTTATACGAGAAGGATTTGGATTCTGTAGGAATTTCAGAGACCTGGTTCAACAGCTCTCATGATTGGCTGGCAACCATTCAAGGGTATACCCTTTATCACAAGGATAGAGAGGGTAAAATAGGGGGAGGGGTATGCCTATATATCAAGAATAATGTACAAGTGAATGTGAGAGATGACATCACTAAGGGAGCTAGGGAGGAGGTGGAATCCTTATGGGTAGAGCTCCAAAGGGATGAAGCTAAGGGGAAAATAATACTGGGAGTTGGCTATAGGCCCCCTAACCTGAGGGAGGAGGGAGAGACAGATCTATCACAAGTTGGATTAGCAGCAAGGATGGGAAGTGTTATCATGGGGAATTTTAATTATCCAGACATAGACTAGGCGGAGGGAACTACGCATTTGTCTAAGGCTCGCCAGTTCCTAAAAGTCTTGCAGGACAATTTCATGGTTCAGATGGTAGACGCACCAACTAGAAATAAAGTGTTACTTGATCTACTGATTACCAACAATACAGACTTGATCACAAATGTGGAAATATGGGGCAATTTAGGAAACAGTGATCAGGAGGTCAATTGGCTTCAGTATAAATCACAAAAAAAAAAATTTGAAAACATAAGGGGAATACAAAGACACTGAATTTCAAAAGAGACAACTTCCCTAAACTACAAACCTTGCTAGAAGGCATGAATGGAGATAAAAATCTTAGGAACAAAGAACACGGAGGAGAGATGGGTTTGCTTTAAGAGCATATTAAATAAGGGCATTAGGCAATGCATCCCATTGGGTAATAAATTTAAACAAGCGAACAAAAGTCCTGGATGGCTTAACTCCAATGTAAAAATGCATATAAAAGCAAAGGAGAAGGCCTTCAAAAAAATTCAAGGTTGAGGGATCATCCTCAGCATTCAGACTTTATAAAGAATGCAATAAGAAATGTAAGGGTGCAATTAGGATGGCTAAGATAGAACATGAAAGACACATAGCGGAGGAGAGCAAAAAAAATCCCAAGAAATTCTTTAAGTATGTAAACAGTAAAAAAGGGAGGACAGACCATATTGGCCCCATAAAGAATGAGGAAGGACATCTGGTTACAAAGGATGAGGAGATGGCAAAGGTATTGAATTTATTCTTCTCCTCAGTCTTCACAAGTGAATCGGGGGGCTTCAGTAACCAAAACTGCAGTGTTTATCCTCATGACACAACACAGAAAGCACCTCCATGGTTAACAGAGGACGGAATTAAAATTAGACTTGAGAAACTTAACATTAATAAATTACCGGGAACAGATGGCTTGCATCCGAGGGTACTTAGGGAACTCAGTCAGGTGATTGCCAGACCGTTGTTCCTAATTTTTACAGACAGTCTATTGACTGGAATGGTAGCAGCTGATTGGAGAAAAGCCAATGTAGCACCAATATTTAAAAAGGGCCCAAAAAACATCCCTGGGAATTACAGACCAGTTAGCCTAACATCAATAGTATGTAAACTCTTGGAGGGGATGATAAGGGACTATATACAAGATTTTAGTAATAAGAACGATATCATTAGCAGTAATCAGCATGGATTCATGAAGAATCGTTCTTGCCAAACCAATCTATTAACCTTCTATGAGGAGGTGAGTTGCCATCTAGATAAAGGAAGGCCCGTAGACGTTGTGTATCTGGATTTTGCAAAAGCATTTGACACAGTTCCCCATAAACGTTTACTGTACAAAATAAGGTGCGTTGGCATGGACCATAGGGCGAGTACATGAATTGAAAACTGGCTACAAGGGTGTGTTCAGAGGGTGGTGATAAATGGGGAGTACTCAGAATGGTCAGGGGTGGGTAGTGGGGTTCCCCAGGGTTCTGTGCTGGGACCAATCCTATTTAATTTGTTTATAAACGACCTGGAGGATGGGATAAACAGTTCAATCTCTGTATTTGCAGACGATACTAAGCTAAGCAGGGCAATAACCATCTCCGCAGGATGTGGAAACCTTGCAAAAAGACCTGAACAAATTAATGGGGTGGGCGACTACATGGCAAATGAGGTTCAATGTAGAAAAATGTAAAATAATGCATTTGGGTGGCAAAAATATGAATGCAATCTACCGTGTTTCCCCGAAAGTAAGACAGTGTCTTACTTTCTTTTTATCCCTAAAAGCCCCACTATGTCTTACTTTCGGGGTATGTCTTATATTGGGAAAAAAAAATTTTTTTTATTCTTTATTGCAATATTTTTTTTTTTTTTTTTTTTTTTTTAATCAGCCCTGTTGGGGGGCTTTGGTGAGATATCAGGGGTCTTAACAGACCTCTGATATCTCCCCCTTGAGACAGAGAAAGAGACAGAGGATAGAGATTCCCCAGTCCCTTTCTCTGCAGCGTCAGCTGCTCTGAGAATGAAAGGAGAGAAGACAGCGGCTTCTCTCCATTCATAAACTGACACATTGTAATCACAGGAGATTACAATGTTTCAGTTATGTGAATGGACAGAGTCAGCTGACTCTGTCTATTCACAAGGGAAGGAGGGGGAGGACGGAGGAACGGAGGGGGAGAACGGAGGGGACAGAGAAGGAGGGGAGAACGGAGGGGACAGCTGGGAGGCACAGAGGAGGAAAGCGGAACGGAGGGGGAGAACGGAGGGGGACAGAGAAGGAGGGGGGAACGGAGGGGACAGCGGGGAGGCACAGAGGAGGAAAGCGGAACGGAGGGGGAGAACGGAGGGGGACAGAGAAGGAGGGGTACCGCACTTCACTGCAGGCAAATCCCCCCGTGTTTCCCCGAAAGTAAGACATATGTCTTACTTTCGGGGTATGGCTTATATTAGCTGACCCCTCTGAAACTCCCGATACGTCTTACAATCGGGGGTGTCTTACTATCGGGGAAACACGGTATACACTGGGGGGGGGAAAACCTCAGGGGGAATCTAGGATGGAAAAGGACCTGGGGGTCCTAGTAGATGATAGGCTCAGCAATGGCATGCAATGCCAAGCTGCTGCTAATAAAGCAAACAGAATATTGGCATGCATTAAAAGGGGGATCAACTCCAGAGATAAAACGATAATTCTCCCGCTCCACAAGACTCTGGTCCGGCCGCACCTGGAGTATGCTGTCCAGTTCTGGGCACCAGTCCTCAGGAGGGACGTACTGGAAATGGAGCGAGTACAAAGAAGGGCAACAAAGCTAATAAAGGGTCTGGAGGATCTTAGTTATGAGGAAAGGTTGCGAGCACTGAACTTATTCTCTCTGGAGAAGAGACGCTTGAGAGGGGATATGATTTCAATTTACAAATACTGTACTGGTGACCCCACAATAGGGATAAAACTTTTTCGCAGAAGAGAGTTTAATAAGACTCGTAGCCACTCATTACAATTAGAAGAAAAGAGGTTTAACCTTAAACTACGTAGAGGGTTCTTTACTGTAAGAGCGGCAAGGATGTGGAATTCCCTTCCACAGGGGGTGGTCTCAGCGGGGAGCATTGATAGCTTCAAGAAACTATTAGATAATCACCTGAATGACCGCAACATACAGGGATATGTAATGTAATACTGACACATAATCACACACATAGGTTGGACTTGATGGACGTGTGTCTTTTTTCAACCTCACCTACTATGTAACTATGTACTAAGCTAAGCAGGGCAACTTCTCCGCAGGATGTGGAAACCTTGCAAAAAGATCTGAACAAATTAATGGGGTGGGCAACTACATAGCAAATGAGGTTTAATGTAGAAAAATGTAAAATAATGCATTTGGGTGGCAAAAACATGAATGCAATCTATACACTGGGGGGAGAACCTCTGGGGGAATTTAGGATGGAAAAGGACCTGGGGGTCCTAGTAGATGATAGGTTCGGCAATGGCATGCAATGCCAAGCTGCTGCTAACAAAGCAAACATAATATTGTCATGCATTAAAAAAGGGGATCAATGCCAATTAAGACTCCACCAAGCTTCGTAGGAGGAGATCTCAGATCAAGATTTTTGAGGTTTATTTGGGCTGGGAAGCCAGCAAGAGTATGCAGAACTATATTATCACTTCCCAAAGGAAAAGGAGGGTTAGGGTTTTCCAGATCCAATTGGATACCAAGATGCCTCACATTCAGCCAGAGTGATGGAGTGGTGTGGACTTAAAAATAAGAAGCCCTGGATACAGATAGAACAGGCATCGATAGATATTCCATTGGAAGGTCTAGTATGGATTCCGGAAGCTGAGGTGCCAGCAGAAGTGAGGAAACACCCAATAGGCGCTACTTTGCAGACGATTAAAAAAAAAAAAAAAAAAAAGCCAAATCTCGACAAATCCTAGTCCATTACTCCCGGTTCTGGGTACACCAGCGTTTCACCTGGGAATGAGGGACCCTAGGTTCAGAGCAATATGACGTAGAGGCTTCAGCAGGATCATTCACTTTTCAGTGGATAATCGTCTAATGTCAAAAAAAGGTAGAAAGAGAAATAGCACCCGAATTAGATTTTTTTAGAATGATGCAGCTAGAAGCCTTTATCAGATCTAAATCCAAATATGTACGCAGAAGTGAGAGCTTTGACTGCGTTTGAGGATATATGTTTGAAGGGAGAGTCAATGAGACATTTGCTGTCTTATTTTTACACTATACTGACAGGAGTAGCGACATCTCAGGAACTTACTTTCCTTAAAGCATGGGAGAGAGATCTGGAGACGTCATTCTTACAAGAACAGAAGGGCAGGATTTTGCCATTTAATCAAAGGCATCAGTAGCAAGTAGATATCAGGAGGGGGGTTTACAAAATTCTTACCAGATGGTATAGAACACTGAATGTACTATATTGGATTTACCTCCAAGTGTCCGATGTCTGCTGGAGATGTCACAAAGCAGAAGGTACAATTTTACATATTTGCTGGGAATGCACAAGAATTAGAGAGTTCTGGGAAATGGTTGTCGAAACTATTAAAACAATAACAGGAATCTCCCTTGGAGATAGACCGGCAACTTTTCTGCTGCTGGATATCCCTATATCAGTGGAAAAATTCAAAAATTCGCTGCTGAGACATCTTTTAACAGAATCTAGGGCATGTATCCCTGTTCTGTGGAAAAAAAGACAACCCTCCAACTAGGGCACAATGGCTTGCTAGAATTGCAGAAATCCAACAAATGGAAAATCTTACTTTGGCAATGAAAGATCAAGATGAGAGATACCGGACAACATGGGCCCCGTATTTGGTGTACAGGGAGAGATTAGAATGACATAAAAAAAAAAAAATCTGTTAATGAGAATAGAGGATCGAGATGCCTGGTGGAGAGGAAAAGATAGGGGAGAGATAGGAAGGGGGGGGGGTTGTAAATTTTCTACCCTCTGTTTCCACTTTTTTTTTGGAGGCTAGGGAGGGGGATGATAATTTTTGATAGGGGAGCGGGCTAAAAGTAGAAAAAGGGTCATCACAAGGAATTGTAGAGCCAATCAAAGGTAATACAAGATATACAGATGGATAGAATTACTTAAGATGTATTATACCTGATTTGATTGTAGCCATATTAGTGCAATTGTGACAGAGAAAATTTGAGTACTGTCCGTGATACTTTTTTTATTTGCACTAACATACAATTTTTCAGGACAAGCTTTCAGGGTATGTCCCCTTCTTCAAGGTCCAAGCAGTACTAATTCACAAATTTTTAAGCAGAATGTTAAAGAAGAAGAAAAAAAAAAAAAAAAAGAGAGAACCAAACACATACAAATCAATGGTAATAAAGATAGCAGCAGAGTAAGGATGGATTTACACCTATGCATTTTTAGTGCTTTTTGCATTTTGCAGATTTGAACTACAGTCCATTTAACATGGTTTTCTATGGAACACGTTCTGTAGTGCAAATCTGCAAAATACAAAAAAGCACTAAAAATGCATAGGTGTGAATCCAGCCTTAGTGAGATAAGACAGAGGTAGAGCTAGGGGGGGAATGCAGGGGGGGGGATACTAGTCACAGAGGGGTCGTAAAACTTTAGCATAATGTGTAAGGAAACCAATATCTAAATTCAGGCCATTATTCTTCGTGTCAAAAAGAAGTATCATTCTTAGTTCAAACGTTTTCCTTTCCTGGATAGTTCTGAAATTCCCTTTAAGAACTAAGACATTGAGGTCTTCTATAGTGTGGTCCGGTTGTGAGAAATGATGTCCCACAGATGTGCATAAACTGTCTTCTTTATGTTCTTTGATGGTATGTCTGTGCAAATTCATCCTCGCTTGCAACTTCTGTCCTGTTTCACCAACATAAGATCCTTTGCTGCACCTTTTGCATTGGATGAGGTACACAACATTACTGGAGGTACAGCTGTAAGATCCCATGATATTGAAGGTCCCATTTGTGTGTGTAACACTTTTGGATAGATTGATCTGGTATTAAGAAGACACTGTGTGACTGTAATGAATTGTATTTTGAAACCTATGAAAAAATAAAGAAAAAAAAAAAAAAAAAAGGGTATCAACTCCAGAGATAAAACGATATTCTCCCGCTCTACGAGACTCTAGTCCAGCTGCACCTAGAGTATGCTGTCCAGTTCTGGGCACCAGTCCTCAGGAAGGATGTACTGGAAATGGAGAGAGTACAAAGAAAGGCAACAAAGCTAATAAAGGGTCTGGAGGATATTATGAGGAAAGGTTGTGAGCACTGAACTTATTCTCTCTGGAGAAGAGACGCTTGAGAGGGTATATGATTTAAATTTATAAATTTATAAATACCGTACTGATGACCCCACAATAGGGATAAAACTTTTTTGCGGAAGGGAGTTTAACAAAACACGTGGCCACTCATTAAAATGAGAAGAAAAGAGGTTTAACTTTAAACTACATAGAGGGTTCTTTACTGAAGGAGCGGCAAGGATGTGGAATTCCCTTCCACAGGTGGTGGTCTCAGCGGGGAGCATCAATATTTTTTTTAAACTATTAGATAAGCACCTGAATGACTACAACATACAGGGATATACAACATAATACTGACATAATCACACACATAGGTTGGACTTGTGTCTTTTTTCAACCTCACCAACTATGTACTTATGTATACATGTTTGAATTAGCACCAACCTTTATATTATGTTTTAATTACTAAATGGACAGAGCCTGAAACAGAAGGATGTCCAGCGGCCTAAGCTCTAAGCTAGACCGCATGTCCCCATTTGGTTTTGGGACCGCTACCGGTTGAGTTTTTTTTTTTCCCCCCTCTTCAATAAATGAGCCCATACCTTCTGCTCCAAGAGTCAAAGGCGAGGCAAAAGACCGACGAGTCTGTGCCAGACCCAGAAGGCCCAAAGAGGCGTACCTAACTTACCAAGCTTCTGCCGGCTAAAGATGGAGCAAACCACCTCGGAGACTGCCCTAAGATCCTCTCAAAACAAAGCAGCCTCAGATGCCTCCCTCACACAGGTGGGGAAACGCTTACAGCACCTGGTATTCCTGGGCAGTCTCCCATCCATATACTAACTAGGCTTGATCCTACTTGGGTTTCGATTAACAGATTAGCCATGATCAAGGTGATGCGGCCGCAGTCCATCTGATGAACAATGAAAGCATCAGGAAACACTGAAATACCAAACACCACAGTGGCTCAGATGCACCCAACACCACGGTCCATCGGGAGATGTGGACACCGCCAGATCACTGAACCTGAGAGCGGTGCACTTGCCTACCCCGGCTGCCTCTCTTTTCTGGAACCATTTAACTGGTATAAACAGGTAAATAACAGTGTAACTATATTGGCCAACCTAATACACAGTCCTCCAAGGATGCAGGCCTAAAACAACGTTGGTTTACCGCTATGCAACCCCTTAGGTATGCAGGTACCCAGGTATTCCATTATGTAGGTAACTAGGTATGCAAACATACAGGTATACAAGTACTCTTGCCGTTCATGCTTTTATGTATGTATCCCAAGGCAAATAAGCAAATATGTATACAGTTTAGAGCTGCACAATTAATGGTCAAGAATTGTTATCGCGATCTTGACTAAAGTGTTTCACAATTCTTTCTATGCAAAGAATTTTCTCTGCTCTTCTGCAGCCACAGCCTGAAAGGAAGAGAAAAACTGGGCAGTCTGCCAAGAATCAAAACATTCTTTATCAGTTGAACTTAAGTATAAACATTGTAACAATTTGTCAATGGAATAGACTTTTTTCTGACATTTGTTGGTTTCAAATTAAAATCATTTTTTTTGCTAGAAAATTACTTGGAACCCCCAAACATTACATTCTCTCGCTCTCTCATGTCACACTGTATTTGCGCAGCGGTCTTTCAAATTAATTTTTTTTTTTATAATTTAAAAAAAAAAAAAAAAAAACACTAACCAGTAAAGTTAGCCCATTTTTTGTATAATGTGAAAGATTTTACGTTGCGAGAATCGTGAGAGAATCATGCTCTTTTTATTCTAAGCAAAAAAAAAAAATTGCGATTCTCATTTTGGCCAGAATCGTGGAGCTCTAATACAGTTTAATGTAAATAAGCACATATGTATGCAGTTCAAACTAAGCCTATACATATGCAGTACAAATGAAAATATGCCAGCATGCGTTTAAACAATATGCATTTATGGAAGCATGCATTTATGCAAAACATAAAAGTGCGTCTATGCAAACACACGCTTATGCAACACGTCCCCATGGAAACGTGCATTTACGCAAAAAGCAAGCATGCGTTTATAATTCTAATTTTGTTTATGCAATATTTTATGCAACACGAACGCGACTACGCAACATGCGTTTTCGCAACATGCATCTATGTAAACATGCGGTTAGGCAAACATGTATCTATGCCAACATGCGTCTACGCAAAAATGCATTTTCGTGTGAGCATTTCGGTAGATTTAATGTTTGGAAAGGAGTTTCTTGGACACTTAAGATATCGGCTCGGGTTTTGTTAGCCCCCTTCAATAATGAAAATCTTTTGGCTGGGTGGTTCAGGCCTTTAGCATTAAGGGACAAGCACTTAATGGTCATATTGGTGGCATGAAAGAGGTGTGTGATGTAACATTTTAGACATTAATGGCTGTGTTGATTTTGAGGGGACAGCAAATTTACACTGTTATACAAGCTGTACACTCACTACTTTACATTGTATAAAAGTGTAATTTCTTCAGTGTTGTCACATGAAAAGATATAATAAAATATTTACAAAAATGTGAGGGGTGTACTCACTTTTGTGAGATACTGTATATAGATTTTTTTTTTGTACACATTTGTTTGCATGATAGTTTGCACTTTTATTATATTGTGGTTATTTTTTGTACGCTGCGCTACATCATTCTGTTGTATGTATAACCCACAGAGGTGTCCGTTTATGAAGCAGTGAAATCTATTCACTGCTTCGTTCTCCGGCATTCACAGTGAAGATCTTTCTCCTCAGTGTGCCTGTTTATGAAGCTTTGTAGATCGCTTCACCTTTGGAGGAGTGAAGTGATCTACAAATGCTTCAGACAGTGGAGAACGGCCCCTGATGCTGGAATCTCGTGAGACTTTACGAGCTTATAGTACCAGAAATTCACCGAAACACTAAAGATGTCAGTTTATTAAGCAGTGTTAAATTATCACCGCTCAATACACGGACAGACGGCGTGGATTAATGTTAATAAAATAATGAGTCCCCCTACATTATATACATATGTATATATATATATATATATATATATATATATATATATATATATATATATATATATATATATATATATATATATATTATATATAGAAGGCGTTTCACCAGGCCTACAGAAACCCCACTCAGCGCCAGGTTACGATGCTGGTCGCAAAGCAGCTAAATGTAAAAAAAACAAATGAAATTTCATAAGTGCATAATTAAAAGTACAACCCACTCTTACAATGATGCAAAGGGGAAACAAAACAAAGAAAGCAGCCGTTTCAAGAAAAGAAAAAATGCATACAAACAGTGTTTCAAAAAAATCTAAAAATAGACTGTAAACATGTTAACATGGCTTAAAGTAGACTTTAGTCCCCAGTCTATTCCCTTGCCTAAAGATGGTGACATCCAAAAAGTGAATGTCGCTCTGACTAAAATCGCTGGTTAGTCTGATGTTGTTACTTTTAGAATTGAGCTCATTTAGAAATTCCTGTAAGCTCGTGCTGGACCCTTCCCAAATAAAAAAACAGGTCATCAATATACCTCTTGTATAGCAAAAGCTGCGTGCGGGCGGCAGAAAATATCGTTTAGTCCTCCCATTCCCCCATAAACAAATTTGCTATACTTGGGGCAAATTTTGCCCCCATAGCAACGCCTCTACGCTGGGAGAAAAAACAACCATCAAACCAAAAGAAGTTATGGCTTAGACAAAAGTCAAGCGCATTCCTGATGAAGACTTTTTGGATGTCACCATCTTTAGGCAAGGGAATAGACTGGGGACTAAAGTCTACTTTAAGCCCACAGACTCTAACAGTTACCTGCCAATTAATAGTGGACATCACCCTAAGTGGCTAAAGAACATACCCAAGGGGCAATTCACGAGAGTGAAAAGGAACTGTTCAGAGGATGCTGATTTTTTGATTCAGGCCCAGTTTATTAAGAAAAAATTTATAGAAAAGGGATATGAGTAGGGAGTATTGGACTCCACCATTCAAGAATTAGCTATGCGATCCAGAGATGCCTGCTTAGAAGATCGGCCAAGAACCCAAAATACTGACAACCATGATTGGAGCTTTATTTCGGGCTTTCATTCTCAGTATAGGGAGGTGGAAGACATTTTTAATGCCCACTGGCACGTGTAACGTATGGACCAAACATTATGTCCAGTCCTGCCCTGTAGGCCCAAGTTCATTTACAGGAGATCCCACAGTTTTGCGGACAAGATAGTACAGAAAGTGTTGGATCCCCTTTCTAGACCCCTAACTTTTTGGGATAAAAAAGGGTTTTTTAGCTGTAGGAGATGCCAAGCATGGAGGGAAGTGGACAGACCAATGAGGGCGTTAGAAAGCTTTATGTCCACTGCAAATGGTAAGGAATTCACCATAAATGAATTCATTACGTGCAACACAGCCTTTGTGGTTTACGCTATACAATGTCCCTGTGGTCTTATCTATATAGGACGGACTAAAAGGCTGCTGAGGGTTAGAATAGCAGAACATATAGCAAATATAAAAATTGGTTTCAAAGACCATAATCTATCACTCCATTTCAAACTAAAACATAACCAAGATCCATCGGGCCTCAAATTTTGGGGTGTGGATCATTTGAAACCTAAATGGAGGGGTTCTAACCTAGTTCGAGATCTTTCTAGAAGAGAGACCCAGTGGATCTTCTTGGTGGACACACTATCGCCAAGGGGGTTAAACGTTGATCTCGATATTAACTGCTTCATAAGTGATTATTAATATCTGAGATCAGGGTCTTCTCATTTGATCACTCCTTGATACTCTATCGGGAATTTGTGGCCATTTTTCCTGCCATGCGACTTTGGCCTTGCGACTGGCCTTGTATTATTGCCTCTTGTTACTCTTTTGTTGTGTCCTGCTTTTCAGCAATATTTTGAGTACTGATACCTGTATGTCTATTTTTATCCACATTTCTATTTTCATATTTATTTCTATTTTTATTATTATTTTATTTTTGAAGTTTGGCTCTCTTTGAATTATGTCTCCTGTTTGAAAGTGAGCTATCTAGACTAGCATTTAGTTATGTGATCTCGATTTTATGTGATGACACTTTGTAGCAGCGAAAACCTAGTGACCCTAAGTGACTCTTTCTTTATTTTATTCTGTGATATCCCATTACTTTTAACTATGTATATTCGCATTTTGTGATTATAAATGTTTATATGTGATCTAATATTTATAGAAATATGGAGAGCATCGATGTTCTTAACCTATGCACATTAATTGATTTGATTTATGTATGCTTGCTTGATGGTAAAACGTGACAGGCTAGAATTCAACTCACAGTATGTTTTATTGATAGTATCTATGGCTGTGTAGTGATGATGTATAGCGATTTGCATACCTATAGACTGGCCCGTGTGAGCGCGGGGATGTAAATCTTTTAATTTTTATCTTTGATGCTTCTCTTTTCTATTTTATTTCAATGATCGCTTAAATGTGCAGATCCTTTTTTGTCCCTCTCCCCCTCCTGTAAGCAGCCGTCAGTATCGACAGTGACTGGCGACGTGCACCCGTCGGTTCCTATGTCGCGCTGTGATTGGCTGGGCGGGATTTAGAGGGATATTTAAGCCGATGAGTGAGTCGCGTAGCCACGCCCTCTGTCGAAGTCAGGATATGACGAAACGCGTCAGGGCATGGCTTACGCGACGTAGGAAGTGACGTGTGCGCTCCACCTGAGCCAACTGCATAACCAGGAAGTGATCTACGTTTCCTGTATAGCGGCGCCGACGGTTCATGGTGAAGTAAACACGCTCCTACTACCTGCTTTTATGATTGCTTGGTGATTATTTGATTTGATGTACGTGTATATATTGAAGGGGAGTTTTTTATGTGGTGGAAGGGATACAGTCAATAAACAGGATTACGCTATGTGCGCCTCTCTTCTTGTTTTTTTGATCTATTATGAGCCCTGAACATCCATGATTCCTCATGAGTGGTGTCAACATTAGTTGCTGGCTTGGATTATTCTGAATGCTTTATTATTTTCCAATTCTGGTGAGTTTAACCCCCTAGGGGGAGTGTGTCTACACTGGGTGGAATCCTGAGTGATCGGTGGAAGGTGCACGATAAAAAACTTTTTTCATGATCATCTGATGAACTTTTTTGAATTACACCCTGAACTCTACATCACTTATCTCTTCAAGGGGCTCTTTCTTTAAGGACTTTCCTATAAAGGATTTCCCTATGCATGTGTAGTTGGCCACATGTTTATCGGATTATAGCTCAACATTAGCGCTGTTTAGTGTGACATTACAGTCTATTTTTAGATTTTTTTGAAACACTGTGTTTGTGTGTATATATATATATATATATATATATATATATATATATATATATATATATATATATATATAGTGAATATGTATGTATACACATAAATTTGACAGGGGGACATGCTTACAATGTTGGGGGGTCTGAACGAGGCATAAGGAAGTTAAAAAATCTTCCTTCTTCCCCCTCAGATCCTCCCAGATTTCCTCTTCACTCCCCAATTCACCACCTCTGAGCTGGTGAACCTGGGAGTGTGAATTCTGACACAGATCGCCAGTGAAGCGGTGAGATCACTGCTTTAAAAGCTGGCTTTTACTGTGTCATTCAATGAGGAGACATTCAAGTTCAAACATGTTCTCCCCCGATTATCACTGTTTCATAAACTGTTTATGGACTGTGATCAGCGGCGATCCTCGGGATCACCGCTGATCACTGCTTCATAAACGGACACCATAGTAATTATTATGGCTGCTCTGTGTCCTGTGATGTGCGAATAAGAATCTAACACTGCATATCACCCTGAACAAACCATCCCCACTGAAAACACGATGTTGGCAGAATCATGTTTTAGGGATGCTTTTCTTCAGCAGGAACAGGGAAGCTGGTCAGAGCCAAATACAGGGCAATTTTAGAAGAAAACCTGTTAGAGTCTGCAAAAGACTTGAGACGGAGGTGGAGGTTCACCTTCCAGCAGGACAACAACCCTAAACATACAGTTGTGAACAAGCACGGTTCTTTTCGTGCGGAACACGTCAACTGATCATCATTGCAATTTTGTCTGGCTCATGTCAATAAAGACATTTCTACAGCATCTTTTGGATTCAAGTATGCAATCAATCTTTTCTTCTCTTCTTGACCCTAAACATACAGCCAGAGCTACAATGGAATGGTTTAGATCAAAGCATATTCATGTGTTAGAATAGCCCAGTCAAAGTCCAGATCTAAATCCAATTGAGAATCTGTGGCAAGACTTGAAAATTGCTGTTCACGGATGCTCTCCATCCAATCTGACAGAGCTTGAGCTATTTTGCAAAGAAAAATGGGCAAAAATGTCACTCTAGATATGCAAAGCTGGTAGAGACATGCCCAAAGCAGCTGTAATTGCAGCGAAAGGTGGTTCTACAAAGTATTGACTCGGGGGCTGAATACAAATGCATGCCGCACTTTTCACATATTTGTAAACCATTTATCATTTTCCTTCAACTTCAGAATTTTTTGCCACTATGTGTTGGTTATGTGTGATAACATAAAATCCCCATAAAATACATTTACGTTTTTGGTTGTAACATGACAAAATGTGGAAAATTTCAAGGGGTATGAATACTTTTCAAGGCCCCTTTTTTATGCGATCACATTTACCCTGTTCCTAGCTGCATAAGAGCAGGGGGGGGGAGAAACAGCAACACACTGATTCTCCCAGTGAAAGTCTATGGAGGTGGGTGGGGGGGTGTTGTGTCAGGTCAAGTCAGATTATTGGAGAAGGGTGGCCTTCGTTCCCAGCATAGATAGAAAACTGACAATGATGTGTAATCCTGCTTAGTGTGGTCAGTCTTGATTAGCAAAAGCAGAGGGACTGGCAGGAACACCAGGGATTTCATACAAAAGAAGAAAAACAGAGAACAGGATACTTTTTTTCATACAAGTACGTCATGGTACAGCAGGCAGATATCTGGAATATGAAATGTTGGACCAGACCAAGCTGTCCAAACTAGTTAGTAGGTAGAGAGGAGACAAACCATTTACCACTGAAAGAGGTGCTTACAATGGTCAGTTTGTATTCTTTTACAGTATATAAAACCTTTACCCCAGAAGGAAAAAAAAGTTTGCTGTAAGGTCCTGTTCACATCTCGCATAGCGGTAACAGGAGTTCCCACTCAAGACTTTTATTTACATGCATCTTATTGTTTGATTTTTATATGGTGGGCTACACCTGTAACCGCAGCTGGTGTTTACTCTTTTTTAGTTTCTGAGCGCAGTTTTTTTCTTTATTTTTATTTACATGCGTTTCCATGTGTCACACACAAGGCAGCCCACTTACTTTAATGAGCTGCCCTAGGCGCGTTTATAGCAGCAAAGAAGCTCAAGGACCACATTTTTTGCCCTGAGCCTGGCGTGTTTCCATGCGTGACAATCACAACAGCATCACACTGTGCTTGGGGTGCAATTAACAATGAATAGCACCCAAACAGTCGTGTGTTTTGCCGTGATTTCAGCATGATTTGAAACAGGCAGAATTGCCCTAATTCTGTCCATGATTGCAAATTGCTGGATGTGAACAAGGCCGACAACAAAATCCATGTTTTTTTCCAGACGGATGTTGGCTCAAACTTGTCTTACATACACACGGTCACACAAAGTTGGTCGGAAATTCTGATTGTCAAGAACGCCTTGGCGTACAACACGTACGACAAGCCGAGAAAAATGAAGTTCAGTAGCCAGCGCTGCTCTTCTGCTTGATTCCAAGAATGCGTGGAACTTTGTGCGTCGGAATTGTGTACACACAATCGGAATTTCCAACAACGGATTTTGTCGTTGGAAAATTTGAGAACTAGCTCTCAAATTTTGTGTGACGGAAATTCCGATGGAAAATGTCCGATGGAGCCCACACACAGTCGGAATTTCCGACAACAAGCTCCTATCAAACATTTTCTGTCGGAAAATCCTATTGTGTGTACGGGGCATTACACTACCCAATCCCCAGACCGACAAAGCTGTCTGCTTTACTACTTCATCCAGATCGCAGACACCCCAAGACAGGAAATGTGTTAGCAAGTGAAATGAAGGGGAAAAAAAAAAAAAAGAAAATAAAAAGAAAAAACAAATGCAACCTCCACATCGAAGGATTGGCAAGCTTACATTTTTGTTTTTGGATTTAACGCCCCTTTAAAATTAGGTGTAGTACTATATGCATTAATTCTATACGTGTATGTGCACAGTATTTTCTTACAAGTGTTCTTACAAGAGAAAAGTTCTGTTACTTACTCATGCATTCGGTTATCCTGTATGTGCCGGTGCAAAGATATCTGGTCACTCAAATAAATATTAATAGCATATTTCTCTATGCTATCCTCCTGCATCTTTTTTTCTGCCGGACTCAGAGACAAATGTGCAGCTTTTCCCCATTCTCCTGGAAAATTTGGATTCGGTGGAGGTTTAATGTAAACTGGACGACTCAGGTCCTCAATTTTCTCCTTGGTACCAACAAAGTCTCTTTCCCATCGTCTTTTAGTGGAAGTGTTTTCTTGCATTGAGTTGGAATAAGAAACAGAAAGTTCTATTACCATATATGTAAGCATGAATATGCCAAACAGCACTAGTGTCTTTACAAGTAGAGGCCATCTTCTTAGACGGATCCTCATTGCATGAGACTTCAGGTCTTGTCAAAACCGAGTCACCACAAATCGCACGTCTGAAAAGAAAAAGATACAGCTGAATCTTCAGACATTCTTTTATAATATGAAAAATAAAAGTATTTAGTGTCAAAAATATTTAAAGATTCTTTACAGCCATTAGGCTACATGCACACTGAGCGTTTACCCTGTGAGCACTAAATTCCAGTGTTTTCATGCTCCCTGGTGGTGAAGGTGCAACGTTCAGCCCTGTGACAAGCTAAAATATGCTGCGGGTGGACCCTGTACTGAGTGGTACTTGTATTCAGTGTACATTTAGGGACATACAGTATGCCCTGAATGCACAGGGCCTTTAACATGAGCACCACTCAGTACATCCTCCAGCCATGTCCAGATGCAGTGTATTTCAGGCTGCCATAGACGGACAGGCTGCAGACAGCAGGGTTGGACTTGTGCCTCCCAGGCACACAAAAATGCTGGAATATGATGGACAGGGTCTAGAATGCCTACTCCAGCCCTCCACTTATTTAACAATGTCAAAAGCAGCTTGTGTGTCTGTTTATCTCCTCTTGCAATTCCAGGAATTGCAGGTTGTGGGTCATCAACACTTTTAGGACTGACACACATGCATCATCAGAGAAGATGAACATGTGCGCAGTTCAAGGCACAAAAAGGGGAATAGACAAGCTCAGAAACTATCCAGAATTGTGAGTTATTCTACTGCCATACAGTGCCAGGTGCTCTAAATTGGTAATAATGCCAATAAATGACATGAAAAAGAGTAGCGCCCACTTTTGTTGAGAGGGGGAAAAAAAAAAAATTCTCTGCATGATCCATGTAAATTGCATGGATTTTAACAAACGCAGCAGATTCCTACCCGCTGACTATATGCATACATGTGGCCTCTGAGCGGGTGGGCTTTTACGCTGAGCATCCATAGGGAGCTGATTTTTGCACACTCACTACTCCCAATACAGCAAGTAAAAATTCACATTAAGTTACCGATGCTTACTTGCAATCAGAAGCTTCCGATCACATGACCGCTGTGACAGCCAATCACAGTGGTCACATTATTAGAATGCGCGCCGCCTCCTTGCATTTAGATTCTCTTAAAGAGGAAGTAAAGTATTCCTCGTTAATTGTACCTACAGGTCAGCCTGTAGGCTCACCTGTAGGTACAATTAACGAATACTTTACCTGTAGGTAAAGATGCTCGTCTTCACTGGTCTCACAATTCAATTCGGATTATCATGTCAACGATTAGATTCCGCAATGTATCTTGATTACTGCCCATGGTTAACATCAAAAAAAAATTAAAGCAGTCAAAAGAACTCAATTTTTTTTTTTTTTTTATCCGTTTAAAAAAAACAATAACACCCCCCCCCCCCAACAACACCACACAACACTGCATGTAGCAAAGTATAAACACAGCAGACAACTTAGAGGAGCTCCAGGCTCCCCCCAAAATACTACGAGAGAGGCTCAGAGACGGCAGACGTGATACGAGAGAGGCTCAGAGACGGCAGGCGTGATACGAGAGAGGCTCAGAGATGGCAGGCGTGATACGAGAGAGGCTCAGAGACGGCAGGCGTGATACGAGAGAGGCTCAGAGACGGCAGGCGTGATACGAGAGAGGCTCAGAGACGGCAGGCGTGATACGAGAGAGGCTCAGAGACGGCAGGCGTGATACGAGAGAGGCTCAGAGACGGCAGACGTGATACGAGAGAGGCTCAGAGACGGCAGGCGTGATACGAGAGAGGCTCAGAGACGGCAGGCGTGATACGAGAGAGGCTCAGAGACGGCAGGCGTGATACGAGAGAGGCTCAGAGACGGCAGGCGTGATACGAGAGAGGCTCAGAGACGGCAGGCAGGATACGAGAGAGGCTCAGAGACGGCAGGCAGGATACGAGAGAGGCTCAGAGACAGCAGGCAGGATACGAGAGAGGCTCAGAGACGGCAGGCAGGATACGAGAGAGGCTCAGAGACGGCAGGCAGGATACGAGAGAGGCTCAGAGACGGCAGGCAGGATACGAGAGAGGCTCAGAGACGGCAGGCAGGATACGAGAGAGGCTCAGAGACGGCAGGCAGGATACGAGAGAGGCTCAGAGACGGCAGGCAGGATACGAGAGAGGCTCAGAGACGGCAGGCAGGATACGAGAGAGGCTCAGAGACGGCAGGCAGGATACGAGAGAGGCTCAGAGACGGCAGGCAGGATACGAGAGAGGCTCAGAGACGGCAGGCAGGATACGAGAGAGGCTCAGAGACGGCAGGCAGGATACGAGAGAGGCTCAGAGACGGCAGGCAGGATACGAGAGAGGCTCAGAGACGGCAGGCAGGATACGAGAGAGGCTCAGAGACGGCAGGCAGGATACGAGAGAGGCTCAGAGACGGCAGGCAGGATACGAGAGAGGCTCAGAGACGGCAGGCAGGATACGAGAGAGGCTCAGAGACGGCAGGCAGGATACGAGAGAGGCTCAGAGACGGCAGGCAGGATACGAGAGAGGCTCAGAGACGGCAGGCAGGATACGAGAGAGGCTCAGAGACGGCAGGCAGGATACGAGAGAGGCTCAGAGACGGCAGGCAGGATACGAGAGAGGCTCAGAGACGGCAGGCAGGATACGAGAGAGGCTCAGAGACGGCAGGCAGGATACGAGAGAGGCTCAGAGACGGCAGGCAGGATACGAGAGAGGCTCAGAGACGGCAGGCAGGATACGAGAGAGGCTCAGAGACGGCAGGCAGGATACGAGAGAGGCTCAGAGACGGCAGGCAGGATACGAGAGAGGCTCAGAGACGGCAGGCAGGATACGAGAGAGGCTCAGAGACGGCAGGCAGGATACGAGAGAGGCTCAGAGACGGCAGGCAGGATACGAGAGAGGCTCAGAGACGGCAGGCAGGATACGAGAGAGGCTCAGAGACGGCAGGCAGGATACGAGAGAGGCTCAGAGACGGCAGGCAGGATACGAGAGAGGCTCAGAGACGGCAGGCAGGATACGAGAGAGGCTCAGAGACGGCAGGCAGGATACGAGAGAGGCTCAGAGACGGCAGGCAGGATACGAGAGAGGCTCAGAGACGGCAGGCAGGATACGAGAGAGGCTCAGAGACGGCAGGCAGGATACGAGAGAGGCTCAGAGACGGCAGGCAGGATACGAGAGAGGCTCAGAGACGGCAGGCAGGATACGAGAGAGGATCAGAGACGGCAGGCAGGATACGAGAGAGGATCAGAGACGGCAGGCAGGATACGAGAGAGGCTCAGAGACTGCAGACAGGATAAAAAAAGCTAAGAGAGAGTCAGGGACCGCAGACATACTGCCAGAGATGGTCAGAGATTGGGTTATTTGCTGCTGGAGATACTTATGTTGCTGATAGAGAACACACAATGCTAGATGAACTATGAAGCTGACAGTTCTGCACCTACTTGCCATTGCTACTATATCCTTGGGTAAATGACAGTTATTATATAGCCATTTTAAAATAGAAAGAAAGAGATCCATAACCAATTTTTAAATAGAGAGAAAGAGATCCATAGCCATTTTTAAATAGAGAGAAAGAGATCCGTGGGAGGTCAATGTCCTTACTTAGCGTTGGTGTCACCCAGTGCGGGAAAAAAAAAAATGGTGTCACCTCCCCTCCATTAAGTACAGACCCCCCCACCAAGAACAGACCCCCATCTCCCCAACACATGTCCATTTGCATTACAATAAATTGTGCAGACCTCAGAACAGCACGGGATAGGCACAGCGGTGTGCCCCTCGGACTCCCTCTTCCTCCTGTGTAGATGTAAACAGAGGAGGGGGAGGCACGCCCTGTATTTGGGGACTCGGGTCTCCCACAGCAACCTGCAACACAGGGACACCAGGCGACTGGGGAAGACGTCAGCGGGAAGAGAGGGAGCAGCTAACGCCCACGGCTGCTTTCGGCTATGTTTGGAGAGTCGCGGCTCTATTCGGGGGGGGGGGGGGGCAGGGCACAGTGTGGCGGGTGGATGACGTCATCACCAACAATGGATTATGCCGCATCGTGGACTGCTGAATCAAGATGCATTGATGCTGCGATTAAATTCAGCACCACTACCTGTAGGTACTGTAAATACCGTATATACTCGAGTATAAGTCGAATTTTTCAGCACATTTTTTTGTGCTGAAAGTGCCCCCCTCGACTTATACTTGAGTCAAGCACTTTTCTGCAGCCAAAAATTTCATTTTCCGAACCGACTTTGGGGCCCTGAGATACGGGGCCCCAAAGTCGGTTCGGAAAATGTCATTCTCTGCTGCAGAAAAGTGCTTGACATTTTCTGAACCGAATTTGGGGCCCCATATCTCAGGGCCACTTGCTGCTAGGAACCCCAAATTTGGTGTGCAAACCCAGTGGAACTGGTACTACAACATATCCAAAGATGAAGTTTCTAGCACTAAGTGGCCCCGAGATACGGGGCCCCAAAATCGGTTCAGAAAATGTCATTCTCTGCTGAAGAAAAGTGCTTGACATTTTCTGAACCGATTTTGGGGCCCCATATCTCAGGGCCACTTGGTGCTAGGAACCTCACATTTGGTGTGCAAACCCAGTGGAACTGATACCATAATTAATCCAAAGCTGGGGTTCCTAGCACCAAGTGGCCCTGAGATACGGGGCCCCAAAACCGGTTCGGAAAATGTCATTCTCTGCTGCAGAAAAGTGCTTGACATTTTCTGAACTGATTTTTGGGGCCCTGTATCTCAGGGCCACTTAGTGCTAGAAACCCCAGCTTTGGAAATACTATGGTGCTAGTTCCACTGGGTTTGCACACCAAATTTGGGGTTCCTAGCACTAAGTGGCCCCGAGATACGGGGCCCCAAATTCGGTCAACTGTGTCCATCCGCAGCAATGTCATTTCAGGACCCTTTGGGTTCAGAGACCCCAAATTTTGGCTGCAGCTAGGGGGCATCTAGGAACCCTTAACTACCGAGTTTGAAGTTCAGGGGACCTTTGGCTGCAAATGGGCACAGTGAGGCATGCAAATGGGCACAGTGATGCTGCAAATGGGCATTGTTGACCCTCTTTTCCACTTACAGTAGCTGTTCATTTCTCACCCTCGTCTTATACTCGGGTCAACAAGTTTTTCCCATTTTTTTTGTAGTAAATTAGGGCCTCGACTTATACTCGGAACGACTTATACTCGAGTATATACGGTATATCCTAAACTTGCACAGTTTAGGAGATATTTACTATATACGCTGCTGTCGTCGTCATCGGCGCATGCGCACTGAAGGAATGGCCCGCTTGTGCCGCTTCTTCAGGACCCTTGCCGCACGCATGCGAGGAAGTGATGTTATCGCGACTCCGGCCAATCACAGTGCCGGAGCCAGCGAACCCAAAAGTAACTCTGGGAAAGATGTTGGCCGTGTGAGCGGAGTGCGGGCGGTACTGGAAAATGTTTCATAACGAGCAAGTATGCGATGCATACTAGCTCATTGTGCCTTTGTCTTGCAGGTTTTTTTTTTTTTTTTTTTTTTTGGAAAAAGCTGGGGAAGGCATTAAGTAGGGAATAAGAAAACGCTTCATTTTTGGAAGTCTCATCCCTGAATGGGAGTGTCTGTGTTCAATCTAAACAGCTGAGACACTTGCAGGGTTCGAAGGAGGAAAGTTGTGCCTATGTTTTCCAACACCATCCCTCTGGGCAGTAAAACTCACCATTTTTAAAATTACCTTTTAGCTGTAAAGCAGATCAAAAGGCACTTTTTTTTTTTTTTTTTTACCACCCCAGCAACACTTTTCTCCTTGATTTAGCTCCGCAAATCCTCATTTGGATGCATTGCTGAAAGATGAAGGGGGAATCTATCACATATTTAACCACTTCAGCCCCAGAAGATTTTACACCCTTCCTGATCAGAGCAAAATTTGCATGCTTTTTTCCCCACAAATAGAGCTTTCTTTTGGTGGTATTTGATCACCTCTGATTTTTATTTTTTGAGCTATAAATAAAAAAGCACATCAACTTTGAAAAACAATATTTTTTACTTGCTGCTTCAATAAATTAAACATCCCCAATTTAAAAAAAAAAAAAAAAACACAAAACACACAAAATTTCTTCAGTTTAGGCCGATATGTATTCTTCTACAAATTTTTGATTAAAAAAAAAATTGCAATAAGCGTATATTGATTGGTTTGCACAAAAATTATAGCATCTACAAACTATGGGAAAGATTCCTGACATTTTTATTTATTTTTTTCACTAGTAATGGCTGTGATCTGCGATTTTTAGCGGTACTGAGACGGACAGATCGGACACTTGACACATTTTTGGGACCATTGACATTTATACAGCGATCAGTGCTATAAATATGCACGGATTACTGTATAAATGTCACTGGCAGGGAAGCGGTCAACACAAAGGGGGGGGTGGTTAAGGGGTTAAATGTGTTTTCCCTCAGTGTGTTCTAACTGTATGGGGATAGGACTGACTAGGGGAGAAGACATATCACTGTTCCTACTTAGTAGGAACAAATGACATGTCTCCTCTCCTCTGACAGAACAGGGATTTGTGCATTTACACACACAAATCTCCATGCTGGCTCTCATGCACGCGATCCCGCGTGGCCGGCGGCGTTCGTGACCGCCGGCCACGCGCATTGGGTCCTCTGCTGTGCAGCAGGAGCACCCTCTGGCGGCTCATAAAAAGGGAACCCCGAACCCGTACGGGGTTATGCGCAGGGGTGTCATTTTGCCCCCGTAAAAAGACGTGAGCCAGTCGGGAGCTGGTTAAAGGGTAACTCCACTTTCGTGAGGAAAATAAAAATAGCAAAGAAAAAAGTAATATAGCGTATACAATTGCGACACAAGTCATAACAGGATTTTTTTCTACTCACCATAAAATCCCTTTCTCTGAGTTCATGGACGGACACAACACTTCCATTCTTGACCTTAGGGATTTATCACCACCTTCGGGAGTAGGACTTGGCAGGAAAAAAAAAAAAAAAAAAGCACAGCGGTCCTTACTGGTAGTAACCCTCAACTCTGCTACAGGCAGCTCAGTTTGTTACAAAGCAGTACAAAACAAACAGGAGGGGTGAGTGCTGTGTCCGTCAATGAACTCAGAGAAAGGGATTTTACGGCGAGTAGAAAAAAAAATCCGGTTTTCTTTCATTCATTGACGGACACAGCACTTCCATTCTTGACCTTAGGGATGTCCTAAAAGCAGTGCCACATCAAGGGGTGGGAACACAGAAAAACATCCACCCTGTAAAACTTGGTGAAAGTGTGCACGGAAGACCAGGCCTTAAACACCTGAGAAACAGATGCCTGATGTCTGAAGGCCCAGGAAGCACTAATCGCCCTGGTAGAATGCGCCGTGACAGGAAAGGGGGGCACATGCCTGGCATAAGCCTGGACAATAGCCTGTCTGATCCAATGAGAAATAGTGGCAGAAGAGGCCACCATGCCCTTCCTCGGGCCATCCACATTTACAAACAGCGTATCCAACTTACGAAAAAGTTGCAAGGGTGTTAAGGGCAGTTAGGGTTAGTCCCCTGTAGGTCTAGGTTACCCCCCTAACCCCCCCAATAAAGTTTTAACCCCTTGATCACCCCCCGTCACCAGTGTCACTAAGCGATCATTTTTCTGATCGCTGTATTAGTGTCACTGGTTCCGCTAGTTAGGGACGTAAATATTTAGGTTCGCCGTCAGTGTTTTATAGCGACAGGGACCCCCATATACTACCTAATAAATGTTTTAACCCCTTGATTGCCCCCTAGTTAACCCTTTCACCACTGATCACCGTATAACTGTTACGGGTGACGCTGGTTAGTTCGTTTATTTTTTATAGTGTCAGGGCACCCGCCGTTTATTACCGAATAAAGGTTTAGCCCCCTGATCGCCCAGCGGTGATATGCGTCGCCCCAGGCAGCGTCAGATTAGCGTCAGTACCGCTAACACCCACGCACGCACCATACACCTCCCTTAGTGGTATAGTATCTGTACGGATCAATATCTGATCCGATCAGATCTATGCTAGCGTCCCCAGCAGTTTAGGGTTCCCAAAAATGCAGTGTTAGTGGGATCAGCCCAGATACCTGCTAGCACCTGCGTTTTGCCCCTCCGCCCGGCCCAGCCCGGCCCGGCCCAGCCCACCCAAGTGCAGTATCGATCGATCACTGTCACTTACAAAACACTAAACGCATAACTGCAGCGTTCGCAGAGTCAGGCCTGATCCCTGCGATCGCTAACAGTTTTCTTGGTAGCGTTTTGGTGAACTGGCAAGCACCTGCCCCAGGCAGCGTCAGATTAGCGCCAGTACCGCTAACACCCACGCACGCACCGTACACCTCCCTTAGTGGTATAGTATCTGAACGCATCAATATCTGATCCGATCAGATCTATACTAGCGTCCCCAGCAGTTTAGGGTTCCCAAAAACGCAATGTTAGCAGGATCAGCCCAGATACCTGCTAGCACCTGCGTTTTGCCCCTCCACCCGGCCCAGCCCACCCAAGTGCAGTATCGATCGATCACTGACACTTACAAAACACTAAACGCATAACTGCAGCGTTCGCAAAGTCAGGCCTGATCCCTGCGATCGCTAACAGTTTTTTTAGTAGCGTTTTGGTGAACTGGCAAGCACCAGCGGCCTAGTACACCCCGGTCGTAGTCAAACCAGCACTGCAGTAACACTTGGTGACGTGGCGAGTCCCATAAGTGCAGTTCAAGCTGGTGAGGTGGCAAGCACAAGTAGTGTCCCGCTGCCACCAAAAAGACAAACACAGGCCAGTGGTGCCCATAGTGCCCTTCCTGCTGCATTCGCCAATCCTAATTGGGAACTCACCACTTCTGCAGCGCCCGTACTTCCCCCATTCACATCCCCAACCAAATGCAGTCGACTGCATGAGAGGCATTTTTATGTCCTCCCGAGTAAACCTACCCAACGAACCCCCCCAAAAAAGATGTCGTGTCTGCAGCAAGCGCGGATATAGACGTGACAACCGCTATTATTGTCCCTCCTGTCCTGACAATCCTGGTCTTTGCATTGGTGAATGTTTTGAACGCTACCATTCACTAGTTGAGTATTAGCGTAGGGTACAGCATTCCACAGGGTCTCCCAAGATGCCATCGCATTTTGAGAGACCCGAACCTGGAACCGATTACAGTTATAAAAGTTAGTTACAAAAAAAGTGTAAAAAAAAAAAAAAAAAAAAAGAAATAGTTGTTTTATTGTTCTCTCTCTCTCTCTCTCTCTATTGTTCTGCTCTTTTTTACTGTGTTCTATTCTGCAATGTTTTATTTTTAATAAGTTTTATCATGTTTTCTTTTCAGGTATGCAATTTTTTATACTTTACTGTTTACTGTGCTTTATTGTTAACCATTTTTTTGTCTTCAGGTACGCCATTCACAACTTTGAGTGGTTATACCAGAATGATGCCTGCAGGTTTAGGTATCATCTTGGTATCATTCTTTTCAGCCAGCGGTCGGCTTTCATGTAAAAGCAATCCTAGCGGCTAATTAGCCTCTAGACTGCTTTTACAAGTAGTGGGAGAGAATGCCCCCCCCCCCCACCGTCTTCGTGTTTTTCTCTGGCTCTCCTGTCTCAACAGGGAACCTGAGAATGCAGCCGGTGATTCAGCCAGCTGACCATAGAGCTGATCAGAGACCAGAGTGGCTCCAAACATCTCTATGGCCTAAGAAACCGGAAACTACGAGCATTTTATGACTTAGATTTCGCCGGATGTAAACCGCGCCATTGGGAAATTGGGGGAGCATTTTATCACACCGATCTTGGTGTGGTCAGATGCTTTGAGGGCAGAGGAGAGATCTAGGGTCTAATAGACCCCAATTTTTTCAAAAAAAGAGTACCTGTCACTAGCTATTGCTATCATAGGGGATATTTACATTCCCTGAGATAACAATAAAAATGATTTAACAAAAAAAAAAAAAAAAAATGAAAGGAACAGTTTAAAAATAGGATAAAAAAGCAAAAAAATAAGAAAGAAAAAAAAAAAAAAAAAACACCCCTGTCCCCCCTGCTCTCGCGCTAAGGCGAACGCAAGCGTCGGTCTGGTGTCAAATGTAAACAGCAATTGCATGTGAGGTGTCACCGCGAACGTCAGATCGAGGGCAGTAATTTTAGCAGTAGACCTCCTCTGTAAATCTAAAGTGGTAATCTGTAAAGGCTTTTAAAGGTTTTTAAAAATGTATTAATTTTGTTGCCACTGCACGTTTGTGCGCAATTTTAAAGCATGTCATGTTTGGTATCCATGTACTGGGCCTAAGATCATCTTTTTTATTTCATCAAACATTTGGGCAATATAGTGTGTTTTAGTGCATTAAAATTTAAAAAAGTGTGTTTTTTCCACAAAAAATGCGTTTGAAAAATCGCTGCGCAAATACTGTGTGAAAAAAAAAAAAAATGAAACACCCACCATTTTAATCTGTAGGGCATTTGCTTTAAAAAAAATATATAATGTTTGGGGGTTCAAAGTAATTTTCTTGCAAAAAAAAATAATTTTTTCATGTAATCAAAAAGTGTCAGAAAGGGCTTTATCTTCAAGTGGTTAGAAGAGTGGGTGATGTGTGACATAAGCTTCTAAATGTTGTGCATAAAATGCCAGGACAGTTCAAAACCCCACCAAATGACCCCATTTTGGAAAGTAGACACCCCAAGCTATTTGCTGAGAGGCATGTCGAGTCCATGGAATATTTTATATTGTGACACAAGTTGCAGGAAAGACAAAATTTTTTTTTTTTGCACAAAGTTGTCACTAAATGATATATTGCTCAAACATGCCATGGGAATATGTGAAATTACACCCCAAAATACATTCTGTTGCTTCTCCTGAGTATGGGGATACCACATGTGTGGGACTTTTTGGGAGCCTAGCCACGCACGGGACCCCGAAAACCAAGCACCGCCTTCAGGCTTTCTAAGGGCGTAAATTTTTGATTTCACTCTTCACTGCCTATCACAGTTTCGGAGGCCATGGAATGCCCAGGTGGCACAAAAACCCCCCAAATGACCCCATTTTGGAAAGTAGATACCCCAAGCTATTTGCTGAGAGGTATAGTGAGTATTTTGCAGACCTCACTTTTTGTCACAAAGTTTTGAAAATTGAAAAAAAAAAAAAAAAATGTTTTTTCTGGTCTTTCTTCATTTTCAAAAACAAATGAGAGCTGCAAAATACTCACCAGCAAATAGCTTGGGGTGTCTACTTTCCAAAATGGGGTCATTTGGGGGGGGTTTGTGCCATCTTGGCATTTTATGGCCTTCAAAACTGTGATAGGCAGTGAGGAGTGAAATCAAAAATTTATGCCCTTAGAAATCTTGAAGGCGGTGCTTGGTTTTCAGGGCCCCGTATGCGGCTAGGCTCCTAAAAAGTCCCACACATGTGGTATCCCCGTACTCAGGAGAAGCAGTTGAATGTATTTTGGGGTGCAATTCCACATATGCCCATGGCCTGTGTGAGCAATTAATCATTTAGTGACAACTTTTTGTAAATTTTTTTTTTTTTTTGTCATTATTCAAATCACTTGGGACAAAAAAAAAAATATTCAATGGGCTCAACATGCCTCTCAGCAATTTCCTTGGGGTGTCTACTTTCCAAAATGGGGTCATTTGGAGGGGTTTTGTACTGCCCTGCCATTTTAGCACCTCAAGAAACGACATAGGCAGTCATAAACTAAAAGCTGTGTAAATTCCAGAAAATGTACCCTAGTTTGTAGACGCTATAACTTTTGCGCAAACCAATAAATATACGCTTATTGACATTTTTTTTACCAAAGACATGTGGCCGAATACATTTTGACCTAAATGTATGACTAAAATTGAGTTTATTGGATTTTTTTTATAACAAAAATTAGAAAATATCATTTTTTTTCAAAATTTTCGGTCTTTTTCCGTTTATAGCGCAAAAAATTAAAACGGCAGAGGTGATCAAATACCATCAAAAGAAAGTTCTATTTGTGGGAAGAAAAGGACGCAAATTTCGTTTGGGTACAGCATTGCATGACCGCGCAATTAGCAGTTAAAGCGACGCAGTGCCAAATTGTAAAAAGTGCTCTGGTCAGGAAGGGGGTAAATCCTTCCGGGGCTGAAATGGTTAAGTAATCTTCCCTCAGCGTGGCTCTACCCTAGCCTCTACAGCAGAGATAGGCAATTAGAGGACCTCTAGCTTTTGCAAAACTACAAGTTCCATCATGCATCTGCGTGTAATGCTTGTGGCTGTCAGTCTTGTTATTCCTCATGGGACTTGTAGTTCTGCAACTGCTGGAGGGCCGCCAATTGCATACCCCTGCTCTACAGGATACACCATTTAACAGCCTGCTGTCCAAGCCTGCCTTGCCCAAGCAATATTGTGTGTTTGGCTTCCTGTGTGCTTCTTGCCATGTGCTCTACGTCTGTTTCTGTTTACCGATCTTGGCTTGTTCTGTGACTATCCCTGCCTGCTTGATACCCTGACCTTTGGCGTGTTCCTTGTCTATCCTTGTCTGCTAGTTGTCCCGACCTTTGGCTTATCTCCTGACTATCCCTTGTTGTCCTGGACTGCTGCTTTTTCTCTATCCTCCAGTAGCCTATCGTGAGCCAAGAGACTCTGGGGGCCGTGACCTGGAGCCAGTTGCAGCGCAGTTCATCCGCACCACTAGAGGCTCTGGTGAACACCTGCTGGTTCTAAGACTCCCTGGGGAATCTTTTGCTCTAGCTCCCAGTGGGATACGTATTGGTGCTCCAGTGGACCCGCTTTCCTGAACCACCCAAAGTCCCATCCGCAGCAGTCAGCCATAGGGTCCACTACCTCAGCGGTGCACTCCTAACCCCAACTGAGTGCATCTGTCACCTGGCCTCAAGTGACCTGACCGCAGTCCTGACAACATCCACTGATGAAATGCGTTGGGTGAAGAGCACACATGCACTGTGTTACTTAAGCATTTTATATATTGATGAATTATGGGGATTAATAAGAGCAAGGGAATTTTGTACTGAACATTAAAGCTGATCAATTATTATATTACCAGTTACTTAGCGCTGTATGGATGTGAAATAAGTGCATATATATATCTTTGGCTATAAATAGAGCAGCAGATGGTAATATTGGTAAGGGAGTGCAGATTTAATAATCAAGGCAACAGTTTGCTATACAGAATTTCCAGAGCTCTGTCCATTCATTGTATACCAATGGGAAACAAACCTCTATTACTTACTACGTACTTTTATTTCATTTCAGGAAAGGAGACTTCTGAGCACGTCGTTGTATTAACTTGCTGTATCGTTTGCTTTAACTAACCCCATAGTAAGTTGTAGGATGATTAGGCTTAACCATATACGGTAGAACAGACTGTACAGGAAACGCTAATTAGCCAATAAAGTACGATTTTGTACCAGGCCCGCTGTGTTTCCTCAGCCAATAGAAGCGTTATAGCTATATTATTGTAGATATTAGGAGGCTGTACATCCCTTTGTATGATTCTTACTACATTCTTTGACTTGTAAGCATCATCCTTTTTTGTCGGCATATCTTAAAATAAACTGTCTGCTTTTCAATACATCTGGAGTTTGACTGATCACAGGAGAAGAATAATCCATCATTGAGCTGGAACCAATGAGTGCATTTCTGGTCGGACGGTCCCGACGAAAATTTTGGTGACTATTGGACTTCAAAGCGCACTGAGAATTAAGCCCCCCCACTCAACGTTAGGGGTGAAATAGGGACAGGGGCCTGAGACCCGGATGCACCGTCTGGTTTCAAACCTACGTGATCTAGTCCTCCTGGTGTTTGAGAGGTAAGATAATTTAAATTATTCTTAATTCTTTCTAAGAGTCTCTTCTCCTCTTTCTGTTTGATTCTAGTTTAATGTGTTGTAATTGCCGACATTGGGATTGATCGTATAATATTTTGATAATCCGGTGTTCATAGAGACATTTGGAGACGTTGCCTAAGGTAAAAAAAAAAAAAAAAAAAAATTTACCTCACTCGCTGTCCGGACAGACAAAAAAAAAAAAAAAAAAAAATGATTTGAGGTATACCAAACGTCAGAGGTTGATTGCCCGACGATTTAAGCGCTATTTAGTTAAGTGATCTGGAAAGATCACAAGGCTAACTTTCTTCTGTGTGCTTAGTTTCTCCTTTCTCATGTTTAACCTTACTGTTGACGCTGCAACCTTATTGAACAACAGTACTGCTGAGGCAAGTTTTAATTATTTTTTGATTCTCCCTATAGTGTGAGTGCTGATGTTTATATTCTTCTTGTATTCCTATTGTTACCGTGAGCAGAGGGCCACTATCCCAGTGTTTTATAGGTTAATGAGAGACCCAACTAATGCTGACAATGGTAAATAGTCTCTGTAAAAGAATGTCTTGTGCTTGCTTATGTTGCTGCTGTGTCCCTAATGTGCCGTTAGAAGGTGATAAGAAATTTATGCATAGCAAAGACCCCAAGTCCGTTCAGTATTGTGGCAAGTGGGAGAGGAAGTTTGGATTCAATGGTAAACTAACTGTGAAAGAGTGTCAAGAGTTGGTGGATAAGCTTAAAATTGTTAGGACCCAAAGATCAAAAAAGGTATGGGTTGGAAATGGCGGAGTATTGGCTTTAGAATGCTAGAATTAGAGTAGAAGGAAGGAGAACAAAAGAGAAATGCCAAGCCCAACTGCCCCTAGTGGACAAAGAGGATGATCTCATTTGTTATACCCAGAGACCACCTCCTTATAATGGTCTCCCCACCCAGGTGCAAACCACTGCCCAGAGTACCACCCTCCCTGTGACATCCATCCCTGTCAAAGGAACCGCCTCTGAACAAAACCCCAACTCCACTTCCCCAATCTCTCCAGACAGTAGGACAGTCCCGGAGATGAACAGATCGATCCTTGAAACCTTAAGGGATGCCATAACCCATGCACTAGGTGACCCAGCAGGAGCCAAGAGACCAAGTAAACCTCCTATTAGGTACGGTGTAGATGATGGTGAGGAATACCCCTTGATAGAAGTCCGGAACCCAAGAGGAGGACAGAATAATGCACTTGGCCAGCCATATCCCTTGACTATGACTGTTTTTCGACCATGGACTGACAGTGACATACAAAAGGCTTCAGAACACATAAAACATCCAAAATTAGGTCCAGCTGAATTAATTGAAAACATAGATTACGGAACAGTTATAGGTTGAACGGGGTGAAGGTAGAGAGAGCCCTGAGGAGAGTACTAGGATCAGATTGGGCCTCGGTAAAGGGGGACTGGGACCCCTGTGCCCTAGCAAACGGACAGGGGTGAGGGGATCCATTGCCTCCAAAAAGCGCAGACTTAGGAAACAGGTTGACTGCCTTACTGAACAGATGCCAGCTTAGATGGGTACAACGGACTGATTGGCAAAAAATAAATACAACAGTACAGGAAGACAAGGAGAGAGTGTCAGTGACTACCTAAATAAACTACGAGAGGTTTCTAAAGTGTTCTCCGGGCTCCCCGAAGCTGAGGATGTGAATTGTGCATTATCAGCAACAGCTAAAGACGGCTTTTGTTAATGGATTGTAACAGGATCATCAGGATTACATTGTTAAAAACATGGTTACTTACCCAACTGCATCGGTTTTAGATGTTTTACAATATGCTAAGCATTCTGAGAAGTATTTGAAAACGAGGGCAAAAAAGAATGTGAAAGTAAAAGGTTTTTGTGAAAGGTGATGAAGGAGATGAGGATGCAAAAGAGTACACCGCCGAAGCAGAACCAGAGGAGTCTCAGAGGGAGAGGCAAAGGTTGTTTTAGAGGAAGGAACAAGTCGAGAGGAAGAGGAAGGGGTAGAGGACAATGGAGGAATAAAGAATGGGTAGAAAGAAGTGAATGTTGGGATTGTGGAAAACAGGGGCATTTGGCCAGGGACTGCCCTGACGGGCCAGGCCCTCACAAATCAGATTGACTAGAAACAGTATGTGTGAGCCACCTGGAAAAGATAGGATACGTTGAAAACTTACCACAGGTGGAGTTAATGGTTAAGAGAAAATGTGTACAGTTTTTGGTGGACTCCGAGGCCTCTAGGACCTTAATTCACCCTGCAGATGTGCCTCATATTGATCAATCTACAAAATCTATTTTGGTACAAGGAGTAAGTGGAAAATTGGTGAGGGAATCACTGTGAGTATGTCACCATTGAGGAGCCAGAGACAGGGGTCAAGACCACAACCAGAGTGATCTTGTCTACTGTTTGCCCTGTGAATCTCTTGGGTATCTAATGTTAGCCATGCGCATGTCAGTCAGTGCAGAAAATAATGGATTTGCAGTCCAGGCAAGACAGGGACCCATGAACCCAATAGAAGAAACACATTATTATTACTCCTTAGATGTGCATATGAAAGACAAGGAGACAGTTGATACTGTTGACAAAATGAATAATTATGCTGAAACCGTGACGGTTACAGACACCAAATAGGGCTCACCGCACAATGTATTTTAAGAGAACACCAGGGCCCGATAGGTATTATGCCTCCAGATTTGTCTCAAAGAAGGAAGTTACCCTGCAATTAACCAATGTTTACTGGAGTGTTGAGGGATTTTGTGCATCGGCATGTTGTATACCCCCTGAGGAACAAGTTCTGTTTAGGGAAATCACCCCACATCTATCCTTGGCTAAACCCAAAAGGCCGAGATTGGAAGGATGTGGGAGGGTTTGTGAAGGTATGCCAAAACCTAAGAGATTAGGCTCATGTGGGCCTACCTGATCTATACAAAAGTCAGTCGACAGGTTATTTCTGTCAGACCCTTGGTACACAAAATCATTTCAACACCCTCGGCACACATGTGGGCTGCAGGTACTGAATGATACTTGACACAAGAGGGTCATCTGTTAGATGGGCTCCCAGAGACACTGTGGACTAGAGGTCCAGCAGATGTGGGGTAATTAAGCCATGTCCTGACAGCCCTTGCAATACCCCCCTCTTTCCTGTTAAGGCTCCACCTTCCACATGCTGGAGAATGGTACAAGATCTACAAGCTGTTAACCAGGCAGTTATACCAAGAGCTCCTGTGGTACCAGATACACACACACACACACACACACACACACAGACACACACACACACAGACACACACACACACAGACACACACACACACACTACTGAATGATTTAGATCCAGGGAATGAATTATTTTCTGTGATTGAGATCAGTAACGCCTTCTTTAGCATCCCGATGCACCCCGACCATCAATTTTGGTTTGCCTTCACCTACCGGGGAAAAAGGTATATCTTCACCAGGTTGTCCCAAGGCTACTGTGAGTCCCCTACCATCTTTTTACAAGCATCTGTCCTCAAACTTGGCTCAATTTGTCCCCCCAGGGGGAAGCCAGCTCCTCCTCTATGTAGACAACATAGTGGCGTCTCCCTCAGAGGAGATTTGTAGGGCTGACACAATGGCTCTGTTGCATTTCCTCCATGACGTAAGGGCATAAGGTAAATAGAACTAAACTCCAGTTGTGGCAACAGCAGGTCAAATACTTGGGGTAAAATATCTCAAAAGAAGGTCGGCACCTGGATGAGGAGAGAATTCGAGCCCTCTTTCAGGTGCCGAAACCAAAGACAAAGAAACAAATGATGTCCTTTCTGGGTACGATAAATTTTTGTAGAGCCTGGAATCCCGGTTATTCCATGCTGACGGCCCCGTTGGTTCAGGCAATACATGGGAGCCCTATGGCCCCCCAGGATGCTATAAAATAGAGTGAGGAAACAGACAGCCTTTACTGACCTAAAACAAATCCTTTCTAGTTCATCAGTGCTAGCCTTATGACATCAGTACTTACACAGTTACATGGCGGGCGCCAGAGGCCGATTGCTTACTATTCTACAAAATTAGACAGTGTAACTAGAGCACTTCCACCCTGTGAACAGACAGTGGTAGCTGCAGCTGAAGCAGTTAAGGCCTCAGCATCTATAGTGCTATATCACCCGCTGACACTCAAAGTACAACATGCAGTATCCGTTATCCTTTTACAACAAAAAATATCACATTCGAGCCCAGCACGACGCCTTTCCTGTATGACAATACTCTTGACACAACCTCACTTAACAATACAGAGGTGTACTACATTAAACCCATCCACACTAATACCACTTCCTACTGATGGTCATAAACATGACTGTACTGCTGCCATCGCTGAAAATGTACTGCCACAAATTAATTTCAAAGATGTACTGTGATCTAACCCTGACATGACACTTACATAGTTAGTCAGGTTGAAAAAAGACACAAGTCCATCCAGTTCAATCTTAAAAACAATAAAAAAAAAAAATATTGTACAATCCAATATACCCAATTCTATACCCACAGTTGATGCAGAGGAAGGCAAAAAACCCCAGCAGGGCATGCTCTGATTTGCTACAGCAGGGGAAAAAAAAAATTCCTTCCCGATCCCCCAAGAGGCAATCGGATTTTCCCTGGATCAACTTTACCTATAAATGTTAGTACCCAGTTATATTATGTACATTTAGGAAAGTATCCAGGCCTTTCTTAAAGTAATCTACTGAGCTGGCCTGAACCACCTCTGGGGGGGGGGGTCTATTCCACATTTTCACAGCTCTTACTGTGAAGAAACCTTTCAGTATTTGGAGATGAAATCTCTTTTCCTCTAGACGTAAAGAGTGCCCCCCATGTCCTCTGGGCTGACCTGAAGAGAATAACTCAACACTAAGTTCACTATATGGACCCCTTATATATTTGAACATGTTGATCATATCCCCCCTCTCTCTGGAGTCCATACCTCTCAATAGAAGAAAGGACTTTGCTCGCTTTGGAAACCGCAGCTTGGCATTGCATGCCATTATTGAGCTTCTGATCTACCAAAACCCCCAGATCCTTCACCACGGATTGCCCCAGTTGTACTCCCCCTAGCATGTATGATGCATGCATATTCTTAGCCCCCAAGTGCATAACTTTACATTTCTGAACATTAAACCTCATCTGCCACATAGTCGCCCAATTAGACAGTGCATTGAGGTGGGCTTGTAAATTGGAGACATCCTGTAAGGACGTTATTCCACTGCATAGCTTGGTGTCATCTGCAAAGACAGAAATGTTACTTTTGATCCCAGACCCAATATCATTTATAAAGATATTAAAAAGTAAGGGTCCCAGCACTGAACTTTGGGGTACACCACTGATAACGTTAGACCATTCAGAGTAAACATCGTTAACCACTACTCTCTGAATTCTGTCTTTTAGACAGTTTTCTATCCATTTACAAACTGATATTTCCAGGCCTGTAGACTTTACCTTACACATGAGCCGCGTGTGGGGAACTGTGTCGAACGCTTTTGCAAAATCCAAGTATACCACGTCCACAGCCACCCCTCTGTCCAAAGTTTTACTTACCTATTCATAAAAAGAAATCAAAGTTTGTCTGACAACTTCTGTCTTTCATGAATCAATGCCGTCCGTTGCTTAAAATGTATTTTTCCAGCAAGAACTCGTCTATGTCGTCTTTTATTAAAGGCTCCAGTATCCTCGCGACTATAGAAGTTAAAACTAATGCCGCGTGCACACGAGCGGACTTTAAGGCAGACTTGGTCCGGAGGACCGGACTCCGTCGGACAATTCGTTCGTGTGTGGGCTCCAGCGGACTTTTTTTCCCCAAAAGTCCAACGGACCTAGAAATAAAACATGTTTCAAATCTTTCCGACGGAATCGAGTCCGGTCGAAAAATCCGCTCGTCTGTATCCACTTAAGGACCGCCTCACGCTGATATACGTCGGCAAGGCGGCACGGGCAGGCAAAATCACATATATGTACGTAATCTGCCTCCCGCAGGTGGGGGGGTCCGATCGGACCCCCCCGGTGCCCGAGGCGGTCCGCTTTTGTCCCCCGGCAATCGGAGGTGAGGGGAAGGCCATCCGTTCGTGGCCCCCCCTCACGATCGCCGCCGGCCAATCAGATTATTTCCTTTGCTGCTGTATGCTAAACAGCAGCAAAGGAAATGATGTCATCTCTCCTCGGCTCGGTATTTTCCGTTCCGGCGCCGAGGAGAGAAGACAGGAATGTGAGTAAAAACACACAAACACAGTAGAACATGCCAGGCACACATAACACCCCCGATCGCCCCCCAATCACCCCTCCCTGTCACACTGACACCAAGCAGTGTTTTTTTTTGGTTTTTGTTTTTTTTTCTGATTACTGCATGGTGTCAGTTTGTGACAGTTACTGTGTTAGGGCAGTTACTGTTAGCCCCCTGTAGGTCTAGGATACCCCCCTAACCAAGTTTTAACCCCTTGATCACCCCGTCGCCAGTGTCACTAAGCGATCATTTTTCTGATCGCTGTATTAGTGTCGCTGGTGACGCTAGTTAGGGACGTAAATATTATGGTTCGCCGTCAGCGTTTTATAGCGTCAGGGACCCCCATATACTACCTAATAAATGTTTTAACCCTTTGATTGACCCCCTAGTTAACCCTTTCACCACTGATCACCGTATAACTGTTATGGGTGACGCTGGTTAGTTCGTTTATTTTTTATAGTGTCAGGGCACCCGCCGTTTATTACCGATTAAAAGTTTAGCCCCCTGATCGCCCGGCGGTGATATGCGTCGCCCCAGGCAGCGTCAAATTAGTGCCAGTAGGGCTAACACCCGCGCACGCAGCATACGCCTCCCTTAGTGGTATAGTATCTGAACGGATCAATATCTGATCCGATCTATACTAGCGTCCCCAGCAGTTTAGGGTTCCCAAAAACGCAGTGATAACGGAATCAGCCCAGATACCTGCTAGCACCTGCGTTTTGCCCCTCCGCCTGGCCCAGCCCACCCAAGTGCAGTATCAATCGATCACTGTCACTTACAAAACACTAAACGCATAACTGCAGCGTTCGCAGAGTCAGGCCTGATCCCTGCGATCGCTAACAGTTTTTTTGGTAGCGTTTTGGTGAACTGGCAAGTGCCAGCAGCCTAGTACACCCCGGTCGTAGTCAAACCAGCACTGCAGTAACACTTGGTGACGTGGCGAGTCCCATAAATGCAGTTCAAGCTGGTGAGGTGGCAAGCACAAGTAGTGTCCCGCTGCCACCAAGAAGAAGACAAACAGGCCTGTCGTGCCCATAGTGCCCTTCCTGCTGCATTCGCCAATCCTAATTGGGAACCCACCACTTCTGCACCGCCTGTACTTCCCCCATTCACATCCCCAACCAAATGCAGTCGGCTGCATGAGAGGCATTTTCTTTATGTCCTCCCGAGTACCCCTACCCAACAAACCCCCCCCAAAAAAAGAGGTCGTGTCTGCAGCAAGCGCGGATATAGGCGTGACACCCGCTATTATTGTCCCTCCTGTCCTGATAATCCTGGTCTTTGCATTGGTGAATGTTTTGAACGCTACCATTCACTAGTTGAGTATTAGCGTAGGGTACAGCATTCCACAGACTAGGCACACTTTCACAGGGTCTCCCAAGATGCCATCGCATTTTGAGAGACCCGAACCTGGAACCGGTTACAGTTATAAAAGTTAGTTACATAAAAAGTCTCTATAATATATATATATATATATATATATATATATATATATATATATATATATATATATATATATATATATATATATATATAAATAACATTTTAAAAAATAGTTGTCGTTTTATTGTTCTCTCTCTCTATTGTTCTGCTTTTTTACTGTATTCTATTCTGCAATGTTTAATTGTTATGTTTTATCATGTTTGCTTTTCAGGTATGCAATTTTTTTATACTTTACCGTTTACTGTGTTTTATTGTTAACCATTTTTTTTGTCTTCAGGTACGCCATTCACGACTTTGAGTGGTTATACCAGAATGATGCCTGCAGGTTTAGGTATCATTCTTTTCAGCCAGCGGTCGGCTTTCATGTAAAAGCAATCCTAGCGGCTAATTAGCTTCTAGACTGCTTTTACAAGCAGTGGGAGGGAATGATCCCCCCTCCCCCACCGTCTTCGTGTTTTTCTCTGGCTCTCCTGTCTCAACAGGGAACCTGAGAATGCAGCCGGTGATTCAGCCAGCTGACCATAGACCAGAGTGGCTCCAAACATCTCTATGGCCTAAGAAACCGGAAGCTACGAGCATTTCATGACTTAGATTTCGCCGGATGTAAACAGCGCCATTGGGAAATTGGGAAAGCATTTTATCACACCGATCTTGGTGTGGTCAGATGCTTTGAGGGCAGAGGAGAGATCTAAGGTCTAATAGACCCCAATTTTTTCAAAAAAAAGAGTACCTGTCACTACCTATTGCGATCATAGGGGATATTTACATTCCCTGAGATAACAATAAAAAAAAAAAAAAAGGCACCCCTGTCCCCCCCCCTGCTCTCACGCAAAGGCGAACGCAAGCGTCGGTCTGGCGTCAAATGTAAACTGCAATTGCACCATGCATGTGAGGTGTCACCGAGAACGTCAGATCGAGGGCAGTAATTTTAGCAGTAGACCTCCTCTGTAAATATAAAGTGGTAACCTGTAAAGGCTTTTAAAAATGTATTTAGTTTGTCGCCACTGCACGTTTGTGCTCAATTTTAAAGCATGTCATGTTTGGTATCCATGTACTCGGCCTAAGATCATCTTTTTTATTTCATCAAACATTTGGGCAATATAGTGTGTTTTAGTGTATTAAAATTTTAAAAAAGTGTGTTTTTTCCCCAAAAAATGCGTTTGAAAAATCGCTGCGCAAATACTGTGTGAAAAAAAAAAAAAAATGAAACACCCACCATTTTAATCTGTAGGGCATTTGCTTTAAAAAATATATAATGTTTGGGGGTTCAAAGTAATTTTCTTGCAAAAAAAAAAAAAATACATTTTTTCATGTAAACAAAAAGTGTCAGAAAGGGCTTTGTCTTCAAGTTGTTAGAAGAGTGGGTGATGTGTGACATAAGCTTCTAAATGTCGTGCATAAAATGCCAGGACAGTTCAAAACCCCCCCAAATGACCCCATTTTGGAAAGTAGACACCCCAAGCTATTTGCTGAGAGTCATGTCGAGTCCATGGAATATTTTATATTGTGACAAGTTGCGGGAAAGAGACAAATTTTTATTTAATTTTTTTTGCACAAAGTTGTCACTAAATGATATATTGCTCAAACATGCCATGGGAATATGTGAAATTACACCCCAAAATACATTCTGTTGCTTCTCCTGAATACGGGGATACCACATGTGTGAGACTTTTTGGGAGCCTAGCTGCGTACGGGACCCCGAAAACCAAGCACCGCCTTCAGGCTTTCTAAGGGCGTAAATTTTTTATTTTACTCTTCACTGCCTATCACAGTTTCGGAGGCCATGGAATGCCCAGGTGGCACAAACCCCCCCCCCAAATGACCCCATTTTGGAAAGTAGACACCCCAAGCTATTTGCTGAGAGGTATAGTGAGTATTTTGCAGACCTCACTTTTTGTCACAAAGTTTTGAAAATTGAAAAAAGAAAAAAAAAAAAAGTTTTTTCTTGTCTTTCTTCATTTTCAAAAACAAATGAGAGCTGCAAAATACTCACCATGCCTCTCAGCAAATAGCTTGGGGTGTCTACTTTCCAAAATGTGGTCATTTGGGGGGGGGGGGGTTGTGCCACCTGGGCATTCCATGGCCTCCAAAACTGTGATAGGCAGTGAAGAGTGAAATCAAAAATTTACACCCTTAGAAATCCTGAAGGCGGTGATTGGTTTTCGGGGCCCCGTACGCGGCTAGGCTCCCAAAAAGTCCCACACATGTGGTATTCCCATACTCAGGAGAAGCAGCTAAATGTATTTTGGGGTGCAATTCCACATATGCCCATGGCCTGTGTGAGCAATATATCATTTAGTGACAACTTTGTGCAAAAAAAAAAAAAAAAAGTGTCACTTTCCCGCAACTTGTGTCAAAATATAAAATATTCCATGGACTCAACATGCCTCTCAGCAAATAGCTTGGGGTGTCTACTTTCCAAAATGGGGTCATTTGGGGGGGGTTTTGTGCCATCTGGGCATTTTATGGCCTTCAAAACTGTGATAGGTAGTGAGGAGTGAAATAAAAAATTTACGCCCTTAGAAATCCTGAAGGCGGTGATTCGATTTCGGGGCCCCGTACGCGGCTAGGCTCCCAAAAAGTCCCACACATGTGGTATCCCCGTACTCAGGAGAAGCAGCTGAATGTATTTTGGGGTGCAATTCCACATAGGCCCATGGCCTGTGTAAGCAATATATCATTTAGTGACAACTTTTTGTAAATTATTATTATTTTTTTTTTTTTGGCATTATTCAAATCACTTGGGACAAAAAAAAAAAAATATTCAATGGGTTCAACATGCCTCTCAGCAATTTTCTTGGGATGTCTACTATCCAAAATGGGGTCATTTGGGGGGGGGTTTTGTACTGCCCTGCCATTTTAGCGATTTAAGAAATGACATAGGCAGTCATAAACTAAAAGCTGTGTAAATTCCAGAAAATGTACCCTAGTTTGTAGACGCTATAACTTTTGCGCAAACCAATAAATATACGCTTATTGACTTTTTTTACCAAAGACATGTGGCCAAATACATTTTGGCCTAAATGTATGACTAAAATTGAGTTGAGTTTATTGGATTTTTTTTGTAACAAAAAGTAGAAAATATAATTTTTTTTCAAAATTTTCGGTCTTTTTCCGTTTATAGCGCAAAAAATAAAAACCGCAGAGGTGATCAAATACCATCAAAAGAAAGCTCTATTTGTGGGAAGAAAAGGACGCAAATTTTGTTTGGGTACAGCATTGCATGACCGCGCAATTAGCAGTTAAAGTGACGCAGTGCTAAATTGGAAAAAGACCTCTGGTCCTTAGGCAGCATAATGGTCCGGGGCTGAAGTGGGTATGCTAGTCCGACGGACTAAAACCGACGCTAGGGCAGCTATTGGCTATCAACTTCCTTATTTTAGTCCAGTCGTACGTCATCATGTACGAATCTGTCGGACTTTGGTGTGATCGTGTGTAGGCAAGTCCGTTCGTTTGAAAGTCCAGCGGACCTACGCTGCAAAGTCCGTCAGAAAGACTGTCGGACCTAGTCCGTCGAAAAGTCTGCTCGTGTGTACGCGGCATTACAGGTCTATAGTTACTTGGTAAAGACTTTGATCCCTTTTTAAATATAGGCACCACGTTCGCCCTGCGCCAATCCAGTGGTACTATTCCCATCATTAACGAGTCCCTAAAAATTAGATACAATGGCTTTGAAATTACAGAGCTCAATTCTTTTAGGATCCGTGGGTGAATGCCATCAGGTCCAGGGGCTTTATCCACCTTTATTCTGTCTAAATATTTCTGGACCATATCACTTTTGAGCCATTGTGGATCATTCCGGGCTGCGTCAATACCACCCCCATTATGGACATGAGCTCCCCCCATGCTCTTTTGTATACACAGAGCTGAAAAAAGTATTTAATAAATTGGCCTTCTCTTTGTCCCCAGTCACCCACTCTAGATTATTTTGTAAAAGGGCCTACATGCTCAGACCTGACCTGTTTACTATTAATATATTTGAAGAATGTTTTTGGGGTTTGCCCTACTATCTTTTGCAATCTGTCGTTCGTTTTGGATTCCTGCCTAGTTCTTTAAATTGATTCTTAAGGAGCCTCCACCTTCCATGTATACTGTCATTGGTTCCAACCCTCCCAGTAATTTATCCACCCGGTGCACCACATGCCGAACCCTAGCACCAGGAAGACAGCAAACCATTCGGTTGAGACAATCCTGGCGACTAATTATTATTATCAGTCCTTCTGATTATAGAATCCCCTATAACCACCAACTGTCTAGGCCAGGGGTCTCAAACTGGCAGCCCTTCAGCTGTTGCAAAACTACAAGACCTGTGAACAATTAACCACTCCCCTTAATTAGCAGGAAGGACACTTTTTGTTGACTGTTCCAGTAAGAAAATTCCAGATGGCACAAATGCAACTGGATATGCAGTAGTGACACAGGATGCAATTTTGGAAGCTAGGCCATTACCAAAACATTATTCAGCACAAGTAGCAGAACTTGTAGCACTGACAAGAGCATTCATACTATCAGAAGGAAAATCCGTAACCATATACACTGACAGTCAATATGCCTTTTCAATAGTACATGTTTTTGCACAACAATGGAAAAACAGGGGGATGGTCACCTCCAGTGGTAAACCAATTTCACACACGGACTTAATTCTAGAACTCCTAGATGCAATACAGTTACCAAAAGAGCTTGCAATCTGCAAATGTCAAGCACACACAAAATATATAGACCCGGCACGAGAAACACATTAAATAGTGACAGAACAGGAAATCAGAGATAGATCATACAGTCCTTACTGATATGCAGCAGAATGCATCCCCCGGGGAGAAACAATATTGGAAAACAAAGGGTTGCACAATAATAGATAACATTTACACATCACCTGAAGGGAACCCGGTATTGCCAAAATCCTTATTTAGGTATGCAGCAGTATTGACACAAGTAATATTGTTTGGTAATCATAGAGGCCCTGACCAAATGGGTGGAGGTATTCCCGACAGGAAGTGCAGACGCACAGACTGTAGCCAAAGTATTACTAAGAGATACAATTCCTAGTTTTGGAATCCCTGAAAAAAAAATCTACAGTGATAATGGACCCCATTTTGTAAATAAAACTATACAACATTTGACAGAAGTGATGGGTATCCAAGTAAAAAACCATTGCGCCTACCACCCCCAATCAGCTGGATTGGTGGAGAGACACAATGAAATCCTAAAAAATAAGCTGAGTAAAGCAATGGAAGAAACAGGTAAAAACTGGATGTACTGCTTACCATTAGCTGTAACTAGTATGCATATTACACTCACAAAAGAAGAAGGTTTGAGCCCATTTGAAATGATACATGGAAGGCCATACAGAATACCCTTACTACCAAATGAAACACCAGCTGAACGTACTCTAGCAGAATATATATCTAACCTGTAGAAACAGAAGCAAATTAATGAAGTCTGTTCTATTCCAGAAGGTCCAATCCAAGGGGAAGAGAAAATCGATATTGGAGACTGGGTCCTGGTAAAAGTAATAAAGAGAAAACATTGGCACTCACCTAAGTGGGAGGGACCATATCAGGTTCTTCTCACCACTCCCACTGCTATAAGGATAGCAGAGAGGTCTATCTGGATTCACCAGTCCAATTGTAAAAAGGTTTTACAGGCAGAGTAGGGCTAGTTGGCTACAAGAGGTTCAGAAAATCTGGCAACAAAGGGAGGTCTCGCACAAGGTGGGACTTGTCTCAAATCGGTGAAGTCTCCCTCCCCTTCCAACTCCCCTACCCTATCCACTGGAACTCTGTAGCTGGTGAGGATGAATGGGATAGTATTTATCCTTGGGTTACTAGTGACACTAGGAGAGGCAGCATAAGAGGTGGTAGATGTTCTGGAAGGGCAGAGGAACCTTTGGATTGGGAAAGAACAGGAAAAGCATTGAATCTAACCTTTATAGATGGAATAACTAGCACTATACTGGTAGACTTCTGTCAGATTGCAGATTGTGGGAATACAACTGGGGCTAGAGGACTTCTATGGGCAGATAAATAGATTTGCTGACTCTGGAATAGGACAGGATGTCAAGCATGGGATCATGTGTCATTTCTTCAGTGTTGTCTCATGAAAAGATATAATAAAATATTTACAAAAATGTGAGGGGTGTACTCACTTTTGTGAGATACTGTAATTTAAATGACAACTTTGTGGGAAAAAATTTTTTTCATTATTTTCTCCAAAACTTGTGGCAAATTTAAATATATATATATATATATATATATATATATATATATATATATATATATATATATATATATATATATATATATATATATATATAGTCAGCGCAATATAATGTGAATATTTGATAATAATTATTAATAAAAAAAAAAAAAAAAAAAAAAAAAAAAAAAAATCGCTAAAGTAGTTGCTGTCAATTAAAAGTGATTTCACTCCAACCTATAAAAAAAAATGTTTGATACCAAAAAAAACAATGCTGCGCTACTCAGTGACTTATACCATAAATTAAGTGACTCAAAATATACATAACATGATCCATAAATGACGAACTGTGTAAAATACACTAGAATATATCAAAAGTTTGTGCCATAAATAATAACTGATTGAAGAAAATCCAGCCGTAATTCACCCCAAGCGCAGACAATGGTATCACAAACTGCTCACCTCGTAGGCTGGTTTCACACTGGTACAACAAACTGACTTTGGGAGCTCATGTCCCATGATGTATGCAAATCAATGGTTCCCTCTGAGGGCCGTCTTAACTGGTCCGACTTTGAAAATGCTCTCTGCACTACTTAGTCCAAATAAAAATAAAAAAAAGCCATGGGGTCCCCCCCTCCAAGAGCATGTAGCAGAATACATTTCGTCCAAATTTATGACAAAGGGGTGTGGCCTAGCGCATGAAGCTGTAGGATGGCTACAGCCTGATGGCTCCCATGGGGCTCCAATTCCTCCAATCCCCCTCACAACTCCTCCGGACCGCATCGATGGGCAAGGGAAAGCCCAAGGACCAGAAAAAAAAAAATCCAGCGGTGGCCACCGGAGACGCGATTTGGGCCGTTTTTTTTCTTTTTTTTTTTTAATTCTGAGAAAGAGCTCCACAGGGACCACACTATGACAATATAGCAAAGGGAACAGGAATACAAATACAAAAATAAGAACCATATGACTGACGTACATGGTGTAACATCTCATCAGTTTGCACTGATATAGGAAAGGAGAGTATAGTGAGTGTGATGACATTACTATCCGAATCGTATTGTAGGTCAAGTCTTCTTGCTATATAGTTCTTGCAGGTCTACCCTGCACCCCCCGGTCCTGTGAGAGCGTGTTTGTATTCTTGAGGTGTGAGTACAGTGTAGTCCTATGAGTTCAATCTCTTTTCTTTTTCCAAGTTATTAAGAGTTGCAGAAGCTAGAGGTAGCTTAGAAAGTTGATAGAGAGAAGGTAGATAGTGGTGGGGGAAGGGGGAAAAGGCAGAGGAGGGGTAGGAGTAGGGGGAAGGGGGAGGTCCACGAACATGAATCTAAAAGAGCTTCTCGGTTATCTTGCATTCCAGAAAATGTCACATTGCGTAAATAGCAAAGTGGGGGCAAGTTTGTATGTTTAAGGCGTCAGTTACCTCATTTGAGGGCCTGGCCTTCTCCGGGTATACAAATAGGTTCCACAGCACCCAGGTTTTGGAGTATGTGTCTTGTCTATTTTGGAATACGGTCTTCCCTTTTATTGATGTCGTCTACTTTTCTAAGCCATAGGTCAATGGTCGGTGGGTGTGGGGATTTCCAGTGAAGTGGGATGCAAGCTTTGGCTGCATCGAGAAGGTAACGTATCACTGATTTCTTATGATGCGTTCGAGGGTGTCAGACACGTGAAGGAGGAAGAATGCAGGGTCGTCTGGAATGGTGTGGTCTGTAAATTTTTGTACTATCTGGCGAACTTTCCTACAGAAATCCGTAATCTTGGGGGATGACCAGAAAATATGCAGCAGGGTTCCTCGTTCTCTCTGGCAGCGCCAACAGAGATCGGGTGTTGTGGGGAAAAAAATTATGTATTAGCGATGGGGCTCTATACCACCTCAATAAAATTTTGTAGTTGGCTTCTTGGATTTTTGTGCAGTGTGAATCTGAAGATACAGTGTCGTTTGTTAGCACTGAACTGGCAGTTTATCTCTATTTTCTATCTAATGAAGCCAGGGGGCTGGTACTCTGCTGGGGGTGTATTTAACAAGGTATAGGTGAGGGAGAGTGCGTGCAGTAGAACTCCAGTTTCTGTACAGTATTCTTACAGTGTCGTAAGGGGCTGGCTAGGGTCGTTAGGAGGCGGTATGAGTCTAAGGAAGTGGGGGAGCTGAAGTACTCTTAAGAAGTCCAAACGGAACGGGCCTGTGGGGTCTGATAGTTCTGCTATAGTCTCCCAGCATCCCATTAAACTAAAGTGGGAGGTTTGGAAAAGGCCAGAGAAGATCAGGTCTCGAAAGACCAAATCATGAAGGCCCAGTTCAAACTGTGGATTACCCAGTATAGGGAGCAAGGGCGAATTTCAGGATGAAAGAGGTTTAGGAGAGAAGATGTGCATATATTTTTGTGGTGGTGCCCATCAGGTGATGGCGTTTGATATTTATAGGGAGGGATGAGTAGCACCACAGAGGCTCTATGGAGGGGGGGGGTTCTCACTTTGGGCCTGCTCCAGTTGAGGCCATAGGTTGGTTTCCCGTTGTTGGCACCAATCTATTAGCCTACTTAAGTGTGCAGCGCGATAGTAAATGCGGATGTCCGGCATTGCCAAACCTCCATGTTGTTTAGGGAAGGAAAGTATTTTCTTGCGGAGCCGGGGTCTTTTTCAGGTCCATATGAACCTTGATTGCACTTGTTTAAAGTAGCTTGCAGGGACGTGGATAGGTAGGGCCTGTAAGAGGTAAAGGGATTTTGGGAGAATGGTCATTTTGGAGAATATTATAACGGCCAAACCATGAATGGCCATTGTAATATTCTCAAAATGACCATTCATGAATGGAGGCCAGTGTGCCACTGGTTTAGTAGAGTCTTAATCATTTTCAGAAAAGGAGGGAAGTTGGGTTCATAGAGTTGTGAAAATTTTGGGGGGGGGGGGGGTTTGAACATGCCCAGATATTTCAAAGCTGTGTCTGTCCATTTTAAGTTAAAGCTAGCTTGGAGATGTGTAAGCTGTGGCTGTGGTATGCCAACACCATTGCCTCCGATTTGGAGAAATTACATTTTTAGAGTGCCGTATGTTTCGAATTCTCAGGTTTGGTAGAGATATGGCGGGATTCGGGAGCGAAAAGATCAGATCATCTGCGTAAGCCGATACATTATGTTGTAAATGATCTACTGCAATTTCAGAGATATCAGGGTTTAGCCTCACATGACAAAGGGAAAGCTCCAGGGACAGAGTGAAAAGAAGGGGCGAGAGTGGGCATTCCTGTCTAGTCCCGTTGGTAATTGGGAATGGATCAGAAGTCACTCCATTGGCTCTGACTCTGGCCGTCAGGTCTGAGTAGACAGTGCAAATCCAATTGAGCACATTGCTCCCCAATCTGTAACAGGTTGAGAACTTTAGTGTTATCTCTAGCTTCTATAGTTGGTACGAAACCTATTTGGTCTAGATGTTGTTGTAGTCTGGAAGCTATTATCTTGGTAAATAATTTAAGGTCGATATCTCCCGCACTGAGCGGGGTCTTTACCTTCCTTTGCGATTACTGATATTTGGGCTTGCAATGTGGATCTGTGTAGCGTTTTCCCTGTGCTTAGGTTATTGAATAGTTTAACTAGATGATTACCTAAAGAGGGGAGTAAGGTTTTATAGCATTGGATAGTAAGACCGTCCAGTCCCGGTGTCTTTCCCGGTTTTTTTGTTTCCTATGGCCAACTGAAGCTCGGGTAATGTGATGGGGTCTTCTAGTAATTTGCGTGCTTCTGCTGGTAGGGAAGGCATCAGGGAGGAAGCTATGTAATCTGCCGTTTGCCCTTGGGAGGGTTGTGCTGTGCGCAGGTTATAGAGAGATTCATCGTAAGATTTAAAACTCCCGTGCGATATGTAGAGGTAGGGATGTCTTCTGTCCCATAGGTGATATAATATGTGGTATGTCGGACGCTACCTTCTGTGTGCGTAGGGACTGGGATTTTTTTGTGACAAATTTGGAGCACCGCCTTAGCTATAAAGTGCAGAAGATCAGTAATCTGTTTACGGACGGTGTCAAGGTCATTTTCTAGTGGTCAGGATGGGGCCTGCTTATGTCTTGTAATGTGTCTCTTTAACGTCTGTAATTTGCTTAGAGGAGAGGTCAATTGAGCTGATCGTTGCCGTTTGATCCTGGACCCATGTTTGATGAGTACCCCACGAATCACTGCTTTGTGAGCTACCCATACTACACCTGCATCACTGTCATGAGTGTCATTAGTGTGGAAGTAATGTCCTATCTCCTTCATCATCAGCTAGCACCTTCGGGTCCTGTAGTAGGCTCCATGGCTTTCATTACGCCGTATAGAAGTCTGACAGAGCATACCGCAGGATAACAGGAGGTCCAACCAGGTAATGGACCCTATGGTAGTGTCCTTGATCACTTGCAATTGGCTGTGGGGAATTAGGAAGTAGTCTATTCGCGAGTACGTTTGGTGAGGCCGGGAGGAAAATGTATAGTCGCGTTCACCAGGATGGAAAAGACGCCGAATTGATCTCACTCACGGGGGGAGTGGCCTGGAGATGGTCGGGTGAGGACACGCTCTGTTAGAGCTCCGGGGCTGATAGATCTGCTCGGATAAATGCTCAAAGACTAGCGGCCGACGTTGCGGTATGAACGCTGGCAATAGATACCAAACCCGCTCCGCAAAAGAGAGAGTACATCCCCGCATTGTTCAGGGGGACATCCAGCAGTACCTCATTATACCCCCACGTACTATCCCGGGCGCGGCAGAAGTGACGCTGCAGGGTCGGAGGGGTGGTGCGAGGGAAATTACGGAGCCTCCGGGCTTGGCATGTGAAACAGACTCAGCGATGGTGGACTCGGCATCTCCTCCTGTGAGTCCGCCAGAAGCGTCATACAGTATGCAACCCAGCGACGGAGGCAGTCTAGAGGGAGACATCCGAGGCATAAGAGCGCCGTTAAGCACACTACCTACCTGTCGGGATATCGAGGCTCTGATCCGGAGACTGGAAGAAACACACCGCCAAGACATCCAAGCGGTAAGAGCCGATATCAACACACTTTCAGAAAGAACCAAGGCGGGGGAGGAAACAGTATCCTTAGTGGAGCAGCGGGTGGGGATACTGGAAAAGGCATTGGCCACCCAGACGGCCATGACGGTGGATCTCCAGCTCCATACCGAGGAACTTGAAGACAGAAGCCGCAGAAATAACTTGCGGCTTAGGGGTATTCCGGAGACACAGGGTACTGAGGACCTCCAGGAAATAGTCAAGGCGGTTATTCAGATAATTTTAAAAACACCGGAAAAGGTAGTGGACATAGACAGAGTGCATAGAGCTGTGGGCCCTAGACCAAAAGATTCAGAGAAACCGAGAGACGTGGTCTGCCGGGTACACCGTTTTCAAGAGAAAGAGACGATACTTAGAGCAGCCTGGAAAGCAGGGGACATTGACTTCAGAGGGTCTGCTATCAAGGTCCTACCAGATTTATGCCGAGCAACCCTCCAACGTAGAGCCAGCTTACGTCCTATTTTGGATTTAGCTAAAGAACGGGGGTGTACCTATAGATGGGGGTACCCGCTGTCAGTGAGGTTCCGCAGAGACTCAATATCTTTCTCTGTTTATACACCAGAAGACCTCCCGGGATTTTTTGATTTTTTAGATGTGGCACCTATCCAGATTTCCAACTGGCTCACATATATCCCGCATACAGGGGGGCGTTCGCGCTCCTTGAATAGACAGAGACTGCGGAGGGACTCCCAACGACGCCAACAAGGGCCGCAAGGGGGACCTCAAAACCATATGGGGGATTAGTATACAATGTTGTGAATATAGAGAGAGGGGGAGCAGGGGAGTGGAGAAGGAGGGGGGAGGGAGAGAAGGGAGAAAGAGAAGGTAGAGATATGGTAGATTAGGAGGTTATGGCAAAGGGCCTGAATAGATTTTCGGGTTAGGAATTATACAATAGTATTAATCTTTCATATAAGGAGATATGACATATCTGAGAATTTTTACTTGTATGGAATGTTTTTTTTTTTTTTTTTTTTTGCTTCACCCCCAGGTTTGGGGGTTGGGGAGGAGAGGAGGGGGAGGGAAGGGGGAGTGGGGTATAGGGGAAGATGAGGAAAAGGTAATTGGGGTTTTTTTGTGTGTTTTTTTTTTTCTCACATTTGAGAGGGTGTGGTTGTGGTTTTTTTTTTTTTTTTTCCCCTCGGTGGTTTTCTCACTGGGATTTGTAGGGATGAAGTATATAACACTATATTGATAATGGGTATAAGAAGGGCATGTTGATAGCCCTGAACTTTGTTTTTGGTTTGGATATGGTATATAAATCACTATTAGGAATGAAAATTTCTAAGTTTTTTTCTTTTTCGGCTGCTGTTTTATGGTTTTAGGTGGGTGGTTAAAGCATTAGAAGACAAATGACATAGTAATAACACTACTTTTGATTTGGTTGCTGTGATTGCAATCCATATGGGTGGGGGGGGGAGGGAGGGGTGGGGGGACGGGGAGGGGCTTGAGTCCTTCCCCTCTGATTGCTCCCCCCCCCTCCCTCTCCATCCCCTTTCCCTCTGATAAATTTTAATTGCACTAATTTCACATTAACACAGTAGATATAAATTTCTCTCTTTTTCTTTTCTCTCACTGATACTCCCATTTGGAATATTATACTAGATTTTTTTTTTTTTCTCTCTCTCCCTCCCCAAAGCCTCCAATTCTTTGATAAATAAATGACTAAGATGGTATTAATACAGGTATAGATAAAGGGCAAAGGGGAATTTGCCCTCCTCCCCCTCCTTTTTTTTTTTTTTTCCCTTCTTTCTCTTTTCTCTCCCTTGGGAGGGGAGGAGAGGGAGGAGGGAAGGAGGGGAAAGGGAAGGGGAAAGACTGTGGTTGGTCCTAATTTGAATTTAGATAGCCGCCCTCCCCCCCTCCCTACTATCCAGCATATTTTTTATTTTTTTTCCCTATTACCCCCTTGTTTCCTTTTTATTTTTTTTTTATTTTTTTTCTATGGTTAGGCCCGGTGTACAAACTGCTCAGGGACTAGGAAGAGCAGACAGCCCCGGAGTTCTACAGCCGACTATTTCTGTCCATAACCCCAATTAAGTTAACGCTCAGATACCGGGTTAAAACGGTGGGCGTAATTTTAGCAAGTTATTGCTAGTTTTGCCTTCGGGTTTTTTTTTTTTTTTTTCCTTCACCGTTTGTGGTCTGGTAGAGTCACCCTATGGATACTTTAAAGATAATATCATTAAACACGAAAGGCCTAAATACGCCAGAAAAAAGGAGGATACTTTTACAGGATTTGCGGCGTTTTGGATCGGATGTGGTATTTATACAGGAGACACATTTCAGAAATGATAAAATCCCTATTTTAAAAAGTCGGGCATACCCGGCGGTTTATCACGCCGCAAATCAAACTGCAAAATCAAAGGGGGTTTCAATCCTCCTTTCAAGTAAGATACCTTGGTGTTTGACAGACATGGTAAGCGACCCTGGAGGACGCTTTCTGTTCGTGAAAGGGAAAGTAGGAGAAGTTAGCATCACATTGGCAACTTTGTATGCCCCCAATGACCATCAAGAAACCTTTATTGGCAAAGTGCTTAAACAACTGTATGATTTTACGGAAGGCCAGTTGATTATTGGGGGAGATTTAAATGTCCCTCTTAACCCAACAGAGGACACTTCCTCTGGGGGGTCTTCCATTTCCCGTAGTGCACGTAACCATATATCCCAAACTTTACATAAAGGTCAACTGATGGATATATGGCGTCTATTACATCCTACAGAAAAAGATTATACGTTCTTTTCGGCTCCCCATAAATCTTATTCTCGCATAGACTATTTTTTAATCCCACATGCCCAACTCCATTCAGTACGAGAGGCCAATACAGGCTCCATTACTTGGTACGATCATGCACCGATCTTCATGACGTATGACTTGCAAGAGATTCGAAATACGAGATCAACCCAATGGAGATTGAACAAAAGCCTCTTACAGGACAAAGATGTCCTGGAGGATGTGATTAGAGAATTAGATTATTACTTCTCTATTAACGATACCCCGGATTGCGACCCTGGTATTGTTTGGGAAGCACACAAAGCGGTTATTAGAGGAGTATTAATCAAACATGGGGCTAGGATTAAGCGAAAACGTGCGGAACAACTAAACCTACTGCTGGAGGAACTTTCCAGGTTAGAGACCAGTCATAAACGGTCCTTGTCCCCTTCGGTGGAGAGAGATCTTCAGGTCAAGAGAACACAAATCTCAGATCTCCTTTTCTATAGGGCCAAAGCCGCATTACAGATTTGTAGGAAATTTTCATACGAGTCAGGCGACAAATGCGGGAGGTTTTTAGCGAGGACATTAAGAGAGCAGAAGCAAACGAATTACATATCACACCTGATATTACCTAATAAGTCTAGGGTTACAAAACCACACGACATAGTCAAAGAATTTCAAGACTATTATAAGGCACTGTACAATCTGCAGAATAAAACACCTTCTCAAGCCCAAATAGACCGGTACCTTTCACGGTCATTAATGCCTCAGTTATCAGAGGCAGATAGAGATTATCTTGACAAACCGATAACAATGGAAGAACTTCAGGGGACATTAAGAAATATTAAATTGAGGAAGGCTCCGGGCCCTGACGGTCTGACGGCTCAATATTATAAGACCCTCTTCCCCTCACTAGCTCCATATATGCTCAAACTATTTAATGCCCTTGGAACTTCTGCATCATTTATAAAAGATACAACGCTAGCTCATATTACGGTAATCCCGAAAGAGGGAAAGGACCCGGCCTGTTGCGGAAGTTACCGTCCGATCTCCCTACTTAATGTAGATTTCAAACTTTTTACAAAGGTCTTGGCAAATAGGATTCAACAGTATATCCCACATCTGATACACCTAGACCAGGTGGGATTTGTCCCTACCCGCGAAACAAGGGATAATACAACAAAAGTCCTTAATCTCCTGTACGTAGTTAATAAAACTCAGACGCAAGCTGTGTTTTTAAACACAGATGCGGAGAAGGCCTTCGATAGGGTAAACTGGAATTTTATGCGAACAGTCCTTCGATATGGAGGCTTCGGGAATAAAATGTTGCAATGGATCGCTGCTATTTATTCCAACCCGGCGGCTCGAGTACGGGCCAATGGAGTGCTATCAGAAGCCTTCCAGATTTCTAATGGAACACGCCAGGGTTGTCCCCTTTCTCCACTCCTCTTTGCCCTATCGTTGGAACCATTTCTCTGCACTATTAGGTTAAATCAAGATATTACAGGAGTCCAGATAGGTGAGGCTAATTATAAGATTTCGGCATACGCAGACGATATGATGTTCTCCTTGACAAACCCTTTAATAACGATCCCTAACTTAATGAAGGAGTTTGAAGAGTATAGTTTTCTTTCTAACCTACGCATTAATTTTACTAAATCTGAAGCCATGGGGGTTAATTGCCCTCAAGTCTCAATAGAACATCTTAAGCAAAATTTTAAATTTAAGTGGACAGACAAAGCATTAACATATCTGGGTACACAGCTGGCACCTAATATTGATAAGACTTTTGGGTTAAATTTCCCTCCATTGCTTCAAAAAGTGAAGAATTTATTGAATAGATGGAAACTAGGTCTACATTCTTGGATAGGGCGATGTAACATTATCAAGATGAGTATTCTCCCTAAATTTCTTTTCCTCTTACAGGCACTACCAATAAAAATTCCATCTATGTACTTTAAACAATGTCAGAAATTAATTTTTGACTTTATTTGGGCATACAAGCAGCCCCGTTCACAGCGTAGTCAACTAACAAGTTCTAAAAGACAGGGGGGGATTGGCGGTCCCCGATATACGCAAATACTATCAGGCTATACATCTTAGTCAGGTCGTCGACTGGAATAGACATAAAGATCTGAAGCTCTGGGTACAGATGGAGCATACTCAGTCATCGGTCATACTAGGAAGGGCTCCCTGGTGCTTGGCACATATCTCCAAAGAGCTTATTAAACACCCCCTGATAGGAAATACTATCAAAATTAGTGCGGCAATACTCCCTAATGTTGGTGTAATACCCGAGACCTCCCCCTTATACCCAATATTGGGGAATCCCTTATTTCCCCCAGGGATAGAAGATAGGGCATTTAAACACCTAGTTGAGGTGGGCTGCACACAGGCATATAATTACACAAAAGGGGGGAAATGGCTGACAGTTACGGAGATGATAGAGTTACTCGGATTAAGATTTTGGAGTGCTCTTCAGATCACCCTTCCGGCACCGAGACAGTTTGAAAGGCCGCTTAACAATTTTGAGAAATTGTGTTCGGAGACGGGAGCAAAATCACACATTCTTTAAGCTAACTATGAGATATTAACTGTAGCAAGCGAAACTGCCCCTTTGAAATGTGTCCAGGAATGGGAACGAGAGCTGGGGAAAAGCTTCAGTACAACACAAAAACAACAAATTCTTAGGTTTACACATGAATCGTCTATTTGTGTGAAGACGCAGGAGACAAATTTCAAAATTCTTACTCGGTGGTATAGAACACCAGAGAGGTTAAAGAAGTTTTTCCCCGATGTATCGGACCGTTGCTGGAGATGCCAATTAGATAGAGGTACGATGTTGCACATTTTTTGGGATTGTCCCAAGCTAAAGAGTTTCTGGGCAGGGATTAGACATATTCTTCAGACTATCACTAACAGTAGGTTACCAGAGGACCCGGACTTTTTTCTTTTACACGTGTCCCAGATACCAGAAAAGTTATACAAGAAGTCAGTGATATGGCATCTATTAGATGCGGCCAAGGCTTGTGTTCCATTGACATGGAAGTCGACGTCTCCACCGACGATTGGGATGTGGTTACATAAAGTGAAAGAGATAAGCAAATTAGAGGACTTGGTCCTGTCCTCAAGGCACCAACAAGAGAGATATTCCGAAACTTGGTCTAACTGGAATGTCTTTCTGGCTTCGGAGGAAGGAAGGGCCCTTCTAGAAGGGAACTTGAATAGTTAAAACATATATTAAAAGGAGTCTATATGTTCCCCCTTTCTTCTTGGGGGGTAAGAGTATGGGAAAAGTAGCTCCAGGGATTGACTCTCCAATTGATAGTATATATAGTGTTACCGGTACACGGTTCTGTGTTTTATTTATTTATTTATTTTTTGGGGGGGTTAATTTAGATAAAGGTATAAAATTGAATGGGACTAACTCAAGAGTATAGGGTAGGCAGGAGATTGATGGATGAAGAGTTATTTTAGATACAAAATTAATCTTCTGCTGTATGAGAATAATTTAGGTTATCATTATGTTTAAATATGTAATGTATTTCTTTTGTATGCTCCGAGTATGTCCTATGCTTAAAATAAATAAATTTGAAAGGAAAAGACGCCAATCGATCAATTGCGCAGTATGAAGGGATTTAAGGATTTGTTTGTGTGTGTCTCACAAGGTTGAGGATGCTCCAGAAGAAGTGTCCTCTGTCGGGATCAAGGGCATGATAAGGTCTCCTCCAATAATTAACTGGCTGTCTATTTCAGGAGCTGTTCTAGGTGGCATTTTAGAAAATTGTTTTGATGGTCATTAAGGACGTAAAGGTTTGCAAATGTCACCTTTACGTCGCCTATAAGACCCTTTAGGAATAAATAGCAACCTGCTGGGTCTGTCTTAATATCTAGGTGTGTCCAGGGTATCCTAGCTGATATTAGGATAGAAACTCCTCTAGACTTGGCTTCTGAGTAAGTGGAATGGTATACAGTGAGGTAGAATTTGTTCTTAAGCATGGGCATTGTGTTTTTTGCAATAGAATGACATCCACCTTCAGGCGTTGCATCTCAAGTAGCAGCATCCGTCTTTTTTCAGGGACGTGAAGCCCTTTCCCATTTGATGAGATCATTTTAAGGTCATCCATGTTCAAGGGAGGAGAGGGGAAAGGGGGGGGGGGGCGGGGGGTAAACATAAACAGAACGGTAACATAGAATTGTGTATAACTGGTACTCTAGTTTCTCTCTTAATACCCGCCCAAGGATCTGCTAGGCTACCCCCGCCACTGCCTTCCGCTTCCCCTCAATAGTGGCGCGGCCCCCCAGCCAAAGGTCCAGGGACCCCGTCAATACCAGTATGTGCAGTCTGAGTATTGCCAAGAGCCATGTCTGTAGAGTGGGGTTCTCCCCCCTCCTGGAAAGCTCGCCCCTCCCACCTGTGTGTTTGATATAGCGGTTTCCACAACGCTAGGTGGTCCCGCTGCAGGAGCCTGGTCAGAGCCTCCGCCATCACAGCCCCCCCCATTGGGGACATCCGTTCCTGTATATAAGGTGGATCCCACCCCCCCCAGATGCAATGTGTGTTAAGATTACCTGCCCTCTCTTCTCCCAGTTTCATATTGGAATCCCCGCTCAAGTCTCTGTGCTGCGATCCTTTGACAAAGTGCACAGGGGTATAGTTCGCAATAGTGGCACAGTGTTCCCTAGGTAGTTTGTGTGCAGTGCCCTCTGTATGCCACATGGGATCTCCCTTCAGGAGGGGGTTGGGGGCCAGGACAGTTCATCCAATATTATTTGATCGGACATGCACACATTTTATTTTCCGTACGATGCTAGATCGTACGATTTTCGTTTAGGCTCGATACACACTGCAACAATGCGGGAACCATGCGAATCCACTGCAGGTTCCTGCATTGCATGTCTCCCAGAGGCAGTTCACACTGCCCTATGCAAACTGCTGGGAGTGTCAATTGAAAGTTAATGAAACCCCCAAAAACAGTGCGAACTGAAAGTTCACACCCATGCAATCAGATTCTGCTGCAGACCAAAAAAAGGGTCCTGTGCGAGTTTGGTCTGAATGCGATGCAAATTCAGCCATACTATCTGTATGGTTGAAATTGCACAGTGATCGCATGTGATTTGCACTGCGAATCACATACAATGTCAGACATTGCACCAGTGGGAACCGGTCCTTAACCACTTGACAACTGGGCACTTAAACCACCCTCCTGCCCAGAACAAATTTCAGCTTTCAGCGCTGTCACACTTTGAATGACAATTACTCAGTCATGTAATTCTGTACCCAAATGATTTTTTTGTCCTTTTTTTCATACAAATAGAGCTTTCTTTTGGTGATATTTGATCACCTCTGGGTTTTTATTTTTTTTGCGCTATAAAATGAAAAAAGACCGAACATTTAAAAAAAAAAAAAAAAAAAAAAAAAAAAAAAAACACCCCACATATTTTTCTTAGTTTATGTGATAAAATTTTGCAAATTATTAATTTTTCTTCAGAAATTTTGGGCACCATTTATACTGCTACATATCTTTGGTAAAAATAACCCAAATTAGTGGATATTATTTGGTCTGTGTGAAAGTTAGAGAGTCTACAAGCTGTGGTGCAAATCATAAAAAATTAATCACACCTGATGTACCGGTGGCCCATCTCATTTCTTGTGACCCGAACAAGCCAGGAAAGTACAAATACCCACCAAATTACCCCTTTTTTTGAAAGTAGACATTCCAAGGTATTTAGTAAGATGCTTTGTGAGGTTTTTGATGTTGTCATTTTTTTCCCACAATTCTTTGCAAAAATAAAGATTTTTTTTTTCCCACAAAATTGTCATTGTAATAGGTTATTTCTCTCACATGGCATGTGTATACCACAAATGACGCCCCAAAATACATTCTGCTACTCCTCCTGAGTATGGAGATACCAAATTTGTGAGACTTTTACACAGCCTGGCCACATTCAGAGGCACAATATTGAAATAGCACCATCAGGCGTTCTAGGAGCATAAATTACACATCTCATTTCTCAACCACCTATTACACTTTTGAAGGCCCTAGAGCACCAGGATAAGGGAAACGCCCACAAAGTGACTCCATTTTGGAAAGCTAAACACCCCAACATATAATCTATGAGGCATGAATCTTTTGAAGGGTTCATTTTTTTTCCAAAAGTTTTTGGAAAATGTGGAAAAAAAAAAAAATGAAAACGCATTTTTTTTTTCTTTTTTACGCAAAGTTGTGCATTTATAAGATATTTCCAACACATAGTATGTACATAGCAAAAAGGACACCCCAAAATACATTCTGCTACTCCTCATGAGTACGGCGATACCACGTGTGACTTTTACTACACAGTCTGGCCACATACAGAGGCCCAACGTGCAAGGAACACCATCAGGTGTTCTAGGGACACATAGCATTCACATACCAAGAATTACACCCCAAAATACATTATGCTGAGCAAAAAGTAAACAAAAGATTACCTGTGGTTGTAGTAGCGCAGTTGTACACAGGAGGATAGCACTGGTCCAGGCAGCAGGCAGGGACTTGGTCAGCAAAAGCGAATGCAATTTTCCAGGCAACAGGCAGGAATACTGTTCATAGTCAGTAAAGGCAGCATGCAGGGATACTGTCCATATACAGTCCAGGGTCAGTGCAGGCAGAGATTGTCAGCAGTGCCAATATATTGGTCCTGGTAGTAGGCAGGTCCATGTGGTGTGGTCAGTTCATGCGACAGGCAGAGGCATGATGGCATAGGTCCTACAGGCGTCAGGCAGAAGTAGGGCCTCGTTCAGGACAGAAGGGGGACAGGGGTAGACACTTCTCCCACCCAAATCTCTTTGAAGCCTCCGAGTCTCCAGACCCTAATCTAGGAATGAGAAAACAAATGAAATTCTTTTCTTTATCCAGAAAAACAATTCTGGAGCCCCTCACATATGTGAGACCCCTGTGTTCTGAATCCCACTAGTCCACTGGCAGGGTACAAGATCAGTCCAAGAGGCATGGTCAAACAGTCCAGGGTCAGTTCCAGATCAGGCAGAGGCATGTACAGAATCGGTAGGCATAAGCGTGGTCGAATAACAGTCCAGGGTCAGTTCCAGATCAGGCAGAGATATAAACAGAATCAGTAGGCAGAAGCATGGTCAAATAACAAGCCAGGGTCAGTTACAGAGCAAGCAGAGGCATAAGGGGTGTGAAGGTAAATGGCAGGAAGTGAGGGTTACGTTTACCATATTGCACTAATAATTTAGTTAAGTATGGTAACGGCGGAAACAGTCAACTATGCAGAGGCCTGGTTGGGAAGGACATTGGGGACAATGATAAGTGGTGTCTCTTCTCACTCCTCGTTTGGAGCACACCCGGCATTTTTTCTGACGTTTTTGGCCTGTTGGTCTGGGAGGGATTTTAAAATCGGGAAAGTGGCGTTCAGAGAGTCTGCTAATTACATCGGATCTAATGTTTTCTGCTGGGCCGTTTGGGTATACAAGGGCAGTTTTGATTTCCTCCTGGTAGCCAAGGAAGGGTTTGGGTCTGTCAGTGGAGTTGCGATAGATTACATAGGTGTTGTATATGGCCAAATTAAATAAATAAATCGAAACTTTTTTATACCACTTGTATGTTCTTCTAGTGGAAAGGTAGGGTTCGAGCATCTGGTTGTTGAAGTCGACACCCCCCATATACATGTTGTATTCATGGATACATGTTGGCTTTTGGATTGGGCCATTCCTCCTGGTGATCTCAACAAATGTATTGTTGTGGATCGAAGAAAGCATGTAGACGTCCCTTCTGTCCCTCCACTTCTCAGTCAGAATTTCCTCATTCCGTAAGCTTGCCGCCTCCCCTCTTAACTTCTTGTTAACGAGGCTTTGAGGAAAGCCCTTCCGGTTCGTCCTTACGGTGCCGCATGCTGGAGTCTTCTTTCTGTGTAGGTTTCGGAACAGGGGCAAACTAGAATAAAAATTGTCCACATACAGATGGTAGCCGTTCTCCAGGAGTGGGTTTATGAGTTCCCAAACGACTTTCCCACTCGATCCAATGTATTCTGGGCAATTAGGGGGATGTAGCTGGGTGTCCTTCCCTTCGTATACCATGAAGGCATAGGTATACCCTGTAGCACGATCGCACAATTTGTACATCTTCACCCCATAGGGGGCCCTTTTTGTGGGAATAAATTGTTTTAAGCCCAGCCTGCCAGAAAATTTGATAAGGGACTCATCCACACATATGTGTTGGTCTGGGGTAAACAACTGGGGGAAGATTTCAGAAAAATAATTTATTAGGGGCCGAATTTTAAAAAGCTTGTCAAAATTTGAGCGATTTTGGGGAGGGCACTGGGTATTGTCGTTATAGTGTAGGAATCTCATAATCAAGATATCTGGTCCTGGGCATTACTGAGGATAAGATGGGCATGTGGTAGATGGGGAGGGTAGATCAATACGAACGTAATTCATTTTTTCTGTTTAGTGCCATACAGAATGTGAGGCCCAAAAAATGTTTAAACTCCTCCACTGTTAGGGCTCTCCACTCGTAGGGACGGGCATAATAGGACATTGGGTTACATGCTATAAATTGTTGGGCATATAGGTTGCACTGGGCCACAATTGATGCAAGCATTTCCTCAGTAAAGATTAAATGGAAAAAGTCTATCGGGAAAAAATTTTCTGCGTCCACCTGGACTCCTGGCTGGGCAGTGAAAGGGGGAGCATTAGCTTCTCCTGAATTAGGAGGCAGCCACAAGGGGTTTTGAAGGAAATAGGGAAGGCTGGCATGGGACCTAACCCTTTGGGACTGAGGTGACACCCCACTGGTACGTGGCCTTTGCCGAGGTACTGCAGTGCTGGTGGATGGCACTGTGTCCTCACCAGTACGCCCTCGTCTGGCGGACGGACTCTCATCCTCCTCTGAGGCTGTCAGCGTACCACTGGTTAGGTCAGGCTCGTAGTCCACATCAGACTCAGAATGTGAAAATGAGGAGGAATCCAAAGCAGAGAGCTCCCCGTTGCTCTCATTGCCCGCAAGAATATTGTACGCCTCCTCAGCTGAATATAATCTTCTAGCCATTGTTGGTGATGACAGAAGGCACTGATGACAAGTGACACTGATGATAGCTGGCACTCTTACGTGGCACTGATGACACGTGACACTTACGTGACACTGATAACAGATGGCACTGACAGGTGGCACTGATGACAGATGGTACTGACAGGTTGCCCTGACAGATGGCACTGTGTGTGTTTTTTCCACTCACAATTTTTCACTCCAGAAGCACAGGTCGCTCTCCCTACTCACACGCGGTCTCTGTGTGAGGAGGGAGAGCAGGCAATGAGAGATGATCTCATATGTTTACATATGAGATCATCTGTCATTGGCACCGCTGATCGCGCTGAAAGCGGCCGCTATAATTGGCCGTTTTCAGCGATCTGTGACTGGCTGTGTCCAAGGGACACGGCCAGCACAGAACTTCCCTGATGCGCGCATCGTGGAAGTAAACAGCAGGACGTCCAGGGACGGCCACCCAACAGTTAGCGTACGCGCTGCAGACGTCTTTCGGCTATAGCGCGGGCGCGAAGTGGTTAATCAGTACAGTGGTCGTTCGAAAACACAAATACAATACAACACATGACATCACTTCCAATTTTTTATTCTATCGTACGAGAATTTTCTTGACTTTAGTCAACTCTTCAGGTTCGATCTGAAATTAGCAAGCAAAAAAAAACACAACAAAACAAACAGACGAACGATCATTCCTCTGGTAATCTCATTGTGTGTACCAGGCATGAGGCTCGTACACTATATTAGAAAATCGGGCGAGCATTTTCATCCAAAAGAATTTTGGTACGATTTATTTATAGTGTGTACACAAGTTTCGACAGCCAATTCCACATTTACGTATGAAAATTCCCAAAGGGACAAACTCCAAAAATTTTCTCGTACGGGAACAGAACCAACGATTTTCATTTAATGTGTACCGTTTTTGTACAATCTGAAAAGAAAGTCTTCCGACTTTCTTCGTTGTTTCACAGCAAACTGGAACCGATGAGCGAAAATCCTCATGCAACAAAGGCTTTTTGTTGTTGTTTATGGTTTATGATCATGCGCATGATTAGAAACAATAAACAAAAAAAAACAAAAAAAAACAAAAGCCTTTGTCGTACGAGAATTTGTTAATCAGTTCCTGATTTGCTGTGAAACAAAGAAAATTGAACGATCGTTCACATGATTTTCTTATAGTGTGTACCCCACTTAACTATGCACAATGGGTACAAATTGTAAATCAGTTTACTACCGCTTTAAACATTTTTTTAATCTCTATTTGATAATGATCTTCGAAAAAAGTTTCTATCAATAGTATATATCAGATTTTATGTCTGTGGTGCTCAAAGTTTGGGGGTTCTGAGGATACAAGGGCATGCAGCCCGATAGGCACGTCTGCTTTTTCACCCCGACTATGTAACTTATTACATGGGGAGCCCTCCTTCCCCATGTTTTATCACATCACCAAATATATCCATATTTCAGCATGAAGGAGTAGAAGGGCTAATTCTATGTGTGCTGAGCTGTACATACAATATCCGATTTGACTAAATAATAAGTCCAGTGAAACATTTCCTCCTGAGCTGCTGTGCACATACCTGGAAAGTGAGTCCACAAGTCTCCTTATAGGATAAACTTTGCACTCATAGAAGGCACATTTCATGAGTGAAGTGCACGTTCCTATGTACAGGTAACCTTCCCCTGCCTCTATCCCCTTCATTCCCCATGGCACTGACACAATTCCAGCCCAATGACATCAGGAAAGCGGACTAGTGACTCGTAGAACGATCATACAGGTATACTCACTGTATAAAGTGCTGTCCAGGAACACATCCCAGCCGTGTGTACGCAGCTCTGAGGATGGCGCTGCAGCTTCCTCTGTGTGTGTAGTTCCCGGGGAGGGGGAGGTGCCCTGATCGCCGCTTCCTTTCACTTTCTCCGGGCCCTCCTGACTTCTCCGTTCTGGCCCCGCCCCCTTTCTCTCTTCTCTGAGCGGCGCCCTCCCCTCTCTCCTCTCCCTTCTGATCATGTGTCAGGCGGAGAGTTCAGACCCTTGGACAGAAAATCAGGCCAAACCAGTATTTCTTGTGTGACGGTGGATCTAGGTCATCGTCTTGTCTCCAGCCCGGCGGCAGAGTGGCCTTGTGATTCGGGCTACAGGCAGTGTTTGTTTTAACCCTTCAAACAGCCAGCTGACAACATTTATTTTAAACGTTAGATTCACTTGTCAGTATGTTGACTGCTTGTGGTAGCTGGACGTATTAACCACTTGACCTCCGGGAGATTTAACCCCCCCTTCATGACCAGGCCATTTTTGCAATACGGCACTGCGTTACTTTTAACTGACAATTGCGCGGTCATGCAATGATAGTTGTGTCATTTGTTTGCTACAAATGGAGCCTTCTTTTGGTAGTATTTGATCATCTCTGGGTTTTTTATTTTTTGTGCTATAAACAAAAAGAGAATGACAATTTTGAAAAAAAAAACAATTTTTACTTTCTGCTATAAAACATCCAATAAAAAAGATTAAATTTCTTCATAAATTTAGGCCAATATGTATTCTGCTACATATTTTTGTTTAAAAAAAATCCCAATAAGCTTATATTGATTGGTTTGTTCAAAAGTTATGGCGTCTACAAACTATGAGATATATACTTAAGTTTTGATTTATTTTTTTAAACTAGTAATGGCGGCGAACTGCGACTTATAGCGGGGCTGTGATATTGCAGACAGTCTGACACTAACTGACACTTTGTGGGAACCAGTGACACTAATACAGTGATCAGTGCTAAAAATATGCACTGTCACTGTACTAATGACACTGGCTGGGATAGGGGTTAACCACTTATAGCGGAGGTCCACCCTAAAAAAAAAAAAAAAAAAAAATACATAGAAACGCTCTTTTAAATACATTAAAAAACATTTGAAAAAAAAAAATTTTACTTACCAGAAATGCCTGTTGCTAGGCAGATCGTCCTAATCTGGCACTTCCTATTCCGCGGTGATCTTCAGTGTTCTTCTCCTTGCGTTGTTTTCTGGGAAATTTGGGCGCGGTGTTTTTTGGGACCTGTGTGTGTCACAGAAGACAGCTGCCCATCCACAAATCGCCGGGGGACTGGCGCATGCGCAGTAGGAAACGGGCAGTGAAGCCGCAAGGCTCCACTGCCTGTTTCCCTTAGTGAGGATGGCGGCACCAGCACATGATACGAGGGACGAATCGGCCACGGGGGCCAACATCATGGGCTCCCTGGACAGGTAAGTGTCCTTATTAAAAGTCAGCAGCTACAGTGTTTGTAACTGCGGATTTAAAAAAAAAAAATTTACGGCTGGAACACCCCTTTAACCACTTGACCACTGGGCACTTAAACCCCCTTCCTAACCAGACCAATTTTCAGCTTTCGGTGCTCTCACACTTTGAATGACAATTACTCAGTCATGCAACACTTTACCCATATGAAATTTTTATCCTTTTTTTCACACAAATAGAGCTTTCTTTTGGTGGTATTTAATCACCGTTGGGTTTTTTATTTTTTGCGCTATAAAAGAAAAAAGACTGAAAATTTGGTAAAAAAATGAAATTTTCTTTGTTTCTGTTATAAAATTTAGCAAATTATTAATTTTTCTTCGTAAATTTTGGCCAAAATTTATACCGCTACATATCTTTGGTAAAAATAAGTACAACTTGGTGTATATTATTTGGTCTTTGTGAATGTTAGAGAGTCTAAAAGCTACGGTGCCAATATCTGAAAATTGATCACACCTGAAATACTGACGGCCTATCTAATTTCTTGAGACCCTAACATGCCAAAAAAGTACAAATACCCCTCAAATGACCCCTTTTTGGAAAGAAGACATTCCAAGGTATTTAGAAAGATGCATGGTGAGTTTTTTTGAAATTGTCATCTTTTCCCACAATTCTTTGCAAAATCAAGATTTTTTTTTTCTTTTTTTTTTTTTCACAAAATTGTCATATTAGAAGGTTATTTCTCACACACAGCATATGCATACCACAAATTACACCCCAAAACACATTCTGCTATTACTCCCGAGTATGGCGATACCACATATGTGAGGCTTTTACACAGCGTGGCCACATACAGAGGCCCAACATGCAGGGGAGCACCTTCAGGTGTTCTGGAGCGCCCAGGCCAATTCTGACATTTCTCTCCTATATGTAAAAATCATCATTTATTTGCTAGAAAATTACATAGAACCCCAAAACATTATATATATATTTTTTTTAGCAAAGACCCTAGAGAATACAATGGCGGTTGTTGCAACTTTTTATCTCGCACGGTATTTGTGCAGCAATTTTTCGAACGCATTTTTTTGGGGAAAGAAACAGTTTTGTGCTTTAAAAAAAAACAAAACAGTAAAGTTAGCCCAATGTTTTTGCATAATGTGAAAGATGAAGTTACGCCGAGTAAATAGATACCCAACATGTCACCCTTCAAAATTGCACACTCTCGTGGAATGGTGCCAAACGTCGCTACTTAAAAATCTCCATAGGGGACGCTTTAAAATTTTTTCCTGGTTACATGTTTTGAGTTACAGAGAAGGTCTAGGGCCAAAATTATTGCTCTCGCTCTACCGATCGCAGTGATACCTCACATGTGTGGTTTGAACACCGTTTTCATATGTGGGCGGGACTTACGTATGTGTTCGCTTCTGCATGCGAGCACATGGACATGGGCGCTTTAAATTTTTTTTTTTTTTTTTTTTATTGTTTATTTTACTTTATTTATTTTAGTTTGACACTTTTTCCCCCACAAAAAATTTTTTGATCACTTTTATTTCTATTACAAGGAATGTAAACATCCTTGTAATAGGAATATGGCATAAATAGTATCACAAAGTTTTTTCTTTGTAAAATTTGTTTATATATTAAAACACTAAAGGGAAACCAGGTAGGAGTAAATGGAGGGGAACTTTGTATACGATTTTGGAAATAGATATTTGGCACTGGTGGGTTTGATTAAGGAGGTTTTAGAGTTCAATATTACTTTGTTTTTCTTTTCTGTTTCTTTTTACTGGCATATCGTATATTTACTTTATTTATATATATTTTTACTTATCCGTACATATATATACGACCTAAAGGAGGGTTAGAATGGTAGGAATCGCTTCATGGAATATTCGGGGTATGGGAGACCCCAATAAAAGAACTGCTGTATTCTCAGAGTTGGAGGCATTGGGAGCGGGCCTGGTGTGCTTACAGGAGACTCACCTCACCAATGATTCCAAATCCTCAGTCTGGAACAAAAAATGTTTCAAGCACAATACCATTCAGTGCATACCTCCTATTCGAGAGGGGTATGCATATTGGTTAAAAAGGGGATGGTGTTCTCCTGTAGGGACGTTAGGATCGACCCGCTGGGCTGTTATGTCTTTTTGTTTTGTACAGTGGAGGGTAAGCCCTTTATTATAGCTAATGTGTACATTCCCCCTCCTTTCAAGATGGAGATTCTATATTGTCTCTTGGATTATGTTGAGGACAAAGAGGATATACCACTCATAGTGGTGGGTGATTTCAATATGGTACTCAATGGGAAAATAGACAGGCTCCCCCCAACAATAAGGGAGAATAGAGCAACTGAAGGACGGTTTACCCAGTTGCTCGAAGAGATAGGGTGGTGCGACCTCTGGAGAATTCGTAATCCAGAGGAGCGGCAGTATTCTTGCTACTCGGAGTCGCATCAAACTCTCTCTCGCATAGATATGGCACTGGGAAATAAGGGGGCACTTCCCCTTATAGGGAAAATAGGGTATAGGCCGAGAGGGATATCGGACCATTCTCCTTTGACGTTGATGATAAACATTCATAATAAAAGCAATAGAATATGGGCATTAAACCCTATATGGTTGGAGATTATGGGAAAAAAGGTAGAGATTTTGGATAAAATAAACGAATTTGTGCTAATTAACTCAGGATCGGCGTCACAGGGGATGGTTTGGGATTCCCTCAAAGCATTTTTGAGGGGTATTCTCTTACAGCATATAACAAGAGTTAAGAGGCAATCAAGAGAAAAGGGGGATCAAATTAGGAAAGAGGTTCTAGATTTAGAAAAACAATATGTGGCGGATCCTAGCCCAGGAAAACAGCAGCTTTGGGTAGAAAAGCAGCAGGAGTATAAGATGGATATGCTCAAAAACGCTGAAAACAAGAGACTATTCCAGAGGCGGAGATACTTTGAGGAGGGTGAAAAAGTGGGTCGGATGTTGGCATTATTAGCTGATACTAATTCACCCTCCTCAACGATCACTGCGATTCGTACCCCTAGCGGGGTAGTTACCTCGGACCCCACTATGGTAAGAAAGGTATTCTTTGAATACTATAGCAATTTATACAAATCGCAACAACAAATGAAAGTAGGGGAGATAGAGAACTTCTCAGAGGGAGTTAGTCTGGCACACCTTTCTGAAAGTGAAAGGGCCAGCCTGGACTCCCCCATAACTCTTGAGGAAGTACAGCAAGCTGTGGTAGATATGCCCAACCAGAAAACCCCAGGCCCTGATGGCCTGCCTGTGGAAATTTATAAGTACTTTGGGGAAGCATTGATACCAGAACTCTTGAAGACTTTGAACGGGGCGCTCAGGGAGGGTGTCTTGCCCACTTCAATGACTGAAACCAACATAATCCTGATAAAAAAGGAGGGGAAGGACCATCTCGAAGCAGCATCATATAGACCCATTTCGTTATTATGCTCTGACATTAAAATACTGGCAAAAATAATGGCCACTAGGTTAAAGAAGTACATATCAGACCTAGTACACCCGGATCAGTCTGGGTTTATCCCAAATAGATCCACTAGTACCAATATCAGAAGGGCGTACCTGAACCTTCAGTCCCCGGCGGGGACTAGGAACTCGAGAGCAGTCTTCGCCTTGGATATTTCCAAGGCGTTTGATAGCCTGGAGTGGGAGTATCTCTGGTGGGTACTGGGGAAGTTCGGGTTTGGCCCGAAATTTATTAATTGGGTAAAGACCTTGTACTTCCACCCCAAAGCTAGGTTAAAGATTAATAGCGAATATACGAGATGGCTGCCCCTCGAGAGAGGGACGAGGCAGGGGTGCCCACTCTCGCCCCTGTTGTTCGCACTTGCGATGGAGCCATTAGCAGAGGTAATAAGACACTCCCCTGGAATACTAGGATTTGGAGAGAGGAATGGGCCGGAAAGATTGGCACTCTATGCCGATGACGTGCTGATCTTTCTGGGGGACACGGGACCTTCCCTTGAAAAGGCAATACAGCTGGTGGAAAGATTTGGAAAGACATCGGGCCTGATGGTCAATTGGGAAAAATCAACATTGCTGCCACTAGACTCATCATGTAATATTCATAGGGGTAGCCTGCCGAGATTAAGGATAGTGGAGAAAATGCGCTATCTGGGGATAGTTATTTCAACAGACCCGGCACAGTACATCGCAGACAATCTAGTTCCTTTACTGGAAAAATTTAGAAGGAAAAGTGCTATTTGGTGCCAACTTCCGCTATCTCTGGCAGGGAGAGTTAATTTGATTAAGATGGTTTGGATGCCACAATTACTGTACGTACTTCACAACTCTCCGGTTTGGATTAGTAACACTTGGTTTCATAAATTAAATGTTATATTTAGAGAGTTAATATGGAAGAAAGGGCAGGCAAGGATTAAATTACAAACTCTTCAGCGCCCCGTCGGGGAAGGGGGTTTGGCAGTACCACATCCCTATAGCTATTTTTTGGCGGCACAATTACAACATTTAGGAGGCTGCGAAAACCAGGACCGATCGAATTCCAACGCGAAACTTATGATGCAGGACATCTCACACGGGTCCCTGGCAGAAGCGCTAGAGGCTGGGATAGGCCGGGAGGGATCACCAACATTTAAATTGGTTACCAAAGTCTGGCAAGCCACCAAGAGGATTATGGGGTATAGAGGCCACACTGAATTTTCGCCCATATGGGATAATAGGGGTTTGAGGGAGCTGTTAACGCTGGACAAAAACTGGATATGGGTTCGCCACGGAATTCGTAGATTGGTGCAGTTATTTGTAGGGGAAAACCTGAAACCGTTCATTGAGTTGAGGCGGGAGTACGGGATTCCAAATAACACCTTTTTTACCTATTTGCAGGTCCGGCACGCACTTAATAGTCAATTTAGTAGCTGCCCATTAGAATGGTGCAAAGTACCTATTCTAAATAAAATCATTAAAGCAACCTCCACTAAGGGCCTGATAGCAACGGTAAACGGACAAATATCTGCAAAACTCCTGGATCTGCACACGACCCTGGGTGTCAGGGAAAGGTGGTCAGGGGACTTGGGGGAGATAACTGACAGGCAGTGGAAGGGAATCTTGAAGGCTGGCCCATTGGTGTCGGTCTCCCCATCACAACAGGTCTCACATCTCTTTCTGATACACAGGGCTTATTATACCCCTAGGAGATTGTTTAAGTTTGGCCGTAGGCTGGATGATAAATGCCCTAGATGCTTGGATACTGGTGATTTAATACATATGGTATGGAGGTGTCCAAAGCTAGCAAGGTATTGGTCAGAGATAATCAGGATAATAGAAACTAGGTTTAAAATCAAGGTGAAGCAGGAGGCCAGGGTATGTATCCTTGGCCTGCTGGAGGAAAGCGCGGAGTGCAAGAATAAGAAAGTTGCTATAGGCAGGTGCCTTTATCAAGCTAGGAAGCTAATAGCACAATCCTGGCAATCCAGTACGCCCCCAACTACAGAAGATTGGCTTAGGACCGTGGATAAGCTAGTATGGACGAAAAAACAGTCTATACTAGGAGAAGTAGCTATGACAAATTTATAAAAATTTGGAGCTCCTGGTTACAGTGGTCAGGTATAGCCCCCTGATAAGGACTCAACCTGGAATGCCCCTAAGAAACGGGAACGGCAGTCAATTTAGTACAGTGACAAAGGAGAACCAGCAAACTAAGGATTGGTAATCGTTGTGTTGTTATCATATGAGGATGTTCAAACAACCTTTTACACAGATTAGTGACGGGGTGGGTGGGCAGGTGGGGGGAGGGGACGGGGGGGGGAAAGGAGAATAGGGGGTTTAGAGTGTAGATTATATTTTTTACTTTTTATATAACTTGGCTTGTCTGGATTAACTCCTACGTTACTGTGGAAAATGTAATGTTATTTTTTTTTTTTTTTTATTCTTTTTTGTATTGTGAAAAACTTAATAAAGAGTATATGAATTAAAAAAAAAACATCCTTGTAATAGGAATATGGCATGACAGGTCCTCTTTACAATGAGATATGGGGTCACCCACATCTCACCTCTAGGCTGGGAAGCCTGAAATAATAATTAAAAAAAAACGATCTTGGCTTCGATCGTAGCGGTGAGTCGGTAGAAGCACCGGAGGGTGGCGGGAAGGGGGGGGGCGTTCCCTCTCGCCTCCCATAAGAATAATCAAGCAGTGGAACAGCAGCTATGATCATTCCTATGGTGTAGGAAATCGCCGGCTGAAAAAGCTGATATCTGAATGATGCCTGTAGCTGCACCCATCATTCAGATATACCCGCTCAAAGTCAAGGACGTCATATGACTGTGGGCGGGAACTGGTTAAAAATTGCGGAGTATTGCGGGCTATTGCAGAGTATTGCGGGGTATATTGCAGAGTATTGCGAGGTATATTGCAGAGTATTGCAGAGTATTGCGAGGTATATTGCAGAGTATTGCGGGGTATATTGCAGAGTATTGCGAGGTATATTGCAGAGTATTGCGGGGTATATTGCAGAGTATTGCGAGGTATATTGCAGAGTATTGCGGGGGTATATTGCAGAGTATTGCGGGGTATATTGCAGAGTATTGCGGGGTATATTGCAGAGTATTGCGAGGTATATTGCAGAGTATTGCGGGGTATATAGCAGAGTATTGCGGGGTATATAGCAGAGTATTGCGGGGTATATAGCAGAGTATTGCGGGGTATATTGCAGAGTATTGCGGGGTATATTGCAGAGTATTGCGGGGTATATTGCAGAGTATTGCGAGGTATATTGCAGAGTATTGCGGGGTATATAGCAGAGTATTGCGGGGTATATTGCAGAGTATTGCGGGGTATATTGCAGAGTATTGCGAGGTATATTGCAGAGTATTGCGAGGTATATTGCAGAGTATTGCGAGGTATATTGCAGAGTATTGCGAGGTATATTGCAGAGTATTGCGGGGTATATTGCAGAGTATTGCGGGGTATATTGCAGAGTATTGCGGGGTATATTGCAGAGTATTGCGGGGTATATTGCAGAGTATTGCGGGGTATACTGCAGAGTATTGCGAGGTATATTGCAGAGTAGTGCCGGGTATATTGCAGAGTATTGCGGGGTATATTGCAGAGTAGTGCCGGGTATATTGCAGAGTAGTGCCCGGGTATATTGCAGAGTAGTGCCCGGGTATATTGCAGAGTAGTGCCCGGGTATATTGCAGAGTAGTGCCCGGGTATATTGCAGAGTAGTGCCCGGGTATATTGCAGAGTAGTGCCGGGTATAATGCAGAGTATTGCAGGGTGTTATGCAGAGTATTGCAGGGTGTTATGCAGAGTATTGCAGGGTGTTATGCAGAGTATTGCAGGGATGGCTGAGCATGGAGGGATGGATGAATGTGACTGCAAATGTCACTGAGCACCGCTGTGGGCACTACAAATGCAGCCCACAGCGGTGCTGCCATCCGATCCCTCCCCCCTCTCCCCTCGCACTGTACCGATCGGTACAGAGAGGGGAGGAAGGAACCGGCGTCATGAGATGACGCCGGTCTGTTGACATGTGATCGCTCCGTCATTTGACGGAGCGATCACATGGTAAACGGCCGCGATTAGCGGCCGTTTACCGTGATCCGTGATGCGCCGGGGTCACCCAGAACTAGCCGACCGCGCTGCAGCCGTCTTTCGGCTATGGCCCGGTCGGCAAGTGGTTAAGGACCGAGCCTCTTTTTTAGATGTGTTGTTTACAAGTTAATGACAGGTTTTTTTTGCTAGAAAATTACTTCGAACCCCGAAACATTATACATTTTTAGAGAATAAAATGGCGGTTGTTGCAATACTTTCTGTCACACCGTATTTGCGCAGCGGCCTTACAAGCGCACTTTTTTTGGAAAAAATACACTTTTTTTAATTCAAAAATAAGACAACAGTAAGGTTAGCCCAATTTTTTTTAGATTGTGAAAGATAATGTTACGCCGAGTAAATTGATACTCAACATGTCACGCTTCAAAATTGCGCCCGCTCGCGGAATGGCAACAAACTTTTACCCTTAACAATCTCCATAGGCGACGGTTAAAAAATTCTACAGGTTGCATCTTTTTAAGGTACAGAGGAGTTCTAAAGCTAGAATCATTGCTCTCACCCTACCGATCACGGCGATACCTCACATGTGTGGTTTGAACACCGTTTTCATATGCGGGTGCCACTCACGTATGCATTCTTTTCTGCACGCAAGCTGGGCATAATGGGGCACGTTAAAAAAAATGGGTTTTTTTCTTATTTATTTTACCTTTTATTTTTTATTTTTACACTGTTTTTTAAAAAAAAATTGTGTCACTTTTATTCCTATTACAAGGAATCTAAACATCCCTTGTAATAGAAAAAAAAAGCATGACAGGACCTCTTAAAAATGAGATTTGGGGTCAAAAAGACCTCAGATCTCATATTTACACTAAAATGCAATAAAAAAAAATTGTCATTTAAAAAAATGATTTAAAAAAAATGGCCCTTTAAGAGCTATGGGTGGAAGTGATGTTTTGACAACGCTTCCGCCCTGTAATGTCATGGAGACAGATGGGGGCCATCTTCCCCCCACTCGTCTCCAGGCACAGCAAGGGGACAGATGCGTATGTAGTGGTATTCCGCGCTCAGGACGGGCTTGTAACCGAACTGCAGCCCCCCAGATAAAGAAAGCACATAGGTGCGATCCAAATGCTATAAACTCTGAGAAAATAGGGGATTGGCGCTGTTCACTGGTGAAAAAAATATAAATAAACTATAAACAGTTTCCTAACACAGGGGAAACATTACACCACAATCTGGGTGAATAAACAAAGTATAATATAGTATGTGTAAATAAATGTACTTGCTAAAAATTACCAAAGAATGTGCAAACTGCCCAAAGTGAAGTTGTATATAAGTAATAAATAAAATAATAGATAACGCTCCAAACAATAATATAAGTGAATGATCAATCTAGTGTATAAAAAATTCACAAGATCCAAGAAAAATAATCAGTGAAGGGTATAAGTGAATTATACCCTAAAAAAACAAACACAGTGTTACCCACTACAAAATGGTGTATATACTAGCAAAGTGAGGCTGGATGGTGTTCAAATGAGAAATAATAAACCAAAAAAGGACAATTAACATATGATGTGCATAAAAGTGTTGTGTTCAGAATGAATAATGAAAATGAAAAAATAAATAAAAAATATACAAAAAATATATAAAAAAAGTCCATGCATCCAAAAAATTCCAAAAAATGCCAAAGATTGCCGTGTATATTAAATTGCTATAAATATTGTCCAGTGTGCATAAAAAGTTCTGGTGCAGCAAGCTAGTGTATCTTCAAATGGTTCCAGGTAAGTCCGTCCCAATAGATATATATTATTATTATTATTATACGAGATTTATATAGCGCCAACAGTTTACTCAGCGCTTTACAATGTATAAGGGGGACAACACAATTACAGTACAATACAAAAGGTACAGGAGGGCCCTGCTCGTAGAGCTTACATTCTAAAAGGGAGGGGGTGGTGGTACAAAAGGTAATAGCTGCAAAGAATGATTTGATGGGGGTGGCTCAGGGACAGTTATGTGGGTGTGGGATAGGCTTCCCTGAATAAATGAGTTTTCAAGGATCTCCTAAAGGTGGACAGGGTAGGGGCTGATCGGACATACTGGGGCAGGGAATTCCAGAGGATGGGAGAGGCTCTGGAGAAGTCCTGAAGGCGAGCATGGGAGGAGGTAACAAGGGAGCTAGAGAGCAGAAGGTCCTGGGAGGAGCGGAGGGGGCGATTTGGGCGATATCTGCAGATGAGGTTGGTGATGTAGATGGGGGCGATGTTGTGAATGGCCTTGTATGTTATGGTTAGCATTTTGAATTTTACACGGTGGGGTAGGGGAAGCCAGTGAAGGGATTGGCAGAGAGGAGCAGCAGTCACGGATCGATTAGTGAGGTGTATTAGTCTAGCAGCAGCATTCATAATAGACTGAAGGGGGGATAGCCTGCTTAAGGGTAGGCCATTAAGGAGAGAGTTGCAATAGTCGAGGCGGGAAATAATCAAAGAGTGAATAAGTTGTTTTGTAGTGTCATTAGTCAGAAAGGGTCGAATTTTGGAGATGTTGCGGAGGTTAAGGCGGCAGGATTTAGCCAGTGATTGGATATGGGGGCTGAAGGAGAGGTCAGAGTCAAGGATTACACCCAGGACTCTGGCATGTGTGGAGGGACCAATGGTTGTGTTGTTGATATTAATGGTGAAGTCACAGGAGGGGGACCGTGAAGGGGGAAATATAACAAGCTCAGTTTTAGAAAGATTAAGTTTGAGGAAGTGGTGTGACATCCATACCGATATGTCATTCAGCAAGTTTGAGATCCGTGAGGAGATAGTGGGGGTGAGTTGGGGAGTGGAGAGATAGATCTGTGTGTCATCGGCATAGAGATGGTATTGGAAGCCATGGGAGGTGATCAACTGGCCCAGGGAAGAGGTATAGAGTGAGAAAAGGAGAGGCCCAAGGACAGAGCCTTGGGGTACCCCAACAGAAAGAGGAAGGGGAGCGGAGGAGGTGGAGTTGTAAGTGACGCTGAAAGTGCGCTGAGATAGGTAGGAGGAGAACCAGGATAATGCAGAATCACGGAGGCCAAGGGAGTGTAATTTGCTGAGGAGCAGCAGGTGGTCAACTGTGTCAAAGGCAGCAGAGAGGTCTAAAAGTATGAGTATGGAGTAGTGGCCATTGGTTTTGGCAGTTATTAGGTCATTGGTGATTTTTAGTAGGGCAGTTTCAGTCGAATGTTGTAGGCGGAAGCCAGACTGTAGGGGGTCGAGAAGGTTGTTGTCCGTGAGGTAGCGACTCATTTGGTCATGAACAAGGCGTTCGATGAGCTTGGAGGCAAACGGGAGAAGGGAGATAGGTCTTAAGTTATTCAAACAGGTGGGGTCTAGTGAGGGTTTTTTGAGTATGGGGGTAACCAGTGCATGTTTGAACGGGGAAGGAAAGGTGCCGGAGGAGAGGGAGAGGTTGAAGATGTGGGTTAGGGAGTTGAGGATAGAGTGGGAAGGTGGTCGCAGCAATTGAGAGGGGACAGGGTCCAGGGGACATGTAGTGAGGTGTGCCATGGAGAGGAGTTTATCAACTTCTTCTGTGGTAACTGGGCAAAAGGAGGAGAGTATTGAGTGTGGTGTTGGACCTGATATGTTGGGTAGGGGAGGAATTTTAATGCTGGATATCTCCTTGCGAATAGTGTTGATTTTGCTATTGAAGTGGTTGGCAATATGTTGAGCGGTAAGCAAGTTGGTGGGAGGGGGCAGTGGGGGGTGAAGTAAGGAATTAAGGGTAGAAAAGAGTTGACGAGGTTTGGATGAGAGGGTTTTGATGAGAGTGTTGTAATAGGTTTGTTTAGCAGTGTGGAGGCAGGAGTTGTATTTGAGAAGGACAGATTTGTAGAGGGTAAAGTCTTGCAGGGATTTAGATTTACGCCATGCTCGCTCAAGAGCGCGGCTGCGTCTCTTGAGACTTCTGGTGTCGTCTGTTTGCCAGGGTTGTGGCAGATGGGGCCTGGTTCTGCGTGTAGAAAGAGGAGCAAGTACGTCTAGGGAGGATGACAACGTGGTGTTGTAGATGGAAGTGGTTAGGTCTGGGCAGGACAGGGGTGCGATTTTGTCATAAAGGCCATCAGTAGCAGAGTGAAGAAGGGAAGGTTTGAGGTTGCGAAGGTTCCTGCGGGTAGTGGTTTGTGGGTTGGCAGCATGGGATATAGGAGACAGGGAGAGTGTGAAACGGATAAGGTTGTGATCAGAGAGAGGAAAGGGTGCGTTGGAGAGATTGCAGGGAGTGCAGCGATGGGAGAATACAAGGTCAAGAGTGTTGCCGTTGGAGTGAGTGGTGGTTTGTGTCCATTGTGTTAGGTTAAAAGAGGAGGTTAAGTTGAGTAGTTTAGAAGTGGTAGCATTATTAACATTGATTGGAATGTTAAAGTCACCTAGGATGATGGCAGGCACTTCAGATGAGAGAAAATGTGCAAACTGCCCAAAATGGGTGGAAGTGATGTTTTGACAACGCTTCCGCCCTGTAATGTCATGGAGACAGATGGGGGCCATCTTCCCCCCACTCGTCTCCAGGCACAGCAAGGGGACAGATGCGTATGTAGTGGTATTCCGCGCTCAGGACGGGCTTGTAACCGAACTGCAGCCCCCCAGATAAAGAAAGCACATAGGTGCGATCCAAATGCTATAAACTCTGAGAAAATAGGGGATTGGCGCTGTTCACTGGTGAAAAAAATATAAATAAACTATAAACAGTTTCCTAACACAGGGGAAACATTACACCACAATCTGGGTGAATAAACAAAGTATAATATAGTATGTGTAAATAAATGTACTTGCTAAAAATTACCAAAGAATGTGCAAACTGCCCAAAGTGAAGTTGTATATAAGTAATAAATAAAATAATAGATAACGCTCCAAACAATAATATAAGTGAATGATCAATCTAGTGTATAAAAAATTCACAAGATCCAAGAAAAATAATCAGTGAAGGGTATAAGTGAATTATACCCTAAAAAAACAAACACAGTGTTACCCACTACAAAATGGTGTATATACTAGCAAAGTGAGGCTGGATGGTGTTCAAATGAGAAATAATAAACCAAAAAAGGACAATTAACATATGATGTGCATAAAAGTGTTGTGTTCAGAATGAATAATGAAAATGAAAAAATAAATAAAAAATATACAAAAAATATATAAAAAAAGTCCATGCATCCAAAAAATTCCAAAAAATGCCAAAGATTGCCGTGTATATTAAATTGCTATAAATATTGTCCAGTGTGCATAAAAAGTTCTGGTGCAGCAAGCTAGTGTATCTTCAAATGGTTCCAGGTAAGTCCGTCCCAATAGATATATATTATTATTATTATTATACGAGATTTATATAGCGCCAACAGTTTACTCAGCGCTTTACAATGTATAAGGGGGACAACACAATTACAGTACAATACAAAAGGTACAGGAGGGCCCTGCTCGTAGAGCTTACATTCTAAAAGGGAGGGGGTGGTGGTACAAAAGGTAATAGCTGCAAAGAATGGTACAGAGAGGGGAGGAAGGAACCGGCGTCATGAGATGACGCCGGTCTGTTGACATGTGATCGCTCCGTCATTTGACGGAGCGATCACATGGTAAACGGCCGCGATTAGCGGCCGTTTACCGTGATCCGTGATGCGCCGGGGTCACGGAAGTTCTCGGGTGCGCGCCCCAGGGGGCGCGCGAGAGCAGTATTCTGGGAGGACGTCCCACGGACGTCCACCCAGAACTAGCCGACCGCGCTGCAGCCGTCTTTCGGCTATGGCCCGGTCGGCAAGTGGTTAAGGACCGAGCCTCTTTTTTAGATGTGTTGTTTACAAGTTAATGACAGGTTTTTTTTGCTAGAAAATTACTTCGAACCCCGAAACATTATACATTTTTAGAGAATAAAATGGCGGTTGTTGCAATACTTTCTGTCACACCGTATTTGCGCAGCGGCCTTACAAGCGCACTTTTTTTGGAAAAAATACACTTTTTTTAATTCAAAAATAAGACAACAGTAAGGTTAGCCCAATTTTTTTTAGATTGTGAAAGATAATGTTACGCCGAGTAAATTGATACTCAACATGTCACGCTTCAAAATTGCGCCCGCTCGCGGAATGGCAACAAACTTTTACCCTTAACAATCTCCATAGGCGACGGTTAAAAAATTCTACAGGTTGCATCTTTTTAAGGTACAGAGGAGTTCTAAAGCTAGAATCATTGCTCTCACCCTACCGATCACGGCGATACCTCACATGTGTGGTTTGAACACCGTTTTCATATGCGGGTGCCACTCACGTATGCATTCTTTTCTGCACGCAAGCTGGGCATAATGGGGCACGTTAAAAAAAATGGGTTTTTTTCTTATTTATTTTACCTTTTATTTTTTATTTTTACACTGTTTTTTAAAAAAAAATTGTGTCACTTTTATTCCTATTACAAGGAATCTAAACATCCCTTGTAATAGAAAAAAAAGCATGACAGGACCTCTTAAAAATGAGATTTGGGGTCAAAAAGACCTCAGATCTCATATTTACACTAAAATGCAATAAAAAAAAAATTGTCATTTAAAAAAATGATTTAAAAAAATGGCCCTTTAAGAGCTATGGGTGGAAGTGATGTTTTGACAACGCTTCCGCCCTGTAATGTCATGGAGACAGATGGGGGCCATCTTCCCCCCACTCGTCTCCAGGCACAGCAAGGGGACAGATGCGTATGTAGTGGTATTCCGCGCTCAGGACGGGCTTGTAACCGAACTGCAGCCCCCCAGATAAAGAAAGCACATAGGTGCGATCCAAATGCTATAAACTCTGAGAAAATAGGGGATTGGCGCTGTTCACTGGTGAAAAAAATATAAATAAACTATAAACAGTTTCCTAACACAGGGGAAACATTACACCACAATCTGGGTGAATAAACAAAGTATAATATAGTATGTGTAAATAAATGTACTTGCTAAAAATTACCAAAGAATGTGCAAACTGCCCAAAGTGAAGTTGTATATAAGTAATAAATAAAATAATAGATAACGCTCCAAACAATAATATAAGTGAATGATCAATCTAGTGTATAAAAAATTCACAAGATCCAAGAAAAATAATCAGTGAAGGGTATAAGTGAATTATACCCTAAAAAAACAAACACAGTGTTACCCACTACAAAATGGTGTATATACTAGCAAAGTGAGGCTGGATGGTGTTCAAATGAGAAATAATAAACCAAAAAAGGACAATTAACATATGATGTGCATAAAAGTGTTGTGTTCAGAATGAATAATGAAAATGAAAAAATAAATAAAAAATATACAAAAAATATATAAAAAAAGTCCATGCATCCAAAAAATTCCAAAAAATGCCAAAGATTGCCGTGTATATTAAATTGCTATAAATATTGTCCAGTGTGCATAAAAAGTTCTGGTGCAGCAAGCTAGTGTATCTTCAAATGGTTCCAGGTAAGTCCGTCCCAATAGATATATACTGTCCTGTGTGGAGCCCCCTCTAGTGCCCCCACTCACCGGAGCGCCCAACCCCTGCAGGGGTAATGGGCATGTAGATGTAAATCCGATGATCCAAGCGGTCGGTGTCCCCTTCACCACCTGCTCTCCACTTGTGTCACCAGATCGCTCTCAAAAGGCATCCACCCGGATAGAATACCTGTCTCCATGTGTTCATCTCCAAAAGGGGACAGATGCAATCACCTCCGCCGCTGCCGACGGTTCCGATAAGCGTCGGAGGGCATCGGAGCGTAGCTCTCTTGCCGCCGATAAAAGTGATCTTGCAGCGAATCCGCCGCAGAGACCACTTTTATCTTGTAGCGGACCGCCAGCCGAACACGAGGATACCGGGGTTATGGCAGCTAGCTGCTGCCATAACAATGATATCCCCCGTCAAAGAACGTATATCGGCATGCAGTGGTCCGGAAGTGGTTAAACATCTACGGAGATCAAAGGGTGCTTAACCAGTGTTTTTGTGTACTGTGTGTGCTGTTTTTACTAAGGGATGTGATAGATTTTCTTACCCTGCTGGGCAGGGTAAGAAAATCTAGCACATCCCTGCTGACAGAACAGAGTTCTGCCTTGTTTACATGGGCAGAGCCCTGTTCTGTGTCTCTCCTCACCGATCAGCGGGTGCTGGCAGACATCCATTGGCCAGCCCCCTCTAATCAGCATGTGCTGCATCTAATCATAGCACAGCCACGGTAGCAGGCTTGCCCAATCCGGAAGTGGCAGATCATGTACCTAGTACTTGATCTTGCACAGGAGAGACGTATAGCTAAATTATGAAGCTGGCAAGCAGTTAATAAACAGCTCATCGAAATTCAACGTTCAGCTAAACACAATCTGCAGCAATGATGACAACTTCAGGTCTCATTCACATATGCAGCAGTTCTTACCTCTCCTCTGAAAAGTGTTTCGCAGTGGAGGAGGCATTCAGAGGGTGATACTTCTACCTCCCAAATGCCTGTATTTTTCTGGCTATTTCAATCCGAAGGGGGATTTTTCATTGAGATACTATAGCACTGTCCCATTTACTTCAGTGGGCAAAATTAACAGGCGGGCCACCTGTTAAAGTAGACATGTTAAGTTAAACTTGATGCACCACTAAGCTAAGCATTGCGGCCATGGCAATGTGTACTCATCCGACAAACCACCATCTTGATTTGGAGAGGGCCAGTAAAAACATGAATCAACTGCCTGTTTTTACCAACCCTGTGCCACCTGTGTGAACCTAGAAAGTATCAATATAGATCTTCTGTAGGGATTTTCAGCATAAGCTGTGTTTGTTATTCTTTCAGACAGACAACCAAGGGGGGGCTGTAAAAACGGGTAGCCAAGATGCAGTTTTATCACCTCCAGATCGCCCACCCAAACTGTCCCAATAGAGCAGGACAGGGCTGTACAGAAGCTGCCGCTGTGATGCTTTGCGCTTGTGGCCTTTTTTAACTTGGAGTGCAGGGTTTCACAGGCTGTACCATAGTGCAGCATTAATGGGTTAAATCAGATGACGAGGAGGCGTTATCACCACCCTCAGATCCCCTGCTGAACAGAGCACCATGTGAAAGAGCCCTAGCAATGGTGCATGGGGCTTTGGCCTTTAACTGCAGGTGGAGGACATAGGTGCACCGTCCAGACCCACTGCCAGGAGCCTGTCAAACTCTACGAGGCTAAAAGTTGCTGCAGTTGGATGATGCACCTAGCAGTACGAATGTTTAGGGCAGTATGCTCCCTCCTAGGGACAAGGTATTTGTGGGGAACTCGGATGTAAAGGGGAACGCTGCAGATCATGTTCTAAGGGGGCACTCTGATGTAAGAGGGGGGCTCTGGTGACCAGAGACCACCTTATATCAGAGTCCACTGTGTTCCCCTTTACATCAGAGTTCCCACTTACAATGCCTTGAATACGTTTTCATACCCCTTGAAATTTTCCACATTTTGTCATGTCACAACCAAAAACATACATTTATTTTATTGGTATTTTATGTGATAGACCAACACAAAGTGGCACATAATTGTGAAGTGGAAGGAAAATGCTAAATGGTTTTCAAAATTTTTTACAAATAAATATGTGAAAAGTGGCGTGCATTTGTATTCAGTCCCCTTTACTCTGATACTCCTAACTAAAATCTAGTGGAACCAATTGCCTTCAGAAGTCACCTAATTAGTAAATAGAGTCCACCTATGTGTAATTTAATCTCAGTATAAATACAGCTGTTCTGTGAAGCCCTCAGAGATTTGTTAGAGAACCTTATGGACCAAACAGCATCATGAAGATTAAGGAACAGAGCTCTGCCTTGTTTACATGGGCAGGGCTCTGTTCTGTATCTCTCCTCACTGATCAGCGGGTGCTGGCAGACATCCATTGGCCAGCACCCGCCTATCGGCATGTGCTGCATCTAATTACAACACAGCTGCGGCAGCACGCTTGCCCAATCCGGAAGTAGCGGATCATGTACCTAGTACTTGATCTTGCACAGGAGAGGCGCTTTGCCACCGTATAGCTAAGTTATGAGGCTGGCAAGCGGTTAATAAACAGCTCACCGAAATTCAACGTTCAGCTAAACACAATCCGCAGCAATGATGACAACTTCAGGTCTCATTCACATATGCAGCAGTTCTTACCTCTCCTCAGAAAAGTGTTTTGCAGTGGAGGAGGCATTCAGAGGGTGATACTTCTACCTCCCAAATGCCTGTATTTTTCTGGTTATTTCAAGCCGAAGGGGGATTTTGCATTGAGATACCAGACAGATCAGGGATAAAGTTATGGAGAAATTTAAAGCAGAATTAGGTTATAAAAAAATATCCCAAGCTTTGAACATCTCACAGAATACTATTCAATCCATCATCTGAAAATGGAAAGAGTATGGCACAACTGCAAACCTACCAAGACATGGCCGTCCACCTAAATTACACAACACAATCTCCTGCGCTCGGGGGCTTAGTCTATAATTAAGTGGTGTAGCCAACCCTTCGGATACAGTGGGGAATGTGAAAGGCCTTGCTGCCCTCCTCAGAACAATAGGTATCCTTAGAACTGAAACATATAGAAAGAAAAGGAGGGTGCACCGACCTTGTGCATTACCAAAGATAAAATTTATTAAAAAATGTAACAACAAGAGTAATACTCACAAACAAACGTTAAAAAAAGGCTTGTCAGTGCTCCAGCAAGTGGAGTCGTGTCTCTAGACACCTGCAACCTGGACCGGGTTTTAGGGAGGACCAAATGGCATTACAAAACGGCTTACACTTTACGAAGGAGGTCCCTCTTCATCAGAGTGACAGCAGTAGTAGACTGACCTCCTCCAGTTTCCTCTGTATATAACCACATGTACATGTCCAAGTGAATGCCCACCAGAGCTTACCACGCCCATCAGAGTGGGCACCACCCACCATGTCAATCTATCCTAGGATGTATACTGCTATCCACCATCTTAAATCTTTCTGCTTAGAGTTGTCCTTTAGCCCATGGAAAGTTAGATATAGCCCCATGCCAACAAAAGGGCGCAGCATAGGCATGCACAAAGGCTGTCATCCCATACAGCATTTCAGCCAAAGTAGTGATTAGTATTGCATTAGATACACCTACCCTTTGCTGTATTTTTCCTCCTTGTGTATACCATTCAGGGTGTATGTTCTCTCACATGTTGCTGGCAGATTCTCATACAGGGCAAGTGGGAGGGTGGAGGAGTTGGTGGTTTGGGAGATGAGGGGGGATTAGATATCTTCCAGACCAGGAGTGGGTGCTGTGTTAAACAGTGGTTGGTCCCCCGTCACTACTTAGTGTGGTACGCATGTCGCACTGTAACCAGGAAGTGCGGGTGGATTTGCGTTCTACCCGCCACTTCCGGTTGTGGCGAACATCACTTCCGCCCCACCGATACTTCCGGTTTGATGTAATTTCCGGCACAGGCAAGCATAGGCGAGCTCACGCTGGCTAGCTCCCAGAACCCTTCTTCCTCTAGTGTTTCGGCGGCCTATTGCACGGGCTAGTAATCTGGCAGACTATTAAACGCGCACATACGCGCAGCACCCTATTATTGGCTGGGGAAAACAATAATATTTCCCTAAAGTGCAGGGGACAATGAGACAAAATGTTTTAGCTCCAGGACTGCCACCTACATCTCACTGGGGAAGTGAAACCCCTAGGATACCCACCGCCACCCCCGAGGGCAAGGAATTATCGGTGGTTAATAGCTCAATGCAGACAAATGAGCATAAATATAAATGGATAGACATGAAACGGCTCATGGTGGGAGTTCCTTGGACATGCAAACCTACACAAGACCATGTAAATGGTACATAGTAGAACTTACTAAACTGACAGGCTGGGCAAGGAGAGCATTAGAAGAAGCCAAGAGGCCCATGGTAACTCTGGAGGAGCTGCAGAGATACACAGCTCAAATGGGAGAATATGTCCACAGGACAACTATAAGTAGTGCACTCCACAAATCTGGCCTTTATGGAAGAGTGGCAAGAAGAAAGCCATTGTTGAAAGAAAAAACATAAGAAGTCCCGTTTGCAGTTTGCGAGAAGCCATGTGGGGGACACAGCAAGTGTGGTAGAAGGTGCTCTGGTCAGATGAGACCAAAATTAAATTTTTTGGCCTAAAAGCAAAACGCTACGCGTGGCGGAAAACTAACCCACCACACATAGCATTTTGGACGCAGCAAGTGTGGAAGAAGGTGCTCTGGTCAGATGAGACCAAAATTTAACTGTTTGGCCTAAAAGCAAAACGCTATGTGTGGTGAAAAACTAACCCTGCACATCACCCTGAACACACCATCCCCACCCTAAAAAATGGTGGTGGCAGGATCATGTTGTGGGGATGCTTTTCTTCAGCAGGGACAGGAAAGCTGGTCGGAGTTGATGGGAAGATGGATGGAGCCAAATACAGGGCAATCTTAGAAGAAAACCTGTAATGTCGTGTACACACGACCGTTTTTGCCGTCGGAATAAACTCTTAAGATTTCTCCGACGGAATTCCATTCAAGCGGTCTTGCCTACACATGGTCAACCCAAAGTCTGACCAAAGTCCGACCGTCCAGAACGCGGTGACGTACAACACTTACGACGGGACTAGAAAAAGGAAGTTCAATAGCCAGTAGTCAATAGCTTGCGTCTCGTACTTGCTTCACAGCATGCGTCGTTTTTGGTCCGTCGGAACAGCATACAGACGATCGGTTTTCCCGATAGGAATTGGTTCCGTCGGAAATATTTAGAACATGTTCCATTTCTAGGTCCGTCAATTTTTCGAAAAAAAAGTCCGATGAGGCCTACACATAAAAGGAATAGACGATGAAAAGCTTCCATCGGACTTTTTCTATCGGACATTCCGCTCGTGTGTGTACAGGGCATTAGAGTCTGTAAAAAACTGGGGCGGAGGTTCACCTTCCAGAAGTACAACAACCCTAAACATACAGCCAGAGCTACAATGGAATGGTTTACATCAAAGGATTTCCATGGGTTAGAATAGTCCAGTCAAAGTCCAGACCTAAATCCAATTGAGAATCTGTGGCAAGACTTGAAAATTGCTGTTCACAGATGCTCTCCATCCAATCTGACAGATTTTGAGCTATTGTGCAAAGAAGAATGGACAAAAATGTCACTCTCTAGATGTGCAAAGCTGGTAGAGACATACTCAAAAGGAATTACAGCGAAAGGTGATTCTACAAAGTATTGACTCGGGGGAGCTGAATACAAATGCACACCACACTTTTCACATATTTATTTGTAAAAGATTCTGAAAACCATTTATCATTTTCCTTCCACTTCACAATTATGTGCTACTCTGTGTTGGTCTATCATATAAAATCCCAAAAAAATAGGGGTATGAATACTTTTTCAAGGCACTGTACATCAGGGTCTGCAGCATTGCCCTTTACATCAGAGTTCCCTTTACATCAGGGTCCGCAGAGTAAGGGGGAATCCTGTAGACTCTGATGTAAAGGGGAATGCCGGGAACTCACACCCCTTCCGCAATATGAATGCTCTAAGGTAGGTAAAGGCTGCAGACAGGATACAGGAGGTGGTTAGAGGCTGCGGACAGGATTCAAAAGGTGGTTAGAGGCTGCGGACATGGAAGGATGGTGCAGGGGTACGAAGAGGCCTCCGGGACTCTGTGTGGCCGTGCTTACAGTGGCGTGGTGATGAGAGCCCCCACAGGCTCCAGTTATGGTGCATAGTGCGGTCGGTGGTTCGGTCTTCATGTCGGGAGGTGTTCCCCTCTGATGTGCTGTAGAGACCAAGTGTCAACTTCCGTTCATTCAAAAATGGTGGCATCATTACCTCACTGACTCAATGTGCATATGCCCACGTGGCCAAAAATGGCCGAACATGTACAAAATTGCCCAAGCCCGGAAGGCTTTGCAATTGCACATGCATAGTTCCAATGTTGGCCCGCAGCCATATATTTTAAGGGCAGCCATTGTCCGTAACGGAAATTTTCAGACGTTTGGAAACCCTGACCTGGATAAGTAGGTGTAAAAGGACCCAAGTCTGTTTTCTTCAGCAAGCCCGTAGAGCTAAATGAAACTGCAGGTCAAATCCACCTCAAGAAACTGACAGGTGGACCTGATTGGAAAGCCCATGTGAAAGGACCCTGGGCCAACATAAAATGTGAAAATGCAGAAATTGTAGTAGGAGTCTTCAACACAAACGTCCTTATAAATGTATAACAGTGGTATTTAGAACATTTCACTGGTAGCTAGTGTTGGGCGAACGGTTCGGCCCAAGCATGAATTCTGGCCTGACATAAATATGGAGTAGTTTCGGATTTCCCCTATTTATTATAAATATGTAATATCTTGTCTATTCCTAGAGTTAACTAGTCTTTCAAAGCTCTGATAAGGTTAATGGTGATGATATAATAACAATGTTAGCTATAGAAATAAACTTAATGCTTAAATAAGCAAAGATCTCATTTATTTACAAAGAAAGTAGAAATGCTAACATAAAACACTATAAGACTACTACAGAGCACAGATGCTGGGAGGCCGGTGCCTGATACGCGAGTCAGACATGGGCGGCTGCTGACCCTGAGAGGTCCGTGAAGCTCTGCACGGAATGCGGAGATGAGGTTTGGCTCCTACCGTGCCCCAAGACTCCTCTCACTCTGCCGCCGATAGGAGGGACCCCCCCCCTTGGAGTGAACCCGCACCAGTGCTGAGAGGATCCCGGGTTTCGGATGGCCACTGTCCGTGTGCAGCGTGTGCAATATAAGCACGCCGGTCCAGACAGTCGTTAGGACAGGAGATGTAACAAGGCGCTGGATGGAACAGGGGGATTGGTAACGAACCTCCCCCCCATCCTGTGAAACGGGCTAGTGGAATAAATGTTGCCCCCTTCCTCCTCGCACCCATGGAACCCTCCAAACCAGCCTGATAACAGGCAAAGCAATAAGCAACGGCACTTCATCTGGAAGGAAGAGCAGGCTGATTAAACACAGCCATCACAGAGAAGCACAGTGAGTACTACAGATGATTAAAAGTATAACAAGTTGATTTGAAGCTGGAAGCTTGAAGTTCGAAGATAATAGTGTTGTACTTTTCTGACTGATTGTATGTACAGTGGGGATGGAAAGTATTCAGAAACCCTTAAATTTTTCACTCTTTGTGTATTGCAGCCATTTTCTAAAATCATTTAAGTTCATTTTTTTCCTCATTAATGTACACACAGCACCCCATATTGACAGAAAAACACAGATTTGTTGACATTTAAAAAAAAAGAAAAACTGAAATATCACATGGTCCTAAGTATTCAGACCCTTTGCTCAGTATTTAGTAGAAGCACCCTTTTGATTTAATACAGCCATGAGTCTTTTTGGTAAAGATGCAACAAGTTTTTCACACCTGGATTTGGGGATGCTCTGCCATTCCTCCTTGCAGACCCTCTCCAGTTCTGTCAGGTTGGATGGTAAACGTTGGTGGACAGCCATTTTTAGGTCTCTCCAGAGATGCTCAATTGGGTTTAAGTCAGGGCTCTGGATGGGCCATTCAAGAACAGTCACAGAGTTGTTGTGAAGCCACTCCTTCGTTATTTTAGCTGTGTGCTTAGGGTCATTGTCTGCTGCACAGCCTTGGTATCCATGCAATTGCAGACACTTGGCTATTAAACGGTTGTCTAAGGCACTTGTTGGTTTGCCCATTTGAGAGTGTCCTTGTGTACCCTGATTTGCCGCTCCCACTGGGAAAACATCATCCTCAACCACCTACTATTTGTGCTCTGGGAATCTTCCAAAATCCTTTAAAAGTATAAAATGCCTTTATGCTTTCATCTGCTGAATATTGCCATGTGATTTTAGTCTTCCGTCTGAGGCGTGAGGGACCATCTATCCAAAAAATGCTGTGCAACACTGTCTAGGAATATATGTCTTATGTCGCGTACACACGGTCGGACTTTTCCTCTACAAAAGTCCGACGGACGCCGACGGACAAAATACGGCTGACAATCCGATCGTGTGTGGGCTTCCCTGGACTTTCAGCGGACTTTTCCAGCTGCAAATCTGACGGACACTAGATTTGAAACATGCTTCAAATCTTTACGTCGTAACTACGCCGGACCAAGAAATCCGCTCGTCTGTGTGCTAGTCCGACGGGAAAAAACCCACGCTAGGGCAGCTATTGGCTACTGGCTATCAACTTCCTTATTTTAGTCTGATGTACGTCATCACGTACGAATCCGTCGGACTTTTGTGTGATCGTATGTAGGCAAGTCCGTTCGTAAGAAAGTCTGCCGCAAGTCTGACAAAAGTCCGCCAAAAGTCCGTCAAAAGTCCGTCAAAAGTCCGTCAAAAGTCTGTCTGACAGGCTGTCGGACTTTTGTAGCCGAAAAGTCCGACCGTGTGTACGCTACATTAATGTTACCAGCATGCTTCCATCTAGCCCCTGAAGAAGGAAATGAATACAGAGTCTGTTTAGCCTTTTGGCTTTTCTCTGTTTCCGAAACATGTTGGGACTTGTTGCGACCACCATATTCAATCGACTTCCAGTCTAGTAATATTGGGTGCTCTCAACATCCAATTAGCTGCTGATTTCTATTGTACATGGATTTCAATTTCATGATTTTAGATGTTTATTGTATATTCTATTCTACTTTGTATATATTTATCCAATAAAATTTATATTTTTATATACATCCTCTATGATTCTATTGCCAATATCCTGTCCACCCTTTTACCCACATCATCCCCTTGGGGTACCCCCTTCCTTTTTTCTAATTGTCATGTTGGAAGGTAAACCTTCGGCCCAGTCTGAGGTCCTGAGCACTCTGGAGAAGGTTTTCATCCAGAATATCCCTGCACTTGGCCGCATTCATCTTTCCCTCGATTGCAACCAGTCGTCCTGTCCCTGCAGCTGAAAAACACCCCCACAGCATGATGCTGCCACCACCATGCTTCACTGTTGGGACTGTATTGGACAGGTGATGAGCAGTGCCTGGTTGTCTCCACACATACCGCTTAGAATTAAGGCCAAAAAGTTCTATCTTGGTCTCATCAGACCAGAGAATCTTATGTCTCACCATCTTGGAGTCCTTCAGGTGTTTTTTAGCAAACTCCATGCAGGCTTTCATGTGTCTTGCACTGAGGAGAGGCTTCCGTCAGGCCACTCTGCCATAAAGCCCCAACTGGTGGAGGGCTGCAGTGATGGATGACTTTCTACAACTTTCTCCCATCTCCCAACTGCATCTCTGGAGCTCAGCCACAGTGATCTTTGGGTTCTTCTTTACCTCTCTCACCAAGGCTCTTCTCCCCCAATAGCTCAGTTTGGCCGGACAGCCAGCTCTAGGAAGGGTTCTGGTCGTCCCAAACGTCTTCCATTTAAGGATTATGGAGGCCACTGTGCTCTTAGGAACCTTAAGTGCAGCAGAAATTTTTTTGTAACTTTGGCCAGATCTGTGCCTTGCCACAATTCTGAGCTCTTCAAGCAGTTCCTTTAACCTCATGCTTCTCATTTGCTCTGACATGCACTGTGAGTTGTAAGGTCTTATATAGACAGATGTGTGGCTTTCCTAATCAAGTCCAATCAGTATAATTAAACACAGCTGGACTCAAATGAAGGTGTAGAACCATCTCAAGGATGATCAGAAGAAATGGACAGCACCTGAGTTAAATATATGAATGTCACAGTAAAGGGTCTGAATACATAGGATCATGTGATATTTCAGTTTTTCTTTTTTAATAAATCTGCAAAAATGTCAACAATTCTGTGTTTTTCTGTCAATATGGGGTGCTATATTTTCCACCACTATTGTGCTATACACAGTTTTTTGATTACACTTATTTATATTTGAAGCGCCCCATATTTATTCCATGTGCCTCTAGGGGAGTATTGGGCTAGCAGTGGCATGGTGGAGTAAATATTTTGCCAATATGGGGTGCTGTTTGTACATTAATGAGGAAAGAAATGAACTTAAATGATTTTAGCAAATGGCTGCAATATAACAAAGAGTGAAAAATGTAAGGGGGTCTGAATACTTTCCGTTCCCACTGTACATGCACTGGGCCATATCTGAAATGTGGGGCACCTCTATGTCCCCTTAGTTGTATTGGACGAGGGGTAATGGACAGGAATATACTGCAGTGTGGGTAGACTGTGTATTTGGTTTGGCCTCAGGCGTCCTGCCTGTTATTGTCCTCTTCTCCTCTTTTCTCCTCTCGTCTTTTTTTTTCTTGCTGTAAAAGGGGAAGGAGAGGGAAGAAAAAAAAGAAAAACATAATAACCATACCTGTATTGCTCTGAGTTACCTAAGGGAATGCTACTGGACGGGACTAAGACCAAGATTCAATAAAGGTTTAAATTCTTGTCCAGAAAGGAGAAGGGAAGGAAAAAAAAAAAAAAAAGGGAAACCTTGGGACTTCCTGAGGTAGAACAGGACGTTTATTTAAAATAAGCAAACATGTGATCCGGTACACCATTTTAAGTGGAATCAGAGTTAAAAGGACTTTTCAAATGGATAGCCTACCTGGAAGCACGGGTTTCAGGGAACAGGTTCCCAGGAAGTGTATTGCCTAAATACAATAAAAACAAACGACAAGAATCACATGACTGTATATCAATAAAATACTGGGGAATATTTTCTTAACCCATTGAACAGAATGAGGGGTAAACCAGTGAGGGGTGCAGGAGCAAATCCGCCTAAAGTGACCACTAGCCCGGGAATCATTAAGAAATATATGACAGCCAATAGAACAGCCGCCCAGTTTCGCCAACTTACTAGGAAATATGCCCTGTTTGATACCTGGCGTACCAACTATCCATCAGCTAAACAATTTACTTTCTATTCCCATCCCCATATGTCCCACTCACGACTAGATTATTTTTTTGTCAACGCCCCGACTTTGCGAACATGCACGAACCCAGGCATTCGGGCCATTTCTTGGTCGGACCATGCCCCGATTACACTCTCCCTGACACTCTCCCCAAGCTCCTTTCGTAAATGCCATTGGCGTCTAAACGACTTTCTACTGAAACATGACCCATCTAGAATAGAATTAGAGCAAACTTTGAAACTATACTTTGCGGAAAACTGCTCCTCTGAGATCACCGCCTCATCTTTGTGGGAAGCCCATAAGGCGGTATTACGAGGCCAATGCATCTCGCTCTCCACTGCCCTGAAAAGAAACGCTAATACAACACGCAGCGCCCTTTTGGACAGACTTAAACATCTGGAAGCGCGCTTGCTCGCATCTTCGTCCCTAACAACCCTTAGAGAACTCACTAGTGTATGGGCTGGATTGAAAGATATTGACATGGGTAAAATAGAAAAGGCGTTGATCAGGCTTAGACAGACTTATTATGACAAAGCCAACAAACCACATACGCTCTTGGCGAAATAGCTTCGCGACAAGGCAGCAACTACTACCACTACACAACTTAGGGAGGCAAATGGCATCCTTCAGTCCCACCCTAACAAAATAGCACAACTTTTTCATGACTTCTATTCTGCACTGTATAATGATCCGAATGTACCGCACAACCCACCCCCTCCTGACCTATCTCAGGCCATCCATACTTATTTAGCGGAAGCGGATACTCCTAGGCTTGCCTCCTCTGCTCTGGAGACTCTTAATGCCTCCATTACAGAGGAGGAGGTAATAGAAACAATCAAACTGTTGCCAAATAATAAGGCCCCCGGGCCTGATGGACTACCATACCTTTATTACAAGATGTTCCTATCACATTTACTTCCCCATATGACAAATCTCTTTAACTCATTTCTCTCTGACACACCCATCCCTAGAGATATGCAAAATTCCTACCTGACATTAATCCCAAAACCAGGGAAAGACCACACTCTTCCGTCCAATTACAGACCGATAGCACTTCTCAACACAGACTTAAAAATGTTTACGAAACTGCTGGCAAATAGATTAAACAACTTTATGCCATCCCTGGTCCATAGGGACCAGGTGGGTTTTATCCCTTGTCGACAGGCTGGGGATAACAGCCGGAGGGTTATTGACCTGGTGGAAGTTGCGAACAGGAACACAATGGAGGCAATACTGCTCAGTCTGGATGCCGAAAAAGCCTTTGACAGGCTAGGCTGGCCTTTCCTGTTCGCGACTCTCAATCGGGCTGGTATTGAGGGCCCATTCCTCCGAGCTATCACCCATCTATACTCGGCCCCAACAGCCCAGGTTCGCACTAATTTTGCCACCTCCCCTACCTTTTTGATCTCTAATGGGACCCGCCAAGGCTGTCCACTCTCCCCTCTTTTATATGCCCTATGCATTGAACCGCTAGCAGCCCATATCAGAAATAATCCAAGTATTCATGGTATTCCAGTCCGTACTAGAGAATTTAAGATCTCCTTATTTGCGGATGATGTCCTCCTCACTCTCGCCCAACCTCGCATATCCCTCCCAAACTTACAAGTGGAACTGGAAAGATATAGCATCCTTTTGGGTTATAAAATTAACAGTTCCAAGACGGAGGTTCTTCCTCTTAATTTATCCCCCCATACATTATCCACACTTTCGCAAACATTTCCATACTCTTGGCGGTCCTCTTCCTTAAAATACCTGGGGATACATATAATATCCACATACGATACCCTATACAAGGCCAACTTCCCACAAATGTTCACTTCTATCAGAGCCTCCCTAACTAAATGGAAATCTCTGAAACTGTCCCTTTTTGGTAGACTTGCAACCTTGAAGATGACGATACTACCCAGACTTCTATATCTTTTTGAGACGCTCCCTATTCCCATTCCGTGCTCACACCTAAAAAAACTTCAAGGTGACCTGATAAACTTTTTCTGGAATTATAAAAGACACCACGTTGCTAGATCGGTTTTATATGCCCCACGTAACCAAGGTGGACTGGCGTTCCCCAATATAGCTAAGTATTATCTGGCAGCTCAATTAAGACCTATAGCCTCCTGGTGCTCCCTACATGCTTACAATAGGTGGACACAGATAGAAAAGTTGTGGCTAGCCCCCATACACCCAAACTCCATGCTTTGGAGCTCTGATATACCCCCCGGCAGCGTACAATTGCTAGGATCGATGGCTCTCTTACGTACATTATGGCGACGGGCCAAACTGAAATACCCGCTCACCACCACATCTTCCCCAGTCACTTCATTCCTATTTACACCCAATATTCCTGACAGCTTAACCTCACAGATGTCCCACTTTTGGATGGACAAGGCCATATTCCATTATGGACAACTAATTGACCCTAAAACCAGAATGCTACGACCCTTCCTAGAACTGCAAGAGATTTTTGATATCCCCAAGCAGGCCTTTTTCAGTTACCTACAACTTCGCCATTATGCACAATCACTGGGGTCAAATTTAAGATTTTCCCCCCTGACAGACTTCGAAAAGCTTTGTTTAGAGGGTTCGTCCCCTAAAGGCATGATTTCCCATACCTATCAGATTCTGATCACAGATTTCTCACCAGATAGGCTGCGACATTCATATATGGCTAAGTGGGAGCAGGCGCTGGGCACAGAGTTATCCTTAAGGACCTGGCAATCCATATGGACCCAGGCTACTAAAAGCTCCATATGCACGCTTTATAAAGAGAATTAATTTAAGATTCTATTTCATTGGTATCAGACCCCTGACCTGCTCCACTCCATATACCCCACGGCCGACTCCCGTTGTTGGAGATGTTATAAGGACAGGGGAACACTATTTCATGTCTATTGGACTTGCCCTCTAATCATTCCCTACTGGGGTATGGTACAATCCCTACTCCAGTCTATCTTTGATGTTGAAATGCTCCTTGATCCGAGGATTTTTCTCTTGGGCCTTCCACCTGCCACCTTCTCTAAAATGTCCAAAAAACTCTTAGCCCATGTGCTTACTGCAGCACGTTGCTTGGTGGCTCTAAAGTGGAAAAAAAGAGAACCCCCCTCACTAACTGAGCTGCATTCCAGGATCAGAGATGTCAAGAGAATGGAATACCTCACGGCCTCATTAAATGATACACTTGATAAGCATAACCGTATTTGGGAACCCTGGGTTTTGTTGGAGACCCCTGCGACCTATAGGTATGTGTCATTTATATATTTATGACCCATTCCCCACCGACCTGTTCCGGACTCTGGAGATGAGCGGCCGTACCCTCCCCCTTCTTCTTTCTCTCCCTACCCTTTTCTTTCTTCTCTCTCTCTGAGAATTTATATATTTAAGCATATGGTACCAGCGGATACACTGTTTGAGATGTATTATTATTCAGTAAATCTACTTTATTTTATCACTAACTGTTTATACTGTAAGGCTTTGCCGCCCAACGTTTGGGTGATTGTGTGCCAAATCGAACTGTGACATTATAATCTCTTTCTCTCCCTGTACCCAATGCTATAATGCTATATCTGTCTTTCTGTGGAAAAAATAATAAAAACTGTCAGTTATAAAAAAAAGAAATATATGACACAAGAGGGAACAAAAGACAGCCCTGTAAAATTGACTGGTGCCAAGAGCAAACTATCAGAGGGTTCCCTGAGAAATGGGCAGAGCCGGCTATCAGGAGGAACAAACGATGTTATAACTGTAAATGCGGAGGCAGTACAAGAAAGTGAAGTAGAGCCTAGACAAAAAAAGCAATTACCAACTAAAAACGAAATGGTGGAGATGCTTGCTAGGCTGGAGCAGTCTATTAAGGGGGAATGGCAACAAAACACAGTGATCTGAATCAGATTTTAAGAAGAGTGGAAGAAACAGAAGAAAAATTGGACTCACAAGCGGTTGTAATAAAAGATCTCAAAGAACGGGGGCGTGGTCTGGTGCCACTCCAAGATGGACATGTAGATCCGTAGCTCCCGTCCATGAGGTCCAGCGTCTTCAGCTTTCTAGCTCTCTAGTCTCCCCTACTATGGTGAGAACATCCCGCAGCGCCTCGGCTACCCGGTCCCGATCTCCACGGAGCCAAGAAACCCAGGGTGACAGACACATTCCCGAGATCTTCCGATCCCGGCCTAGGGGAAGGACGCAGGCCGCACAGTCAGCCTCCGCAAGCACGGCGTTTTCCCCGAGTGACAGCCCCCACCGGTCCGGAGCCCAGAGCCCGTCAGATATGGGGTCAGAACAGAGACAACCGCCGGCTGTCAGCCTAGATGACTTACACAGCGTGGCTGCGGACATAAAAAACACTCTCATGGCGGCCATTTCGGACATGCGGTCTGACCTCCAGGCCATGTCAATTAGAATGGAGGAGGTAGAGATGACACAGACACGCCAGGATGCAGCTTTATGCCATGTACAGCAAATTACTGAATCTCATGCAGTTCACCTGAGAGACATTAACCGACACATGGAAGATCTCGATAACCGCGGGAGACGCCGCAACCTCCGCCTAAGAGGGATCCCTGAATCAATCGATCCCAATCAACTGCCTCAAACAGTGTCATCCATATTTAATGAGCTACTCGAGAGGCCCCAAGACACTCCAGTGGCTTTTGAACGTATCCACAGAGCACTACGCCCGAGGGGAAGGGATACAGATCCCCCTAGAGATACGGTTTGCTGCCTCAATGATTTCCCCCTTAAGGAAGAGATCTTGCGAGCATCCAGAAGTCGCAATCAACTTTCTTTCCAAGGCTCAAGCATCAAGATATACCAAGATCTTTCAAATATCACTTTGCAAAGAAGGCGCGAACTGAGACCGTTACTAGACATACTAAGAGCCAGATCGATTGTGTATCGCTGGAAGTTTCCTTTTGGCCTCTCAGCAACACACATGGGTCGCACAGCACTTCTCAGGGTTCCAGAGGACCTGGAACACTTCTGTTCCACCCTGGACTTGCCAGTAGTTGCACTACCTGAATGGTATAGCGATTTCCGCCTACCACAAATGCAAAGAGCCACATCGATGGATGGCATCGCAGAAGCTGGCAACTTTAACCTGGGCCGTCGCCGCCCACACCCAGCGCCCCATCACTCTCCGCTGAGAGATCCAGGAATGCCACGGAATGGCAGCCCCACGGCCTCCCCTGCACACCGCAGGGCCCGCATCACCTAAACGGAGCACCCATGTTTGCTTTAATGGGTTTTTCTCCTTTTCTCCTTTTTCTTTTTTTTTTTGATGTTTCGTTCTCACCTTCTGGCTTATCGAACCTACCTGACACAGGAAGGATGACATCGAGTCCTACGCTTCCCTCGGCTGTACACCCTCAGAGCCTGTGAGAGACCAGGGGACCTGTTACCAGACACTGCGACGCCACCTTGGAATTCCTGATGACATCTCTATTTTAAGTTCCAGAAGGCATATCCACATAGTGCCTTATCTTTATCTCCACAACTCAGCCAGAAGGGAACATTGTCATTGCACTATGTGGTGAATCACCCCACGCAGAGAGAGGACACACTCCCCAGCTGTTGTTCTACCCACCTTTTCTACCGCCCTTTACTCAAGAAACCGACTCCGATCCTCCACTAATCACCTTGCCCGTCTAACGGAGTTACAGCATGCAACTCATCCTCTCACTGAATCAACAGGAAGAGAGACGTATTAATATTCAACAGATGTCATACCGATTCTGGATCCCAATTTATGACCACACGATCAAGAAACTTTCTTTGGATCCCCCTCTGAAGACATCTGCAGTATCTCAATACCCACCTACAACTCCTTCCTTCCTCTCCCTCCTTCCTCACTCTCTCTTGCCTCCTCCTTATCTCCCCTTTTCCTACCATATCTCCTTCTTCCAACTCATACTATATCATGTTAACCTTACTACAACTCTCCCCTTATCACACTTACTTTGCCTTCCGTTGTATCTCTCTCAAGTAATGCACTCCACTGTCCTCATAGTATATCTGTTGTACAAGCATTCACCCTTCCTCTTTCTCCTCTTATAGATATCTCTGTCATATCAAATCGTTTGAACTAAGAGCTGAGGAGAGCTAACTGGGAACCGAGTAGGACGTGCTCAGGTAAGAAGGACAAACACTACAACCAACCATTATACACATAAAGCCCAGAGGAGTAAAACTATCCTCCTGATTCAAACTTAAAGCACACCCTTATTCCCGTTCCCAAGGGTTCAAACACAGGGTACGACTCATTAGACCACAGTTGAGCACGTCCCCCTCGTTCCTGGAGATGCTCTGTATAAGTTTCTCTTCTTCTCTCACAGGTATGCACGCATTGCAGTCAATACTGTTATTTCATTACCTCTCTGGGTTGTACCTACAAGCTATCTCATAGCCTATGCCTTCTATTCCACCCTATGTCAGGTAGACCAGACTGTTTACCCTCAGTTAATAGTTTCAATATTTTCAATATCAAGAATGAATAAAACATCCGAGATCTTTACCACTCAAAGGTATAGAGTTAATCTCTAGTTTAGGATGTACCTTGACCTATTCAACGCTCCTCAACCACATGACACCCACACATGACCCATACATCAGTAAGCACTCTCCCCCTGCAATAATAACAAATAGACCCCCAATGACAATAAGATCTATGGCACCTCACGGACTTTACACACCCATCATCCTCCTCCGTTCTCCCCAAGCATATAACACACTCCCTCACCATAGTAAAAATCATACACTTTTTGGCGGGAACATTCAAGAGACAACTTCATATCTCTCTGGAAACCCTGACACGACACACAGGAAACTTTGCACTTAGCCCCGATGACCTCACTGGGACACGGGACTCACTCCCTTGGCTGACCGTCACTTGCCACCCCCACCACCAGCGGACTCAGGTAGATACCGCTGACCCAAACCGGTTCCCCGCAGACTCTGTAAGTGGGACTGCAGGTCAATCCCCACAACCGGTATATCTCCCAGATTGCCCCCTTCGGTACCAACATCCACACTCCTCACCCGATAATACCCTTACTACCCACCCTCCTCCACTTATCACTACTCCCCTCCCCCCCACTACATTTTTTATCTTCCATATCCATCCCCCGTCTCTGACTTCCCTGCTGCTAAACAATAAGCTAGGTAGCTCATACCCAGGCTAGCTGACAATGGCACACCGCCAAACATCACCCGCTAAGCTCTCCCTGAAAATAATTTCTCTCAATGTGAAAGGATTAAACATACCTGAAAAGCGTTCGCAGTTGCTAGCCCATATGCGAAGCGCAAAGGCAGATGTGGTATTCCTCCAAGAGACCCACTTTGACGGTAACAATATACCTAAACTGGCGAACCATTCTTTCCCCCACCACTTTCATGCTACAGCCCCATCTTCAAAAACTAAAGGAGTCTCCATACTCCTCTCCAAAAATGTACCCTTGCAAGTTACAGACACTCTTCTAGATGATCAAGGCAGATTCGTCTTCCTTAAAGGCACGTTTAACAAGAGACCGATCACTCTTGCAAACTTATATAGCCCCAACACTGTCCAAGTCCCCTTTTTCAGAACAGTGATAGGGAAACTAGCAGCCTTCCAGGAAGGCCTCTTAGTCTTGGGGGGCGATTTAAATGTCCCCTTAGATCCTCTAATTGACACTTCCACAGGCAAATCTCATTTACCGTATAGGGCCCTGAAACAAATCAAGGGTTGCCTCCAAGAACTTTCTCTCCATGATGCATGGCGCATCCTCCACCCAAAAGACAAAGACTTTACCTTTTTTTCCGCTCCCCACAACAAATACTCTCGCATTGATTATCTATTTCTTTCACAACAAGACCTCTCGACTCTGACTGCGGCAACTATAGACCCCATGATAATGTCGGACCACCATCCCATCTCTATGACTCTTACCTTTCCTGACATGCACCACAGAACGTACATTTGGAAATTAGACCCTACCCTCCTAACAGACGCAACACATGTACAGGAGATCCGTTCCTGCTTAAAGGACTATTTCATCGACAATGACACCCCAGACACGTCTCCCCAGACACAATGGGAAGCTCACAAATGTGTCATACGAGGCAAACTGATATCACTAGCTGCTTCTATCAAAAGGGCGAAGAAAGCTACACTATCCAACTTATTTGCTAAACTGAAAAAAACTTGAGACCCTACATAAACATACTCTAGCTCAACAAACGCATTCCGAACTAACGGAGATACGCACACTGATTAAGGAGGAGTTACATTTAAATCTCAAAAAAAGATTCATCTTGTCTCACAAACTCTTTTACGAATTTGGGAACAAGAGTGGCCACCTACTCGCACGGGCCCTCCGTAAGAAACAAAACAATAACACAATCCACCAGTTACATTCTGCTAAGGGACATCTCCTCACGCACAATGAAGACATAGCTAAGGAATTTGAAACATATTATGCCTCCCTTTACGACTTACGTACCTCTGCACATGACTCGACCTCAGCACCTCAAAGGACTCTGAACATTGACGCGTTCCTAGAGCAATATGCCCCAGGGAAAATACCCCAAGAAACAATAGCATCCCTTGACTTACCGATTTCTCCCATGGAATGGGAACAGGCAGTTAAACAGCTTAAACCTGGAAAGAGCCCGGGACCTGACGGTCTCCCAGCGGTATATTACAAGACATTCTTAAGTACTCTCCAAACCCCCTTTCTTAAGACCTTTAATTCACTCTCCCCTACAAACCCTCTTACAAAGGGAATGTTGGAGGCCCACATTGTGGTCATCCCCAAAGAAGGAAAGGACCCCTCCCAAACAGGAAATTACAGACCAATTTCACTATTAAATGTGGACATAAAAATATTTTCCAAGATATTAGCCAACAGATTGCTAGCCATATTGCCTTCCATAATCTCCCAAGATCAAGTTGGTTTCGTCCCTGGACGCGAAGCCAGGGACAACACCATCAAAGCAATTAATCTACACCACATGATGTCCCTAACAAAACAAAAAGGCTTTTTCCTGTCACTAGACGTGGAGAAGGCGTTTGACAGAGTGTCCTGGGAATACATGTCGGCGGTTTTACGAGCCATAGGCCTGGGACCGAAGTTGATTGGGCTGATCCTATCATTATACGGCAACCCCTCAGCTAAAGTAAGGGTCAATGGCACTCTGTCAAACGCCTTCCCTATCCGCAATGGAACCAGACAGGGATGCCCCCTGTCACCTATTCTCTTTATACTCACCCTCGAACCCTTTCTCCGCAAACTCACAATTAACCCAGACATAAAGGGAATTATGTCTCCGAAGAAAGAGTACAAATATGCTGCCTACGCAGATGATATATTACTGTTCCTCACACAACCACTGACCACTCTGCCAATACTTTTATCCGAATTCAAGCTCTTCCAGACCTTATCCAACTTAAAGATCAACTTCACCAAATCTTTCGCCCTAAATATATCACTACCCCAAAGTCAAGTAGATCAATGCAAGGAAAATTTCCCCTTCCTTTGGAAACATGATTCGATCACATATCTGGGAACTCAAATCCCTTCCAAAATCTCTGATTTATATGCCAAAAATGTCCTCCCCCTTCTCAATAAACTAAATTCAGATCTCAAATCCTGGAACAAACCGATCTTCTCATGGTTTGGTAGGGCGGCCATATTAAAAATGAACGCTCTACCAAGGATTCTATATCTCTTACAGACGCTCCCGATACAGATCTCTCCTTCCTTCTTTAAAACCTACAGACAGATATGTTCCAGCTTCTTATGGGGGAAACACAGACATAGGATCGGTCACAACCAACTTACTCGTCCGAGGCATAGGCCTCCCAAACATTCTTCACTACCACACAGCCACTCACCTGGCCAGGATAGTGGACTGGAATGTCCATACTCAACAGAAAGACTGGGTCTCGTTAGAGGTTTCCTTCACAAAACTAAACTTGAGCTCACTTCCTTGGATCTCCCCAAACCATCTCTCCCCAGACATCCGCTCACACCCAACAATAGGACCCACCATACAATACTTTCACCAAGCACGTAAAAAAACATCCATATCCTCTATCCCCAGCCCACTGACTCCAATAAAGCTGAACCCCGACTTCCCTCCAGGAATGCATCACCAATATCTGTCGGCCAATTGGTCGCAGGAACAAATCAGAGCCCACCAATTTTATCACCAAGGTAACTTACTCACAGCAGCTCAAATTGCTGCCCGTTCAGAGAAATCACCTATCCCTCCATGGACATACATGCTGATAGCCCATTACCTCAAAATCCTAGACAAAAGCGGTCACTGTTCCAGACCGCAAAATCCTTTTGAATCACTATGTACCAAGACAACACCACAATCGCATCTTATCTCTTACATACACAACCTCCTCTACGCTGATCTCAAAGCAAATGAAAGCCGGTCATGCAGAAAGTGGGAGGAAGATTTATCCATCCACATCACGGAAGACAGATGGGAACAAATATTTCTGAACATACATAAGGGCTCAATTAATGTCACCACCCAAGAAAATGGGTTCAAAATCCAGGCTAGATGGTATCATACCCCAGAGCTGTTACATAAATTTAAAGCTGTAATCCCCGAAACGTGCTGGAGATGTCACCAAGAAAAGGGCACCCTTCTTCATATCTGGTGGTCTTGCACACCATTGCAAACCTTTTGGGCTGAGGTCCATCGCATAATCATGCAAGTCACCACCTACAACCTAGACTTCACACCTGCTCAATTTCTTCTCCACCTCTCATCTTTGTCGCACACTACGTATCACAAATCGCTTATGATGCACACGATCAATGCAGCAAAACAATGTATCCCTATACATTGGAATTCAAAACAAATACCCACCCTCCAAGAATGGTTCGCCAGAATAAACAGAGTAGCAAAAATGGAACAGCTCATACATATTTCACGAGACACGCCAACAAAATTTAGTCACAAGTGGGCCTGCTGGATACATTACCAATCCACACCTGAATACAAAGACACGCTAAATCCACCCACCTAAAGTAGATCTAAATCTGATGACCTATAGGTCATAAAATCTAAAACTCTCCACCATCGATTCTTCCTTACTACATCGGGGTTTTTCCCCAAGATCAACCCGATATCCCTTTGAAACATCACAACTAGATAACATATATCAAGGGAAGTCAGAGACCCCCCAATCCCATCCTCCCCCCCCCTTTTTTTTTTTTCTCTCTTCCCCCTCTCCTCCTCTTTCCCTTCCTCTCCCTCCATACTCCCCTACCTCTAATTGCCACCTCCCCTCGCCTCCCCCATTCCCCACGGCCTACATACAGACACCCACGTAGGCAAATGACTTCTCCACTTCACCTCCATATCAAATACCCAATCGGCATAATGAACTCTAAACAACCACGACGATACTCGAAAAGCTCACTAACCAGACCCACTGTGAGACCCAATAAGAACTATATCTCACCTACGACAGAAGTTTTACATGTTTCTTTCTGTTCAAAACTCGTATATCTACTCTTATTGCAAACAAAATACAACCTCTATAGAAAGTCGGTTATCATTCAATAACACCAGACTATAGAAATAAGTTGGGTATATATCCCTTTCACAACTCACCCAGCATGGAAGTGGTTACCAATACTAGCTGGGATATTCTGTTATTGTTTACCTTATGACTGTAACATTTACAATGTTTAATACATAATGAATGATTACTGTATTGCCTTCATACTCACCAATAAAATACTTTGAAATAAAAAAAAAAGATCTCAAAGAACAGATGTATGGGGTTTTGAGAGAACAATGGTACCTGAGATACAAAATGGAAGACCAGGAAAATCGCATTAGGAGAAAAAAATTTAATAATTAGAGGCTTCCTGAATTACAGGGCGAAGACTTTCAGGAAAAGATGGATAAAATATTTGGCCCCCTGTTGGGATTCTCACAGACAGAAAAACTAAAGCTTGAAAGAGTCCACAGGATCAGAAAACCGGCAGAGATGGCAGGATAAGTGCCGAGAGATGTGATTGTGCGATTTCACAACTATAAAGACAAAGAACAGATCTGGGTGAATTTAAAATCCATCCAGCCCCTTAAATATGAAGAATCTAACTTATAAATATTCCTGGACCTCGCCTCAGAGACTCTGACTAGGAGAAGAACTTTAAAACCTCTTTTGGAACAAATGAAAGCACACTCAATTCAATACCCCTGGGGTTTTCTGGCCTGCCTGATCAGGAGAAAGGAGGGGAGATCAGCCACGCTTAGATATCCAGAAGATACGCCCAAATTTTGCAATAGACTGGACATGACACTAATTCCAGGCTGGTGGGAAACGAAGGACAAAATATCTAACACAGAGGAACAGCAACAATGAAACCCTATCCTTAGAAAGAAGAAGGCAACGAAGAGGAAAACTTGAGGAGGAAGAAGATGAGGAGATGAGAAGGAAAAGAAACTAAAAGGATGGGGAGGAGGGGGGGTGTTGGGAGGGGAAACGGGGAGAGGTAAATACTTGAAATGTGGAATGGAACAGATACGGGGGTACCCCTTATTTAGGGGGAGTGCCTTGAGTTTGCCGATCATGGGGAGATCGATACCCCCAATAAGGGGAATGGGGAGGGGGTGGGTAGGGATGAGGTAGGGCGTATGGGGGGACAGGTTAAGGTCAAGGGAGGGTAGGGGATCCGCACTGAAGTATCATAAGGGTAACAGAAGTAGCGCCAACACTCCTTGGTACAAGGAATCAAAAAATGGGGGGAAGGAGGGGAAGGAAGGGAGGAGGAAAGGGGAAGCAGGATGGGAGGAAAAGGGAAGAACGTGAGTACACAGATGCTAAATCATCTATATTTTAAGTAGTTTTAACCCGTTAGGGTATTGTTGCTGTAACCATTACTATACTGTATCACAAAAGGGGCAAGGGAAAAGGGGAACCCAATAGGACGGGTTCAAGGAAAGGGGTTACTTCATGCAACAATTGAATACAGAATGATATTGTGATAAAATCAATTTTATTGGTCTTACGCTTAAAAAAGTACACAAAAAACTAGCAAAGGCTTGAAATGTGTACTACAAATAGGCCTAGAATACCAGACAGGACAGACTGGACAAACAATACATTGAGAAAACATTTAAAGCTACCCGGTCAGGGCATATTGCAGTTTACCACTTGGCCTCATGGGGGAGTCAATCAGTCTAATTAGGTTGGTAACTTTCCACACAAATGGGGGGTTATTCAAAAATTTGAGTGTTTTAGGCCTAAAGGGTAGGACCCTGTGGTAAAAAGCAATGGGAGAGTGTTGGACACAGTGGGTGAGGAGGAAACCAGTAGTGTTGGAGGGCAGGGTAGAATTCCTTCCGCAATGAATGGCAGGAATAATTCCTATTAATTGGATATAGGGCAGTATAATACAACTGATCCTATTGCTATATTGACCATATGGGTTAGTCCGGAAGTCCTTGATAGCCTGTGAAGATGTTAGGGATACTGGTTCCAACAGATGGCAAATATGCTGTAGTACCATGGGCAGACAGCAAACAATCAAAGTTTCAGGCAGTATTGCAATCACTTTAAGCCGTGAATTTATGGTGTAGTCAACGCACAAATGCTATTAATATTGAACAGTATTAGTTGTTGGCTTTACGTTACCACTGACTTCCACGCTGCTCCTACTCGGGGGTGCTTTTGACCGCTGGACCCAGTGGCCAAGGCTGCTGATGCGTTCCTTTTGCAGATGTGGGATGTCCACTAAGTCCTGCTGTATATTGCGGTACTCTGCTGATCCGTGTGGTTAAAGATTCCCGTCACTCGGAGTCGCTTGGTAAGCCTAGTGTTTACCCCTTTTGGTCAGCAGCTGTGTCCTTCTCGTATCAGCTCCTTTGCTGAGTGTCTCCCGTCACTGCCCGGGCAGTGACGGGAGACACTCAGCAAAGGAGCTGATACGAGAAGGACACAGCTGCTGACCAAAAGGGGTAAACACTAGGCTTACCAAGCGACTCCGAGTGACGGGAATCTTTAACCACACGGATCAGCAGAGTACCGCAATGAACAGCAGGACTTAGTGGACATCCCACATCTGCAAAAGGAACGCATCAGCAGCCTTGGCCACTGGGTCCAGCGGTCAAAAGCACCCCCGAGTAGGAGCAGCGTGGAAGTCAGTGGTAACGTAAAGCCAACAACTAATACTGTTCAATATTAATAGCATTTGTGCGTTGACTACACCATAAATTCACGGCTTAAAGTGATTGCAATACTGCCTGAAACTTTGATTGTTTGCTGTCTGCCCATGGTACTACAGCATATTTGCCATCTGTTGGAACCAGTATCCCTAACATCTTCACAGGCTATCAAGGACTTCCGGACTAACCCATATGGTCAATATAGCAATAGGATCAGTTGTATTATACTGCCCTATATCCAATTAATAGGAATTATTCCTGCCATTCATTGCGGAAGGAATTCTACCCTGCCCTCCAACACTACTGGTTTCCTCCTCACCCACTGTGTCCAACACTCTCCCATTGCTTTTTACCACAGGGTCCTACCCTTTAAGCCTAAAACACTCAAATTTTTGAATAACCCCCCATTTGTGTGGAAAGTTACCAACCTAATTAGACTGATTGACTCCCCCATGAGGCCAAGTGGTAAACTGCAATATGCCCTGACCGGGTAGCTTTAAATGTTTTCTCAATGTATTGTTTGTCCAGTCTGTCCTGTCTGGTATTCTAGGCCTATTTGTAGTACACATTTCAAGCCTTTGCTAGTTTTTTGTGTACTTTTTTAAGCGTAAGACCAATAAAATTGATTTTATCACAATATCATTCTGTATTCAATTGTTGCATGAAGTAACCCCTTTCCTTGAACCCGTCCTATTGGGTTCCCCTTTTCCCTTGCCCCTTTTGTGATACCTTGGTACAAGGAGCCCTCTGGAAGACAATTATACATAGTAAAGGAATATCACCACTTGGATCAACAGCTGGATGGAGATTGGAAGACGGGAACAGGTGGGGGGAGTGCAAGGAACAAAGACATTGACATTAAAATTCTTGTTGTATAATGTTCGTGGGCTAAATTCTCCTGTTAAGAGATCTAATATAATTAGAGAAATAAAACTACTAATTACTTAAAGCCAAAGTAATCTTTTTACTGGAAACCCATTTCTTACACGAACCAAATTCTAAAATATTCTCAAAAGACTACCCAATATGGTATTATGGGGACTCTTCAACTAAACGGGCAAAGGGAGTCACTATCAGGTTTGCAAGGGCAGTAAGGTTCACCCTGGAGGAGAGAATGGCGGACCCAGGAGGGCGCTATTTGTTTCTGAGGGGAAGAATAAATGAGGTGGAGTACTCCCTGGCAAACCTTTACTGCCCAAATAAAAATCCAGATATCTAAAAGGGGTAATTGGGAAGTTTATGGAGTTCAAGAAAGGGGGAGCCATCATAGCTGGGGATTTCAATCCTTGTATGGATCCAAGGATCGACAGTACGTCCCGTGTGCAGTGGACTGGAAATGTACAGCAGAAGTTGTTGCACCAACTTCATCAACATCAACTAATAGACGTATGGAGAATACAACATCCTAAATTACGAGATTATACATTCCACTCCTCTGTACATGGACGTACTTAAGAATCTATTTTTTTTGATTGAACATAGGTTGCTGGAGACAGTAATTAGTACAAACATCAAAATCACGACCTTCTCAGATCATGCTACAGTGACATTAAAAATGAAGATAGAGGGGGCCCAAAATAGGTCCACGTATTGGGGATTAAATGAAGAACTGCTACAGGATAAAGAGGCAGTAGAAAGGATTAAGAATAAAATAGAGCATTTCTTCAAAATGAATGACACTGGAGAAATATCAGAAGCCATAGTTTGGGAAGCTCATAAGGCTTATATTAGAGGTGTCCTGATTTAGATGGGTTCAGTAAGAAAAAAGAGAAGAGTAAGAAAAAGGTAAATCATTTCTAAGGAAATTTACGATTTAGAACAGCAACATAAAAAAAACGGAGAACAAGAATTATTAGCAGCAGCCATTATAAAAAGGGAAGAGATTAAAGAACTGACTGAACAGGAAACCCGAATGATCTATAACAGAATAAAAAAAGAGAGGTACCAGGGGGGAAATAAGACCGGGAAATATTTGGCTAAATTGTTAAAAAATAAAAAAACGGCTAATTATATAGAGAAAATACAAACATGCATGGGTGAAATGGCACACACAACAACAGGAATAGCAAGGGCTTTTCAGGATTATTATGGTAGACTATATTCGATCAATCAAAACGGAACAGCTGAAAAAGCTAAAGATAGGACGAAAAAACAAAAGCTTTTTTACATGAATTAGGCCTAAATAAAATATCGGAAGATAAATTTAGCACCCTAGAGGTTCCCATTACAGTGGAAGAAATTAAAAAACCTAAAAGACTCACCTGCAGGGAAAAGTCCAGGCCCAGATGGGCTGACGACACTCTATTACAAGAAGGTTGAGGATATTTTAATCCCCAAATTGTGTTCCTACATGAATGGGATGGGAACTAATTGGGAGATGTGGAGGGAAGCTTTAGAGGCCGCAATTACTATCATACCAAAGGACGGAAAGGATGTTACATTATGCTCAAGCTACCGACCTATTTCATTGCTAAATGACGATACAAAGTTATTTGCGAAGGTATTGGCAACTAGGATGAAAGTGGGTTTTATTCCAGGAAGAGAATGCCGGGACAATGGAATCAGAACACTTCTAGTGGTTCAGAAAATAAAAGAAAGTAAATCCCCAGGACTGCTGCTGTCAATTAATGCAAAAAGGCTTTTGACAGGGTAGACTGGGGATTTATGCAGAGTACACTAGAGGCAATGAGACTAGGGCCAAAAATGACCCACTGGATCAAAGCACTCTATAACCAGCATGCGCCTTATACTTTGATAAGGCGCATGCGCGCCAAACATGTAAGCCACGGTCGCCACTGCAACAACGAGCTTACGATCCGCCTTCCATCTGAAGCTCTCCTCGTTTCCGGCTCCGATCCTTGTTTCCGGCCTGCACCTCTAAGCCATCCATAGCGTCACCTAGGACGCCTACCTCAGCCAGCCTGATCAGCCCGTTGAGAGGTACATCCAGTAGAGCGGTCTACAGTACACCTAGCTGTCATAGCCCCGGTATCCCCGTTTTCGTGCTGCGGTCGGCTTTCAGAAAAAAGTGGTCTCTGCGGTGGATTCGCCGCAAGATCACTTTTATCGGTGGCGGAAGAGGGGCTCCCCTCCCGCCGCAATCCGGTGCCCTCCGCCGCTTACTGGAGCCATCAGTAGCGGCGGAGGCGATCACGTCCTTCTCAGTGCTGTGCCTGGAGATGAGTGAGGCTAAGATGGCGCCCACTCGTCTCCATGACACTGCTGGGCAGAAGCGACGTCAAAATGTCACTTCCACCCATACGTCTTAAAGGCACATTTTTTTCAATGTAATTTTTTTAATGACTTTTTTTTTATTGCATTTTAGTGTAAATATGAGATCTGAGGTCTTTTTGACCCCAGATCTCATATTTAAGAGGTCTTGTCATGCTTTTTCTATTACAAGGGATGTTTACATTCCTTGTAATAGGAATAAAAGTGACACAATTTTTGTGTAATGTAAAAATAAATAAAATAATGTAAAATAAATAATAAAAATTAAAATTAAAAAAAAAAAAAAACCCTGTCCCGACGAGCTCACGCGCAGAAGCGAACACATACGTGTCAAACCACACATGTGAGGTATCGCCGCAATCGTTAGACAGAGAGCAATAATTCTAGCCCTAGACCTCCTCTGTAACGCAAAACATGCAACCTGTAGAATTTTTTTAACGTCGCCTATGGAGATTTTTGAGGGTAAAAGTTTGACGCCATTCCAAGAGCGGGCGCAATTTTGAAACGTGACATGTTGGGTATCAATTTACTCGGCGTAACATTATCTTTCACAATATAAAAAAGATTGTGCTAACTTTACTGTTGTCTTATTTTTTTATTTAAAAAAGTGAATTTTTTCCCAAAAAAAAAGCGCGCTTGTAAGACCGCTGCGCAAATGCGGTGTGAAAAAAAGTAATGACTGCCATTTTATTTTCTAGGGTCTTAGAAAAACACAATATATGTTTGGGGGTTCTAAGTAATTTTCTAGCAAAAAAACCTTTTTTAAACATGTAAACACCTAAATTCCAAAACAAGGCTGGTCCTTAAGTGGTTAAAACTTAAAACTTTGTCCTCTGGGGCAGGACCCAGGTCCCCAAACACTTTTTATGACAAAAAACTTGCATATAAGCCTTTAAAATTCACTTTTGATTATTCGTGTTAGAGTCCCATAGACTTTAACGGTGTTCGCGTGTTTTAACAAATTTTTTGCCTGTTCGCATGTTCTGGTGGGAGCCGAACAGGGGGGTGTTCGGCTCATCCCTGTTAGGTACTTTAATTTTCCCATCGCCGGGTGATCTGAAGCAAAGCTGTCCTATTCCCATACCCCACCGATAGGGGTTATGCATGAATCCTTTTTCCAGATGAAGATTCTGATACGCATTATTTTGCTATACACACCCTGCTGGATAATCTTGCTCTGCTGGCATTCCAGGCAAATATTTTCTTGCCCCCACCCCCCTCCATTCTGAGACATACAAAAAAATAGCAGGTAGGCTCAATCTGAGACTGTGGACATAGTACAGGAGACAATCAGAGACAGCAGACATACTAAAGGATTCAATCAGAGATACCAGACATACTACAGGCGATGGTAAGAGAACTTACAGCAATGCACACCTTTACAGTTGAATGACACATAGCAGTCAAGCATTCTATGGGTGTAAGTACATACCTGGCCAGCCGTCCGGGGACGGGGCTCCCACTCTGCTCATACTACAGCTGCTCCCTCCAGAGCTTATAGGCTGGCGCAGGGTCAGAGCATCAGTGCATCAGTGGAGCTCCTGGCCCCGCCCCCTCTATACTGACTCAGGAATACAGAGGTCCAGGAGCAGGGCTCCCACTTCGATCACTGCTCTCACTACAGCCACTCTGTTCAGAGAATACAGACTGCATGGTGCAGGGTCAGAGCATAAGTGGAGTTCCTGGTCCCCCCCCCCCTCTCTGCTGGCTTGCTCGAGAATACAGCCTCCCGTGTCCTCTGTGTGCTCTGCAGTGCCGTCATCTAGGCCCCAATTTGCGGGTAGAGTGGGCTCTAAGATTGGGCCCAGGGCAGGTGCCCAGTTTAAAGACGGCCCTGTACAGAGGCCCAACATGCAAGTAGCACCTTCAAGCGTAAATTACACAAATAGATTCCTGACAACCTATGGCACTTTCGAAGGCCCTGGAGCACCAGGACAATGGAAATGCCCTCAAAATGAACACATTTTGGAAAGCAAACACCCCAACGGATATTCTATGAGGCATTATGAGTATTTTGAACATGTCATTTTTTCTCCACAAGTTTTTTGAAAATGTGGAAAGAAAATGAAAACACATTTTTTTTTACACAAATTTTCAGATTTATAAGATATTTCTAAAACATAGCATGTGCAGACCACAAATTACACCCCAAAATATATTCTGCTACTGCTCCTGAGTATGGCGATACCACGTGTGTGAGACCATTACATAGCCTGGCCACATACAGAGGCCCAGCATTCAGGGGGCACGAATGAGGCACATATGGGCATGGATGAGGCACAGATGGGCATGAATGAGACATGGATGAGGCACAGGAGGGGCATGAATGAGGCACAGATGAGCATTAATGAGCACATATGTGCATCAATGAGGCACAGATGAGGCACATATGGGCATAAATGGAGCACAGATGAGGCATGAATGAGGCACATATGGGCATGAATGGGGCACATATGAGTCACATATGGGCACAAGTCAGGCATGGATGAGGCACAGGTGGGTGATGCTGGGGTCTCCCTCCTCTCCTTGCATGCTGTACCGATCGGTGTATACAGCATGCGAGGAGAGGAGAGAGCTGAACCGGACATTTTTCGGGAGCAGTGATTTTAATAAAGTGAAACAACAAAAGTGTAATATTCCTTTAAATTTTGTACCTGGGGGGTGTCTATAGTATGCCTGTAAAGGGGCGCATGTTTCCCGTGTTTAGAACAGTCTGACAGCAAAATGACATTTCAAACAAAAAAAGTCATTTAAAACTACTCGCGGCTATTAATGAATTGTCGGTCCGACAATACACATAAAAGTTCATTGATAAAAACGGCATGGGATTTCCCCGCAGGGGAACCCTGAACCAAAATGTAAAAATAAAATGGCGTGGGGGTCCCCCTAAATTCCATACCAGGCCCTTCAGGTCTGGTATGGGTATTAAGGGGAACCCCACGCCAAAATTTACAAAAAAAAAATGGCGTGGGGGTCCCCTCAAAATCCATACCAGACCCTTCAGGTCTGGTATGGATTTTAAGGGGAACCCCACGCCCAAATTTTAAATAAATGGCGCAGGGTCCCCCCCAAAAATCCATACCAGACATTGGGCAGCAGACTCTTCTTGAATGCAAAGAGATTTGTATTTCTCTTAACAGAACTTTGGGAGAGAGGGTTAGGGCCAGGACACACTAAGAAGTTGTAATAATAATTGTCAGTAGGGATGAGCCGAACACCCCCCTGTTCGGTTCGCACCAGAACATGCGAACAGGCAAAAAATTAGTTTGAACACGCGAACACAGTTAAAGTCTATGGGACTCGAACATGAATAATCAAAAGTGCTAATTTTAAAGGCTTATATGCAAGTTATTATCATAAAAAGTGTTTGGGGACCTGGGTCCTGCCCCAGGGGACTTAGATCAATGCAAAAAAAGTTTTAAAAACAGCCGTTTTTTCGGGAGCAGTGATTTTAATAATGCTTAAAGTGAAACAACAAAAGTGTAATATTCCTTTAAATTTTGTACCTGGGGGGTGTCTATAGTATGCCTGTAAAGGGGCACATGTTTCCCGTGTTTAGAACAGTCTGACAGCAAAATGACATTTCAAACAAAAAAAAGTCATTTAAAACTACTCGCGGCTATTAATGAATTGTCGGTCCGACAATACACATAAAAGTTCATTGATAAAAACGGCATGGGATTTCCCCGCAGGGGAACCCTGAACCAAAATGTAAAAATAAAATGGCGTGGGGGTCCCCCTAAATTCCATACCAGGCCCTTCAGGTCTGGTATGGGTATTAAGGGGAACCCCGCCCCAAAATTTACACAAAAAAAATGGCGTGGGGGTCCCCTTAAAATCCATACCAGACCCTTCAGGTCTGGTATGGATTTTAAGGGGAACCCCACGCCCAAATTTTAAATAAATGGCGCGGGGTCCCCCCCAAAAATCCATACCAGACATTGGGCAGCAGACTCTTCTTGAATGCAAAGAGATTTTTATTTCTCTTAACAGAACTTTGGGAGAGAGGGTTAGGGCCAGGACACACTAAGAAGTTGTAATGTTAATTGTCAGTAGGGATGAGCCGAACACCCCCCTGTTCGGTTCGCACCAGAACATGCGAACAGGCAAAAAATTAGTTTGAACACGCGAACACAGTTAAAGTCTATGGGACTCGAACATGAATAATCAAAAGTGCTAATTTTAAAGGCTTATATGCAAGTTATTATCATAAAAAGTGTTTGGGGACCTGGGTCCTGCCCCAGGGGACTTAGATCAATGCAAAAAAAGTTTTAAAAACAGCCGTTTTTTCGGGAGCAGTGATTTTAATAATGCTTAAAGTGAAACAATAAAAGTGTAATATTCCTTTAAATTTCGTACCTGGGGGGTGTCTATAGTATGCCTGTAAAGGGGCGCATGTTTCCCGTGTTTAGAACAGTCTGACAGCAAAATGACATTTCAAAGGAAAAAAAGTCATTTAAAACTACTCGCGGCTATTAATGAATTGTCTGTCCGACAATACATATAAAAGTTCATTGATAAAAACGCCATGGGATTTCCCCACAGGGGAACCCTGAACCAAAATTTAAAAAAAACATGGCGTGGGGGTCCCCCTAAATTCCATACCAGGCCCTTCAGGTCTGGTATGGGTATTAAGGGGAACCCCGCGCCAAAATTTACAAAAAAATGGCGTGGGGGTCCCCCTCAAAATTCATACCAGACCCTTCAGGTCTGGTATGGATTTTAAGGTGAACCCCACGCAAAAATTTTAAATAAATGGTGTGGGGTCCCACCAAAAATCCATGCCAGACACAGGAGCACGTCATTTTATTTTACAGAGGGGATGGCATGCTTAAACTATAGTGGCTTAACAACCACTTTAAGATACTGTATGTTGTGCTTACCAACATGTGCCCCTTTTCCCCTGAACGACACACCACCACCATTCTTCCAATTTCTACTTCTGCTGAAACACATATATGTATTGCTCTGCTATCCACCTAGCAGCAGAAATAAGTGTAGTAAGGTCTCCAGGCTCCTTCAGTCTAATGAGAACCTCCAGGGCCAGAGATAGCTGACATTCTTCTGTATGTGGTGGGTTGTAAGGCATAGTGGGTGTAATGCAAGGTAGAGTCATTGGGCGGCAGACACTTCTTGAATGCAAAGAGATTTTTATTTCTCTTAACAGAACTTTGGGAGAGAGGGTTAGGGCCAGGACACACTAAGATAGTTGCAATGTTAATTGTCAGTAGGGATGAGCCGAACACCCCCCTGTTCGGTTCGCACCAGAACATGCGAACAGGCAAAAAATTTGTTCGAACACGCGATCACAGTTAAAGTCTATGGGACTCGAACATGAATAATCAAAAGTGCTAATTTTAAAGGCTTATATGCAAGTTATTATCATAAAAAGTGTTTGGGTACCTGGGTCCTGCCCCAGGGGACATGGATCAATGCAAAAAAAGTTTTAAAAACAGTCGTTTTTTCGGGAGCAGTGATTTTAATAATGCTTAAAGTGAAACAATAAAAATGTAATATTCCTTTAAATTTCGTACCTGGGGGGTGTCTATAGTATGCCTGTAAAGGGGCGCATGTTTCCCGTGTTTAGAACAGTCTGACAGCAAAATGACATTTCAAAGGAAAAAAAGTCATTTAAAAATACTCGCGGCTATTAAAGAATTGTCGGTCCGACAATACACATAAAAGTTCATTGATAAAAACGGCATGGGATTTCCCCACAGGGGAACCCTGAACCAAAATTTAAAAAAAAAAATGGCGTGGGGGTCCCCCTAAATTCCATACCAGGCCCTTCAGGTCTGGTATGGATATTAAGGGGAACCCCGCGCCAATTTAAAAAAAAAAATGGCATGGGGGTCCCCCTAAAAATCCATACCAGACCCTTCAGGTCTGGTATGGATTTTAAGGGGAACCCCGTGCCAAAATTTTAAAAAAATGGCGTGGGGTCCCCCCAAAAATCCATACCAGACCTTATCTGAGCACGCAACCTGGCAGGCCGCAGGAAAATAGGGGGGATGAGAGAGCGACCCCCCTCCTGAACCGTACCAGGCCACATGCCCTCAACATTTGGAGGGTGCTTTGGGGTCCCCTCCCAAAGCACCTTGTCCCCATGTTGATGAGGACAAGGGCCTCATCCCCACAACTCTTGCCCAGTGGTTGTGGGGGTCTGCGGGCAGGGGGCTTATCAGAATCTCGAAGCCCCCTTTAACAAGGGGACCCCCAGATCCCACCCCCCCGTGTGAAATGGTAAGGGGGTAAAAAAGCACCCCTACCATTTCACAAAAAAGTGACAGTTTTTGACAATTCCTTTATTTAAAGTCTTCTTCTTTTCCATCTTCTTTCTTCTATCTTCTTTCTTCTATCTTCCTTTGGTTTCTTCCTCCATCTTCTTCTTCCTCTGGTTCTTCTTCCGATCCTCTGCTTCTTGCTCCGGTATTCTCGTCCGGCATCTTCCTCCGCGGCGTCTTCTTCCCTTCTTCATTCTCGGGCCGCTCCGCATCCATGATGGGAGGCTCCTGCTGTGTGACGCTTCTCGTCTTCTGACACTTCTTAAATAACATCTGATGTACGGGGACTTGACAGGGAATTCCCTGTGGCATTCCCCGTGACGTCAGAGGGGGCAGGGTCACCCGTTACATAACGGTGCTTCAGCTACTCACTGTGGTCCCTGGTAATAAGATGGATGGTCCCTTAGTGGCGACGGCTTCCCCTCTACCTCCAACCAAGTGGCAGAACTGCCACTTCTGGTTGGACTGCAAGCCGCAATCCCAACTCTGCGCTGCTCTCTTGCTTCTGGATAGGCCCTCAGATAGGATAGGCCTAGCAGCAAGATGTGCCCAGGATAGGCCCAAACTCCGGCCTAGCAGCCCGGGCAATACAACAGACGTCCACTCAGACAGCCGTCAATGTGGCACAGAACACTGATCACCTGACTCCACCGAAATATATAGGTTCTCCCAGCAGGCCAAGGGATTTAAGAAAACCCCTGCACATTGGCTGGGATACCCCATATACCCATAATCTGACCTTGCATTGCCCTTCTCGTACCTAATTCCACCAGGTACCCGACCACCTAGCTGCAAAGAGAAAAGTACTGCAATTACAAACTTATAGTGAAATCAATTGATCCTTAACAATAGACCAAGGTAGCTATACCTGGCAGGTAAATTTAGGAGCAACCTTGCTTAAACACCAGGGTGCTACATAAGCATATACTTCACCTTATGCTTATTCAACCTTTTCCTGCTAATCATCTCCTGCACCCATTTTTTGTAACAGAGGAAATAGGGAGTCCGCGCTAATGGGTGTAATTAGAAGCCTAGGTGGGAAGTATATTCCTAAATTGATAGACTGCTGCCCTCACATACGCTGACTCCACAGGGGGTGGAATGAGCGGAAAAAGTGAAAAAAGAAAAGTGTGTGAGTGTGGCGCTGTCCCAAAGTTGCAGAAGAAATGTCTGCATATATGCAGTTACAGTGAAATATGTATGGCAGTTATTACCACTCCTGTGGGTTAAAGTGACTGGTGATTTAAACATGAGAAGCATAATGAGTGCAATAAATCGCATCCAAGGTGTCTAGTGCTATATTCCCTCAAAAGGAAAAAACAGTATTAACCACTGCTAAGAGCATGAAGCGGTCTGTGTCTAAACACTAGAAAACACAAAGTTGCAATAAATACATCACACGTGACATGCAAAAAATTCTAAAGTGTCTAGTGCTAAATAAATAAATATTAAAATGTTGTTCTACAAACGTTGCAAATAACAAAGTGACAAGTGCCCTATGAAGAGGTCACTCTGAAAAGTGCTAAACACATGTGCAATCCAAATGGTTCTATGATAGTAAACAGTTCATATGGGTATGTCCCCGGTGCACTATAAGTGAAAAAAGGCGTCCTTTGTGGGATTCCTCAAAGCATACAACAGGTGTTAATCCAGTGCTGGTGTCTCTCGTTGTGATTGTGCAGAGACTCACCAGCTGTATATCCCCTGCAGGGGTAACGAGTAGTCACAGTATGTGCCACTGTGCAGCAGTGCTTGGCAAGACCAGGACCAGGATGATATCATAAGGACATAAGAAGAAAGGATTCCATAGTGTGAAACCGTTTAAAACCACTATTTATTAGGTCAGATAAAAAGGGGTACTCACATTGTAATGGAAAAAATGCTTACAAAGATGTTCCTAAGCGTCAACTTTGCAGGGAGATGTCAGCAAGGCGTTCAGTCAAAGGCCACGCCCTACGTACGTTTCGTCACACGGACTTCTACGGGAGCGTGGTCCCTGCATCGTCTCCCCTATCTTTATATGCTGTGCGGTCCTTAGTGCACCTGTGTTCCAGCGGCCATATTTGGTATGTGTTTGTGTTCCAGCGGCCATGTTTTTGTGTGTCGGTGGCCATTTTCCCTGGGACAATGCAGACCGAAGCCCACAGCGCCATACCAGCGGCCATGTTTTTGTGTGTCGGCGGCCATTTTCCCTGGGACAATGTAGACCGAAGCCCGCAGCCCCAATGAAGTGATTAAATCCCCGTGGAACAGCCTGATACAGCGCTGGTTTCCTGGTGACACCTTACTAATATATGGGTCCATTGCATGTGTGTCACAGTAGTAACTATTACGTTATTTATGCACAATTCTCCCGCACAGAATATAGGTGTGTAGTAAATGGTTTGCCCTTACTTAGGAAACCTAGACAATAGTAATATAGACAACAGTAATATACTAAACCATATTAAAAATATTAAAATTGTGGTTCTACAAAATTAATGACATGACATATATCCTAGCAATACGATATACAAACAGGCAAATAGTTATATTTGAAATGCTAAAAAATGCTAAAAATTAAAAAAAAATTTTTTATTAAGAAGATATATATAAAAATAGATAAAAATATGTTTAAAATTATGTGAAAAAGCGAGACAAGAAAATCATGTACCAGTTATATCAGACAGGTAGTAGGTGTATGTTAGAATACTAAAAGTATTTTGAATAACTTGTTAGCCAATAAGGGGAGCATTATCATCAAAGAGAGGAGCATTATCATTAAAAAAGAGATAAGGAGCGTTTATCATCAGAAAAGGGGGGTTTCTTATAAAAGGCGTTCAGTAATTGGTAAGAAAACAATTGAGATCCACATCTATGTTCATTCCAGACGGTTGAAGTGTGTCTAGCTGTAAGATCCATCTGGTCTCATTTTGTGACACCTTTGTTTTCTTGTTGTCACCCCTCCAGTGTCCTTTAATTTTGTCAATTCCGTAAAAAAGCATACCACTGGGGTCCCTATTGTGATGATCTCTAAAATGTCTGGATACGCTATGTTTTTTAAAACCATTCTTTATGTTTGTGACGTGTTCTCTAATTCTAATGTGCAGTTTAGACTACTACACTCAAGTGAAAGGGGTAGCCATGGGGGCTAAATACGCCCCGAGCATTGCTAATCTATTACTCAATAAGTGGGAAGAAGAACAAATTTACAGTACCAACAGAAGTCATCTGAAATTTTATCGACGATATATAGATGACATTGTAATTATCTGGGGTGGTACTGAGGAAGAGTTACAAATGTTTTTTGACGAATTAAACCATAACATTTATGGTTTATCCTTTTCTGGGAACTGGAGCAGGCGTAACATTAACTACCTCGACCTCCAGATATTTAAAGAAGATGGACACCTTAGCACAAAGACGCACTTTAAAGATACAGACAGAAATGGCTACATCCCCACTAGTAGTTGCCATCACCCAAAGTGGATTGGAAACATCCCTAAGGGACAGTTCATGCGGATACGCAGAAATTGTAGTAACATAACTGACTTTGAGGAACAAACAAATAATTTGATCAAGCGATTTGTGGATAAAGGATACAAAAAGAGGGATTTGCTGACATTAAAATAACAAATAAAGAATATGGATAGACATAAGTTAATGGAAGGAACACAGAACACCCACAAGCGGGATAAAAACAAGTCCTTGGGTCTTGCTTATCTGACTGGATATAACACACAATACAGATCAATAGAATCAATTGTCAAAAAACACTGGCCCATTTTACAGTCAGACCAAGTTTTAAAAACAGTGTTACCAAAAAAACCCATCTTCATTTATAGGAAGGCTGCAACCCTTAGAAATAAACAAGTGCACAATGCACTTGACCCCCCGAAACAAATTAAAATAGGCAACAATTTAAAAGGCTTTTATAAATGTGGAAAATGTCTACCGTGTAGAGAAACCAAAAAAACAAACAAAAAAATTATGAAGTTCAAGTCCACAACCAACGGCAAAGAGTACACAATCAGGGACCTAATAACGTGTAACAATACACACGTTACTTATGTGCTAGAATGCCCGTGCCGTAAACAGTATGTGGGACGCACTACCAGAAAACTGCACATTAGAATTAGAGAACACGTCACAAACATAAAGAATGGTTTTAAAAAACATAGCGTATCCAGACATTTTAGAGATCATCACAATAGGGACCCCAGTGGTATGCTTTTTTACGGAATTGACAAAATTAAAGGACACTGGAGGGGTGACAACAAGAAAACAAAGGTGTCACAAAATGAGACCAGATGGATCTTACAGCTAGACACACTTCAACCGTCTGGAATGAACATAGATGTGGATCTCAATTGTTTTCTTACCAATTACTGAACGCCTTTTATAAGAAACCCCCCTTTTCTGATGATAAACGCTCCTTATCTCTTTTTTAATGATAATGCTCCTCTCTTTGATGATAATGCTCCCCTTATTGGCTAACAAGTTATTCAAAATACTTTTAGTATTCTAACATACACCTACTACCTGTCTGATATAACTGGTACATGATTTTCTTGTCTCACTTTTTCACATAATTTTAAACATATTTTTATCTATTTTTATATATATCTTCTTAATAAAAATGTTTTTTTAAATTTTTAGCATTTTTTAGCATTTTAAATATAACTATTTGCCTGTTTGTATATCGTATTGCTAGGATATATGTCATGTCATTAATTTTGTAGAACCACAATTTTAATTTTTTTAATATGGTTTAGTATATTACTGTTGTCTATATTACTATTGTCTAGGTTTCCTAAGTAAGGGCAAACCATTTACTACACACCTATATTCTGTGCGGGAGAATTGTGCATAAATAACGTAATAGTTACTACTGTGACACACATGCAATGGACCCATATATTAGTAAGGTGTCACCAGGAAACCAGTGCTGTATCAGGCTGTTCCACGGGGATTTAATCACTTCATTGGGGCTGCGGGCTTCGGTCTACATTGTCCCAGGGAAAATGGCCGCCGACACACAAAAACATGGCCGCTGGTATGGGGCTGTGGGCTTCGGTCTGCATTGTCCCAGGGAAAATGGCCGCCGACACACAAAAACATGGCCACTGGAACACAAACACATACCAAATATGGCCGCTGGAACACAGGTGCACTAAGGACCTCACAGCACATAAAGATAGGGGAGACGATGCAGGGACCACGCTCCCGTAGAAGTCCGTGTGACGAAACGTACGTAGGGCGTGGCCTTTGACTGAACACCTTGCTGACATCTCCCTGCAAAGCTGACGCTTAGGAACATCTTTGTAAGCATTGTACACCGCTCATTTTTTCCATTACAATGTGAGTACCCTTTTTATCTGACCTAATAAATAGTGGTTTTAAACGGTTTCACACTATGGAATCCTTTCTTCTTATGTCCTTATGATATCATCCTGGTCCTGGTCTTGCCAAGCACTGCTGCACAGTGGCACATACTGTGACTACTTGTTACCCCTGCAGGGGATATACAGCTGGTGAGTCTCTGCACAATCACAATGAGAGACACCAGCACTGGATTAACACCTGTTGTATGCTTTGAGGAATCCCACAAAGGACGCCTTTTTTCACTTATAGTACACCGGGGACATACCCATATGAACTGTTTACTATCATAGAACCATTTGCATGGCATGTGTGTTTAGCACTTTTCAGAGTGACCTCTTCATAGGGCACTTGTCACTTTGTTATTTGCAACGTTTGTAGAACAACATTTTAATATTTATTTATTTAGCACTAGACACTTTAGAATTTTTTGCATGTCACGTGTGATGTATTTATTGCAACTTTGTGTTTTCTAGTGTTTAGACACAGACCGCTTCATGCCCTTAGCAGTGGTTAATACTGTTTTTTCCTTTTGAGGGAATATAGCACTAGACACCTTGGATGCGATTTATTGCACTCATTATGCTTCTCATGTTTAAATCACCAGTCACTTTAACCCACAGGAGTGGTAATAACTGCCATACATATTTCACTTAAAGGAATACACACGTGACACTTTTGATAAAACTGTATATATGCAGACATTTCTTCTGAAACTTTGGGACAGCGCCACACTCACACACTTTTCTTTTTTCACTTTTTGCACCCATTTTTTGCCTGCAGCCATGGATCAATAGATTCTCGCATGGCCTGAACAATAGCCTCAGTATCTTTTACTTGTGCTACCTTTTTCAAAATTTCCTCCATTATTCTAACAAACAAAAGTAGAATCACTCAACACAAAAGTGACCAGAGCAAGAGTAATGCCACCAAATAAAGTGTATTGTGCAACAAGCAGCAGCATGACCCATCTACAAATAAAAATACTCTGATACTGCAACAAAAGCAACAACAATCCCCAGAACAATTCAAAAACAAAATATGGCAGCTACAGATATGTCTCCAACTTGCAACACGATCCACTGAGGTTCACAATAATTAGGATCAAATCACTAGCAGCATTCAACAACCCTTATCAGCAAACAAAACTGTACAGAAAAACTCTGAGATACAATACACCACAGTTATGAATATGTACTGTATTTCAGCCACACCAAGGCCCTCCTACCTGTAAGAAAATGGGGGGTTGTAACGGACCTCCGGTCCTCAACAGGACTATGTCTGCCGTAAATGCTTCCTCTGTCCGTTACCACACAAGTCCACCCAGTCACTAGCCGTAACTCGGTGTAGGGTGGAAAACATCAAACTGTTTATTGAAACACATGTACAAACAGATATAATACTCGGGGGACAATCACCCCCTCCCTTGGATTCAGGGTGAGGTAAACAGTCCAATCAGCAATAAGGACATACATCTAGAGTTGTCCCGATACCGATACTAGTATCGGTATCGGCACCGATACCGAGCATTTGCCCAAGTACTTGTACTCGGGCAAATGCTCCCGATGCTTCCCCCGATACCTGGAAGTCAGCTGTGATCGGCGCGTGGGGGAGTTACAAGATTCTCCCCCAGCGGCTTTCAGCAGCTTTAGTGACATACAGCGGTGATTGGTCACCACTGTATGTCACTGCATCCTCCTCCATGCCCCCTCCTTTCCTCTGTCCCCCTCCGCTGTCCCCCTCTGTTCCTCTCTCCTTCCCTGTGTCTCTCCGCTGTCCCCTCCATTCTGCTGTGTCTCTCCGCTGTCCCCTCCGTTCCTCTCTCCTTCCCTGTGTCTCTCTGCTGTCCCCTCCGTTCCTCTCTCCTTTTTTGTCCCCCTCCGCTGTCCCCTCCGTTCTGCTGTGTCTCTCCGCTGTCCCCTCCGTTCCTCTCTCCTTCCCTGTGTCTCTCCGCTGTCCCCTCCGTTCCTCTCTCCTTTTCTGTCCCCCTCCGCTGTCCCCTCCGTTCTGCTGTGTCTCTCCACTGTCCCCTCCGTTCCCCTCACCTTCTCTGTCCCCCTCCGTTCCGCCATCCTCCTCCTCCTTCCTTTGTCAATGGACAGAGTCAGCTGACTCTGTCCATTCATATAACTGAAACATTGTAATCTCCTGTGATTACGATGTGTCAGTTTATGAATGGAGAGGAGCAACTGTCTTCTCTCCATTCATTCTCAGTGCAGCTGAGGCTGCAGAGAAAGGGACTGGGGAATCTCTATCCTCTGTCTCTTTCTCTGTCTCAAGGGGGGAGATATCAGAGGTCTGTTAAGACCCCTGATATCTCACCAAAGCCCCCTAACAGGGCTGATTAAAAAAAAAAAAAAAAAAAAAACATATAAAGAATAAAAAAAAATATTATTGTAAAAAATAAAAATTGTAAAAAAAACAAAAAAAACACACACACATACACCATTCACCCCCTTCCCCTAAAAAAAAGAAAACACTGTTAAAAAAAAAAAAAAAAAAAAAACTGTCACGTGACATTAAAAAAAAAGTATCGGTAATCGGTATCAGCGAGTACTTGAAAAAAAGTATTGGTACTTGTACTTGGTCCTAAAAAAGTGGTATCGGGACAACCCTACATACATCCCATAATATACTTTTCTCCCAAGGCAGATAGACACAACAGAACAATGCAATACAACCACACCCCAAACAATCTCAGCAAAGAGTCCATGAACAGCATGAGACAACACACAATATATACATATATACAACATTCCAGTGTGGCTGTACAGCGAGACCGAGTAGCACAGATCAGACTGGGGTTCTCTGTTACCCTGTGCCCCTAATGGACACAGGGTGATTTACACATAGGAGGGGCCACGGGAGCTGGACACAGAGTTTTCAGAGCTCTCCACGGTAAGCTGGGTTCCACAAGCCCCCCACCCAAAGTGACTCCCGTCACACATCTCCCCTTTCAGGAGGGGACTAACACAGGAGGAGACGGGGTCACACTAGGGGGTCTCTTTCAGCTAGTCAAAGGCGGTCTGGCAGGCCGGGGTCCACGTCACCACCCTGGACATAGTCTTCTTGGTCAGGTCCGTCAGTTGCATGTGCTTAAATGCGGCACAAATTTGCGATAATAGTTAGCAGTGCCCAAAAAAGCCATAACCTGTTTTTTATTCTGAGGAGTGGGACAGTCCCTAATGGCTTTGATTTTAACTGGTTTGGGGCGTAGTCTACCTCCCCCACCCGCTGTCCCAAGTATTGGACCTCCGCTATTCCCATCTGGCACTTATCGGGCCGGATAGTGAGGTTGGCCCCTCTAATTAGGTATAGGACGTTGCCCACATGCCGGAGGTGGTCTTCCCATGTTTCACAAAAGATGGCAGTGTCATCAAGGTAGGCACAGGCAAAGTCTTGACAGCCCTGCAGCAACTGATCCACCGTGCGCTGGAAGGTGGCAGGGGCATTCTTCATCACAAAGGGCATGCTGAGAAATTCAAACAGCCCAAAGAAGGTGATGAAGGTGGAACGTTCCCTCCCTTCCCCAGTTAAGGGGATTTGCCAGTAACCCTTGCTCAAGTCCAGTGTAGTGACATAGCGGGCCCCAGCCAGACGGTCCAGCAGATCATTGGGAAGGCGTCGCTAACAGTGTGGTCATTAAGACGTTGGTAGTCTACACAAAATAGAATGGTGCCATCTTTCATGGGTACAAGAGCAGCTGTGGACCAGGGGCTCTGGGAGGGTTGGATAATTACCAGGTCCAACATTTTGTTCAGTTCTTGTGTTATGGTGTTCCGGATGGCTTCTGGAACTTAGTAAGGGGCTTGTTGGATGGGCCGGGTTTGCAAGGTTTCCACATGATGAGTGGTGAGGGTCATCCTTCTGGGCCGAGAGGAAAAGATGGGACGGTGGTGTTGCATGGACACCTGCTGTTCCTGGCTGAGCTGGGGGCCCAAGGGTACAAGGTGTACGTCAGCCAAATGGAGTGCTAATTCCAGGAGATTAATCACGACTTCATTGTTTTCTTCAGAGGGTAGGGGGCAGGCCGCCAGAACGGGAAGGTTTCTGTCATGGTATTCCTTGATCATATTGATGTACACAGTCCTTTGCTGCTTCCCCCGATCATCCAGTGCGAGAACATAGTTGGTCTCATTTAACTTCTTTTTTTTTTTTTTTTTTTTTTTTCCACTTCAGCGAAAATTTTTCTGAGAGACATTATTTCAACTTTATATGTCAAACTTTATCTCTTCTCCTTTTTCACATCATTGTGGATTGTTTCCGTCACATCTTTATTGTTTTTCCCTTCTAGGATATTATTTAATAATTTTAAAAACCGACGACAAAACGCCTCCTATAAATATGAACCCACTATTATCTTATTCTCTCTTAGTCCCTCTTATTTCCCCCACCCCCCCCCCCTCCCCTGTGTTTGGTCCGTTCCTTTATGTTATTTATTTATCCACTTGGCTCTGCACCTATTCTTTCTTTTATCTTATCTAAATAAATGTCTGAGACTTTGTATTTTTTCCAACTTTCCCATCTACTATTATCCCTTTTCTCTCCTCCTTCCATTTTGTAGTGATAATCTATTTCCTTTAGCCAGTTTCTAATGTCTGGTTTTCCACTTTTTAGCCAATTCTTGGAAATTAAGGCCTTGGCCGCATTCAGGAGGTTAGGTACTATTGATTTTCTATATTGTTTCTTAGGTTGATTATAGATATGGAAGAGGCAAGTCCAGATGTTTTGTTCTATTTCTTCTTCAGTTATTTATTTTATGTTATTTAACACTTCCTTCCAGTACTCCATTATTATTGGGCATTCCCACCATATGTGTATGATCGTTGCTATTTGGCCACATTTTCTCCAACACAAAGAGGTTTTGTCTTGATGAAATCTGTGTATTCTTACTGGGGTCATATACCATCTTGATACTAGTTTATAATTCATTTCAATAGTCTTCATGTCCCAGGCCTTATTATATCCCATTTCTATCATTTTTCCCACTTTTTGGTTATCTATTTTTAAGTTCATTTCTTTTTCCCATTGATTTATGTATTCTGGTCTTTCTTGTGCTTCCAAATCTGTCAGTGTACTATAAATTTTTGATGTTCCGTTTTTCAATGGTATTTCATTGCTACATAGCTTTTCCAGTGCGGTTAATTTCGTTTCGTCTCTCAGTGGATGTGGTATTGTGCTTACTAAGTGCCTTAGTTGATTATAATTCCATTAATTCATCTTCCATCCATTCCTTTCCTCTATTTCTACTCGTGTTCTTATTTTGCCATTTCTAGTGATATCTTTCAATTGTGGGTTACGTATTCCTTGAATTCCAAATATTTCCTTCCCAGGGGTGAAGAAATTCGATCCTGTGAGTGCTAATAGTGGTGAATTATATTTCCATTCATACTTTAAGTGGATGGTGTCCCAAATTTTAAATACATTTTTTGTTATTTCGTGTGTGTCAGTGTCCAATGTTCTATATTTCCGTGGAATCCAAATATTCTTATGTAATGTGACTCCGCTTATTATGTTTTCCATTTCCACCCATTTTTTTTCATTTTTCTCATTTGTCCACTCTAACATTCGTGTTAAAACTATGGCTTTATAGTACCTACTTATATCTGGAGCGGCCAGACCTCCGTGCTCCTTTTTCCTTGTAATCAGCGTGTATTTGATTCTTGGTTTTTTATTAAACCATATGTATTTTAACAAAATTGTTTTAATTATTTTAAAAAAGCTCTGCGGGATCTTTACTGGTAACATCTGTAATCTGTAATTTATTTTGGGTAGTATCATCTTGAACATATTTATTCTTCCAATCCATGAAAGTGGCTGTATTCTTAACTTTTTCATTTCTTCTTTGACCTCATTGATCAATGGGATGAAATTTGCCTGGTAAATTTTTTCGACTCTAGGAGTTATTTTAATTCCAAGGTAATTTAGTTCTTTTACCCACGTAAATGGGAATTCTTTTTGTAAAAACTGAACTTCCTTTTTCTCTAGTCCTATGTTTAATATTTCCGTTTTTATTGGATTAATTTTGAAGTTTGACAGTTCTCCGTATTTTTTTATTTCTTTCAATATGTTTGGGAGTGACACTCTTGGGTTGGATACGTACATCAAGATGTCGTCCACGTAAGCTGCGATCTTATGCTCTTTTCCTCCTAGTCTCGCTCCTTCTACCTCTTTGTTATTGCGGAGTGTTGCTAGTAATGGTTCTAAAGCCAATACGTATAATAGTGGAGACAGTGGACAGCCTTGCCGTGTTCCGTTCTGCATCTTAATTTTTGGAGAGAGTCTACCGTTTACTTTTACGACTGCTGTCGGGCCATTATACAAATTTGTTATCCACTTCATCATTTTTGTCCCGATACCCAAGTGCCGCAATGTATCCATCATGAAACCCCAGTCTACCCTGTCGAATGCTTTTTCTGCATCCAATGACAGGAATAGAACTGGGGTCTCATTCTGCACCTTCTTGTGCAACATCAGTAATGATTTTAGGCTGTTGTCCCGCCCCTCTCTCCCCGGGACAAAACCAGTCTGGTCCGGGTTGATCCACTGTGGGATTCGTTTTTTTATCCTAGTGGCCAGGATCTTGGAGTACAGCTTCGTATCAGCGTTCAATAGGGCTATTGGCCTGTAGCTTGAGCAGTTAACTTTGTCTTTCCCTTCTTTTGGTAGTATTGTAATATGAGCTAGTAGCGATTCACTTCTTATTTCTTCATCTTCCCCTAAGGAATTCATATATTCTAATAGTTTTGGAGTCAGCTGTTCTTCAAATTTTTTATAGTATTTGACCGTGAACCCGTCTGGTCCTGGGCTTTTTCCTACGGGAGTTTCCTTTAATGCCAGTTTTACCTCTTCTTGCGTAATATTTTTTTCCAATTCTTCTAGTTGGTCTATTTTTATTTTTGGTAAATTTGCTTTTTTTAGATATTCTTGTATCCTCTTTGTTCTTGTATTCGCTTCTTTCCAACTTTCCTGTCCTTTTATTGCATATAGGAAGCTGAAGTATTTTTGAAATGTTATCGCTATATCTGTAGTTTTATTTACCACTTCTCCTTTTTCATTTTTGATCTTCTCAATGTAATTCAAAGACTTCTTTTTTTTTACCAAATTTGCTAGGTATTTTCCTGGTTTGTTACCCCATTTGTATTTTTCTTGTACTACTCTGTTGTACTCCTTCCTTTCTTCTTGTTCCATCCAGTCTTTTAATTGCTCTCTCTTTTGAGATAATAGGCCGAAGATTTTGTTGTTTATTTGATTTTTGTGTGTTTTCGTTCCAATTCATATATTTCTTTAATTATTTGTTGCATGTTTGTTTTCCTTTCTTGTTTTTTTCTTGCCCCTATGGCTATTAATTTGCCCCTAATAACAGATTTATGCGCCTCCCATATTGTTGCTTTCGATACCTCTGGTGTATCGTTTTCCTCAAAATATCTTTTAATTTCTTCTATGATACTTTTTTCGGTCTCGCTGTCTTCTAATAAAGTTTCGTTGATTCTCCATGGACCCCTTTCAAAGACTTCTCCTTTTATTTTCATTCTCAACGTTACTGGGCTGTGATCTGAGGCGGTTATTATACCTATTTTTGTTTCTTCTATTTCTTCAAAGTTTATATGTTCGACCATGATGTAATCCAATCTGGAGTAACTTTTGTGTACTGTTGAGTAGAATGTGTAGTCCTTTGTGCTGGGGTGCTGAATTCTCCAAGGATCTATTAGTTGCTGTTCATATAATATTCTTTTTAATTTCTTTAGTTGTTTTACCTCTTTGTCCCTTACTATTGAGGTGCTGTCCATTTTGTTATCCATGCTGAAGTTGAAGTCTCCGGCTAGTATTAATTTTCCTTGTTTGAATTCCATTAGTATTTTAATGATATCTATCAAATATTTTTTAGGGTTCTTATTAGGACAATAGACATTAGCCAATGTATATTTTACCCCTTGTATAGTTCCTGTAATAAAAAGATATCGACCCTCCGGATCTATTTTCCTTTGATCTATTAGAAAATGTACATTTTTCCCTAAACCGATGGCTACTCCTTTGGCCCTTCTTATTGGCGAGTCTCCTTGATACCATGTTGGTATGTTTCTTGAATAAATTTTGGTATTTGAATTTTGGGTTATATGCGTCTCCTGTAGGAAAATTATTTCTGCTTTACTTTTTTTCTAGTTCTCGGAGAATGATGTTTCTCTTCCCTGGGGAATTTAGTCCACGGACATTATAGGAGATTATTTTTATGCTGTTTACGTTTTCCATTTTTGTGCCTTTTCTTCCCCGCCCGTCCTCCGGCCCTCCCCCCCACCCGGTCCTCTTAGAAGGCCGGGCGGAGGGGACACCCAGCGGACGCACGGGGTCTCCTCATCTCTTGTCTCAAAATAGGTGCGCCTATGTAACCACTCATGTGGATCAGACCTTTCCCTCCCCTCCCTCCTTCCCTCCCTTTTCCCTCCTCCCACCCTCCCCCTCCCCTTTTTCTGATATGGGTTTTTTACCCCCATATTCTCTAGAGCTGAGAGCATTTTACTTTGTTTTGTGGGGCACGCCCTGCCCCCTCTGCTCTATTTATTGTGAGGTGGAGCTCTGTGAGACACCCTATTCCCCCCTCGCCTAAGCACTAATAGGGCGACCCCCTGTCCACTCCATGAGTCCCTGTCTCCCTCTCCCTGCATTTTTATTGTGTTTTACCAATCCTTTCACTTTCCTTTTTTCCCATCCCATCAACCCCAGCCCCCCCCCTTTCCACTCTAAGGCCCCTTGCACTAATGTGTGGTATTTTCTCAGTTATTAATTTCCTCGAGATTCCACATCTTGATGTCTGTTCCTTGAATTTAATTGCCATTGCAGGTCATCTCCTGCCGTTATTCGCTCCTGTCTATTTGCATATTTTTCCAGTTCTGGGGAGGGGATTTCTAGTTTGTTGCAAAAGTCCGGAATCTCCTCCACATATCTTAGCCTCGCACTTATTCCGTTTTTCCTTGCTATTAGACATGCTGGAAAACCCCAGTTGTATTGAATTTCTTGCTCCCGGAGGATTCCTAATAATGGTTTTAATGTCCGTCGTCTTTTCAACGTTTCTTGAGACAAATCTTGAAATATTTGTAATTTACCTTCCGCAAACTCTATTTGTGTTTTCCTCTTTAGGTTTATCCAGATCTGTTTTTTTTCTTCCCATTTTTCGAAGCGTACTATTACATCTCTAGGTATTTCCCTTGAGAACCTTTGAGGTTTTTTTACTCGAAAGACACTTTCTATTCCTATTATGTTGGTTGCATCCTTTCCCAAGATTTGGTTGAAGAGATTGTTCATTTTTTCTATTAGGTTTTCCTGCTTGTTCTGTTTCCGGTAACCCGCGTATTCTCAAGTTTTTCTTTTTATCTCTATTTTCTTGCTCTTCTATTTTATATGATTGTTCCTGTTGTTCCCGTTTTAGTTTCTTTATTTCCTCTTCCAGTTCCTTTATGTTTTTTTGATGTATGTCTACTTTGATCTCTACTTCTTCCACTCTGTTTAACATATATCCCATGTCTTTGTGGAGTGTTGACATCTCTGCTTTTAGGGAATTCTCTAGTGCCGCGAACATTTTTTCCATATCCTGTTTTGTTGGCAACTGTGGCCCTTGTTGTCCTTCCTCCTTTCCTCTGTCTTCCTCTCCCATTTCTGGCTCCATTCTGGGTTCTGAGAGGTGGCTGGTTTCTGTTTGTACTTTATACTGGCCTTTTTTATCCTTGTTGTCCTTCTCTTTTGTATCTATTTGTCTGCCCTTTGAACCCACTTGTTTCTCTCCTTCTCCGATTCCTTGCTGTATATACCTGTTCATAGGGCCTGGACTTGAGCCTAGGCTGGTCCTAGGTGATTTCGGTATTGCTCCCGCACTTCTTGTTGTTTTCCTCTTCATGTTTGTTTCTATGGCTGGATTTATAAGATCTTCGAAGCTGCCTTCCAGAATACCCTTTGATTGGGGTCTCTTAATGATGTAAAAATCTCCCAGCCTTCTTAAATTGACTTATTTTTACTAATATTTCTTTTGTTCCGTTCTCATACCCGGCATCCTCCCCACAATCCAATAATAGAAATAATTAATGAGATATGAGTAGTCCCCATTTCCCAGAAGTTATGTTACTACATTAAGCATTCCTTGGTGCTGTTCAATTGTTTAAACCATAGTATTAAGTCCCCATGCACACGGACGTCTCTACAGCTGCTTTTCTGAGCCCCTTCTGCAGCTCAAAAAGGCCCGTCCACGTTAGTCTATGGCTTCATGCCCACCTAGGCGTCTCTGAGCTGCAAATGGCATAGGCGTTCTTAAGCTGCAAAAAAACCCCAGGCCCAATAGGTTCTAAGAGACGTTTTTCAGCTGCAAAAACGCTCCAATGCTAAAAAACGCCCAAAAACGCCCAAAAACGTCATTCACCAACGTCTTTCAGCGTTTCTAATCCATAAAAAAAAAAAAAAAAAAAAAAAAAACGCTCAAAAACGCTATTGCAAAAATGCTGAAAAAAGCTGAAAAAAGTTAAAAAAAAGTCACTGCAAAGACACCGGCGTCTTCACAGCGCTTTTCCAACAGCCCGTGTGCATGAGGGCCCAGGTGCTCAGCAAAATAATTCAAATGTTTTAGCGATATAATGCAATCTAATTCAAGTATTCAGCAAGATGATTTATATATTCAGCAGTATAGTTCCAGTATGAGCTTATATGTTCCACATTTTTGTTACTATGAAATTTCTTCTTATTCTATAGTTTGTACTATCAAGCCTATAGTTAGTACCATTTGCAAAAAACAAAAACAAAAACAAAAAAAAACCAAAAAAAATTCACAAGAAAGGGAGATACTGCAGCAGCAGCAGCAGCAAGCAGGTGGGGGCTGGGAGACAACTCTTCCGTTGGCTTGTCTTTCTTTCACCTTCTCCTTCTCTTCTCCCCCCCTGTTTTTATTGTTTTTCTTAGCTCACTTGATTCTACTTTTTCAGCTCTTTCGCCTTCATTTACTTTCATTTACTTTCACTTTTCATTCCATTTTATTTCATTTTATTTCAATGTGATCTTTCCCTTTCCCTTTCTTTTGTTCTATTACTTTTCCTTTGCTTGTTCACTTCAAGACAATTGCAATAGAAAAGAGCCAAAAGAGGAAAAAAAAAAAATGCTCAAAAACGCTATTGCAAAAACGCTGAAAAAAGTTAAAAAAAAAAAAAAAAAAAAAAAAAATCACTGCAAAGACACTGGCGTTTTCATAACGTTCTCCCAACAGCCCGTGTGCATGAGGGCCCGGGTGCTCAGCAAAATAATTCAAATGTTTTAGCGATATAATGCAATCTAATTCAAGTATTCAGCAAGATGATTAATTCAGCAGTATAGTTCCAGTATGAGCTTATATGTTCCACATTTTGTTACTATGAAATTTCTTCTTATTCTATAGTTTGTACTATCGAGCCTATAGTTAGTACCATTTACAAAAAACAAAAACAAAAAAAGACAAAAGGAAAAAAAAAAAAAAAATCACAAGAAAGGGAGATACTGCAGCAGCAGCAGCAGCAAGCAGATGGGGGCTGGGAGACAACTCTTCCGTTGGCTTGTCTTTCTTTCACCTTCTCCTTCTCTTCTCCCCCCCCTGTTTTTATTGTTTTTCTTAGCTCACTTGATTCTACTTTTTCAGCTCTTTCGCCTTCATTTACTTTCATTTACTTTCGCTTTTCATTCCATTTTATTTCAATGTGTTCTTTTCCTTTCCCTTTCTTTTGTTCTATTACTTTTCCTTTGCCTGTTCACTTCAGGACAATTGCAATAGAAAAAAGCCAAAAGAGGAAAAAAAAAAAAAAAAAAATACGGTACTTATCTTTTAGTTGTTGTTGAAGTTGGGACAAAAAGGGACGCTCACTACTGCTTGTTGCTGCTCTCTGATGCTGCGAACGCTCAGGTGCTGTCTCTGATGTTATCAATCTGCCCAGGTCTGTCTGACCCGCTGAAGTCTCAGCTGTTCTCTGCTCTCAGCTCTTCAGTGTCCGCTGCCGCTGCTCCTTGCTCCACTCACCCACCTTCCTGGCTCTCTCCTCCGAAATTCCCCGAAATTCCCCGGTGCACTTCAGCTGGTTCCTCCGCTCTCCGCGGCCGGCAACACCGCTGGGGACTTGAAACAGCCCCCAGCAGCGCACCGTTTTCCCTGCTGCCGTCGCTTCCGAAGCGCTCCGATCTCCGCGGTTTTCCAGTTCTCCTAACCCCCCGTCCTCGATGAGCCTTCTAGCCCGTCCGACTACGGAGGGGTGGGGGGGGGGATGCAGTCAGACGCAGGTACAAACTTCCTCTGGCTTACACCACAAGACAGCTCAGTGAGTGATGAGAGTGATGAGCAGGGGGGGCGGGGAGGGAAGCTACCTACACCTTCTCATCAGGCCGATCATTCCTCTCAGCTGCAGGGAGAGGGTTCTCAGGATCCTCACGTCGTGCACAGAGCCATTACCAGGCTCCTCCCTCCAAGCCACTCCTGTGTCTCATTTAACTTCTTGATGATTTGAAAGGGTCCCTCCCATGTAGATTGTAGTTTGTTCTGGGGATTTGGGACTATCATGAGGACCTTATGGCTCTCTGGAAACTTGCGGGTTCAAGCTTTGCGGTCATACCACGTCTTTTGGTGGGTTTGGGCAGCCTTGAGATGTTGGACCATGTGTCCACGCAGTTCTAGGACATAAGGGACCACAGGAACCCCCATATCATGTAGTTGGCCCTCCCAGGATTTTTTCAGCAGGGTCAGGGGGCCTCCGACCTTCCCCCCATACAGCAGCTCAAACGGGGAAAACCCGGTAGATTTCTGCAGGACCTCCCTGTAGCCAAAGAGAAGGTGGGGGAGGTATCATTCCCAGTCTGGTTCCTGGTCCATAAAGGCACGTACAGTGGGGACGGAAAGTATTCAGACCCCCTTAAGATTTTCACTCTTTGCTATATTGCTAAAATCATTTAAGTTCATTTTTTTCCTCATTAATGTACACACAGCACCCCATATTGACAGAAAAACACAGAATTGTTGACATTTTTGCAGATTTATTAAAAAAGCATCATGCTGTGGGGGTGTTTTTCAGCTGCAGGGACAGGACAACTGGTTGCAATCAAGGGAAAGATGAATGCGGCCAAGTACAGCGATATCCTGGACGAAAACCTTCTCCAGAGTGCTCAGGACCTCAGACTGGGCCGAAGGTTTACCTTCCAATAAGACAATGACCCTAAGCACACAGCTAAAATAACAAAGGAGTGGCTTCACAACAACTCCGTGACTGTTCTTGAAAGGCCCAGCCAGAGCCCTGACTTAAACCCAATTGAGCATCTCTGGAGAGACCTAAAAATGGCTGTCCACCAACGTTTACCATCCAACCTGACAGAAATGGAAAGGATCTGCAAGGAGGAATGGCAGAGGATCCCCAAATCCAGGTGTGAAAAACTTGTTGCATCTTTCCCAAAAAGACTCATGGCTGTATTAGATCAAAAGGATGCTTCTACTAAATACTGAGCAAAGGGTCTGAATACTTAGGACCATGTGATATTTCAGTTTTTCTTTTTTAATAAATCTGCAAAAATTTCAACAATTCTGTGTTTTTCTGTCAATATGGGGTGCTGTTAATGAGGAAAAAAATTAACTTAAATGATTTTAGCAAATGGCTGCAATATAACAAAGAGTGAAAAATTTAAGGGTTTCTGAATACTTTCCTTCCCCACTGTAGCATGGCCTTCAGGGTCCTGTTGAAACGCTCACACAGTCCGTTGGTTTGGGGGTGATAGGGGGTGGTTCGGATGGCCCTCACTCCACAGGTCTGCCAGAGGGACTGAATCAGATCGGACATAAACTGTGTACCTTGGTCTGACAGAATTTCAGCTGGAAAGCCCACTCATGTGTACACCGTAACCAGGGGTTCTGCGACTTTGGGTACCTGGTGTACATCAGCTGAGTGGAGTGTTACCTCCAGGAGATTAAGCATGACTTCCTCGTCTTCTTCAGAGGGTAGGGGGCAGACCGCCAGGATGGGAAGGTTTCTGTCATGGTATTCCTTGATCATATTGACGTGCACAGTTCTTTGCTGCTTCCCCCGATCATCCAGTGCGAGGACATAGTTGGTCTCATTTAACTTCTTGATGATTCGAAAGGGTCCCTCCCATGTAGATTGTAGTTTGTTCTGGGGTTTTGGGAGTATCATGAGGACCTGTTGGCTCTCAGCAAACTCGCGGGTTTGAGCTTTGTGGTCACACTATGGCTTTTGGCGGGTTTGGGCAGCCTTGAGATGGTCTGCCGCAAGCCCAGAAAGTTGGCCCATGCGTTCATGCATTTCTAGGACGTAGGGGACCACAGGAACCCCCATATCGTGTAGTTGGCCCTCCCAGGATTTTTTCAGCAGTCAGGGGGCCATGGACCTTCCCCCTATACAGCAGCTTAAATGGGGAAAACCCAGTAGATTTCTGCGGGACACCCCCCGGTAGGCAAAGAGAAGGTGGGGAGGTACCGCTCCCAGTCTGGTTCCTGGTCGATAAAGACACGCAGCATGGCCTTTAGGGTCCTGTTGAAATGCTCACACAGTCCATTGGTTTGGGGGTGATAGTGTCAGAAAACATGAAATCAGACCAAGACAGAAGTACAGTTAAATCACACTTGTTTAATAATAAAATTAAAAAGAACAAACATAGTCAAAACATAGCCAAAGTTCAGTAACCGGAACAGATAGTAAGCCAAGCCAGGAGTTAGGGATAAAAGTAGAGGAACAGCAAGCAGGATCTGTAGCCAGAAGGGATGTCAGCAAAGCCAGTCTTTAAACAGGACCGCAGGAGATAGTTTCTTGTGATATGACCAAGGCGAAGGCAGAGCTCTTCTGGACGGGATGGCTTAAGTAGGCAGGGCCGACGAGCAGGATCATCAACAGCTGGGTACCTGTGGAGAGAGATGGGAGCTGGCAATTAGCCGACAGCTGAGTGGCCAGCTTAGAGAAGGAAGGGCTAAGGCCAGTCCTGACAGTACCCCCTCCTCAAAGACCCCTCCCCCTCGGAGGACCACCAGGCTTGAGAGGAAAATGTCTGTGGAAATCACGGAGGAGGACAGGGGCATGTACGTCCGAAGATGAGACCCAAGAGCGTTCCTCCGGACCGTACCCTTTCCAATGCACCAGGTACTGTATGTACCCACGGAACCTACGGGAGTCAGCAATGGACTGTACTTCATACTCCTCATGGTTCTCAACCTGTACAGAGTGAGGACGTGGCACCGAGGTGGTAAAGCGGTTACAGACCAAAGGTTTTAATAAGGTGACATGAAATACATTCGAAATACGCATATTAGAAGGAAGGTCTAATGCGTAAGCCACTGGGTTAATCCTGTGAAGAATACGGAAAGGCCCAATAAACCGAGGTGCAAACTTCAGTGTGAACATGAAGTCGGAGGTTGCGAGATGACAGCCAGACCCTGTCCTGGACTTGAAGTAGAATGAAGACCACGGAGATGCTCCTCTAACACAGGAATACACTGCAGAACAAACGAGTCAGGTAACATGAAAACCATAATTCGCCATAAACAGGGACAATCGGGAAGAAGAATTCAAGGCACTGTTGTGAGCAAACTCTGCCCACGGTAATAGGTCTGACCAGTTGTTATGATGGTCAGAAATATAGCAATGTAGGAATTGCTCCAAGGACTGATTGGCTCTTTCTGGGGCCCCATTAGACTGCGGGTGATACGCAGAGGAGAAAGCAAGCTGAATTCCCAACTGTGCACAAAAGGCTCACCAGAACTGGGACACAAACTGACTACCCCTGTCCGAGACAATCAGCTTGGGTAGCCCATGTAAGCGAAAGATCTCCCGAGCAAAAATGGAAGCCAGTTCCTTAGAAGTGGGCAACTTCTTAAGTGGAATACAATGACACATCTTTGAGAACCGGTCAACCACCATAAGGATAACAGTGTTGCCTTGGGAGTTGGGTAACTCCACAATGAAATCCATAGACAGGTGGGTCTAGGGCCTCTCTCCATTGGGTATGGGTTGTAGGAGACCCACTGGAAGGTGTCGTGGAGTCTTACTTTGAGCACACACGGAACAGGCAGCTACGAAGGCAGTAACATCAGCACGTAGAGTAGGCCACCAGAATTGTTGGGAAATAGCCCAAACGAGTTGATTATTCCCAGGGTGGCCAGCTGCCTTGGGAGAATGGTAATGCCGTGAACACACGACCAGTTTTGCCATCGGAATAAACTCTGAAGGTTTCTCCTACAGAACTCCGAAGTAATTCCGCTCAAGCGGTCTTGCATACACACGGTCAAACCAAAGTCCGACCAAAGTCCGACCGTCCAGAACGCGGTGACGTACAGCACGTACGACGGGTCTAGAAAAAGGAAGTGCAATAGTGAGTGTGCCACCCTTTGGGCTCCTTTTGCTAATCTCGTGTTTATCTCGTGTTAGTAGAAGTTTGGTGAGTGACAATTCGCGCTTTTCAGCTTTCGTGCTTCTCAATCCGTTACTGCTCTTCAGTTTGTGCTTGTGGGTTTGTATCTGCTTTTCGGAGCATGTAGACAGTTCGTATCTGTTTTTTCAGTGTGTTCTTGTCTGCTCGTTTCTGATTTTCAGCTCGCTCTTCACAGGCCTTGCTGTTCTTCAGTGCGTTCTGTTAGTTCATTCTGACCAGCCGACCATTTTGAAGCTATGTTGCGGGTACGTACTCATCGTAGAGTTCGTGCTTTGCGGGTGCTTGGTGTTGGGGTTCATTCTTTGACCCAAGCCCAGTCCATGAACAGGGTGGGGAGGAGTTCATGGACCAAGAATTGGTAACTCCAGTGTAACCAATTCTCTCATGTGCCTTTGCTTTGTGAGATCCAGGAGAATAATCCTGCTGATTTCAGGAACTTTCTCAGGATGATGGACCCCATTTTTTCACCGTCTGTTGGTTTTGCTGACCCCTTATATTAGCAGGCAGGATACCTGCATGAGGCAAGCCATCACTCCGGAGAAGAGGCTAGTAGCCACTTTTGCGGTACTTGGTGACTGGGAGAAGTCTACAGGACCTCAAGTTCTCCACAGGCATCTCCCCCCAGGCTGTGGGGATCATTATCCCAGAGACCTGTTCTGCTATTATTTAGGTCCTGCAGAAGGACTATATTAAGGTAAGTTTTCTCCTTTAACATCACATTCTATTGTATTTAATGTTTGCTAATGTTTTCTATTTCTTTCCTCATTCCATAATTACCATGATTGTAATATGCTGTGAATGTCCCCTTTGTTCTCATGCATGCTGTAATCGTTTAGAATGCTCCTTTTTTGTCCTTCATGCATATTTTCCTTCACTAACCTCCCCAGCATGCTATCCTGGGCCCATACACACCTAACCTAGTCACTTAACAATGTATTTTGTCAGCTACATTTTAGTGCTTTACCCCAAACACCCCCTAAAATGTGTCCAAATGTTATTGTTGTCTTTAAATTCATGCAGAGTGCCAGAGGCTTTTTTTGGGGTCCCAAACTCAGCTCGAACCCTCCCCCTAAAATGTTTCCAATGTGCCATCAGAGGGGGGGAGGAATCTGATAAGTGGGCCTTATATTTTTGACTTTAAATACTCCTTAAAATGAATGTTATACTGATGTAGGCCAAGAATGTTTGTGTCTAATCTGCTTGCAATGTTATGTGCAAAAGTACTAATATTTTTTTGTCTATTTTGACTCCACAGTTTCCATCAATGCCACAGGAACATTTTGCCGATCGTTGGGACTTTCGCAACTGTGGAGGGGCTATAGATGGGAAGCACGTCCACATCATGCCACCACCCCTTTCCGGGTCTTACTATTATAACTATAAGGGGTTTAATAGTATAGTGTTAATGGCGGTGGTGTCAGTACAATATGAGTTCCTCTATATGGACGTGGGGAAGAATGGCGGGATGTCGGATGGAGGAGTCTTTGCCCAGACAGAGTTTTACCAATGTCTCCAGAGTGGTGGCCTGGGATTGCCACCTGATGCGGACAATGTTGAAGGACTCCAAATTGTCTTTATTGTTGATGAAGTATTCGGTCTGGGCGAGCACCTAATGAGGCCATTGCCCCAGAGGACCCTCACCGCGGAGAGGTGGGTTTTTAACTACCGGCTGACCAGAGCAAGAAGAGTCGTTGAGAATGCCTTTCGGGATAATGGCCAGCCGTTTCTGCCTGTTTCTCACAGCCATACACATGGTGGACTACAAACTGAACCACATAATCTTATGCTGCTGCATATTGCACAACTTTTTACGCAAAAATGCACACAATTATATAGCCTCATTTGGGCCTGAGGCAGGACTTCCTGCTAATCCCCTGACGGGCCTGGATACTGGCTGTCCTGGCTTGGCACCCCAAAGCGCCCGTTAAGTTTGGGAGAAATATGTTATTTATTTTACGGCTAGGGGGGCCATTGCAATGCCAGACAATGTCTAAATCTTTTTTTACAAATAAAAAAATTATATCTGATAAAATCTTGCATTTTCTTTATTGCTTGTGTTTCTTTTTGGCTGTCTCCTAGTGCACTTATAGTGCCAAGTGGATTTTCCTTTAGTAAATAAGCCCCATTGTCACTGTAAACACAAAATTACTTACAAAACTGGCTTTGAGCATTGAAAGAAGAAGCCACACATTGTTGATTATCAAAATTTTTATTCCGTGCACTTTCACATGTGCGTTATAAAATTTAAAAAAAAATTTTTTTTTTTCTCAATTTTTTTTTTTTTTTTTTAGAAACAGGCATGTTTTAAAACATAACATACACAACTCTGGAACTCTGGAACTTACAAAGTTCAACGTATAAAAACTGAAGGCAATATCAGACATTATAGTGTCAAACATGTCTTGATATTGCCTTCATCAGATGGGGTGATGTCACCCCTGTAAAAGCCAAATTTTGAAGATGCACACAAATTGTAAGTCCAAATGGGTATTTCCCTCCTGATCCCATGCCTAATGTCAACATGTGCTATCTCCCATCATGGGGGATCAATGGACATGGTTTGGGGGTGCAAGCCCTTCCTCTCATCACTAGAGTTACGAGGAAGGGATTGCACCCACAAAATGCGTACATTGAGATACCCTGATGGCAGATAGCACATGTTGACACACCGTGTGTGTGACAGACTCACCCAGGACAGAGGCTATTGGAGGGAACTGAACGCAAGCCTCTTGCCCACCGATTATGGGCCCTAGCATTTGGGGGAATGGTGCTCTCTGGGGTTGGTGTTACTTTGGATTCAGCTTCATGTCCCCCCAAAACAGACAGACTCTGGGAACCCTTTATATGCCATATTAGAATGATAAGACTGAATTATACTGTTGGGACACATCCTGTGAGGAGATGCTGGTGTCATCAACTCCAACTACCCGTGTTTATGTTAATTACATAGTTACATAGTAGGTGAGGTTGAAAAAAGACACAAGTCCATCAAGTCCAACCTATGTGTGTGATTATGTGTCAGTATTACATTACATATCCCTGTATATTGCGGTCATTCAGGTGATTATCTAATAGTTTCTTGAAGCTATCAATGCTCCCCGCTGAGACCACCGCCTGTGGAAGGGAATTCCACATCCTTGCCGCTCTTACAGTAAAGAACCCTCTACGTAGTTTAAGGTTAAACCTCTTTTCTTCTAATTGTAATGAGTGGCCACGAGTCTTATTAAACTCTCTTCTGCGAAAAAGTTTTATCCCTATTGTGGGGTCACCAGTACAGTATTTGTAAATTGAAATCATATCCCCTCTCAAGCGTCTCTTCTCCAGAGAGAATAAGTTCAGTGCTCGCAACCTTTCCTCATAACTAAGATCCTCCAGACCCTTTATTAGCTTTGTTGCCCTTCTTTGTACTCGCTCCATTTCCAGTACGTCCCTCCTGAGGACTGGTGCCCAGAACTGGACAGCATACTCCAGGTGCGGGCGGACCAGAGTCTTGTAGAGCGGGAGAATTATCGTTTTATCTCTGCAGTTGATCCCCCTTTTAATGCATGCCAATATTCTGTTTGCTTTATTAGCAGCAGCTTGGCATTGCATGCCATTGCTGAGCCTATCATCCACTAGGACCCCCAAGTCCTTTTCCATCCTAGATTCCCCCAGAGGTTCTCCCCCCAGTGTATAGATTGCATTCATATTTTTGACACCCAAATGCATTATTTTACATTTTTCTACATTGAACCTCATTTGCCATGTAGTCGCCCACCCCATTAATTTGTTCAGGTCTTTTTGCAAGATTTCCACATCCTGCGGAGAAGTTATTGCCCTGCTTAGCTTAGTATCGTCTGCAAATACAGAGATGGAACTGTTTATCTCATCCTCCAGGTCGTTTATGAACAAATTAAATAGGATTGGTCCCAGCACAGAACCCTGGGGGACCCCACTACCCACCCCTGACCATTCTGAGTACTCCCCATTTATCACCACCCTCTGAACACGCCCTTGTAGCCAGTTTTCAATCCATGTACTCACCCTATGGTCCATGCCAACGCACCTTATTTTGTACAGTAAACGTTTATGGGGAACTGTGTCAAATGCTTTTGCAAAATCCAGATACACCACGTCTACGGGCCTTCCTTTATCTAGATGGCAACTCACCTCCTCATAGAAGGTTAATAGATTGGTTTGGCAAGAACGATTCTTCATGAATCCATGCTGATTACTGCTAATGATATCATTCTTATTACTAAAATCTTGTATATAGTCCCTTATCATCCCCTCCAAGAGTTTACATACTATTGATGTTAGGCTAACTGGTCTGTAATTCCCAGGGATGTTTTTTGGGCCCTTTTTAAATATTGGTGCTACGTTGGCTTTTCTCCAATCAGCTGGTACCATTCCAGTCAATAGACTGTCTGTAAAAATTAGGAACAACGGTCTGGCAATTACCTGACTGAGTTCCCTAAGTACCCTCGGATGCAAGCCATCTGGTCCCGGTGATTTATTAATGTTAAGTTTCTCAAGTCTAATTTTAATTCCGTCCTCTGTTAACCATGTAGGTGCTTCCTGTGTTGTGTCATGAGGATAAACACTGCAGTTTTGGTTACTGAAGCCCCCCGATTCACTCGTGAAGACTGAGGAGAAGAATAAATTCAATACCTCTGCCATCTCCCCATCCTTTGTAACCAGATGTCCTTCCTCATTCTTTATGGGGCCAATATGGTCTGTCCTCCCTTTTTTACTGTTTACATACTTAAAGAATTTCTTGGGATTTTTTTTTCTCTCCTCCGCTATGTGTCTTTCATGTTCTATCTTAGCCATCCTAATTGCACCCTTACATTTCTTATTGCATTCTTTATAAATTCTGAATGCTGTGGATGATCCCTCAACCTTGTATTTTTTGAAGGCCTTCTCCTTTGCTTTTATATGCATTTTTACATTGGAGTTAAGCCATCCAGGATGTTTGTTCGCTCTTTTAAATTTATTACCCAATGGGATACATTGGCTAATGCCCTTATTTAATATGCTCTTAAAGCAAACCCATCTCTCCTCTGTATTCTTTGTTCCTAATATTTTATCCCAATGTATGCCTTTTAGCCAGGTTTGTAGTTTAGGGAAGTTGGCTCTTTTGAAATTCAGTGTCTTTGTGTTCCCTTCATGTCTCATATTTGTGTGATTTATACTGAAACTAATTGACCTGTGATCGCTGTTACCTAAATTGCCCCGTATTTCCACATCTGTTATCAGGTCTGTATTGTTGGTAATCAGTAGATCTAGTAATGTTTTATTTCTAGTTGGTGCATCTACCATCTGACCCATAAAATTGTCCTGCAAGACATTAAGGAACTGGCGAGCCTTAAATGAATGCGCGGTTCCCTCCGCCCAGTCTATGTCTGGATAATTAAAATCCCCCATTATGATAACACTTCCCATCCTTGCTGCTAATCCAATTTGTGATAGGAGATCCGTCTCCACTTCCTCCCTCAGGTTAGGGGGCCTATAGCATACTCCCAGTATTATTTTCCCCTTAGCTTCATCCCTTTGGAGCTCTACCCATAAAGATTCCACCTCCTCCCTAGCCCCCTCAGTGATGTCATCTCTCACATTCACTTGTACATTATTCTTGATATATAGGCATACCCCTCCCCCTTTTTTACCCTCTCTATCCTTGCGGTATAGGGTATACCCTTGAATGTTTGCCAGCCAATCATGAGAGCTGTTGAACCAGGTCTCTGAAATTCCCACAAAATCCAAATCCTCCTTGTACAACAGTATCTCTAGTTCACCCATCTTGTCCGCCAGGCTCCTGGCATTGGTGAACATGCCACATAGTTTAGACCGGTCGCATATTGTCCTCGTATTGGGTGTTTCAAGATTGCAACTTGGACTTGCTACTATACTCACCTTGCGTTTTTGTGCTTTGGTTAACCTACCACTAATGCCCCCAATATTACCCTCTGGAGTATCTTCCGAGCTGGCTATCACTGTCTCTGGACCCTCCCCCCCATCTCCTAGTTTAAAAACCCCTCTAACTTTTTGGCCATCTTCATTCCCAGCAGATCTGCACCCTCCTCATTTAGGTGCAGTCCGTCCCTTCTATAGTACCGGTTACCGACTGAGAAGTCGGCCCAGTCCTCCAGGAACCCAAACCCCTCCTTAATACACCAGCTCTTCAGCCACTTGTTTACTTCCCTAATCTCCCTCTGCCTCTCTGGTGTGGCTCGATGTACCGGTAGTATTCCTGAGAACACTACCTTGGAGGTCCTTTTCCTCAATTTAGCTCCTAAGTCCCTAAAATCGTTCTTTAGGACACTCCATCTGCCTCTGACTTTGTCATTGGTGCCAACGTGCACCATGACAGCCGGGTCTTCCCCAGCCCCTCCCAGTAATCTGTCCACAAGATCCGTGATGTGCCGAACCCGAGCGCCTGGTAGACAACATACTGTTCGGCGCTTCAGGTCTTGGTTACAGATTGCCCTCTCTGTCCTTCTAAGAATTGAGTCCCCTACAATTGAATGAGCTGATCACATTAGCCACCAGCACTGGCTAGGAGACGAACTGTTGATGACTAGGCTGAGGAGGGGGGGAGATTGTTATTTGTATTGTTAATTGTAATTAGCTCCTGCTATTGTGTTTATACTACTGTGTGAAGCTCGGTGCCCACAAGTCTGTCATCTGGTCTGGGTAAATGTTTTAGATAATCAGCTCATGCCAATTAGGTTAGCTTTGAGTCAGCCTGCTATATAAATGTGTGTGAGATCTCAAATAAAGAGTTAGTCCTGATTTACTTCAAGACTGGTGTTGTCTAGTTCTTGGGGGTTCCTATAGCCAGATCCATTGGACTTGTGTTCCAGAACTTAGGAAGAGGTATACTGATGGAAGCACTCAAGCGGAGTGTGGGACGTTCCGTGACAGTGTGCATCTTCAAAATTTGGCTTTTAAAATGTACAAAAAAAAATTTGGTTTAGTCCAACAAATGGGAAAATGGATGTGATTTGAAAGCAATTTATATTCTCCCCAACACATCTATCATGTTCTTCATTTGTTGTTCCATAACATTCAGTTTCTTCCTTATAATGTCTATTTCACCATTCCACACCATGATGTCGTGGATGAGCCTTTGGGCGCTGTCACTTGTGAAAGGTTCAGCTTCAAAGGTTCAAACAACCAGCACATCACCTAAAAATTGTTTAAAAAACATGTATTATAAATATGCAGGCATACATAGATTACCTGAAGCTGGGGTGTCAGACACTCACCTGTTTGGGTGACAATCTCACCCACTTCCTCCACCTCTCCTTCCTCCAGATCTTCGGGGGGTCTTGGGCTGATTTCCCCTTCTTGGTGATGTGGGGGGGTCCCTAATGTCCTCTGAGTGGTGTCCTCCAAGTCTTTTCTCCCCTATGAGAATGAAACAAAAGGTATACTTAGCACGCAGATATTTGAGTACAGAAATAGGAATATGAAACATTGCTGGGAAGTGGGGTACAATTGTCTGTTTTGGGCACAGTTCCAAGCTGAAGACATGATTTTTTACCTTACCAAAGCTGGAATACTTACCTTTTTGTGACAATTTTCACACATGGAGACACCCCAAATATCCACTGGAGCACCTGTGTGGGACACCTTAAAAAGTTTGTTCTTGTGTCCCACACTAGTGCTCCTGAGTCCAGATGTGTAAACAGCTGCTGAGTGTCCTCTCCTTACATTACACTGAATCAAGCTTGCATTTCATTCTAGTTACAAACACATCTAGACAGCAATGTACAAAACTTAATTTTATACAAATAGGCATGACCAAATGTATTTAACCTGTATCTGCCCAAAACATCGTATTTAATGAGTGAACGATGTGTCCTACGACCAATTACTGTGCCCATGAACATGAAATTCGCCATTTTAAAATGTACAACAGTAAAGAAAAGCACATGGTGCAGCATGCAAGTAATAATAATGATAGGAACACACGACAAGTACTTACTTTTTAGAAGCACTCTCTTTATTCTTATATACTGATCTGGTTCCAGCATTTTCAGGTCAGACCAGCGTTTCCTTATTTGTTCCTTGGAGCGTCGTACCCCAAAATTCTGCCGGAGACTCTTCACAACTTTCGTCATGATCTTGGCCTTTCGCAAATTAGGGTTTAGGTACGGTCCATGCTTCCCATCATAGTTGTTCCTCCGCAAGATGTACACCATCTCCACCATCTCTTCAAAGGCCATATTGGAGGCCTTAAATCTCCTCTTCCGGGATTGTGTCATTTCGGGTTCTGGGCTTTCCTCCTCCTCATTACTGGAATAATTTCCACACACCTGCTCTTTATCCACCATGATGCTCCTGCTGCACGCCAAAGAGAGAAGGGGCAGGGAATCTTTGAGAAAGAACGTCAGGGGCGGGCGACGCGGACAGAATTTCACGCATGCGCAATCTATATCAAGCTAACACGCATGTGTCGTACATATGATCTGTGTGTGGAGGAAGGACGAATGGAAGTGGCGAGCGTCCTAAACGAAGGTAAAATTTGAACTTGGCCCATCACAGTGGCCTATACTGCTTCAAGATTGAGGCCTATATTGGGATATGATAATGAGAGTTTAGGCTGACATTACTGTTTTTGGCTTGTGTATTGTCTTACAGCAAAGATGAATCACTTTAAGGACCCAGAATTCATGGCCAGTTTCATAGACAGATACAGGAAGATGAGGAATTTGTGGGAGGTGAAAAACACCTTATATCATAATAAACAAGCTAGGAGGACAACGTTGGAGAAACTTCTGGAATTTGTGAAGCCTCGGGTCCCCGATGCAACCATCCAGTTTTGGGAAAGTAAAATTGGGATCTTGAGGAACATGTATAAGAAGGAGCATAATAAGATCCAGAAATCACTAAGATCAGGAGCATCAGCAGCGCAAGTGTATGTACCCAGGCTGTGGTACTTCAACAAACTTCGGTTTCTGGATGACCAGACTGAAGCCAGGAAATCACTTTCTAACCTTCCCTGCAGCCTTCCCTCCACCCTTCCCTCAACCCCAGCAGAGGCTGACGAGGAACAACCTGGGCCTTTCATCCTGGAAGAAGTGGATGCGCCCAGCTGGAGCCAGATATATTATTTTACTACATATTTATTGTCCTAATAATAATGATGTTAATTAGATGTTATAATTGATAGCTAATTAATGATTTAAAAGCAAGTGATTTACATACCAATAGACAGTAGTGGCCAAGAATGAAAAATGCTGGGGTCAGAATGATAGTCTTTTCTATTTATTAACATTCAATTTGCAAGTCATGAGCTAAAAATTGTGTGTGATTGATGAAGCAAAAGCTCAAACTATGTCCCTTTTTTATACACAGGATGAGCTCAGTCAGGAGGAGGGTCTGGAAAGTGTCAGCCAGGAGGTGGCCGTGCCCAGTGTCGGCCAGGAGGTGGCCGTGCCCAGTGACAGCCAGGAGGTGGCTGGCCCCAGTAGACGCCTCACCCAATCCCAGGTGCCTCCCCTCTGCCTTCAAAAAGGCCCAGGAAGGGGACGAGGACAGAGGAGGCAGCACTGGGCCTCATTAGGGAAGCAAGTGATGTCCTCAGAAGCCAATCCGATGCTGAAGAGGCCTATGGCTGCTATCTAGCTACAAGATTGTTGAAATTGGAGGAGGGCCAACGCTTCCTCTGTGAGGCAATTATTTTTGAGGCCCTTCAGAAGGGGTTGAGGGGCCAGCTGACAGAGAACAGCCACATATATGATCTCACCCATCCTCCTCCTTTTCCTCCTCCTGCCACAAGTCCACCACCAGAGCTACAGCCTCCAAGGAAGGCTGCAGGGAAAGCTGCAGGGAAGCGTGGAGGGAAGGCTGCAGGCAAGAGAAGAAAGTGATGACCTGTGTTCAGTCTGACAAAAGACACAGGCTGGTGTAGTACCACAGCCTGGGGACATATACAGTGGGACAAAAAAAGTATTTAGTCAGCCACCAATTGTGCAAGTTCTCCCACTTAAAAAAGATGAGAAAGGCCTGTAATTGTCATCATAGGTATACCTCAACTATGAGAGACAAAATGTGGAAACAAATCCAGACAATCACATTGTCTGATTTTTGAAAGAATTTATTTGCAAATTATGGTGGAAAATAAGTATTTGGTCACCTACAAACAAGCAAGATTTCTGGCTCTCACAGACCTGTATCTTCTTCTTTAAGAGGCTCCTCTGTCCCCCACTCATTACCTGTATTAATGGCACCTGTTTGAACTTGTTATCAGTATAAAAGACACCTGTCCACAACCTCAAACAGTCACACTCCAAACTCCACTATGGTGAAGACCAAAGAGCTGTTGAAGGACACCAGAAACAAAATTGTAGACCTGCACCAGGCTGGGAAGACTGAATCTGCAATAGGCAAGCAACTTGGTGTGAAGAAATCAACTGTGGGAGCAATAATTAGAAAATGGAAGACATACAGGACCACTGATAATCTCCCTCGATCTGGGGCTCCACGCAAGATCTCACCCCGTGGGGTCAAAATGATCACAAGAACGGTGAGCAAAAATCCAGGTCATTCATGGGGGGACCTAGTGAATGACCTGAATGACCTGCAGAGAGCTGGGACCAATGTAACAAAGGCTACCATCAGTAACACACTACGCCGCCAGGGACTCAGATCCTGCAGTGCCAGACGTGTCCTCCTGCTTAAGCCAGTACATGTCCGGGCCCGTCTGAGGTTTGCTAGAGAGCATTTGGATGATCCAGAAGAGGACTGGGAGAATGTCATATGGTCAGATGAAACCAAAGTAGAACTGTTTGGTAGAAACACAACTCCTCGTGTTTCGAGGAGAGAGAATGCTCAGTTGCAACCAAAGAACACTATACCTACTGTGAAGCATGGGGGAGGGAACATCATGCTTTGTGGCTGTTTCTCTGCAAATGGAACAGGACGACTGATCCGTGTACATGAAAGAATGAATGGGCCATGTATCGTGAGATTTTGAGTGCAAAGCTCCTCCCATCAGCAAGGGCATTGAAGATGAAACCTGGCTGGGTCTTTCAGCATGACAATGATCCCAAACACACTGCTCGGGCAACGAAGGAGTGACTTCGTAAGAAGCATTTTAAGGTCCTGGAGTGGCCTAGCCAGTCTCCAGATCTCAACCCCATAGAAAACCTTTGGAGGGAGTTGAAAGTCTGTGTTGCCCAGCGACAGCTCCAAAACATCACTACTCTAGAGGAGATCTGCATAGAGGAATGGGCCAACATACCAGTGTGTGACAACCTTGTGAAGACTTACAGAAAACGTTTGACCTCTGTCATTGCCAACAAAGGATATATAACAAAGTATTGAGATGAACTTTTGATATTGACAAAATACTTATTTTCCACCATAATTTGCAAATAAATTCTTTCCAAATCAGACAATGTTATTGTCTGGATTTGTTTCCACATTTTGTCTCTCATAGTTGAGGTATACCTATGATGACAATTACAGGCCTCTCTCATCTTTTTAAGTGGGAGCACTTGCACAATTGGTGGCTGACTAAATGCTTTTTTGCCCCATTGTATGTCATCTGCTGTTGGTCCTGATCTCTGGGAGTCCTGGACCAGATTGTGCTCCAAATTATATGGACTCCTCAAGATAACAATTTTTGTTTCAACAGACTTGATGTATGCCCTGGGGCCAAAAGGCTTTGCAAACTTCAAAAGTTTCTCCAGCGTTGCCTTCCTCTTTATTTTGTTACCCAGAATAAATGGATAGTTTATTTTCTGAAAATACTTGCCTATGTGTTTTTATAAAAATAGGACAGATTGTTTGTGAGTATGCAGGTACATTTAAAAAATACAATGTCAAATTAACAAGGGACACCAACTACCCTCCTTGAGGTTACAAAATGCAAGATAATAATGTTATTGTGGTAACTTGACACACCAAAAAAAAAATAGGATATTATGGAGATCACTAGAAAATAATTTTGCAATAATCCAAAAAAAAGAAGATCTTGATGAAATAAAAAATGTAAAAAACACGTGACTATAAAAAATATTTCAAAACATTATTCTAGAGATCTGGCTTTAAAATAATAAAAGATTATTCATGAGCTCACGAGAAATAATAAAGAAATACGTTTGTGAGAATCTGTGTGAATATCAGCAGCAAAACAAGTTAATTCTTCTAACATTATAAAGCACAAAAGAATTTGCTGTGTTAAAAGATCACAGAATTTGCAGCATGAGGAATGTGCTATCTCCATTACAAACGCTAGTTTTACCAGACCGAGCGCTTCCATCTCGTACTTGCTTCTGAGCATGCGTCATTTTTGGTACATCCGAACAACATACAGATGAGCGGGTTTCCCGATAGTAATTAGTTCCATCGGAAAAATTTAGAACATGTTCACTATCTAAGTCCATCAGAATTTTCGACGGAAAAAGTCCGATGGGTCATACACATGGTCGGAAAATACGATGAAAACTCCCATCGGACTTTTTCTGACGGACATTCCGCTCGTGTGTATGCGGCATTAGTCTAGAGCCCAGCATAACGGAGACTCTCTGGGAAAAAGCAGCGGTCACAAGGTTTCTCAGGAGGAGCATTGACCTGAGCAGCAAGAATTTTGTCACTCAAAGGAGAAGTGAGACTAGTGCGAAGTGTAGCCAGAATACGATCAGGAGGAATCACAGGAATCAGAACCGACTCCAACATGGAAGTGGAGGAAAATTGTCGTGACAAGGCATTAGCCCTTACATTCTTAGTACCGGGTAAGAATGAGACAATGTAATTGAAACTTGACCAAAAAAGAGCCCATCGCGCCCTTCTGGGAGAGAGGCATTTAGCCTCAGACAAGAATGTGAGATTCTTATGGTCAGTAAGAATGAGGACTGGCACAGTGGTACCTATGAGGAGATGTCTCCATTCTTTCAGGGCTAAAATGATCGCCAACAGCTCTCTGTCACCAATCTCGTAATTGCACTCCACAGGTGTCAATTTCTTGGAAAAGTAGCCACAAGGATGCACAGCGCTCTGAGGTAGGAAGTTGAGACAGAAGGGAGCCAACACCAGTCTCAGAAGCATCAACCTCAAGGATAAAAGGTAACATAGGATCAGGATGTGCCAACACAGGAGCAGAAACAAAGGCAGCCTTGAGACTCTCAATGGCCTTAATGGACTCCGGAGACCAACTCTGTGGGTTACCGTCCTTTCTGGTCATATCAGTCAGGGGCTTGACCAGAGACAAGACGTTACAAATAAACTTCCAATAATAGTTGGCAAAGCCCAGGAAACGCTGCAGAGGACGTAAACCCATGGGTCGGGGCCACTGTAGGACTGCCAAAAGTTTCTCTGGGTCCATCGAAAAACCAGCAGTGGAAATGACATCCCAGGAATTTAACCTGTTGACGATAGAACTCGCACTTCTTGAGTTTACAATAGAGATTGTTCTCTCTTAGTTTCTGAAGCACATGACAGACATCTGTGTGGTGGCTCTCCAGGGACTTGGAAAATATGAGGATATCATTGAGATAAACCACCACACATAACTGCAACAAATCTCAGAGGACATCATTAATAAATTCCTGGAAAACTGCCGGGGCGTTACAAAGGCCAAAAGGCATTACAAGGTACTCATAATGGCCTGTTCTGGTATTAAACGCAGTTTTCCACTCGTCGCCCTCCTTAATCCTGACGAGATTGTATGCCTCTCTCAAATCAAGCTTTGTGAAAACCATTGCTCCCTTGAAGCGGTCAAATAACTCTGAAATCAATGGAATCAGATTGGCATTCTTAATTGTGAGATGATTATGACCCCTATAATCAATACAAGGTCTCAGTTCACCACTCTTCTTCTTCACAAAGAAGAAACCAGCACCAGCAGGAGACGAGGATTTGCGGATAAAATGTTGAGAAAGTGCGTCTGCAACATACTTCTCTGTGGCCTTATCCTCCAAGACTGACAAATGGTAAACCCAGCCACGAGGGGGTATGGCACCAGGTTTAAGGTCAATTGCGCAATCATACGGCCGGTGTGGAGGCAAACTACCGGCTTGACCTTTGTCAAAGACATCGCTAAAATCACTGTACTCCTCCGGCAGGGAGGAGAGTGAAGAGGTGCATAGGACCTTGGCTACCTTTTGGAAGCATTTCTCACTGCATTGTGGTGACCAGGAGAGAACCTCAGCACGGAGCCAATCAAAAGAGGGGTTGTGCCTCTGTAACCAAGGATAACCAATAACAAGGGGAAACTTGGGTGAGGAAATAACTTGGAATTGGATTATCTCATGGTGAAGAGCCCCTACGGCCACGGACAGCGGAACCTAAGGCTTCCGCGAGCGCTCCTTAAAAGAGAGTCTTTCTCTGTGTCTGGAGTCAATGAGGATGGCAAACGTGATCAACTTCCCCAGCTTAGTGGGTATATCCCGGGCTGCTATCTCATCCTCGATGGTATCTGAGAGACCATGAGAAAAAGCAGCCACCAGGGCCTCATTGTTCCATGCAACCTCTGCTGCCAGAGTACGGAATTCAATGGCGTAGTCAACAACAGTTCTCGTACTCTGTTCCATGGACATGAGGCACTTGGCAGCAGAAGCGGAGAGTGCGGGAACGTCAAATACCCTTTTAAACGAAGCCACAAACTCAGAGTAGCTCAAGACAACAGGCTTTTGCATCTCCCATAGAGGGTTTGCCCAGGCCAAGGCTCTCTCAGCCTATCGAAACCTACTTTGCTTCTGTTCGTGGGAAACGCCTGGGGCAGCATCACAAAGTATATCTCAACCTGGTTGAGAAATCTCTGCATTGGACTGGATCGTCCCCAAATCGTTGGGGAAGCGGAGCGGAACCAGACTAACCTCTTATAGAGGTAACACTCGAGGTGGGTGCTTGCACAGAGACTGGCGCAGCAGCAGGGTCGGCCTGCAACATAGTTTGTACCAGGGCGGCCACAGTGGGAGATTCCAGGTGAGCCGTGTGACTCAGGAGCATTTGTAATGCCATAGCGAACTGATCCATGTGGTGATCCAGCTCATTCAATTTGGAAAAAATATTACCAACAGGTGGATTACTATATCTTCTGAATTTATGGCCTTCGCCTACTGTCAAAAACCATGAAATCAGACCGAGACAGAAGTACAGTTAAATCACACTTGTTTAATAATAAAAGTAAAAAGAACAAACATAATTAAAACATAGCCAAAGTTCAGTAACTGGAACGGATAGTAAGCCAAGCCAGGAGTCAGGGATCAACAGGATCGCTGGAGATTCTTGTGACGTGACCAAGGAGAAGGCAGAGCTCTTCTGGACTGGACGGCTTAAGAAGGCAGGACTGACGAGCAGGATCATCAACAGCTGGGTAACTGTGGAGAGAGATGGGAGCTGGCAAATAGCGGCCAGCTCAGAGAAGGAAAGGCTGAGCCCAGTCCTGACAGATAGGGGGTGGTCTGGATGGCCCTCACTCCACAGGTCTGCCAGAGGGACTGAATCAGATCAGACATAAACTGTGTACCTTGGTCTGAAAGAATTTCAGCTGGAAAGCCCACTCGTGTGTACACCGTAACTAGGGCTTCTGCGACTCTGGGAGCTGTGATGTTGGAGAGGGCCACTGCTTCGGGATAACAGGTAGAATAATCCACCATGGTCAGGATATACCACTTTCCAGTTTTGCTGGGGAGAGCCAAGGGTCCCAGGATGCCCTCAATGATGGGCAAGGGTTGCAGGGGGGCTCATTGGCCACCCGTCCTCCTATGTCGCTGACATGTATCACAGGTGCGACAATAGTGGGCTACCGCTTGGGACATCCTAGGCCAATAGAAGGCCTGGGCTAACCGTTTTTCTGTCCGTAACTTCCCTTGATGCCCTGCCATGGGAATGTCGTGGGCCAGGGGTAGCAGTTGGGCCTGGAACTGTTGGGGCACTATCAGCTGCTTGGTAATGGTCTGGGGTCCGCCCGTGGGAGCGATTTCTACAATTCGGTATAATAATCCATTTTCCTGCACTATCTTGTCATCCGCTCACCCGAACCTGGCAGCCCTACCCGGGTCCAGAAGCCCGTCAGAGTAGTGTCAGTGGCTAAGTCCTGTTTAAAATGGTCTGGATCCCAGGTTACTCCACTAGTGGCAGGAATTGGGGAAGGGTCACTCACCGTAGGCGGCAGATTTCCATCCAGGTGCTGGACCTACTCCTTCCGTTGGGTGGCTTCCTGGCGGGCTTGATTTCGCGTGACGGCCCCTACAAAGTGACACTGGAGGTCAATGACATAATTCCCAAGAAGGACATGTGCAGGTAATCCTCCCATTATTCCTACATCGTAGTGCTTGGGCCCCAGCCATAGTCCAGGGTGACAGTAGTGAGGGGAATGAGGAATTTGGTGCCACCTGCCAGTTGGATCACTATTCCTGGGCCAGGCTGGAGAGCGCCAGGGCGTACAACTCGTGGGTCCACAATAGTGAGGAATGCATCTGAATATCGGAATCCCACCACCTTTTGACCTTCCACAGTGACCTCTTGTAGGTGTTTTCCTTGGAGAAGCAATGTAGGTGCCCCAGCAGGTTGTAGGCCAATGACTTCTGGAAAGGTGTCCCAGTCGGCAGAAGAGGAACACCAGTCTGGAGGGGGTGGCAGCAGGTCTTCGGGAGCTTGGTACAGATCAACATAATGTACTGGCATGCCAGGGCTAAGTCCGAGTGTCTTGGTTCTGGCAGGGCAGCTGGCCTGATAGTGACCAGACTGGCCACAGCCAAAACAGTGCCTTTCCAAGGTGGGTCTTGCGGTCCGCTGTGGGGGGGGAATCGGGTGATGTGGTAGCGGGACCTGAGGGGTTGGTGCTGCCTGGGGGTTCATTTGACAATGGGGAGGCATGTAGGGCCCAGAGGTGGAGCTGGACACCCTGGGAACTCAGGGTGCCTCGGTGGGGGGCTTCCGCCATTGTGTGTTGATCAAGAGGGCATCATCCGCTAAGGCTGCAGCTTCCTCTAGGGTGGCAGGTTTTCGCTCCTGCACCCACTGTCGTAGTTCAGGGGGGCACTTGAAAGAGAATTGTTCCTTCAGGACAGCCTGTATGATCCCCTCAGGGGAGGTGGCCATCTCCCCTTCCAGCCATTGGCGGCATGCTATGGACAGCTTGTACGCAAACATTCTGAAGGAGGTCTCGGGGACCCAGGGGGTAGTCTGGAACTGGGCCCGATACGCCTCTGGTGATACAGCATAATAGTCCATTATTGCCTGTTTTAGGTCCTTATAGCCACGCTTCTTGAGAGGGCCCATCATTCGATAAGCCTCAGCGCCCCCCCCCCTCCAGCAGCCCTACTACATGGCGGGTCCAGTCTGCGGGCGGGACCCCCAGTAGTTCGCAGTGAAGTTCAAAGTCCTGAAAGAACCCATCCACATTCCCCATATTGTCTTGCTAGGGCTTAAAGTCCTTCCCGGAAATTCTTTGGGTCTCCCGCACCACAGGGAGAGACACAGGGGTGTTTTTTTTACAGTCTCCCATTCCTTTTGTCTTTTTTGTGCCTTTTCAATGGCTGCAAGCTTTCTTTCAGTGGTGGCATCCTTCCCAAGAATGGCCATCTCTTCCTCGTACCAGACAGCCCAAGGGCTCCTGCTGCCTGGGCTGGGAGGCTCTGGTCTGTCTTCGCTGGGAAATGCCCGACCCCATCTGTGGTCGACTCCTCTCGCTGACTCCTCTCATCATTTGCATGAAATCAGACCGAGACAGAAGTACAGTTAAATCACACTTGTTTAATAATAAAAGTAAAAAGAACAAACATAATTAAAACATAGCCAAAGTTCAGTAACTGGAACGGATAGTAAGCCAAGCCAGGAGTCAGGGATCAACAGGATCGCTGGAGATTCTTGTGACGTGACCAAGGAGAAGGCAGAGCTCTTCTGGACTGGACGGCTTAAGAAGGCAGGACTGACGAGCAGGATCATCAACAGCTGGGTAACTGTGGAGAGAGATGGGAGCTGGCAAATAGCGGCCAGCTCAGAGAAGGAAAGGCTGAGCCCAGTCCTGACAGATAGGGGGTGGTCTGGATGGCCCTCACTCCACAGGTCTGCCAGAGGGACTGAATCAGATCAGACATAAACTGTGTACCTTGGTCTGAAAGAATTTCAGCTGGAAAGCCCACTCGTGTGTACACCGTAACTAGGGCTTCTGCGACTCTGGGAGCTGTGATGTTGGAGAGGGCCACTGCTTCGGGATAACAGGTAGAATAATCCACCATGGTCAGGATATACCACTTTCCAGTTTTGCTGGGGAGAGCCAAGGGTCCCAGGATGCCCTCAATGATGGGCAAGGGTTGCAGGGGGGCTCATTGGCCACCCGTCCTCCTATGTCGCTGACATGTATCACAGGTGCGACAATAGTGGGCTACCGCTTGGGACATCCTAGGCCAATAGAAGGCCTGGGCTAACCGTTTTTCTGTCCGTAACTTCCCTTGATGCCCTGCCATGGGAATGTCGTGGGCCAGGGGTAGCAGTTGGGCCTGGAACTGTTGGGGCACTATCAGCTGCTTGGTAATGGTCTGGGGTCCGCCCGTGGGAGCGATTTCTACAATTCGGTATAATAATCCATTTTCCTGCACTATCTTGTCATCCGCTCACCCGAACCTGGCAGCCCTACCCGGGTCCAGAAGCCCGTCAGAGTAGTGTCAGTGGCTAAGTCCTGTTTAAAATGGTCTGGATCCCAGGTTACTCCACTAGTGGCAGGAATTGGGGAAGGGTCACTCACCGTAGGCGGCAGATTTCCATCCAGGTGCTGGACCTACTCCTTCCGTTGGGTGGCTTCCTGGCGGGCTTGATTTCGCGTGACGGCCCCTACAAAGTGACACTGGAGGTCAATGACATAATTCCCAAGAAGGACATGTGCAGGTAATCCTCCCATTATTCCTACATCGTAGTGCTTGGGCCCCAGCCATAGTCCAGGGTGACAGTAGTGAGGGGAATGAGGAATTTGGTGCCACCTGCCAGTTGGATCACTATTCCTGGGCCAGGCTGGAGAGCGCCAGGGCGTACAACTCGTGGGTCCACAATAGTGAGGAATGCATCTGAATATCGGAATCCCACCACCTTTTGACCTTCCACAGTGACCTCTTGTAGGTGTTTTCCTTGGAGAAGCAATGTAGGTGCCCCAGCAGGTTGTAGGCCAATGACTTCTGGAAAGGTGTCCCAGTCGGCAGAAGAGGAACACCAGTCTGGAGGGGGTGGCAGCAGGTCTTCGGGAGCTTGGTACAGATCAACATAATGTACTGGCATGCCAGGGCTAAGTCCGAGTGTCTTGGTTCTGGCAGGGCAGCTGGCCTGATAGTGACCAGACTGGCCACAGCCAAAACAGTGCCTTTCCAAGGTGGGTCTTGCGGTCCGCTGTGGGGGGGGAATCGGGTGATGTGGTAGCGGGACCTGAGGGGTTGGTGCTGCCTGGGGGTTCATTTGACAATGGGGAGGCATGTAGGGCCCAGAGGTGGAGCTGGACACCCTGGGAACTCAGGGTGCCTCGGTGGGGGGCTTCCGCCATTGTGTGTTGATCAAGAGGGCATCATCCGCTAAGGCTGCAGCTTCCTCTAGGGTGGCAGGTTTTCGCTCCTGCACCCACTGTCGTAGTTCAGGGGGGCACTTGAAAGAGAATTGTTCCTTCAGGACAGCCTGTATGATCCCCTCAGGGGAGGTGGCCATCTCCCCTTCCAGCCATTGGCGGCATGCTATGGACAGCTTGTACGCAAACATTCTGAAGGAGGTCTCGGGGACCCAGGGGGTAGTCTGGAACTGGGCCCGATACGCCTCTGGTGATACAGCATAATAGTCCATTATTGCCTGTTTTAGGTCCTTATAGCCACGCTTCTTGAGAGGGCCCATCATTCGATAAGCCTCAGCGCCCCCCCCCCTCCAGCAGCCCTACTACATGGCGGGTCCAGTCTGCGGGCGGGACCCCCAGTAGTTCGCAGTGAAGTTCAAAGTCCTGAAAGAACCCATCCACATTCCCCATATTGTCTTGCTAGGGCTTAAAGTCCTTCCCGGAAATTCTTTGGGTCTCCCGCACCACAGGGAGAGACACAGGGGTGTTTTTTTTACAGTCTCCCATTCCTTTTGTCTTTTTTGTGCCTTTTCAATGGCTGCAAGCTTTCTTTCAGTGGTGGCATCCTTCCCAAGAATGGCCATCTCTTCCTCGTACCAGACAGCCCAAGGGCTCCTGCTGCCTGGGCTGGGAGGCTCTGGTCTGTCTTCGCTGGGAAATGCCCGACCCCATCTGTGGTCGACTCCTCTCGCTGGCTGTTTTCCTCCAGTAACTAGACCAGCTGGTCCCTATTTAGTTCCCTGTGGTTGAGACCCAACCTTCTGGCTCTTTCTTGGAGACTGCTTGCTGTCCAATGGTGATACTCTGGGGCCTCAGTGCTCCTGGTGTGTAGATTTTCATCAGCCATCTTGAGCGCTCTTGTCCCGCTGCTGACAACCAGTTGTAATGGACCTCTGGTCCTCAAGAGGACTATGTCCGCCGTAAATGCTTCCTCTGTCTGCTACCACATGATCCAAGATCCTTTAGCCCACTCAGTCACTAGCTGTAACTGAGTGTAGGGTGAAAAACATCAAACTGCTTATTGCAACACACGTAAAAACAGATATACAATTCAGGGGACATTCACCCCCTCCCTTGGATTCAGGGCGGGGTAAATGGTCCAATCAGCAATAAGGAACTAACAGGGCAGGTGTATTCCAACTTCTCATCAGTAAACAGTCTTATCAGCAGGGAGAGGCTGCTGGAGGAATCCCACACCCCTCCACATAGACATACATCCCATAATATACTTTTCTCCCAAGGCAGACAGACACAATAGAACAATAGATTACAACCACAGCTCAGACAATCTCAGCAAAGAGTCCATGAACAGCATGAGACAACACACAATATATACATATATACAACATTCCAATGTGGCTGTACAGCGAGTCTGACTACCACAGATCAGACTGGGGTTCTCGGTCACCCTGTACCCCTAATGGACACAGGGTGATTTACACATAGGAGGGGCCAGGGAGCTGTAGTTTCCAGAGCTCTCCAAGGTAAGCTGGGTTCCACAAGCCCCCCACAGAAAGTGACTCCCATCACAGGGGTGATTACACAAATAATAATACTGACATTAATAAATTAATATCAATATTATTAATCAATGCCCACTTCTCACCATTCTATTTAGGGGTAGGTCAGCAATGAAACACACAACACAGGCTGTAGGCAAAAAATATTATATTGTACCCAGAATGAACATGAACAGTTCAGTCTCTGATGATTAAAATATTCCACATATTACAATACTTTGGAGGTATAAATGGTACAGGCCCATATTAACAGCAACATTCAATGCTGGCTGATACAACCTCCGCACCTAAGAAGACCAATATCTATCAAACTTAAAACAATATTCAAGCAATCATCAACTGGAATTTTAGCTAGCTAGCAAGCACATCCAATATTATCACTCCTCAGTCAGGTCTGCCCTTCAAGTCTGCAGTCAAGTCCCCCTTCAGCAAGGTCTCCCAATCAAGTCTTCCCCAAGTCCAACTCCTGCCAGGGTCTCCCCTGTCCTCTCTGGCCTTCAGGCAGGGTTTACCAGCTACTCCTCCATCCAGCTCCCCTCAGGTCTCCCTTGTCAAGCTCCCCATCAGGTTACCAGTCCAGCTTCCCTCCTCAGGTCTAGTCTTTGACTATTCTTATACCAGTTCCCTCCATTCACCTTCACAGAGCAAACTTTGATTGGTCCAATGGTGATATAATAACAATGTTAGCTACTGAAATAAACACAATGCTTAAATAAGCAAAGATCTAATTTATTTACAAAGAAAGTAGAAATTCTAACATAAAACACTAAAAGAATACTATAGAGCACATAAAATTAAAAAACACAGATGATACTTTACGTTAGGTCATCCTCAATACTTGGTGTCCCTCGGCTGGGCTCAATGGGAAAAGAGGGAGCCTCATCATTTGCCCTCACTTTTTAAAGCGCACTCAGAAACAACCCACTCACACACCCTCTGCCCACCAGTGTAGTCCTCTGTCCACTGAGAAGCTATAAGAGGCCATTCTTCCGAATCACCCAGAAGTATGTTATACCCCCGAACATCTCCCAGGAAGCATGCTGTTGTCTCCACTATGTGGCACTGCTATACTACCATCAAACTTCTTGACCCAGGTCAGCATTCCAGCAATAGCTTGCCTTTTGATGTTTTGAATGCAGGCAAGGCAATTAGGCACTTTAATTTTCCCATTACTAGGTGGCCTGAAGCAAAGCTGTCCTATTCCCATACCCCACCGCCAGGCAGTATGCTTGAATCCATTTTGCAGGTGAAGATTCTGATATGCATTCTTCTGTTATTCACACACCCTGCTGGGTAATCTTGCTCTGCTGGCATTCCAGGCTAGGTGTAATCAGGTTTCAACAGTCCAGAAACATCTGATATTAAGACTAAAAAAACATGTTGCCTTCAACCAGGGCCAAACATTGGCTGTTCGCCCGCTTGGCGAACACTCGAATTGTCAGGGCGTTCATTCATTTTTACTTTAGAGCCCTTTCACACTGAGGCGTTAGTAAAACGCCTAAAAAAACATATAGCGCTATTGACGCTTTTTTACCGTGTTTATGCCGCGTTAGCGCTAAAAATAGCGCTAACGCCCATGCGTTTTTATCGTGTTTTTAAAGCATTGGCGTTAGCTAACAACCCCACCCCCTTACATCACATCCTGTGGACTTCCTGGTTATACAGGACGAAGATGGAGTATTATGAGCTGCTGTTAATGTTCGCACTACCCTTTTGGGAAGAAATCCTGAAACAGAGACCGCAACGTCGCTTTTGGGTTCATCCTCTACAGCAAATGCATGCTCACAGAGGACAATTTGTGCTGCTATATCAGGACCTGAGGGTGCACCCTGATAAATTCCGAAATTATACCCGGATGAGCATCGCAACATAAGTATAGTCACAATATGCCATTCCCAGAAACCCACCCTCTGTAGACCCAAACCCCTAACCCTAATCTCACCTCCTATAGTCCCAAACTCCTAACCCTAACCCCACCTCCTATAGTCCCAAACCCCTAACCCTAATCCCACCGCCTATAGTCCCAAACCACTAACCCTAATCCCAACTCCTATAGTCCCAAACCCCTAACCATAACCCTAATCCCACCCCCTATAGTCCCAGAAACCCTAACTCTAATCCCACCCCCTATAGTCCCAAACCCCTAACACTAATCCCACCTCCTATAGTCCCAAACCCCTAACCCTAATCCCACCTCCTACAGTCCCAAACCCCTAACCCCACCCCTATAGTCCCAAACCCCTAACCAAAACCCTAATGCCACCCCCTATAGTCCCAAACCCCTAACCCTAATCCCACCCCTATAGTCCCAGAAACCCTAAACCTAATCCCACCCCTATATTCCCAAACCCCTAATCTTAACCCTAATCCCATCCCTTATAGTCCCAAACCCCAACCCTAACCCTAATCCCACCCCCTATAGTCCCAGAAACCCTAACCCTAATCCTACCTCCTATAGTCCCAAACCCCTAACCATAACCATAATCCCACCACCTATAGTCCCAAACCTCTAACCCTAACCCTAATCCCACCTCCTATAGTCCCAAACCCCTAACCCTAATCCCACCCCCTTTAGTCCCAAACCCCTAACCATAACCTTAATCCCACCCCCTATAGTCCCAAACCCCTTACCCTAATCCCACCCCCTATAGTCCCAGAAACCCTAACCCTAATCCCACCTCCTATAGTCCCAAACCCTAACCCTAATCCCACCTCCTATAGTCCCAAACCCGTAACTCTTACCCTAATCCCACCTCCTATAGTCCCAAACCCCTAACCCTAATCCCACCTCCTATAGTCCCAAACCCTGTAACCCTAATCCCACCTCCTATAGTCCCAAACCCTTAAACCTAACCCTAATCCCACCCAATATAGTCCCAAACCCCTAACCCTAATCCCAGTCTCTATAGTTCCGGAAACAATAACCCTTACCCTGATCCCTTCCCACATTGTCCCAATTAACTATTGAATTGAATAGAATGGGTCAATCATTTATCAGTATCAATATGACCTATTTTCTTTACTAGATTTGACTTTCTGCTTGAGCTGTTGACACCTGCCTTGTTGAGACAGGATACAAATTGCAGAGATGCAAATAACACCATGCGAAAATTTACTTGTAACGTTGAGGTAATATATATGATGATTCAATATGTGCACTTTTAATAAATGCATCATACAAACACAAACACAATTTTTCGAAGTCACGTGTCGGGTGACGCAATGCGTAGGAGGAGTCAGTGATGCACAGTATTGAGGCTAGTCAGCAGCTTGCAACGAGCGGTGTGAGGACTCACCGTGCCCCAAGCGGCTAATTGTCTTTCATCCAGGCAGTTAATAATCCAGGCTTACAATACTCCTCTGGAAATATCTTATTACACAGCGATATTGGAAGCTTTTGATGACCAGAATTTATGTTTCAATATACATCTGATTACACCTAATGTTGAATTGGAATGTGTAAATAAGAACGACCATTAACTTAAAAATTCTTATTGGGACATTTTTGATAGACTTCTACATATATTTCCTAATATATTTCCTTATATTAATACTGGATTTTATATTATGTTTTTTTAATTTAATTATTACCACAGATGGTACCATATTTTGTATTCTAGTTATTTATTTTTGAGCACTAATTTGTAGTGTATTGGTTGTATTGTTAATGACTTTAGCACATACACATGGAGTCCAAGTAATCATTTGGAAGGTTTTATATACACAGAGTTTAATTTAATTTGACTGGAAGGTTAATATTAGCGCAAAACAATATTTTTTCACTATTTCTATTTAGGTGTCTGAACACTTTTTTTAGTTTTGCAGCTTTTATTATTTGGTTTTCTTTCAAGTCAAAACATTTGCACAGGGACACAATTTATCCCGTTTATTTAATGTTTCACTTATTTTCATTTCAGCGCTTTAGTATTTTTTGAATTTATGTATATATATCTCTCTCTATATATATAGATATTATTATTATTATTATTATTATACAGGATTTATATAGCGCCAACAGTTTGCGCAGCGCTTTACAACATGGGGGCAGACAGTACACTTATAATACAAATCAATACAGGAGGGATCAGAGGGCCCTGCTCGTTAGAGCTTACAATCTAGAAGGGAGGGTCAAGTGGAAACAAAAAAGGTAATAACTGTGGGGGATGAGCTGATGGAAAAAATTAAAATACAGTTGTTAGGTGTGGGTAGGATAGGCTTCTCTGAAGAGAAGGGTTTTCAGGGATCGTCTGAAAGCTAATAAAGTAGGAGATAAGCGGACAGATTGGGGTAGGGCATTCCATAGGATTGGAGAGGCTTTGGAAAAGGCCTGGAGACGAGCATGGGAGGAGGTGACAAGGGAGCTAGAGAGCAGGAGGTCTTGAGAGGAACGAAGAGAGCGAGTAGGTTGGTATTTAGCGACTAAGCTAGTGATGTAGCTGGGGGCTAAATTGTGGATGGCTTTGTACGTAGTTGTTAGAATTTTGAATTTAATTCTTTGGCCGAGCGGAAGCCAGTGGAGGGATTGACAGAGAGGAGTGGCCGACACAGAGCGATTGGTAAGGTGGATGAGTCTAGCAGCGGCATTCATAATGGATTGAAGAGGTGATAGACTATGTAGAGGTAAGCCAATGAGAAGGGAGTTGCAGTAGTCAAGGCGAGAGATGACCAGTGAGTGAATTAAGAGCTTTGTTGTGTCATTGGTTAGAAAGGGGCGTATTTTGGAGATGTTGCGGAGGTTGAGGCGGCAGGATTTGGACAGTGATTGGATGTGTTGCTTGAAGGAGAGTTCGGAGTCTAGGACTACACCTAGAACCTTGGCATGTGGGGATGGGCTTATAGTTGTGCCATTGATTTTGACAGAGAGATCAGGGGAAGAGGCATATGGGGGAGGAAAAATTATAAGTACGGTTTTGGCTAGATTGAGTTTGAGGAAGTGGTGTGACATCCAGACTGATATATCTGAGAGTAAATTGGTGATACGTGAGGAGACAGAGGGAGTGAGCTGAGGGGTAGAGAAATAGATTTGGGTGTCGTCAGCGTAGAGGTGGTATTGGAAGCCATGGGAGGCTATCAGTTGACCCAGGGAGGAGGTGTAGATGGAAAACAGTAGAGGTCCAAGAACAGAACCCTGAGGGACCCCAACAGAGAAAGGAAGAGGAGAGGAGGAAGTAGAGTTATAAGAAACGCTAAAGGTGCGGTTGGATAAGTAGGAAGAGAACCAACGAAGTGTACAGTCACGGAGACCAAAGGCGTGTAGTTTTTTGAGGAGGAGGGGGTGGTCAACCGTGTCAAAGGCAGCAGAGAGGTCCAGAAGCAGGAGTACAGAATAGTGTCGATTGGTTTTGGCCGTTAGTAGATCGTTTGTTAGTTTTAGGAGAGCAGTTTCTGTGGAGTGTTGAGGACGAAATCCAGACTGAAGGGGATCAAGAAGGCTATTATCAGCGAGGTGGACGCTCAGTCGGTTGTAGACCAGACGTTCCAGGAGTTTGGATAAGAAGGGGAGCAAGGAGATGGGGCGTAGGTTGTGAAGATTGGATGGGTCCAGTGAGAGCTTTTTAAGTATGGGTCTGACAAGTGCATGTTTTAGAGAGTTAGGGAAGATGCCAGAAGAGAGGGAGAGATTGAAGATGTGGGTTAGAGAGTGTAGCATAGGGCCAGATGGTGAACGTAGCATTTGTGAGGGAACAGGATCCAGAGGGCAGGTGGTAAGGTGGACATTAGCAAGTAGTTTAGCAACTTTGTCTGTAGTGGTGGGGATGAAAGAGGGAAATAATGATTGTGCCTGTGGGCATGAAGTGTGAAGCGTGGAGGGTGTCGGCACAGTAGAGATCTCCGCGTGAATAGTATCAATCTTCTGTTTGAAGTGATTGGCGATCTCTTGGGCAGTGAGTGAGTTGGCGGGTGGAGGCGGTGGAGGACGAAGTAGAGAGTTGAAGGTGGAGAAGAGTTGACGGGGACAGGATGATAAGTTGCTAATGAGAGTGGTAAAATAGGTCTGCTTGGCAGAGAGGAGGCTGGAATTGTATTTTTGAAGGGCAGATTTATATTGGTTGAAATCGCTCTGGGACTTAGTCTTACGCCACAGGCGCTCAAGAGCACGACTACGTTTTTTCAGACTTCTAGTATCATCTGTTTGCCAAGGTTGAAGGGGTCTGGGCTTGATTCTGTGTGTAGTGAGGGGGGCCAGTGAGTTCAGTGAGGCTAGAAGTGAAGTGTTGTACACAGAAGTGGCTAAGTTGGTGCAGGATAGGGGTGAGATTTTGTCATAGAGGTTGTTGATAGCAGAGTAGAGAAGAGAAGGGTTGAGATTACGTAGGTTTCTGCGGGTAACTTTAAGGTGGTTGGAGGGAGAGGAGGTGAAGGAAAGGGAGAGAGTGAAATTAATAAGGTGGTGATCAGAGAGAGGCAATGGATAGTTAGAGAGGTTGCATGGAGCGCAAAGGTGAGAGAACACGAGGTCAAGGATATTGCCTTCTGAGTGAGTTGGAGCATGTATCCATTGCTTCAGGTCAAAGGAGGATGTTAGGCTAAGAAGTTTGGAAGTGGAAGGAGAGTTAGTATTAATAGGGATGTTGAAGTCCCCGAGAATGATAGTGGGGATTTCAGAAGAAAGAAAGTAGGGTAGCCAGGCAGAGAAGTCTTCAAGAAAGGCTGATACTGGTCCAGGGGGCCTGTAGATCACAGCTATCCTTAGAGAAATTGGAGTGAAAAGACGAATGCAGTGTGCTTCGAAAGAGGAGAGTGACAGAGAGGGAGGTGGCTGAAGTACCTGAAAGGTGCTATGTGGGGCTAGCAGGATTCCGACACCTCCTCCCTTACGTCCGCTGCATCTGGGGGAGTGAGTCCAGAGAAGACCACCATGGGATAGGGCAGCAGAAGATGCAGTGTCGGATTCGTGGAGCTAGGTTTCGGTAATGGCGAGTAGATTAAATGAGTTGGCAATAAAGAGGTCATGGAGAGAGGTGAGTTTATTGCAGACAGAGCGGGAGTTCCAAAGGGCACAAGAGAAAGGGAGTCTGGTCTTGGGAAGAATAGAAATGGGAACTAAATTGCGCTGATTGCGGCTGCTGCCAGAGGGTGCAGGGTGATGGGTACAGTTAAATGATGGAGGCCCAGGGTTTGGGGATATATCTCCAGAGGTTAGGAGAAGCAAGAGGGTGAGGGAGGTAATATGGGAGTGGGATTTATATGAGGGGACATGGCCCTGGGTCTTGGAGATTTTTTGTGTGTGTGGATTTAGAATTAGCAGGAGTTGGTGGGTGCAGTAATAAGGACAGGACAGAAGTGAGGGTGATATATATATGCTCTGGGGGGGAAAAGAGGGGTGAAGGAGAGATAGTTTTAGGATGGAGGACAGAGTTGTCAAAAGCAGTGGTAGAGAAAGCATGTTACAAGGAAAAGGAGCTAACGGAGTAAACAAGTTCACCTGATGTCTGTGTGAAGTTTTTCAAAGTGTTTATCTTGTGTCCCTTCGCTTTGTGCATTCGCTGAAGTGCAGAGTCAGAAGTGCATTCCACTTATAGAAAATCGCCACTTTTAGAAAGAGCCAAGTTGCAAATGTGTACCCCCTGCAAATGCTTCCCCCAAGAGAAGCTTATATATATACTGATAGGGGTAGGGTGTGGGTGGATTTCAATTAACAATCAAGAGGTTATAAAGCTTGGCTGGTTAACAGGGCAAAATTCTTAAGTCAGAAACAGACTAGGAAGAGGGCACTAAAGTTAAACAGGCCGTAATTTTGGGTAAGACAAGGGAGATAATAAAGCATTGTAATGTGGACAGGTCTACAGCCAGTTAAGTAAAAATAACATACCAGCATTATTAGAGACACATAAGAAAAAAAAAAAAAAGATGGCAGTGTTTCAGTTTTTGGCTGGAGTTGCAGCAGTAGGAGCATACCAGAGTTAAGAGACAGTTTTCACTAATGCGATTTTAGCTGGAGTTGCACATAGATATAGATATCTATATATGGCTATATATACATATCTATATAGATATCTATATATAGATAGATCTCTATCTATCTATATATATATATATAGATAGATATAGATATATATCTATATCTATATATATATATGTCTATATATGTATATAGAGAGATATAGATATATATCTATATATATATATATAGATATATATCTCTGTCTATCTATCTGTCTGTCTATCTATCTATCTATCTATCTATCTATCTATCTATCTATCTATCTATCTATCTATCTATCTATCTATCTATCTATCTATCTATCTATCTATCTATCTATCTATCTATCTTTATTTAGTTTATCGTTATATAATATATACAACTTTAGAACTTTAGTAGCACTTTTTATTTTGGTAATCAAAGAGTGATCATAACAATTACAGGTCTTGATAACAGGGTGGTAGAGGGTGTGGATCCTCTCGAGGTGGAGGAAGGGGATGTTGGGTTGGTGGTCGATAAAGAGGCAGGTCAAACGGGCCACCATGAAAACAGGCATTATTGTATTCAGGAGGCAAGGGGACCTGACCTGGTCCTATCGGTGTGTAGTACATGTTACGGTTTTTGTATGATGTACCTGCTGTGACCTGATTAGCATACCCCCCATGATGGTTAGGATTGGATATCTCAAACGATTGGGAATGAACAGATGCTGATCCAGACCTTTGTTGATATGACTGTATAAGTCTTATCATATCTATCCTCATATCGCACTGCAATCCTTGGTCAACCTTCTCCATTTCAGGGATCAGACTTCTGGCAAATGAGGCAATTTCTCCCCATTAATTTCTCTGAGAAGTTATGAGGTTTTTGACAACGTTAATAAACTCCTGTGTTTGTTGCTTTTTTTTTGGTCTGGATCTTGATATTTCCTTTTGTATATGTGTTTCTGCTGGCTCTGGTGTATTTTCAGCATCATCGTCATCGAAGAGTAATTGAGTCTCATCCATGTGATCAACATCTACCTGGGTTTGATCTGCGTCCTCCTCTGTATCTGAGCTCATATTGCTTTCTGTTCTTTAAAAAAGGAATAATTACACAATGTTACATAATTATAGATATAATTTTTAAACAATTTCTGTCATAAACATTTTTAAACCATTAACATGTGAGAATACTTACTGTCTCAGCTGCATCACGGGCTTCAAAAATTGGAGCTCTGTATAATGGCAATATACGCGGCTCGACTTGCCACCTGAACCACTTCTTATATTTTGTTGTTTGATATATTCTCTCCGAAAATTATCTCTCATTGTTTTCCATCTTATTTTGAGCATTTTGTACTGAAAGATAAAATTCATATTTCCTTTAATTAAACATCTTGCAACAGGAAATACCTACACATCACTACAATATGAATTTCGTCTAGGAATATCAACCATTGCAGATATTATTAAGCAAACAAGCAAACATGTGATGCAATCTGGAACCTGAGAAATACTTTTATGCCAATTCCAAACAAAGAGAAATGGGAAGATGTTGCCCAGCGGTTCTTGATTAAGACTAATTTTCCCAACTGTCTTGGAGCAATAGATGGCAAACATATTAGGTTGATAAAACCCTGTCATAGTGGAAGTCATTACTTTAATTACAAGAAATATTTTTCTGTTGTTTTGATGGCTGTGGTAGACGCAGGCTATAAATTCCTTTTTGTCAATCTTGGAGCATTTGGGAGCTGTGCAGACTCCACAGTTTTCCAAAATGTGGAAAACGTCTTGCTTCAAATCAACTCGATTTGCCAGAGAACAGACCATTGCCTGGGATGGATGGTCCAAACATACCGTTTGTCTTTGTGGCTGATGATGTGTTTGCTATCAATGAACATCTAATGAAGCCTTACTCGCAGAGAAATCTGGACATCCGGAAGAGAATTTTTAATTACCGTCTCTGTCGGGCATGTAGACTGGTCAAATGTTCTTTTGGCATACTTGCCAACAAATGGCAAATTTTCCATAAACCAATAAACATAAAAGTAGAGAATGCATGTAAAGTTATAAAGGCAGCATGTGTGTTGCATAATTTGGTACAGGAGAGAGATGGCATACATTTTGAAGATACGTGGGCACATAATATGGAACCTGCTGCTTTCCCTCATGTTCGTGGTCCCAGAGTGGGTTTTACAATACGCGATAATTTGCTGATTATTTTTTGAACCCTGTAGGTGCTCTAAGTTGGCAAGAAGATATGATCTAACCCAATTTTGATGTTTTTATACTTTGCTTGTACTATGTCAGTTTATATATAGTCTGATTAGAGGATCTCTGTTATAATATTTAATGTCTAACTTTACTGCAGGCATGTTATAATAAAATTGATTATCTTTTTGTGCGTCATTAATAGTCCATTCATTTTACATACCAACTAATAACATCAATACATTCATATTTTTATTAACAATCAGTTTTTTTTACAATCAGTTAGGTACTATATGATTGGGTGTTTGGGACTATAGGAGGTGGGATTAGGGTTAGGGTTAGGGGTTTGGGACTATAGGAGGTGGGATTAGGGTTATGGTTAGGGGTTTGGGACTATAGGAGGTGGAATTAGGGTTAGGGGTTTGGGGCTATAGGGGGTGGCATTAGGGTTATGGTTAGGGGTTTGGGACTAAAGGGGGTGGGATTAGGGTTAGGGGTTTGGGACTATAGGAGGTGGGATTAGGGTTAGGGTCAAGGGTTTAGGACTATAGGAGGTGGGATTAGGGTTAGGGGTTTGGGACTATAGGAGGTGGGATTAGGGTTATGGTTAGGGGTTTGGGACTATAGGAGGTCGGATTAGGGTTAGGGTTAGGGGTTTGCGAATATAGGGGTGGGATTAGGGTTAGGGTTAAGGGTTTGGGACTATAGGAGGTGGGATTAGGGTTAGGGGTTTGGGACTATAGGAGGTGGGATTAGGGTTAGGGTTTCTGGGACTATAGGGGTGGGATTAGGGTTAAGGTTAGGGGTTTGGGACTATAGGGGGTGGGATTAGGGTTATGGTTAGGGGTTTGGGACAAAAGGGGGTGGGATTAGGGTTAGGGTTAGGGGTTTGGGAATATAGGGGGTGGGATTAGGGTTATGGTTAGGGGTTTGGGACTAAAGGGGGTGAGATTAGAGTTAGGATTAGTGGCTTGGGAATATAGGGGGTGGGATTAGGGTTTGGGAATATAGGGGGTGGGATTAGGGTTTGGGAATATAGAGGGTGGGATTAGGGTTAGGGGTTTGGGACTATAGGAGTTGGGATTAGGGTTAGGGGTTTGGGACTATAGGAGGTGGGATTAGGGTTATGGTTAGGGGTTTGGGACTATAGGAGTTGGGGTTAGGGTTTCTGGGACTATAGGGGGTGGGATTAGGGTTAGGGTTATGGGACAATAGGGGGTGGGATTAGGGTTATGGTTAGGGGTTTGGGACTAAAGGGGTGGGATTAGGGTTAGGGGTTTGGGAATATAGGAGGTGGGATAAGGGTTTGGGTTAGGGGTTTGGGACTATAGGAGGTGGGATTAGGGTTAGGGGTTTGGGACTATAGGAGGTGGGATTAGGGTAAGAGTTAGAGGTTTGGGACTATATGAGGTGGGATTAGGGTTAGGGTTTGGGACTATAGGAGGTGGGATTAGGGTTAGGGTTTCTGGGACTATAGGGGGTGGGATTAGGGTTAGGGGTTTGGGACTATAGGGGGTGGGATTAGGGTTATGGTTAGGGGTTTGGGACTATAGGAGGTGGGATTATGGTTAGGGTTTCTGGGACTATAGGGAGTGGAATAGAGTTAGGGTTAGGGGTTTGGGTCTATAGGAGGTGGGGTTAGGGTTAGAGGTTTGGGAATACAGGAGGTGGGATTAGGGTTTGGGTTAGGGGTTTGGGACTATAGGAGGTGGGATTAGGGTTATGGTTCGGGGTTTGGGACTATAGGAGGTGGGATTAGGGTTAGGGGTTTGAGAATATAGGGGGTGGGATTAGGGTTAGGGTTAGGGGTTTGGGACTATGGGATGTGGGATTAGGGTTTGGGACTGGGTACAAAGGATTAATGGCACTAGATTTGGATTTGAACTTACTTTTGTTTGTTTTCTGCTTCTTGTTGAGAGAAGTCCAGTGTGGAATGTGCAGGGTGGCAACTGTTTCCCATCCTGCACTCTTCTTATTTCTGTTGGCATACCAGGGATTTTGTTTGTCCCACAGCTCTGGGTGATCCCTCATTGTTTGTACGAACTCTTCAGGTTCAACAGAGGCAGAGGCTCTTTCAGGTCCATTTACATATTCAGCTCTTGGCTGCATGTCCTGGCTTGCTTCAGCATCCATGCTTCTGTGTCTCTCTGTCTTCTCTCCACCTCTTCACCGGATTTCCTGGTATCCCAGCATCCTCCACTGCACTGCGGTCATGTGACCTTCCCACAGCCTGTGGGTGGTTTTTAAGCGCTAATAGGGCGCATTTCATGCGGTTTCCATTCACTTCAATGGGGATGGGCTTTAATACAGCGCTAATTAAAGCGCCCACAATATGCTCCAAAGATGCTGCTTGCAGGACTTTTGTCAGCGCCCAGCCAGCGCAATGCCTCAGTGTGCAAGGTTCCATTGAGATGCATAGGCAGTGTTTTGCAGACATTTTTTAGGCGCTATTTTTAGAGCTAAAATGCCTGTAAAATGCCTCAGTGTGAAAGAGTCCTTAGTATCAGTTTAGTGTGAATATAGTGATGGTGCAATGTGAATGTGGTGTGACCATTCATTTTTACTTTAGAGTCAGTTTAATATTTCAGGGCAGGTTTACTGCAGTATATTGAGGTGTGTAATGCCGCGTACACGCCGCCAGCAAAAGACCGATAAGAGCTTTCTGTTGGAAAATGTGACCGTGTGTATGCTCCATCAGTCTTTTGCTGTCGGAATTCCAGCCAGCAAAAGATTGAGAACATGTTCTCAATTTTTCGGTCGGGAAAAGTTCCTATCCGAAAATGCGATCGTCTGTATGCAATTCCGATGCACCAAAAAATCACGCATGCTCAGAATCAAGTACGAGAAGGAAGCGCTCGGTATGGTAAAACTACCGTTCGTAATGAAAACGGGGGTTATTCCTGCGCTACCGGTTTGGAAAAAATTGTTATAGTAGTCGTACACTCAACTTTTAAACCTATATGCTTCATCCCCTGAAGAAGTCACGTGATCGGTGACGTCACGCGTAGGGACGGAATAGGCTTGTTTCGTTTTATCTTTCTTTGCTGAATGCATTGCGAGCTCGGTGCTCGTAGGACACAACGCTGTATGAGAAAAACTGCTAATGTGAGTACTCTGTATATTGTATATGTGAATAAAGTGACCCTAAGAAAACATACTTCACTATCTGGGTACCTTGTCCTATATTTTACATACAATGGAGAGATGATGTGGAGGAGGAGCTAGGAGCCGCACTGTCCTAGGACCCCAATTAGGACCACAACTAGACACACCCCAGCCCCCAATAGGATCCTGCAGAGTCAGCAAGTCTGGACACAGAAACGCAGGAGAGACCCAGGACCTCGGGATTTAACAACTTATATGCGGTTGACCTAGCACCGCTAGGTAAGGGGCCATTACCTACACTAGTGCATGCTGCATGAAGAGGACATAGAGTGTCTGATCTGCATAGCAACACCCCACTGTCATTTGATTGCTGTGTTTGAGCACTGTTCTTTTGTACACCTTGGCTGCACGGACTTTGTGGACACTTGAATACTTATTTAATATCTTGGACACTAATAAGTATAGTGGGTTAGTCAGTGATTTATTTACTCACGTGACTACTCACACTATAGTTGCACTGTTGCACTGGTCGCAACACTAGGATCAGGCGACCATACCTTTTTGTTTTCTTCACTTGATACATGACCTTTTTGTTATATTATTGCTTTATTCTTTGCACTTTAGTATATGCATCAGTTTTGATCTTTTCATTTAAGGCACGAGAGCACGAGCACTTTTTGATAATTGTACTATTAGATTGAGTAATTTTAAACACATGAGAAATGGTTTTTACTTATATATATATTTTTTTCACTCTTTGATCAACATATATGTATTAGTGGTTATATTTATATTTATATCACCTGTTGGATCAACATATATGCAACTATCTTGAGTCACTACATCTATTTCATGCGTACTCTATACTCCAATTCATGCGATTTTTTACGAACGGTTTTAGATTCCACTTTTTATTGAGACCTCGTGACCTATGAACACTAGGAATATTATTAATACCAATAAGCTGAGCCCCTCCGGGTAGCGCAGCACCCCCCCCCTCTCTCTTTTATACCGTTCGTAATGGAGATGGCACATTCGTCATGCTGAAATGTTTTAAATAGTTTAATGTGGCGCATTCTCTTCTTCTTTATAATGCTAGAAGAATGAAGTTGTTTTGCTGCTCATATTCCCACAGAGTTCTCACAAACTGATTTCTTTATTATTTCTCATGATCTCATGAATAATCTTTTTTGTTTTTAAAGCCAGATCTCCATAATAATGTTTTTATTTTTTTATAGTCCTTTTTATTTTTTTAATCAAGATCTCCTGTTTTTTTTTAATTTAAATTATTTTATAGTGATCTCCATTTTTTTTATGTCACGTTTCCACAACAACATTATTATCTTGTATTTGTAAACCTCAAGGAGGTTACTTGGTGTCCCTTGTAATTAGACATTGTATTTTTGAAATGTACCTGCCTACTCACAAACAAACTGTCCTATTTGAAGAAAAACACATAGGCAAGTATTTTCATATAAAAAAATCTCCATTTATTCTGGCTCACATTAACAAAATAAAGAGGGAAGGCAACGCTGGAGACACAGCTGGAATTTGCGAAGCCTTTGGCCCCCAAGGCAGACATCAACTCTGTGGAAAAAAAAATTGGTAGCTTGAGAAGTCCATATATAAGGGAGCACAATCTGGTCTAGGACTCCCAGAGATCAGGAACAGCAGCAGATGATATGTATGTCCCCAGGCTGTGGTACTACCACAGACTGCATCTTCTGTCAGACCAGACTGAACCCAGGCAATCACTTTCTTCTTTTCGCTGCAGCCTTCCCTCCACGCTTCCCTGCAGCCTTCCCTGCAGGCTGTGGCTCTGGAGGTGGATTTGTGGCAGGAGGAGTAGGAGGAGGATGGGCGAGCGTACATAAGTGGACATCATCGGTCATTTGCTCCCCTCAACCCCTTGTGAATGGCCTCAAAAAAAATCTTTTCACAGTTGAGACATTGGCCCACCTCCATGTTGTGCAAATTTGAGACCAGATAGTAGCCATAGGTCTCTCCAGCGTCGAGGGGTGCTTTCAAGGTGTCATTAGCCTCCTTAACCACTTGCCGACCGCCTCACGACTATATATGTCAGCAGAATGGCACGGGCAGGCAGATACACGTACCTGTACGTGATCTGCCTCCCGCGGGCGGGGGGTCCTGACGGACCCCCCCCGGTGCCCGAGGTGGCCGGCATTTGTTCCCGGGCAATCAGAGGTGAGGGGAGGCCATCCATTCGTGGCCACCCCCTTAGCGATCGCTCCCGGCGAAAGAAATCCTTCCTCTGCCTCTGTAATGTAAACAGAGGCAGAGGAAGTGATGCCATCTCTCCTCGTGTCGGTCTTTTCGTTCCGGCGCCGAGGACAGAAGACATGAATGTGAGTTGCACCAACGCTACACTTTCAGTAAAACACACTAGGCACACGTTTCACCCCCCATCACCCCCCGATCACCCCCCGTACCCCCTGTCACTGTGACACCAATAGCAGGTTTTTTTTTTGCATTGGTGTCAGTTTGTGACATAATTGAAGGGGATGAGAGGATAGGGACGTGGTTGCAGTTGCTGCCACTGTCAATTCCCATCACAACCTCTCAAAGTAGGAAAGGTGGGACTATTCCGGTACTCAATAGTGGTGTGTAATAATAGGAATAAGGATGAGTTTAAGAATATTAAAAAATTATTCAATTTTAATAGAAAATAATGATAAAAATACAATTACAAATACAATTGCAATAACAAACAACATCACTACATATCATCATAAAAGGGAAGTACCACACAGTCTAAGCCAGTGGGTTCCGCAAGATTTAGATGAGAGGTGTGTATACAGCTTTAAATCTCTACCGGTTTCGCGGTTAACATCGCTTCCTCAGGAGAAGCATATCTAGAACATGATATAAAATGACTTTAATGTAAACAGATGTATACAATTTGATATTGTTGCAGCAAAACCATTAACAATCATTATCCAAACATTAATACATGTGAGGTAGAGATAAGGACATGTGAGGTGTTAACCCCGAAACCGGTTTGTACAATACAATTGTATTTGTAATTGTATTTTTATCATTATTTTCTATTAAAATTGAATATTTTTTTTAATATTCTTAAACTCATCCTTATACCTATTATTACACACCACTATTGAGTACCGGAATAGTCCCACCTTTCCTACTTTGAGAGGTTGGGACGGGAATTGACAGTGGCAGCAACTGCAACCACGTCCCTATCCTCTCATCCCCTTCAATTATGATTCCAGGGATGATGGTACTGATACTCATTATAACCTATTTTGCAAGGTAGGCCGTTATAGCTCGTCAGTTTGTGACAGTTATAAGTGTTAGGGCAGTTAGGGTTAGCCCCCTTTAGGTCTAGGGTACCCCCCTTTAGGTCTAGGGTACCCCCTAACCCCCCCTAATAAAGGTTAACCCCTTGATCACCCCCCGTCGCCAGTGTCACTAAGCGATCGTTTTTCTGATCGCTGTATTAGTGACACAGGTGACGCTAGTTAGGGAGGTAAGTATATAGGTTTGCTGTCAGCGTTTTATAGCGACATGGACCCCCATTTACTACCTACTAAAGGTTTTAACCCCCTGATTGCCCCCTAGTTAACCCTTTCACCAGTGATCACCGTATAACTGTTACGGGTGACACTGGTTAGTTAGTTTTTTATAGTTTATTATAGCTTCAGGGCACCCGCCGTTTATTTCCTAATAAAGGTTTAACCCCCTAATTGCCCGGCGGTGATATAAGTTACGTTTTTAGGGTCAGATAAGGTCTGTGTCGCCCCAGGCAGCGTCAAGTTAGCGCCAGTACTGCTTACACCCACACACGCAGCATGCACCTCCCTTAGTGCTATAGTATCTGAACGGATCAATATCTGATCCAATCAGCTCTATACTAGTGTCCTCAGCAGTTTAGGGTTCCCATAAACACAGTGTTAGCGGGATCAGCCCAGATACCTGCTAGCACCTGCGTTTTGCCCCTCGGCCCAGCCCTGCCCAGCCCACCCAAGTGCAGTATCGATCGATCACTGACACTTACAAAACACTAAGCACACATAACTGAAGCGTTCGCAGAGTCAGGCCTGATCCCTGCGATCGCTAACAGTTTTTTGGTAGCGTTTTGAATCAGTCGCTAACAGTCAGGAGCTTTTTTACCTGTGAGTCTCGCTAGTGTACCCCTAAATTAAGAGCCCAAAATGGCAAATCGGAGGTACACTAGTGAAGAGGCCTACATGTTTCTGAGCATGACAGATAGTGAAGAGGAAGTCACTCATCTGTCAGATTCAGGCTCAGAACACGATCCTGTAGAGGACAGCGGCTCCATGACAAATAGCTCTGACGACGGAGTTGTGGTCCCTGCCAAGGTCAGGCGTACCAGACCCCAAACTTCTTCTTCTGTCCTTGATGTGCAAGAACCGCAGGTCCCTTGTATGGAGCAGAGAAGTACTAACGCCGCTATTCTTTCTGGTGAACTGGCAAGCACCAGCAGCTTAGTACACCCTGGTCGTACATCCAGCACTGCAGTATCACGTGGTGACGTGGTGAGTCCCATAAGTGCAGTTCAAGCTGGCGAGGTGGCAAACATTAGTAGTGTCCCGCTGCCACCAAGAAGACGAAAACAGGCCCATCGTGCCCATAGTGCCTTTCCTGCTGCATTCGCCAATCCGAATTGGGAACCCACCACTTCTGCAGCACCCACACTTCCCCCATTCACTGGCCAACCCAGAATTCAGGTGGAAACAGTTGATTTTACGCCACTGGATTCTTATTCGCTGTTTTTCACCGAAGATCTCTAAAGATCTATTGTGGACCAAAGCAATTTATACGCTGGTCAACACATCGCCACTATTCCCCAGTCCTCCCTTGCCAGAGATTGGAGAACAGTTACGGTCTCCGAATTTAGGATCTTTCTGGGCCTTTCCCTCAACGTGGGCATAAATAAAAAGAGTGAGTTGCGGTCATATTGGTCCACTGACCCAATTTACCATATGCCCGTTTTCTCTGCCTCCATGACCAGGGCATGATACGAGCAGATTTTGCGGTTCATGCACTTCAACAACAATGAACTCTGTCGTCCTCGTGGAGACCCTGAATACGATCGGGTCTACAAAATTCGGCCCCTCATAAACCACTTCAACCAGCGTTTTGCAGACTTGTTTACTCCCCATCAAGTTGTCTGCGTTGATGAGTCCCTGATTAAATTTTCTTGCCGCTTGTCATTCAAACAGTACCTTCTCAGCAAGCGTGCCAGATACGGGGTCAAGATGTATAAGCTCTGTGACAGGGCCACAGGGCCACAGGCTATACATGTAGTTTTATGGTTTATGAAGGCAAAGATAGTCACGTAGAGCCGACAAACTGCCCTGACTACATAGGAAGCGCTGGCAAGATTGTGTGGGACTTGGTGTCACCCTTATTCGGAAATGGGTACCACTTGTACGTGGACAATTATTACACGAGCGTGCCACTTTTTAGTTACCTTTTTGATTAACAGACTGGAGCATGTGGCACCGTGCGATCTAATCGCCGGGGCTTTCCCCAGCGGCTTGTAGATTCCCATCTTAGGCTGGGGGAGAGAGCCTGCTTGCAGTGTAATAACTTGCTCGCTATGAAGTGAAGGGATAATAAGAATGTTTTCGCTCTTACCTCCCTTCATGCAGACACGACGGTCCAAATTACTACGGTGACTGGTGTTGTGGAGAAACCCTTCTGTGTCAACGAATATAACCAAAATATGGGAGGGGTGGACCTCAACGACCAGTTGTTGGCTCTGTACCTAGTTGCCCGTAAGGCCAGATGCTGGTACAAAAAAGTGTTGTTTATTTATTTCAATTGACTTTGCTGAATGCTCATGTGCTATACAGAGCTTCAGGACAGAGTGGATCCTTCCTTAAATTCCAGGAAGAGATCGTCAGAGCCCTTCTGTTTCCAGACTGTGCTCCACCTCACCTTCCTCAACCAAATGCAGTAAGCCGGCTGCATGAGAGGCATTTTCCCTATGTCCTCCTGAGTACCCCTACCCAACGAGCCCCCCAAAAAAGATGTCATGTCTGCAGCAAGCGCGGATATAGGCGTGACACCCAGTATTATTGTCCTTGCTGTCCTGACCATCCTGGTCTATGCATTGGTGAAGGTTTTGAACGCTACCATACACTAGTTGAGTATTAGCGTAGGGTACAGCACTGCACAGACTAGGACACACTTTCACAGGGTCTCCCAAGATGCCATCGCATTTTGAGAGACCCAAACCTGGTACCAGTTACAAAAGTTAAAGTTACTAAAAAAGTGTAAAAAAATTAAATAATTTTTTAAAAAATCAAAAAAATAAAAACACAAAAAAATATAAAATAAAAAAAACAAAAATAGTTGTCGTTTTATTGTTCTCTCTCTCTCTATTCTCTCTCTATTGTTCTGCTCTTTTTTACTGTATTCTATTCTGCAATGTTTTATTGTTTTTATGTTTTACCATGTTTGCTTTTCAGATATGCAATTTTTTTATACTTTATTGTGTTTTATTGGTAACCATTTTTTTGTTTTCAGGTACGCCATTCAGCTGCAGAGCGGATTTACTTATCTTGACAGCAACAGCGTTTGCTCCCACAATACATAAAGCCATGACTCCAGCGCTGTCGGAGGTGATTTCACCACCACCAGTTACATACTTCAGTATGTATGCTGAAGCGTGGGGGCAGCAGTGGGTGGAGGAGCGATTTGCACCTGCCTTTTGCGGGAGGATGCCCCCATGCTTCAGCATATATATATTTTAGGCACAGGTTGCGTTAAATGTTTTATTTTTTACTATTTTTTTTGTATTTGCTTTGCAAGTATGGTAAGTCTTATAGGGCGTACACACGGTCGGACTTTGTTCGGACATTCCGACAACAAAATCCTAGGATTTTTTCCGACTTATTTTTTAAACTTATTTTGTCTACACACGGTCGCACAAAGTTGTCGGAATTTCCGATCACCAACCACGCGGTCACGTACACCACGTACGACGAGTCTAGAAAAGGCCGGTTCAGAACCAAGCGCAGCACCCTTTGGGCTCCTTTTGCTAATCTCGTGTTAGTAAAAGTTTGGTGAGAGACGATTCGCGCTTTTTCAGACTCGTGGCTTTCAGATCGTTTTCTGCTGTTCAGTTTGTGCTTGTGGGTTTGTATCTGCTCTTCAGTGCGTGCAGCAAGTTCCGCGTGACTTTAAGTGGTCATTGTATTCTTGTTCGTTCGTTACTGTTTTTCAGGTCGCTCTTTACAGGCCTTGCTGTTCTTCAGTGCGTTCTGTTACTTCGTTCTGAGCAGCTGACCGTTTTCTAGCCATGTTTCGTATGCGTACTCCTCGTAGAGTTCGTGCTGTGTGGGGGCTTGGTGTTGGGGTCCTGACCTTGACACAAGTCCAGTCCATGAACAGGGTGGGGAGGAGTTCATGGACCAAGAATTGGTTGCTTCAGCGTGACCAGTTCTCTCATATGCCTTTGCTCCGTGAGATCCGTGAGAATAATCCTGATGATTTCAGGAACTTTCTCAGGATGACGGACCCCGTGTTTCACCGTTTGTTGGCTTCGCTGACCCCCTATATCAGCAGGCAGGATACCTGCATGAGGCAAGCCATCACTCTGGAGCAGAGGCTGGTCGCTACCTTGCGGTATTTGGCGACAGGGAGAAGCCTGCAGGACTTGAAGTTCTCGACAGGCATCTCCCCCCAGGCTCTGGGGATCATTATCCCAGAGACCTGTTCTGCCATCATCCAGGTCCTGCAGAAGGAGTATATGAAGGTAAGATTTTTATCCTTTAATATCACATTTTATTGTATTGAATATATTGTATTTCTTTCCTCATTCCCTAATTACCATGATTGTAATATGCTGTGAATGTCCCCTTTGTCCTCATGCATGCTGGATTTTTAGGTAATTATTATTTTAGGTCCTTCATACATATTTGCCCTTCAATAACCTCCCCAGCATGGTGTCTCCTGGCCCTATATTCACCTCATGTAGTCACTTAACAATGTATTTTTTCTGCTCCATAGTAGTGCTTTACCCCAAACACCCCCTAAAATGTTTGGAAATGTTATTTTTGATTTAAAATCAGGCAGAGTGCCAGAGGTTTTTTTTGTGGTGTCCCCCAAAATTTTTTAGTAACCCTCCCTCCCCCAACTGCTAAGTCAGCTGATCCCAATTCTCTATCCTCAATCATCTATCTGCTGACTTTGCCAAACCCATACACACTATACCCACCTCTTTAGTGCTCAGATGTATGGATGAATTCCCCAAAGCATGTAGTGCAAGGGCATGCCTGTATACTTTCCAATGATACTGTTTAAAGTTTTTGTATCCTATTATTATCTTGATAGGTAATAGCAGAATGTCCAAATGTCCTCAAATGTATACAATGTGTATTTATATCTTTGTATTATGACACTTCTTACCTGTCCAGTGGTCTGCCAATAGTGTAACTAAGGAGGGGCTGTACAAAGTAATACCCATTATTTAGGCATTCATCTCTCAATGAAGTGAAGAGGGTTACCTGTCCAAGATTTCAACACACCCCATAATGTTAGAAATGGCCCATGAGAGGGGGGGAGGGGGAATATGATAGGTGTACCTTATACTTTGGCCTTGTTAAATTCCCCTTAGTAAATACTATCTGGAGGTTGCCCCATAATGTTTGTGTATAATCTGCTTGCCATGTTTCTGAGTAAAAATAGTAATGTTTATTGTTTTTTCCTCAACAGTTTCCTTCCACGCCACAGGAATGGCAGACTGTGGCCTCCCACTTTGCCCAGCGGTGGGACTTTCCTAACTGCAGAGGGGCAATTGATGGGAAACACATCCACATCGTCACACCACCCAACTCGGGGTCGTACTGTTATAATTACAAGGGGTTTAATAGTATAGTGATGTTGGCGGTGGTGTCGGCTAATTATGACTTCTTGTATGTGGACGTGGGGAAGAATGGCTGGATGTCCGATGGTGGAGTCATCGCCCAGACAGAGTTTTACAGGCGTCTCCAGAATGGCAGCTTGGACTTTCCAGCTCCAGAGGACAATGTGGAAGGACTCCCATTCGTGTTCGTTGCTGATGAATCGTTTGCGCTGGGGGACCACCTGATGCGGCCATTCCCAATGAGGACCCTCACCCCAGAACAGAAGTTTTTTACTTACCGGCTGGCCAGAGCCTGAAGAGTGGTGGAGAACACATTTGGAATCTGGCCAGCTGTTTCAGACTATTTCTGACACCCATCCATATGGCGGAGTATAAACTGAACCATATTATACTGGCCTGCTGTGTTCTCCATAACTTTTTAAGGAAACATTCGGCCAACTATGCTGGCTTAGTTGGGCCTGAGGCCGGAATCCTACATCAAACCACACTGACGGCGCTTGAAAGTGGCCGTCCTAGCTTGCCCTCCCTGAGTGCCCGTGATGTCCGGTTACGCTACCTGAGTTCTTTGCGGGTAGGGGGGCTATCAATATGCCAGACAATCTGTGAAGCCTTTTTATAATTAAAAAAAAAAGAAATTCTTGGTGGACATTTACTGCTTGTGTTTGTTTTAGCTGACCCTGACAGAAATGTTTTGAGTGCAGAAAATGTCGTGATTGTGTAACCTTATACAAAGCTTTGTTGGCTGTTATTTCCTAAATGCAAAAACACATTTCACTACAAGTGCACTTGCAAATGCACTGAAACTGCACTTGTAGTGCCAAGAGGATTTGTCCTTAGTAAATAACCCCCATTTGCAATGAAAACAGCAATTACATCACCCCAAAAGTGTTGTAGCGTTGAGACAATAATCCACACATTCTTGATTAACAATCTTTTTATTACCTGCACAATCACATGTGCATTTACCAAAGGTTTTTCAAACAAACCAACATGTTTGTGGTATACCAATTTTTGTGGTGGCATTATCAAAACTCAAAATGTCCATTTTACATAAAACAGGTATGTGTAAAACCAAAAAGAAAGACACAAATCTTGAACTTACAAAGTTCACATTTGGTAGAACTTGAATGCTATATCAGACATGAGTATTTAGGAACTGTGTTTGATATAGCGTTCAGATGGGGGGAAATCACCCCTGGAAAAGCCAAATTTGGAAGATGCACACAATTTTGCCAATGTCAACATGTGCTAGCTGCCATCACGGGGGATCAAAGGATGTGTTTTGGGGGAGCAAGCCCTTCCTCTCAGCTACTTTATAATTGAGGAAGGGGTTGCACCCCCAAAACGCGTCCATTGATCTCCCGTGATGGCAGATAGCACATGTTGACACACTGTGTGCATCCTCCAAATTTGGCTTTGGGAAAAATCACAAAAACATTTCGCACATTGTAGCACACAAAAAAAGAAAGTGATTTTGAGGGGCTTTAAACTTGCCCCAAAACATCAATGATTTTTTTATTTTTTGGAATAACATCATTGATGTTTTGCTTGATGATTTCCAATTGTAAATTACACCCCATAATCTCCCTGATCAGCATCTGGGCACTTTCGGATGTGAAAGGATCTGGATCCACGACCTCACGATCACCTAAAAAGAGAGGAACCCCAAAATAAATTAGTTCTAAAAAAAATGCCGCCATCCATCTCTTATTTGAGCCTGTGGTCGCAGACACTCACCTGTTGTGGTGACTAGTTCCACCACGTCTTCTTCCTCCTGCTCAGCTTGTGTTGTGGGGATTTCCCCTTCTTCCAGAGGGGGGGGGGTCTCTGGTCTCCTCAGATGAGGGGTGTCTTCCGAGTCTTTTCTCCCCTATGTAAAGCAAAAATGGTATACTAAGCACACAGATATTTGATGGCAGAACTATAAAGATGAAACATTGCTTGGAAGTGGGGTACAATTGTCTATTTTAGCAGAGTTCCAAGATGTAGCTTTTTTAGTGTCCTTTGTCAAGCTGCAATACTTTACCTGTTTTGTACAAGCTTCACAGATGGAGACACCCCCTATAGTATACACTGGAGCACCTGTGTGGCCCCCTAATAAAAATGGTGTTCTTTTCTCCCACACTAGTGCTCCAGTGTCCAGATGTAAAAACAGCTGCTGAGTGTCCTCTCCTTACACAGAATCTAGTTTGCATTTCATTCTAGTAACAAAGCCATCTACACAACCCAATTCTTTGAAGACAAGTATAGGGCGTCAAAATGGTGGCCAAATGCATAAGGCCTAAACAATGGTGTTTTATAGTTTGAACGAAAAATATTCGATCCGAACGAATAATGTGCCCATGAACATGAAAGTTGCCATTTTAAACTGTACAACAGTTCCTAAAAGCACATGAAGTAGCACGAACGTAATAAACACAAAAAGAATAGGAACACAGCACAACTACTTACTTTTTTGCAGCACTCTCCGGATCTTTCTGTACTGCTCATGTTCTCGTAATTTGAGGTCCGACCACCGCTTCCTGAGCTGATCTTTCGATCGTCGTACCCCGAAATTCCGGTGCAGACTCCTGACCACTTTCGCTATGATCTTCGCCTTTCGGACATTGGGGTTGGGGTAAGGCCCATACTTTCCATCATAGTCGGACTTCTTCAGGATGTCCACCATTTCCAACATCTCCCCAAAGGACATATTTGAGTCTTTAAATCTCCTTCTGGATTGGGACGTTTCAGGCTCCGGCCTTTCCTCCCCCTCCTCCTTGTTGCTACAATTAGCACGCACCTGCTGTCTATCCGCCATGTGCTCTTCCCCCAATGTGCCGAACGAAAAGGGGCGGGGAATAGACTAGAAAGAACGTCAGGGGCGGGCGGAGTTATACGCATGCGCAGTGTGTATAAAGCGTAACACACGTGCGTATTACGTACGATCTGTGAGCGGAGGAAGGAGCATCGGAGACGCCGATCGTTATAACGAAGGTAAGATCTAAACTTGCGCCTATACTGCTTCAAAATGGAAGCCTATATTGTAACAAGATTAGGGGAGTTTGGCCTGACATTAGGGTTTGTCTTGTGTTGTGTCTTGCAGAGAAAAAGGATGGGTTCAACGACCACAATTTCCTGCCCCTGTTCATTGACAAATACAGGGAGCTGCCCTGTCTGTGGCAAGTGAGACACCCCCACTATAATCACAAACAGAAGAGGCAGGCAGCGCTGGAGAAACTGCTGGAGTTGGTGAAGCCGGTGGTCCCCACAGCAACCATCCCTTATTTAAAAGCTAAAATTGGTGGCCTGAGGAGCAATTATCTTAGTGAGCGCAAGAAGGTCACAGATTCCCAGAGGTCCGGAGCTGCAACAGATGACGTTTATGTCCCCAGGCTGTGGTACTATGAGAGACTGCGATTTCTGTCAGACCAGACTGAAGTCAGGGAATCCCTCTCCACTCTTCCTTCCACGCTTCCTTCCATCCCAGCTGAGGCTTCCGATGTCCAACCTGGGCATTCCAGCCAGGAAGAAGTGGAGGAGCCCAGCTGGAGTCAGGTATAGCATTCTTCTACAGATTTCTGGGCAATAAAGAAATGATGTTTACTATAGATGTTATTATTAATCACTAATTGCTGATTGAAAAAAGTGTTTTACATATCAATAGACAGTAGTGGGCACCCAAAATTGGGACACAAATGAAAAATGCTGGGCTCAGAAGGATAGTCTGTTATATTTGTTAACATTCAATTTGCAGCAGTCAGGAGGTGAAACGAGCCAGGAAGGCCACTCCGAGTCCCGTGCAGGATTCAGCGTTCAGGCTGATCCAGGAGGCTTCTGCGTCCCTCCGAGCCTTACCAACTCCTGAAGAGGCCTTTGCCTGCATGGCTGCCACCAAATTGCAGGGCATACAGGAGGGTCAACGCAGGCTCTGTGAGGACCTTCTGTACAAAGTCCTACGTAAGGGGGTGAGTGGGGAACTAACACCCAAGACGGATGTGATTGAGTTGGACCATCCTCCTCCTCCTCCTGCTGCCACAACTCCACCACCAGAGCCACCGCGTGTAAGGAAGCGTGGAAGGAAGACCAAAGAGTGATGGCTCTGGGTTCAGTCTGGTCTGACAGAAGCTGCAGTCTCTCGTATGACCACAGCCTGGGGACACAGATGTCATCTGCTGCTTTCCGGATCTCTGGGACTTCTGGACCAGACTGCCCTCCCTTAGATAAGGACTCCTCAGGCCACCAATTTGGCTTTCAAATTATTGATGTGTGCCCTGGGGCTCCAAGGCTTCGCCCACTTCTGCAGTTTCTCCAGCGTTGCCTCCCTCTTTGTTTAGTTGTGACCCCTTAATAAATTTTTTTGGGTAAATTCTACTCTCTTGTGTGTGTTTTCATCCAAAAATGACATTTTGTTTGTAACGATTCAGGTACATTTTTAAAGTACAATGTGAAATTAACAAGGGACAACAACACCAAACAATCTCCTATAGATTAAATAGAACAACATATCAATGGTGTTGTGGGAACTTGACACAAAAAACACACAAACATTTTCGGGAGTACAAATCAAAATCGCCCAAAAAAAAAAAACCACAAAAAAGAATCTACATTAAAGCCAAAAAATATACAAAAAATATACAAAAATATGTTGTCAGATGTGAGAAATCAAAATATATTGAGGGAATCACGATAAATTGTAACAAAATAAGTTTGTGAGAAGTGTGTGTGAATAAGAGCAGCAAAACTACTTAATTCTTGTCACATTATAAAGAAGAAGAGAGTGCGCTGTATTAAACCATTTTTAACATTGCAGCGTGACGAAAGTGCTGTATCCATTGCGAACGCTAAGTTTACCAGAACGAGCTGTTCCGTCTTGGAATTTCTTTTGAGCATGTGTGGCACTTTGTGCGTCGGAACAGGCCACACACGATCGGAATTGACGCGATCAGATTTTGTTGTCGGAAAATTTTATCTCCTGCTCTCCAACTTTGTGTGTCGGAAAATCCGATGGAAAATGTCCGATGGAGCCCACACATGGTCGGAATTTCCGACAACACGCTCTGATCGGACATTTTCTATCGGAAAATCCGACCGTGTGTACGGGGCATTACTGTTATACTGTAATGTTACTTTGTTTTATTGTTAACCATCATTTGCTTAGCAGGTACGCTATTCAGTTGCAGCGCGGATTTACTTATCTTGACAGCAACAGCGTTTCCTCCCACGATATATAAAGCCGGGACTCCAGCGCTGTCGGAGGTGATTTCACCACAACAGTTACATACTTCAGCATATATGCCGAAGCGTGGGGGCAGCAGAGGGTGGAGGAGTGATTTGCTCCTAACTTTTGCGGGAGGATGCCCCCATGCTTCGGCATATATATACGGTGCATGTATGCCCATCATTAGAAGTGGGTGGATGAAGGGAGGTATTCTAATGGTGGGCATACCCACCGATCAATCTCTTTTTTTCGTTCAGCCCGCAGGCTGCATGAAAAAAAAGTTTACAATATATGCCCAACAAGGACCAGCAACGTACTGGTATGTTGCTGGACTTTGAGTGGTTATACCAGAATGATGCCTGCAGATTTAGGTATCATCTTGGTATCATTCTTTTCAGCCAGCGGTCGGCGTTCATGTAAAAGCAATCCTAGCGGCTAATTAGCCTCTAGACTGCTTTTACAAGCAGTGGGAGGGAATACCCCCCACCATCTTCCATGTTTTTCTCTGGCTCTCCTGTCCCAACAGGGAACCTGAGAATGCAGCCGGTGATTCAGCCAGCTGACCATAGAGCTGATCAGAGACCAGAGTGGCTCCAAACATCTCTATGGCCTAAGAAACCGGAAGCTACGAGCATTTCATGACTTAGATTTCGCCGGATGTAAACAGCGCCATTAGGAAATTGGGAAAGCATTTGATCACACCGATCTTGGTGTGGTCAGATGCTTTGAGGGCAGAGGAGAGATCTAGGGTCTAATAGACCCCAGTTTTTTCAAAAAAGAGTACCTGTCACTACCTATTGCTATCATAGGGGATATTTACATTCCCTGAGATAACAGTAAAAATGATTAAAAAAAAAAATGAAAGGAACAGTTTAAAAATAAGATAAAAAAGCAAAAAAATAATAAAGAAAAAAAAAAAAAAAAAAAGCACCCCTGTCCCCCCTGCTCTCGTGCAAAGGCGAACGCAAGCGTCAGTCTGGCGTCAAATGTAAACAGCAATTGCACCATGCATGTGAGGTGTCACTGCGAAGGTCAGATCGAGGGCAGTAATTTTAGCAGTAGACCTCCTCTGTAAATCTAAAGTGGTAACCTGTAAAGGCTTTTAAAGGCTTTTTAAAACGTATTAAGTTTGTCGCCACTGCATGTTTGTGCGCAATTTTAAAGCATGTCATGTTTTGTATCCATGTACTCGGCCTAAGATCATCTTTTTTATGCCATCAAACATTTGGGCAATATAGTGTGTTTTAGTGCATTAAAATTTAAAAAAGTGTGTTTTTTCCCCAAAAAAATGCGTTTGAAAAATCGCTGCGCAAATACTGTGTGAAAAAAAAAATGAAACACCCACCATTTTAATCTGTAGGGCATTTGCTTTAAAAAATGTATAATGTTTGGGGGTTCAAAGTAATTTTCTTGCAAAAAAAAATTATTTTTTCATGTAAACAAAAAGTGTCAGAAAGGGCTTTGTCTTCAAGTGGTTAGAAGAGTGGGTGATGTGTGACATAAGCTTCTAAATATTGTGCATAAAATGCCAGGACAGTTCAAAACCCCCCCCAAATGGAAAGTAGACATCCCAAGCTATTTGCTGAGAGGCATGTCGAGTCCATGGAATATTTTATATTGTGACACAAGTTGCGGGAAAAAGACACATTTTTTTTTTAACAAAGTTTTCACTAAATGATATATTGCTCAAACATGCCATGGGAATATGTGAAATTACACCCCAAAATACATTCTGTTGCTTCTCCTGAGTACAGGGATAACACATATGTGAGCCTTTTTGGGAGCCTAGCTGCGTACGGGACCCCATAAACCAAGCACCGCCTTCAGGCTTTCTAAGGGCGTAAATTTTTGATTTCATTCCTCACTGCCTATCAAAGTTTTGGAAATGACCCTATTTTGGAAAGTAGACAACCCAAGCTATTTGCTGAGAGGTATAGTGAGTATTCTGCAGACCTCACTTTTTGTCACAAAGTTTTGAAAGTTGAAAAAAGAAAAACATTTTTTTTTTCTTGTCCTTCATTTTAAAAAACAAATGAGAGCTGCAAAATACTCACCATGCCTCTCAGCAAATAGCTTGGGGTGTCTACTTTCCAAAATTGGGTCATTTGGGGGGGTTTGTGCCATCTTGGCATTTTATGGCCTTCAAAACTGTGATAGGTAGTGAGGAGTGAAATCAAAACTTTACGCCCTTAGAAATCCTGAAGGCGGTGCTTGGTTTTTGGGGCCCCGTACGCGGCTAGGCTCCCAAAAAGTCCCACACATGTGGTATCCTCATACTCAGGAGAAGCAGCTAAATTTATTTTGGGGTGCAATTCCACATATGTCCATGGCCTGTGTGAGCAATATATAATTTAGTGACAACTTTGTGCAAAAAACAAAAAATGTGTCATTTTCCCGCAACTTTTGTCAAAATATAAAATATTCCATGGACTCAACATGCCTCTCAGCAAATAGCTTGGGGTGTCTACTTTCTAAAATGGGGTCATTTGGGGGGGGGGTTGTGCCATCTGGGCATTTTATGGCCTTTAAAACTGTGATAGGTAGTGAGGAGTGAAATCAAAAATTTACGCCCTTAGAAATCCTGAAGGCAGTGATTGGTTTTCGGGGCCCCGTACGCGGCTAGGCTCCCAAAAAGTCCCACACATGTGGTATCCCCATACTCAGGAGAAGCAGCTGAATATATTTTGGGTTGCAATTCCACATATGCCCATGGCCTGTGTGAGCAATATATCATTTAGTGACAACTTTTGGTAAATTTTTTTTTTTGTCAATATTCAATCACTTGGGACGAAAAAAAAATATTCAAGGGGCTCAACATGCCTCTCAGCAATTTCTTTGGGGTGTCTACTTTCCAAAATGGGGTCATTTGGGGGGGTTTTGTACTGCCCTGCCATTTTAGCACCTCAAGAAATGACATAGGCAGTCATAAACTAAAAGCTGTGTAAATTCCAGAAAATGTACCCTAGTTTGTAGACGCTATAACTTTTGCGCAAACCAATAAATATACGCTTATTGACATTTTTTTACCAAAGACATGTGGCTGAATACATTTTGGCCTAAATGTATGACTAAAATTGAGTTTATTGGATTTTTTTTATAACAAAAAGTAGAATATATAATTTTTTTTTCAAAATTTTAAGTCTTTCCGTTTATAGCGCAAAAAATAAAAACCGCAGAGGTGATCAAATGCCATCAAAAGAAAGCTCTATTTGTGGGAAGAAAAGGACGCAAATTTCGTTTGGGTACAGCAATGCATGACCACGCAATTAGCAGTTAAAGCGACGCAGTGCCAAATTGTAAAAAGTGCTCTGGTCAGGAAGGGGGTAAATCCTTCCGGGGCTGAAGTGGTTAATGAGGACAAGTGCTGCCTCCTCCACGTTCCTCGCCTTCCTGGGCCTTTTGGTTGGAAGGTGGAGGGGAGGGACCTGGGATTGGGTGAGGCTGGGCCCCGCCACTTCCTGGCTGACACTAACCTCCACCTCCTGGCTGACAGTTCTCCCCGCCTCCTCCTGTGTGCCACATTCCAGATCCTCGTCCTGGCTGAGGTATTCCTGTGTATGAAAAAGGGACAAAGTTTTAGTTTTTGGTTCTTCAATCACACACAGTTTTCAGCTCATGACTGTTGCAAATTGAAAGCTAATAAATAGAAAAGACTATCATTCTGAGCCCAGCATTTTTCATTCTTGTCCCAATCATTTCTGGCCCCTACTGTCTATTGACATGTAAAACACTTTTTGGTAAATCATTTGTTAGCAATAATAACATCTAGTTAACAACACTAATTTTACAAAAAAAAATGTGTTAAAAATAATACACCTGGCTCCAGCTGGGCTCCTCAACTTCTTCCTGGATGGAAGGCCCAGGTTGGTCCTCGGAAGCCTCAGCTGGGGTTAAGGGAAGGGTAGATGAAAGGGGGGCCAGAAGAGTCGAAAGTGATATCCTGGCTTCCATCTGATCTTCCAGAAACTGCACCTTTTTGTAGTACCACAAACTGGGTACATACACATCTTCTGCTGCTGCTCCTGACCTAATGGACTTATGGACCTTCTGAAGCTCCTTCCTATACGTGCTTCTCAAGCTCCCAATTTTCCTCTCCACAAAGTCGATGTCTGCGTTGGGGACCTGTGTCTTCACAAATTCCAGCCGTTTCTCCAGCAATGCCTTCCTAGCTTGTTTTTTTCTATATAAGGAGTTTTTTACCTCCCACAAATTGCGCATATCCCTGTATTTATCAATGAACTGGCCCATGAATTCCGGGTCTTTAAATTGTTTCATTTTTGCTGCAAGATCAAACAAAATACAAAAACACTAATATCAGGCTAAACTCTCCTAATCTTATCCCAATATAGGCCTCAATCTAGAATCCATATAGGCCACTTGTCCTAAGTTAAAATGTTACCTTCGTTGTTACGTTCGTCGCTTTCGTTCCTCCTTCTTCCGTACACAGAACGTACGTACGACACACGTGTGTTAGACTTATATACACTGCGCATGTGTAAAACTCCGCACGTGTCGCCCGCCCCGACGTTCTTTCTAGAATATTCACCGCCCCTACTCTTTCGGCACAGAGTGGGAGACGACATGGCGGAGACACAGCAGGTGCGTGATAATAGCAGTATTGAGGAGGTAAGCCCCGAGCAACAAACCTCCCGATCCAGGAGGAGGAGATTTAAGGCCTCAAATATAGCCTTTGTAGAGATGGTGGAGATGGTCGACATATTGAAGAGGGCCAACTATGATGGGAAGTATGGACCGTACAGCAACCCTAATCAGAGAAAGGCCAAGATCATGACTAAAGTTGTGAAGAGTCTGTACAGGAATTTTGGGGTATGACAATCCAAGGAGCAACTGAGGAAACGCTGGTCAGACTTGAAACTGAGGGAGCAAGATCAGTATGGAAGGATCAAGAAAGTGCTTCTAAAAAGTAAGTAATTGTCGTGTGTTATTATTATTATTATTACTTGCATGCTGCTCCATGTGCTTTTCTTTACCATTGGTCATTTTAAATTGGCGATTTTCATGGGCACAGTAATCGGTCATAGTAAACATTGTTCGTTTGCCAACTAAATACAATGTTTTTGCCAGATACAGGGTTAACTACATTTGGTCATGATAATTTGTATTAAAAGAAGTTTTAATACATTGTTGTTTAGATGTGTTTGAAACTAGAAGGAATTGCAAACTTGATTCAGTGTAATGTAAGGAGAGGACACTCAGAAGGTGTTTACACATCTGGACTCAGGAGCACTAGTGTGGGACACAAGAACAAACTTTTTAGGGTGTCCCACACAGGTGCTCCAGTGGATACTTGGGGTGTCTCCATGAAACTTGTCCAAAAAAGGGCAGTATTCCAGCTTGGTTAAAGGAATAAATCATGTCTTCAACTTGGAACTCTGCCCAAACAGACAATTGTACCCCACTTCCAAGCAATGTTTCATATTGCTATTTCTGGCCTCAAATATCTGTGTGCTAAGTATACCTTTTGTTTCATTCTCACAGAGGAGAAAAGACTCAGGACGTCTGAGGACTCCAGGCACCCCCCCCCCCCATCTCCTGAAGAAGGGGACCAGGAAGCACTACAAGCTGAGGATATGGAGGAAGGAGAGGTGGTGGAAATTGTCACCACAACAGGTGAGTGTCTGACACCACAGATTCAGGTAATAGATGTATGCCAGCATATTTATAATACATGGTGTGTACTTTTTCTTTTAGGTGATGTGCATATTGTTGAAGAACAAGCTCCTCATTTCACCAGTGACAGTGCCCAAAGGCTTATCCAGGACATCATGTATTGTAGTCAGGATTTAGTCTTTATAAAGCAAAAAACACATGAGATTGAAGTCAAACTGAAGAACATGATTGATGTACTAGGAAGAATATAAATACCCAAAAAATGACACCTTGTTTTCAACAATTTTTTATGCATTTTAAAAGCTAAATTTTGAAGATGCACACAGTGTGTCAACATGTGCCATCTGCCATCAGGGGATATCAATGTACGCATTTTGTGGCTGCAACCCCTACTCGCAACTCAATTAGCATTGATCCCCCATGATGGGAGATAGCACATGTTGACATTATTATTATTATTATACAGGATTTATATAGCGCTGACAGTTTACTCAGCGCTTTACAACATTAGGGCAGACAGTACAATTACAATAACATTCAATACAGGGGGAAATCAGAGAGCCCTGCTCGTTAGAGCTTACAATCTAGGAGGGAGGGTCAAGTTATACAGCTGTGGGGGGTGAGCCAATGGAGAAAATAGTGCAGTTGTTAGATGGAGGCAGGATAGGCTTCTCTGAAGTTTTCAGGGATCGCCTAAAAGTGGATAAATTTAGAGACAGTCTGACATATTGGGGTAGCGAATTCCAGAGGATGGACGAGGCTCGGGAGAAGTCCTGGAGGCGGATATGGGAGGAGGTGATTAGGGAGCTAGAGAGCAGGAGGTCTTGGGAGGAACGAAGAGGGCGATTAGGTTGGTATTTTGAGACTAGGCTAGTGATGTAGCTGGGGGCAGAGTTGTGGATGGCTTTGCAACTTATTGTTAGTATTTTGAATTTAATTAGTTGGGCAAGTGGCAGCCAATAGAGGGATTGGCAGAGAGGGGTAGCAGACACTGTGCGGTTTGTAAGGTCGATGAGTCTGGCAGCAGCATTCATGAAGTACTGAAGGGGAGTCTATTTAAAGGTAAGCCAATGAGGAGGTAGTTGCAGTCAAGGCAAGAGATAACTAGGGAGTGAATCAGGAGCTTTGTGGTTTCATTGGTTAGAAAGGGATGTAGTTTAGAGATGTTGCGGAGGTTGAGGCGGCAAGCTTTGGAAAGTGATTGGATGTGGGGCCAAAAGGAGAGTTCAGAGTCCAGGATAACACCTAGCACACTGACATTTGGAGATGGGCAGATGGTTGTACCATTGCTCTTGACAGATAAGTCAGGGGAAGAGGCGCATAGGGAAGGAAATATTATAAGTTCGGTTTTGAACAAGTTGAGTTTGAGGAAGTGGTGTGACATCCATATTGATATGTCTGTTAGTAAGTTAGTGATGCTCAAGGAGACTGATGGAGTGAGTTGAGGGGTGGAGAGATAGATTTGTGTGTCGTCAGCGTAGAAATGATATTGAAAGCCGTGAGAGGTTATCAGCTGACCCAGGGAAGAGGTGTAGATTGAAAATAAAAGAGGTCCAAAAACAGAACCTTGGGGGACCCCGACGGAGTAGGGAAGAGGAGTGGAGGAAGTAGAATTGTAAGTGACACTGAAGGTGCGTTGGGATAGGTAGGATGAGAGCCAATGAAGAGCACAGTCACGGAGACCAAGGGAGTAAAGTTTTTTGAGGAGGAGGGGGTGGTCAACCATGTCAAAGGCAGCTGAAAGTTCCAGAAGTAGGAGTACAGAATAGTGTCTGTTGGTTTTTGCAGTTAGTAGGTCATTTGTGAGTTTTAAAAGAGCAGTTTCTGTGGAGTGTTGAGGGCGAAATCCAGATTGAAAGGAATCAAGAAGGTTATTCTTAATGAGGTGGTCACTCAGTTGGTTGTAAACCAGGCGTTCAAGGAGTTTAGAGGAAAAGGGGAGCAAGGAGATAGGGCATAGGTTGTTAAGATTGGTAGGGTCCAAGGACGGCCTTTTAAGTATGGGGGTGACCAATGCATGTTTTAGAGCATTGGGGAAAATTCCAGATGTGAGTTAGAGAGTGTAGGATATATTCAGAGGGCGACCGTAGTGTTTGAGAGGGAATAGGGTCCAGGGGGCAGGTGGTTAGGTGGGCGTTAGAAAGGAGTTTAGCAACTTAATCTGTAGTAGCAGATTTGAATAAGGGGAGTGTCAATTGTAACTGTTGATATGGGGTCTTAACTGGGGGAGATACCTATAGAGTAGAGATTTCATCAGGGATTGTATCAATCTTAATTTTGAAGTGATTAGCAATCTCCTGGGCAGTGAGTGAGTCAGTGGGTGGAGGCGGTGGAGGACAAAGTAGAGAGTTGAAGGTAGAGAAAAGTTTACGGGGACTGGATGAGAAGGTGTTAATAAGAGTTGTAAAATAGGTCTGCTTGGCAGTGTGGAGGAAAGAAAAGTATTTTTGGAGAGCAGATTTGTATTGGTTGAAGTCTTTGAGAGACTTGGTCTTGTGCCACAGATGCTCAAGAGTGTGACTACGTTTTTTGAGAATTTTAGTGTAATCTGTTTGCCAGGGTTGTAGGGGTCAGGGCCTGATTCTGCGTGTAGTGAGGGGAGCAAGCTTGTCCAGGGTGGAGGACAGAATAGACGTATACAGTGAGCTTCAAATGATGTGAGGGAAAGAGAGGGAGGGGAGTGAAAAACCTGGAAGCTGCTTTGGGGGGATAAGAGGAATCCCACTCCACCTCCCTTGCATCCATTAGGCCTAGGGGAGTGAGTCCAGTGAAGGCCACCCTCAGCGAGGGAAGCAGAAGAAGGGTAGTCAGGTTCGTGAAGCCAGGTTTCAGTGAGAGCAAGTAGATTAAAGGAATTAGTGACATTTCTGTTTAAAAAAAAAGGAATTAGTGACAAAGAGGTCATGAACAGCGGTGAGTTTGTTGCAGACAGAGCGAGCATTCCAGAGGGTGCAGGTGAGGGGGAGGCTGGCCTTGGGAAGAAGAGGAATGGAGACTAAATTGCATAGATTGTCACTACTGCCAGAGGGTGTAGGTTGATGATGATGGTGATGGGTGTGTTTGGTCCAGTTAAATAAGGGAGGCCCAGGGTTTGAGGAAATATCTCCAGCGGTTAGGAGAAGCAGAAAAGTAAGGGAGGAAATATGAGAATCCGATTTGTATGAGGGGACATGCTTCAGTATCCTGGGGTGTTTGTTAGCAAGTGGGCTTAGGGTTAGAAAGAGGTGATGAGTAGAGTAATAGGGGGAGGGGAGAAGTGAGAGTGATATGTACACATTGTGGGGTGGAGCAGGGGGGTGAAGAAAAGTGAGTTTCAGGAGAGAGGCTGCAATTGTGAAAAGGAGGAGATGTAGAGAGTGCATGTTTCAGAGAGGAAGGTGAGATAATATGGAAATAAGGTCAACTGCTGTTTGCTTTGTGCAAATCGCTGAAGTGCAATAGCGGAAGTGCCACTTATTTTAAGAACCCCACTTCTTTTGAAGAACCCTCTGTATGTGCAGCCCCCTGTATTGTTCCCCCGTAAAGATGGCCTTGTTTTTATACTGTGTTGGGTGTGGGTTGAAATTGGCAATTAATCAACCAGGAGGTAATACTAGGCACACAGCTAGCAGAGCAAATCTTTTCACATCACATTCAAACTGCCAGAGGACTAAAAGGCCAAAATTGTAAAGATGAGGGAACGCATAATTTAGGTAAGACTTAATAGCTAAATAAACATTGAAATAATGTGAGCATGGCTACAGATGGAGTTTAAACAGTGGTGACAAACAGATTTACCAAATATGCATGTGAGCAGTCAATGTTCAGTTTGAAGGAGATGGGAGTATAAACACAGATTTACCAAATATGCATGTGAGCAGTCAGTCAATGTTCAGTTTAGGACATTAGGTATAGGATCAGGAAGAAAATCCCCAGTTTGACTCCCAATTTGTGTGCATCTTCAAAATTTAGCTTTTACAGGGGTGACATCACCCCATCTGATGAAGGCAATGTCAACACATTTTGGACACTATAATATCTGAAATTCAATTTAAAACTTTAAAAAACCCATGTATGTGCACGGAGTAAAAGGTTTTATACTCAACAATGTGTGGCTTCTTCTTTCAATGCTCAATACCAGTTTTTGTATTAAGTTGGTGTTTACAGTAACAATGGATGTTATTTAATAATGGAAAAAACACTTGGCACTACAAGTGCTCTAGGAGAACCTAGGAGACAGAAAAAATAAACACAAGCAGTAAATGAAAATAAAGATTTTATCTGATAAAATAGAAAATGTATTCAAAATTGGCTGGCAAAGCAATGGCCTCCCTACCCGTAAAATATTCTACATATTTTTCCTGCACTTCATGGGTGATTTGGGGGGGCAAACCAGGACGGCCAATTCCAGGGCCGTCAGTGTTTCAGGAAGTCCGGCCTTAGGCCCAACTGAGGCAACATAACTAGGATTATTATTTTTTAAAAAGTTGTGCAGTATGCAGCAAGCTAACACAATGTGGTTTAGTTTGTACTCCGCCATGTTTATGGCAGTTAAAAATAGGCAGAACCGGCTGGCCATTATCCCAAATGCATTCTCCACGACTCTTCTGGCTCTGGCCAGCCGGTAATTAAAAACCCTCTTCTCCGGGGTGAGGGTCCTCTGGGGGAATGGCCTCATCACGTGATCACCCAGACCAAATGCCTCATCTGCGACAAACACAAATGGCAGTCCCTCAACCTTCTCCTCCGCAGGTGGCAATCCCAAGCCACCACTCCGGAGACATCGATAGAACTTGGTCCGGGCAAAGACTCCACCATTTCACATCCGGCCATTCCTCCCCACGTCCACATACAGAAACTCATATGTCGCTGACACCACCGCCATCAACATGATACTATGAAACCCCTTATAGTTATAATAGTATGACCCCGGTTCATGATTAGGGTTGCTGTACGGTCCATACTTCCCATCATAGTCGGCCCTCTTCAATATGAACCGGGGTCTGTTTGTCCTAATACAACAATTTGGTGTGCCACTAATCAAATGGCCTCAAATCAATCCAAATGAAAAACAAAATCAAACCACTATGAAGTGCTATCCCAATATGCAAATGACCTATAATGACGCTAATGGTAGTGTATGTCTTTACACAACACCCAATAGAGGACACATGGGTACTACCCCACAAAGTGACATGGTTGGAAGTATTAGAACCATGGGTGGACTGATCTTACGATCATCAATATTTGCCAATTTTCCAATTTTCTGGGACACTGCATACCTGAACAGTTTAAAAGTAAACATTATTAACTAATCCGTTAGAGCAAAAACCTCTAGACATATGACCTCAGTTAGTTTCTGGATACGATCAGGTGAAAAAATATATAAAAGGATATTAAAAAGAAATATATAAAACATATAAAATGTTAAAATATACATTAAAAATATATATTAAAAATATATATTGCTACACAGTGGCAGATACTGTGAAAGCGTAAGACCCCTGTGCGGGGTGAATGGTTCCAGTGAGTGCATTACCTATAGGGCACCTATGAGAAGCACCTGTTAGTTTTTATTATTTTTCTGCTTTTTTCACAATTAGGGCATATGGACTATTTGTGCACATAACATTTTCTTTAGCATAATCCATTATCCATTACTAGAGGGTATCACCATAAGAATATAACGTTTTTTTATGCTCTCACAAATGTTTTAAACACAGACATTATTTATGGGACTGTCTGTATTTCTTGTATGTTTCAAAAGCCACATGGAGATGTTTTTATATTAGCATCACACCAGATTGTTGAATTAAATTATAGGTCATTTGCATATTGGGATCGCACAGCATACTGGTTTGATTTTGTTTTTCATTTGGATTGATTTGAGGCCATTTGATTAGTGGCACACCAGATTGTTGTATTAGGATACAGGTCACACATGTATTGGATTTACACTTCATATATTTTCCAGGTTTGGCCCCAATAGGGATATTTCTCATTTCAGGGGTGTAAGACATTCCACCCCAGAACAGCGCCACTTCTACCCTCCTACCTTACCTTCACTTATTTTATATTTCCGCTTAGGTGGATATATTGGTAGAGGCAGCAGTTCCTTCTCTTCTTAATTTTATATTTCCATAAGCGCGGAACTTCAAAAATATTTTAATATAATCAGTGTTTATTCTATATTTTATATCTAAACCTATGGTCATATATGAGTCAGCCTTGGCAACTAAGGGCAACCCTTTTGTCCCCCGTATGATATCAGCATAACTGTTATTTTGCTACTTATTTTTGTCAGTGTGCACTTTATATTCGAAACTGGAATTCTCAGAGGTCTTGATATTTAGATATTTATTTCATAGAAATTTCCAGCATGTGGGTTGATAATCCAGATTGATAATCTTTTTAACAATGTTTGTGTACATGTTATATGTTTTATGCTTTCTAAAGTATTAAGGTTTAAGGAAATTTGTCATTTATACAAATTTCAACAAAATAAATTGATTGAACCAAACTGCTTGGTTAATGGTGCTTTCTTTTTTGATAGTGTGCTTTTCACTATCTTATCTTTCCTCTTTTTTGCTCATTTTTTAAGACACAACCACACCATACAGGTAAGTCAGTGGATTTTTTACCCCTCTTTTAAACAGTTCACCCTTTTTTTCTTTTTGCTTGGATAGATTGATAGCAGTGCAGCCATTGGCTCCCGCTGCTGTCAATCAAATCCAATGTTGCTGGAGTCGGGGGAGGGGCCAAGTCCTGCTGTCTGTGTCAATGGACGCAGCAGCAGGACACGGGAGCGTGCCTGCATGAGTTCCCCCGAGGGAGAGCGGCTCACCAGGTCACTCGAGAAGAGGAGGAGCCAGGAGCACTGCTTAGGGACCCTAGAAGAGGAGGATCGGGGCCACTCCAACTGCACAGATGTATGTACAGGTATGTATGACATGTTTGTTTAAAAAAAATGAACCTTTACATATCCTTTAAGCTAAATGTCACTCATTTCCCTTGTGGGAAACCAAAATCCATAAAACTTTCAGGATAGGGTTGGGAAGATAAAAACTTTGGTTGTGCAAAGTTTCAAGGCTATTGATTAACCACTTCAGCCACGGAAGGATTTGCCCCCTTAATGACCAGGCCAATTTTTGCGATACGATACTGCGTCGCTTCAACTGACAAATGAGCGGTCATGCAATGTTGTACCCAAACAAAATTGACGTCCTTTTTTTGCCACAAATAGATCTTTCTTTTGATGGTATTTGCCTATAGCTGCGTTTTTTATTTTTTGCACTATAAACAAAAACGAGCGTCAATTTTTGAAAAAAAAAAATGTACTTTTTGCTATAATAAAAAATAAAAAAAATGTAAAAAAAATAATTTCTTCATCAGTTTAAGCCAATATGTATTCTTATACATATTTTTGTTAAAAAAAATCGCAATAAGCGTATATTGATTGGTTTGTGCAAAAGTTATGGCGTCTACAAAATAGGGAATAGATTTATGACATTTTAATGGAATTTTTATTTTTTATTTATTTTTTACTAGTAATGGTGGCAATCTGCAATTTTTAGCAAGACTGCGACATTATGGCTGACAGATCGGACACTTTTCACTTTTTTGGGACCATTGATATTTATACAGCGATCAGTGCTATGAAAATGCACTGTTAACTGTATAAATGTCACTGGCAGGGAAGGGGTTAGAGTGCAAGATCTCTAACATCCACCAACTCCGTGATGTCGTCATGGAGGAGTGAAAGAGGACTCCAGTGGCAACCTGTGAAGCTCTGGTGAACTCCATGCCCAAGAGGGTTAAGGTAGTGCTGGAAAATAATGGTGGCCACACAAAATATTGACAGTTTGGGCCCAATTTGGACATTTTCACTTAGTGGTGCACTCACTTTTGTTGCCAGCAGTTTAGACATTAATAGCTGTGTTTTGAGTTATTTTGAGGGGACAGCAAATTTACACTGTTATACAAGCTGTACACTCACTACTTTACATTGTAGCAAAGTGTCATTTCTTCAGTGTTGTCACATGAAAAGATATAATAAAATACTTACAAAAACGTGAGGGGTGTACTCACTTTTGTGAGATACTGTACCTCCTCTGTGCAGTGGTTTTTCACAGAGCAGCCCTGATCCTCCTCTTCTCAGTTCCCTCCCTGGCGCTCTTGCCCCCACAGCAAGCAGCATTTCTATGGGGCACTCGAGCCGAGCCGCATCTCTGTGTGTCCAATTAGACACGGAGCCATGGTTTGGCCCCGCCCCCCTCTCCTGATTGGCTACCTGACTTTGATTATTAGCAGTGGGAGTCAATGGCGCCACTGCTGTGTCTCAGCCAATCAGAAGGGAGACTGAGGCAATCATGCACATCGCTGGATAGAGAGGGGGCTCAGGTAAGTATTAGGGGAGCTGAGGGAAGTTGCTGCACACAGAAGGTTTTTTATCTTAATGCATAGAATGCACCTTCTGCCTTTACAATCACTTTAAGCCACATTAAGCTCCCCAAAAAACAAGCTTAAAGGGATTGTAAAGTCAGAAGTTTTATTTATCTTAATGACTTCTATGCATTAGAATAAAAAGCCTTCTGTGTGCAGCAGCCTCCCTCAGTCCCCCTAACACTACCCTGAGTCCCATCTAGATCCAGTGATGTACAACAGTGTCTCAGCCATCCAAGATTCTCCCTCCTTAATGGCTGAAACACAGCAGTGGAGCCATTGGTTGCCACTGCTGTCAATCAAAGTCAGCTAGCCAATCAGGAGAAAGAGGGGGCAGGGCCAGTTTGGGACTCCATGTCTGAATGGATACAGGGAGCTGTTACTCGGCTCAGGTGCACTGAACAGAATCACAGAAGAGGCACCCTTAAAGAGGAGGATCTGGGCTGCTCTGCACAAATCTACTTCACAGAGCAGGTAATACACTTATTACACATGTTTGTTATTTTTATAGGAAAAAAACAAGACTTTACAATCACTTTATTGTCCCTCATTTTCTTTGTGGAAGACAAAAATCCATGAAACGTCTAGGACAGGTTTGGTGTGTTGAGAAAGTTTCAAGACAATTGATTAAAGTTTAGGCACATTATGGTACATTAACTCTTTTTACATGTTTAACCACTTCGGCTCTCACTCCTGTTTATCCCTAATTGACCAGAGCAATTTTCAAATTTCTGCTATGAGCCTGTTTATTCTGAGATAATTTTGTCATTACTTAAGACAGGGGTAGGCAACCTCAGCCCTCCAGCTGTGGTGAAACTACAAGTCCCATGAGACATTGCAAGACCCGGACAATCACAGGCATGGCTCCTAGAGGCAGAGGCATGATAGGATTTGTAGTTTCACCACAGCTGGAGTGCCAAGCTTGCCTACCTCTAACTTAAGATAAAAAAAATGCATGTATTATGTTGTTAAGGACAAATAAGGCTTTCTGTGAATATTGTCCTGCAAAAATAATTTTTTTTTTGCAATTCTTAGACAATTAAATGTAATAAAACGAAATAAAAGACTTTTTTTTTCTTTTTGAGCAGTAAATATATGTAAAAAAAGGTGTAAAAAATATTAATGAGCAAAGCAAACAAAAAACAGAAAAAAGTTTAATTATTAGTTAATAACATCGGCCGTTCAACTAATTATGTACATTATGGGCTGTTCATGCCAAATTCGAGTGGCGCGTCACGGCCCATAATTCACTGCGGCATCGCAGTGCATTGCTGGCTGGTGATTGGCGAAGCATGCACTATGACCCGCATGCTTTGGCCAATCACAGCGCCGTCAGCGAAGAGAGCCATAATTGGCCACAGGCAGGGTGCCTGTGGCCAATTATGGCTCAGGGGGTTAAGTACACGCCCCACACTACACACTATATAAGGCCATCTGCATGTTGGCCGTGTGTAGTGTGTTGGTGGCGTTTGTTAAAGAGAGAGACAGAGACTGTCATTTCATTTAGTTTCAGCAGGCAGGCAATTCCTTCCCAGTGTTCTCTAGCTAATATACTTCAGGCAGGCAGGCGAGACATTTAGATAGCTGCAGTGTATTGTGTATATATATGAATCCCGGTTTTGTGTGTGTATATATATATATATATATATATATATATATATATAAATATATATATACACTGTATATAGTTTAGCTAGATCTCACTGCAGACTGTTCCTGGTGTACTGTCGCTAATATACTTCAGGCAGGCGGGCGAGACAGCTGCAGTGTATTTAGTATATATATATATAAATATTAAAGAAATTGTAGCGCTAAAACACACATGTGCAGTATGAATAAAATGTCTCTGTGCACATAAACATAGTGTCTCAATAGTGACGTGTTGTCAAAGCAAAAGTAGTCCACAGTGAAAATGTGTAATTCATGTGGCAGTTCTTTCTGCTTCCCAACTGTGAGCTCAGATGTCATCAAACTTAACGAATAGATGGGATACGCTTACCGGAAATGTTGGATTCTACTGCCATGAGCATAGAATCAATTGAGCTTTGTGCCACCAAGGGCAGATGTGTAGAGTGATGGAGGCAAGGTAGAGCCTTTGCAGGGCCGAGATGTCACCTCTTGATCCACAGGGACAGGGCAAGATTGGTTCCAAAGTACAAATGGTTTCTCAGTTCACCGAAATATGTGGAAAGAAAGAGGAATGCTTCCACATAGTGTAACTCAGGGTATTTTATTACTAAAAAAACCGCAATACATAAAAAGTGATCACAAATAAAAGGGCAGTGTACAGGGTATATAAAAGCCGCCCTACGCGTTTCGATCCAACGACCTTTAACAGGGGCATGTAGGACCCTCATGACACTGCCCAGATTTATAAAATAATTAAAGATAATGCAAGACCAATAGGCTGTAAACATGTGAACAACAATGAATCCTATTGGACAAGGAGAGCGTCCCCTATTGGAGTATGACACACCCTCTCCTCAAGTCCAATCAGTGTACCTGTAGTTAAATGTCGCCATATCCTTCTACCAATAAAGGTATCAAATATCACCCACATATATGGAGATTGGTAAAATTCAGAGTGGGCGTCCACATGCTGGAAGCCTGGGAAACAGGGCGAAACCTATGCATGTGACGCCGACACCTGGAAATGTGCGTGCCGCACATGGAGGTTGCCCGGCAACCATGCACGCCATATCCCGAAAGCCCGCGAATGCAAAACACGTGTCCGCGCGGCCATCACGTGACAATGGGTACCACCCCATGTGACGCCTGAAGTCGCTCACATGTGGGTGGTACGTGCAGGTTGCTAAGCAACTGTGACGCCATGTCAGGGAAGCCCACAACAACGTGGGCATGCCTGCACCGCGATCATCTGACACGAAAATGGATCTCTCATGTGACCGCTGACGTGGGTCAAACAGGAAGAGCACGTCAAGCGTGCTGAGAGAAAGTATGTGCGTCCTGCAGGGAAAACTACACAAAAACAAAGTGGTCAGGTGACACTCGCAAAGTTAAAAGGGCACATAATAAGTACCAAATGGCCAAAAAAAAAATATATTCATTTATATAGAAAGGAAAAGGGTGACAAATCAAATAAACAAGGCCACAACCTTGCATACTATACCACATCATGGCCAAGATTTATTGTTTATACTTCTAACTGAGGGGTAAAAGTAAATAATGAAAAGTATTAATTTAAATGGTTATGGATAAAACCTAAATCAATATTACTAAAGAGGAACAAAGAATATATATCGAGGAATGTTAGTGAAGTAGAAATATTGTTATGGCCCAAAACTTATTAGGGTTATGATAGAATAAAATAAGGTGGAATACAGTTGCACTTGAAACCTTATGAAAGATTGATAAATGAATTCAGATCCCACTCTACGTTAATCCCAAACGGAAAGTACGATCTGAGTTCATGTATCCAATATGTCTCTAACTTGGATACCCCCCGTAGACGAGACTCACCCCGCCAGTGGGGGACAAGCTTATCAATCACTTGGAATGTACTTCCCATAGGATCCTTATTGTGAGGGGATAGGTAATGTCGAGGTACCGTGTGTTTATCCTTGCCACCTTTTATGCCAACAATATGTTCATTTACACGTGTGGTGAACGTTCTAATGGTCCTACCCACGTATTGCTTCTTGCATGGGCAAGTAATCAAGTATACCACATATTGAGTGGCACAAGTGGCAAACTCTTTCATGTGGTAAATGCGCGAGGTAGTAGTAGAACTGAAAATGTCAATTTTACGTCCTATTGTGGCGTTATGTGAGCACACATTACATCTACGACATGGATAAAAACCTTGGCATTGCTGAAAGAAGGAGACTTTCTTTGGAGGGTCTATAATGTTGGGGGCAATTTGCCCTTGTATAGAGCGGGCACCTCTAAAAATGACTCCAGCATTATCAGGTAGCACAGGACCTAGAAGTCTGTCACTCTTGAGTACCTTCCAATGTTTTCTGAAAATGGCCTTTATTTCCTTAAAATGAGTGGAATATGTGGTGAAAAAGGACCATTTAGCTCTAGAATCAGAAGTATTAGTGGGACGTTCTACAAGAGTGGAGTTCCTGTCAATCTGTGAAACTCTGTTGATTTCTGCATCCAGTTCTCCTGCATTGTACCCTTTAGCTACAAATCTATCTTTCAATATGTGAGATTGGGCGTAATAGTCGGAAATTTTGGAGCAATTACGACGCAGTCGTAAGAACTGGCTGCGTGGAACAGACCGTAGCCACTGAGCATGGTGGCAACTGTCGGAAGGGATATACCCGTTATGATCTGTGGGTTTAAAGTAAGTCTTGAACTCAAGATGTTGATCAACTACAATAATTTCCAAATCTAAAAAATGGATGGAGCTTAGACTGCCCTCGTAACTAAGGGAGATCCCGCGATCGTTGGCATTCAAAACTGCCATGAAATTATCCGACTCACGGTTTCCCTGCCATAGGAGGAGGATGTCGTCAATGTACCTAACCCAAAGAACTAATTCTGGTCTCTGGTAGGCATAGACGACATCCTCCTCCCATTGGGCCATGAAAAGGTTGGCCAAACTGGGGGCAAATTTGGCCCCCATGGCCACACCTTTTTGTTGTACATAAAACTGGTTCTGGAACCAAAAGTAGTTGTGGCCAGTGGCAAACCGCAGGAGTTGCATGATGAAATTGCGCTGCAATATTGGCAAAGTATTGTTCATAGACAGATGTTTTTCAACTGCATTGAACCCCAAATGATGTGGTATACATGTATATAGGGCAGCCACATCGGCTGTAACAAAATAGGTTCCTTCTTTAAGCTTTACTTTTTCAAGACGTTGGATAACGTCCCCAGTGTCCTTAAGGTAGGACGGCATGGATTGGACCAATGGTTGGAGGAAAAAATCTACATATCTCCCTATCCTGGAAGTGACCAAGTTAATCCCGCTGACAATGGGTCTGCCAGGGGGATTGACTGGGTCCTTGTGGACTTCAGGGAGATAATGTATCACGGGGATCCGCGGAACAAGAGGCACTAAGTAATTCTTCTCTCTTTTTTTAAGAATCCCCAAAGCGTAACCTTTGTTGACCAATTCAACCAAGGTTCGTTTGAATTTATAGGTGGGATTGAAATCTATGGGGGTATAGGTATCTCGATCTTGGACAATCCTGAGCATTTCTCCAATGTAATCTTCCTTATTGAGAACTACAATACCCCCACCCTTGTCGGAGGGTCTTATGATAAGATCCTTCCTATCACAGAGTTCTTTAAGTCCTGCTTTAATCTGAGGGTCCATATGGGCCCTCCTTTTGGATTTAGGGAGTTTATCTACGTCTTGCAAGACTAAACTCTTGAAGACTTGAAGGGACGGGGCTAAATTCCCTGGGGGGTTAAATAGTGAGGGATTAGTTAATCCAGAATGTATATATTCATTGTTCCTGGAAGTATGGTTCACTGTAGAGGGAATGGAGGGTTGGCTCAAAAAATGCCTATGTATACTTAATTTCCTGGTAAACTTTAGTACATCGATGAATGTACAAAATTTATTCAGAGGTCTTGGGGGAACAAACTTAAGTCCCTTGTCTAGAACCAATTTCTCAGCTTCAGTCAAGTGGACAGTACTAAGATTAAAGATCCCAACGCCTCTAAAACTCTTTTTCTTTTGGCTTCTAGCCTTCCACCCCCCTCTGGTCCCTCTTTTCCTTCATGATAACCTAAATGGTTTTCTATGGGCCTCTGAAAACCCGATGTTTGTTCGAAGCTTAAACCTCTTTGGTTGTAGTTATATGGTGACCTATTATATACATCCTCCTCCCTGTCATATTGGGGATAGGCTTCGTGGTATACATCTTGTGTTGGATGTTCCTGCAAGGGTAAGTAGCGATTTTGGGTGTAAATCGGAGTCTCGTGGGGTAATCACAACTATGTGATCTAGGTCTTTGATTACCCGCCCAATTTCGCCAATTATATGGTGAAGACCCAGGGGCTCCACGGTAAGGTGGATCGACAGGGTATCCCCGTGAGTGGCCTCTACCTCGATTTTTAGTTCCTCCTCCTCTGTGATTAGGAGGGGGATGGAAAGGGAGTGGTGGACGTGGGGGGGGGCATTTCTAGGGCCTGGATTCCTAGAATTGTTATGTTTAGAGTCTAGGGGACGTCTGGGGGTTTGATAAGATTGCCCCAAGGTTCCCCCTGTATTTTGTGGTGGTTCATATACTAATCTCCTATCTGGATTGGTTTTTATTGGGTGTTGAGTCTCAACAGGAAGAGACCCATTTTCTAAAGAGGCAGAAGAGGCCATCTTTTTTTGCCAATTAAAAACCATATGTGTACTGTAATTAGAAAAATCTCTATTATATTTCTTTTGTTTTTTATTTTTCTGATCCTTCTCTTCCTTCTCCAAGTTGTTTTTCAGAGTGGAGGAAAGGGAAATATATTCAGCCGTGGTCTTGTGTACAGAAAGCTTATCTTTAAGATCTTTAATTTCTTGATCTATCAAAGATAACTTAGTCTGCTTTTTTTTGATTAAAAAATCTAAAAGTTGAATCCCTACATCGTTAAAATAATTGAACCATGACTCAACGTCCGATTCATCCTACTGTGGATAAACATCCCAGCGGAGACCCCTGGGTACCATCCGTTCTTTGATATATTGTTCGAGAAAGGCAGTATCCCACTGAAGATGGATTTTACTTATCATCAAATTTTTAAGTCTCATGAAAAGGCCTCCTATTTCTGAGTCTGGGTTGGTGACCACAAACACACCTTCTGTGTTTAAGGACCTAGCAGTCCTATAATCAAATACATCCATGTGTAAAAATGTGCAATAAAGCTAAAAATAAGTGGCGGGAGCAGCAAAAAACAAAAAGTAAAAATGTGAAATGGCAAAAGAAGGGGGGGATGATTAATGCGCTACCCAGAAAAAAAAAGAAACAAGCTGCTACAAACCATATGACAAAAACGAAAACAGATACTAAATAAAATGTAGCGCTAAAACACACATGTGCAGTATGAATAAAATGTCTCTGTGCACATAAACATAGTGTCCCAATAGTGACGTGTTGTCAAAGCAAAAGTAGTCCACAGTGAATATGTGTAATCCGTGTGGCAGTTCTTTCTGCTTCCCAACTGTCAGCTTAGATGTCATTAAACTTAACGAATAGATGGGATACGCTTACCAGAAATGTTGGATTCTACTGCCATGAGCATAGAATCAATTGAGCTTTGTGCCACCAAGGGCAGATGTGTAGAGTGATGGAGGCAAGGTAGAGCCTCTGCAGGGCCGAGATGTCACCTCTTGATCCACAGTAACAGGGCAAGATTGGTTCCAAAGTAAAAGTGGTTTCTCAGTTCACCGAAATATGTGGAAAGAAAGAGGAATGCTTCCACATAGTGTAACTTATTACTAAAAAACCGCAATACATAAAAAGTGATCACGAATAAAAAGGCAGTGTACAGGGTATATAAAAGCTGCCCTACGTGTTTTGATCCAACGACCTTCAACAGGGGCATGTAGGACCCTCATGACACTGCCCAGATTTATAAAATAATGAAAGATAATGCAAGACCAATAGGCTGTAAACATGTAAACAACAATGAATCCTATTGGACAAGGAGAGCGTCCCCTATTGGAGTATGACACACCCTCTCCTCAAGTCCAATCAGTGTACCTGTATCAGTGAGATTGGTAAAATTCAGAGTGGGCGTCCACATGCTGGAAGCCTGGGAAACAGGGTGAAACCTATGCATGTGATGCCGGCACCCGGAAATGTGCGTGCCGCACATGGAGGTTGCCCGGCAACCATGCACGCCATGTCCCGAAAGCCCGCGAACGCAAAACACGTGTCCGCGCGGCCATCACGTGACAATGGGTACCACCTCATGTGACGCTTGACGTCGCTCACATGTGGGTGGTACGTGCAGGTTGCTAAGCAACTGTGAGGCCATGACAGGGAAGCCCACAACAACGTGGGCGTGCCTGCACTGCGATCACCTGACACGAAAATGGATCTCTCATGTGACCGCTGACGTGGGTCAAACAGGAAGAGCACGTCAGCGTGCTGAGAGAAGTTATGTGCGTCCTGCAGGGAAAACTACACAAAAACAAAAATGGTCAGGTGACACTCGCAAAGTTAAAAGGGGGCACATAATAAGTACCAAATGGCCAAAAAATATATATATTCATTTATATAGAAAGTAAAAGGGTGAAAAATAAAATAAACAAGGCCACAACCTTGCATACTATACCACATCATGGCCAAGATTTATTGTTTATACTTCTAACCGAGGGGTAAAAGCGCTACAATTTATTTAGTATCTGTTTGCATTTTTGTCATATGGTTTGTAGCAGCTTGTTTCGTTTTTTTCTGGGTAGCGCATTAATCATCCCCCCCTTCTTTTGCCATTTCACATTTTGACTTTTTGTTTTTTGCTGCTCCCTTCACTTATTTTTAGCTTTATTGCATGTTTTTACACATGGATGTATTTGATTATAGGACTGCTAGGTCCTTAAACACAGAAGGTGTGTTTGTGTTCACCAACCCAGACTCAGAAATAGGAGGCCTTTTCATGAGACTTAAAAATTTGATGATAAGTGAAATCCATCTTCAGTGGGATACTGCCTTTCTCGAATAATATATCAGAGAAAGGATAGTACCCAGGGGTCTCCACTGGGATGTTTATCCACAGCAGGATGAATTGGACGTTGAGTCATGGTTCAATTATTTTAACGATGTAGGGATTCAACTTTTAGATTTTTTAATCAAAAAAAAGCGGACTAAGTTATCTTTGATAGATCAAGAAATTAAAGATCTTAAAGATAAACTTTCTGTACACAAGACCATGGCTGAATATATTTCCCTTTCCTCCACTCTGAAAAACAACTTGGAGAAGGAAGAGAAGGATCAGAAAAATAAAAAACAAAAGAAATATAATAGAGATTTTTCTGATTACAGTACACATATGGTTTTTAATTGGCAAAAAAAGATGGCCTCTTCTGCCTCTTTAGAAAATGGGTCTCTTCCTGTTGAGACTCAAGACCCTAAAAAAAAAAACAATCCAGATAGGAGATTAGTATATAAACCACCACAGAATACAGGGGGAACCTTGGGGCAATCTTATCAAACCCCCAGATGCCCCCTAGACCCTAAACATAACAATTCTAGGAATCCAGGCCCTAGAAATGCCCCCCCCACGTCCACCACTCCCTTTCCATCCCCCTCCTAATCTCAGAGGAGGAGGACCTAAAAATCGAGGTAGAGGCCACTCATGGGGATACCCCAACGAGACTCCGTTTCACACCCAAAATCGCTACTTACCCTTGCAGGAACATCCAACACAAGATGTATACCACAAAGCCTATCCCCAATATGACAGGAAGGAGGATGTATATAATAGGTCACCATATAACTACAACCAAAGAGGTTTAAGCTTCGAACAAACATCGGGTTTTCAGAGGCCCATAGAAAACCATTCAGGTTATCAAGAAGGAAAAGAGGGACCAGAGGGGGGTGGAAGGCTAGAAGCCAAAAGAAAAAGAGTTTGAGAGGCGTCAGGATCTTTAATCTTAGTACTGTCCACTTGACTGAAGCTGAGAAATCGGTTCTAGACAAGGGACTTAAGTTTGTTCCCCCAAGACTTCTGAATAAATTTTTTACATTCATCGATGTACTAAAGTTTACCAGGAAATTAAGTATACATAGGCATTTTTTGAGCCAACCCTCCATTCCCTCTACACGGAACCATACTTCCAGGAAGAATGAATATATACATTCTGGATGAACTAACCCCTCACTTTTTAACCCCCCAGGGAATTTAGCCCCGTCCCTTCAAGAGTTTAGTCTTGCAAGACTTGGATAAACTCCCTAAATCCAAAAGGAGGGCCCATATGGACCCTCAGATTAAAGCAGGACTTAAAGAACTCTGTGATAGGAAGGATCTTATCATAAGACCCTCCGACAAGGGTGGGGGTATTGTAGTTCTCAATAAGGAAGATTACATTGGAGAAACGCTCAGGATTCTCCAAGATCGAGATACCTATACCCCCATAGATTTCAATCCCACCTATAATTTCAAACGAACCTTGGTTGAATTGGTCAACGAAGGTTACGCTTTGGGGATTCTTAATAAAAAAGAGAAGAGTTACTTAGTGCCTCTTGTTCCGCGGATCCCCGCGATATATTATCTCCCTAAAGTCCACAAGGACCTAGTCAATCCCCCTGTCAGACCCATTGTCAGTGGGATTGACTCGGTCACTTCCAGATTTTTTCCTCCAACCATTGGTCCAATCCATTCCGTCCTACCTTAAGGACACTGGGGACGTTATCCAACGTCTTGAAAAAGTAAAGCTTAAAGAAGGAACCTATTTTGTTACAGCCGATGTGGCTGCCCTATATACATGTATACCACATCATTTGGGGTTCAATGCAGTTAAAAAACATCTGTATATGAACAATACTTTGCCGATATTGCAGCGCAATTTCATCATGCAACTCCTGCGGTTTGCCACTGGCCACAACTACTTTTGGTTCCAGAACCAGTTTTATGTACAACAAAAAGGTGTGGCCATGGGGGCCAAATTTGCCCCCAGTTTGGCCAACCTTTTCATGGCCCAATGGGAGGAGGATGTCGTCTATGCCTACCAGAGACCAGAATTAGTTCTTTGGGTTAGGTACATTGACGACATCCTCCTCCTATGGCAGGGAAACCGTGAATCGTTGGATAATTTCATGGCAGTTTTGAATGCCAATGATCGCGGGATCTCCCTTAGTTACAAGGGCAGTCTAAGCTCCATCCATTTTCTAGATTTGGAAATGATGGTAGTTGATCAACATCTTGAGTTCAAGACTTACTTTAAACCCACAGATCAAAATGGGTATATCCCGTCCGACAGTTGCCACCATGCTCAGTGGCTACGGTCTGTTCCACGCAGCCAGTTCTTACGACTGCGTCGTAATTGCTCCAAAATTTCCGACTATTACGCCCAATCTCACATATTGAAAGATAGATTTGTAGCTAAAGGGTACAATGCAGGAGAACTGGATGCAGAAATCAACAGAGTTTCACAGATTGACAGGAACTCCACTCTTGTAGAACGTCCCACTAATACTTCTGATTCTAGAGCTAAATGGTCCTTTTTCACTACATATTCCACTCAGTTTAAGGAAATAAAGGCCATTTTCAGAAGACATTGGAAGGTACTCAAGAGTGACAGACTTCTAGGTCCCGTGCTACCTGATAATGCTGGAGTCATTTTTAGAGGTGCCCGCTCTATACAAGGACAAATTGCCCCCAGCATTATAGACCCTCCAAAGAAAGTTTCTTTCTTTCAACAATGCCAAGGTTTTTATCCATGTCGTAGATGTAATGTGTGCGCACATAACGCCACAATAGGACGTAAAATTGACATTTTCAGTTCTACTACTACCTCGCGCATTTACCACATGAAAGAGTTTGCCACTTGTGCCACTCAATATGTGGTATACTTGATTACTTGCCCATGCAAGAAGCAATACGTGGGTAGGACCATTAGAACGTTCACCACACGTGTAAACGAACATATTGCTGGCATAAAAGGTGGCAAGGATAAACACACGGTACCTCGACATTACCTATCCCGTCACAATAAGGATCCTATGGGAAGTACATTCCAAGTGATTGATAAGTTTGTCCCCCACTGGCGGGGTGAGTCTCGTCTACGGGGGGTATCCAAGTTAGAGACATGTTGGATACATGAACTCAGATCGTACTTTCCGTTTGGGCTTAACGTAGAGTGGGATCTGAATTCATTTATCAATCTTTCATAAGGTTTCAAGTGCAACTGTATTCCACCTTATTTTATTCTATCATAACCATAATAAGTTTTGGGCCATAACAATATTTCTACTTCACTAACATTCCTCGATATATATTCTTTGTTCCTCTTTAGTAATATTGATTTAGGTTTTATCCATAACCATTTAAATTAATACCTTTCATTATTTACTTTTACCCCTCAGTTAGAAGTATAAACAATAAATCTTGGCCATGATGTGGTATAGTATGCAAGGTTGTGGCCTTGTTTATTTTATTTTATTTTTCACCCTTTTACTTTCTATATAAATGAATATATATTTTTTTTGCCCATTTGGTACTTATTATGTGCCCCCTTTTAACTTTGCGAGTGTCACCTGACCACTTTGTTTTTGTGTAGTTTTTCCTGCAGGACGCACATAACTTCTATCAGCACGCTGACGTGCTCTTCCTGTTTGACCCACGTCAGCGGTCACATGAGAGATCCATTTTTGTGTCAGGTGATCGCGGTGCAGGCACGCCCACGTTGTTGTGGGCTTCCCTGACACGTCGTCACAGTTGCTTAGCAACCTGCTGGACCACCCACATGTGAGCGACGTCAAGCGTCACATGGGGTGGTACCCATTGTCACGTGATGGCCGCACAGACACGTGTTTTGCGTTCGCGGGCTTTCGGGACATGGCGTGCATGGTTGCCGGGCAACCTCCATGTGCGGCACACACATTTCCGGGTGCCGGCGTCACATGCATAGCTTTTGCCCTGTCTCTCGGGCTTCCAGCATGTGGACGCCCACTCTGAATTTTACCAATCTCCATAGATGTGGATGAGATTTGATACCTTTATTGGTAGAAGGATATGGTGACATTTAACTACAGGTACACTGATTGGACTTGAGGAGAGGGTGTGTCATACTCCAATAGGGGACGCTCTCCTTGTCCAATAGGATTCATTGTTGTTCACATATTTACAGCCTATTGGTCTTGCATTATCTTCCATTATTTTATAAATCTGGGCAGTGTCATGAGGGTCATACATGCCCCTGTTGAAGGTCGTTGGATCGAAACGCGTAGACGGCTTTTATATACCCTGTACACTGCCCTATTATTCGTGATCACTTTTTATGTATTGCATTTTTTTTAGTAATAAAATACCCTGAGTTATACTATGTGGAAGCATTCCTCTTTCTTTCCACATATTTCGGTGAACTGAGAAACCACTTTTACTTTGGAACCAATCTTGCCCTGTTCCTGTGGATCAAGAGGTGACATCTCGGCCCTGCAGAGGCTCTACCTTGCCTCCATCACTCTACACATCTGCCCTTGGTGGCACAAAGCTCAATTGAATCTATGCTCATGGTAGTAGAATCCAACATTTCCGGGAAGCATATCCCATCTATTCGTTAAGTTTGATGACATCTGAGCTGACAGTTGGGAAGCAGAAAGAACTGTCACATGGATTACACATATTCACTGTGGACCACTTTTGCTTTGACAACACGTCACTATTGGGACACTATGTTTATGTGCACAGAGACATTTTTTTCATACTGCACATGTGTGTTTTAGCGCTACAATTTATTTAGTATCTGTTTGCATTTTTGTCATATGGTTTGTAGCAGCTTGTTTCGTTTTTTTCTGGGTAGCACATTAATCACCCCCCCTTCTTTTGCCATATATATATATATATATATATATATATATATATACACACATCCCGTGTATATATATATATACACATCCCGTCTTTCTATATATATATACATATATATATATATACACACATACATACACACTGTATACAGTTTAGCTTCATTTCACTGCAGACCGTTCCTGGTGTATTGTGTCTAATATACTTCAGCCAGGCAGGTGACTCCCTGAGCTCAGTGCATTTAATAAATATATATACAGGCTTGTATATATATAGTCTAACCAAGCCTATACCTGACTAGGCCATTGCCTGAGTGCGTGTTCAAAGACACTTTCAGCCATGCAGGTGACTCACTGAGCTCAGTGCATATAATAAATATATATACAGGCTTATATATATATATATATATATATATATATATATATATATATATATATATATAAAGAAATCCGAGAGGTTGCTGCACTTAAAAATCTTTGTTGCTTTATTTCATCAAATCTTGAAAGAAGATTACAAAGCAGGTATAATCATTCCAGACAATATAGATATAAATAGATATGAATGGATTATGTTTCGGGCTATCTCGCTTACGCCCTTCCTAAGATCCATCAAGAGCACATCTGAGGGTTTCCCCACAATCATTAGTTTAAATAAGTAATCACAAATGTCATCACTGGTGGAAACAATATGGTTAATTACACCTGGCCTTAGTTCAATCAATGTCTCTATACACTAATTATCTACCACATACACAGAACATGGCTAGTAGCAGCTGATCAATTCATTTTCTTATTCATCTTTTTCAATATGTCCAGACATCTGAAAGAAACATATATATATATATATATATATATATATATATATATATATATATATATATATATATATATACGTATAATAAGCACATATACACCTGTTGTTCTTCAACAAATAACCATAAATATAATAATTTGCCTGAGCAGATGGACACCTTTATATACGTGTCCATATCCTCAAACAAATAAATAAAGATCCAAGTCTACATTTAAACCGTACGGAACAATAGTATTCAAAAAATGTATCCAATATACCTCTCTTTTTCTGAGGATCATCTCCCAATCCCCTCCTCTCCTATTTTTATCTATTCCTTCAAGGACCATATATTTTAATTGGGATACACTATGTCCAAATTCCAGAAAGTGTCGGGCAAGTAGCAACTGTGTTAATTTATCTCGTATAGAATACTTGTGTCTTGCTATCATATCTTTCACTTTCTGTGGGGTTTCTCCAATATAAACCAACCCACATGGGCACTTAATGGCATATATGACATGATGACTGGCATGTGTAATGTCCCCGTATAGTAATATTAATGCTCCTATGGGAATGTGTGAAATATTTGCCCTTGATCATAAAGTTACATTGTACGCAGGACAGGCAGGGGTATAAACCCAAATTTTTAGGTCCCCGAAATGTTAATTTAGGTGCTGTTGTTGAATACTGATCCGATTTTATCAATCGGTCACGTATCGTTCTACCTTTTCTATACAATGACATAGGAAGGTTCCAAAACTCTTGGACCATAGGATAACTGCTTCTCAACAGGTTCCAATGTTTTCTATTGATTTTGGTAATTTTGTCAGAAAACGGGTGATATTGCATGATAAAAGGAATTTTCTTAATGTCATTTTTAGGGGTCCTAGTTGAATTCATATTTAAGTGTTCTTTCTTAACTAAAGCCTCAGGATACCATCTATTAATTAGTTTAGCCTTCATTTCATCCAGCCTCTGACTACGGCACAATGGATCACTAACGACACGATGTACCCTCATCATCTGGCTCTTTGGAATAGAGGCAAACACATTGGGTGGATGAAAGCTGTTGTAATGTAATAATTGATTGTGATCTGTAGATTTCACATACAGATCACTAGTAATTTGTGCATTTACAAGTTTTAATTTAGTATCAAGAAAAGAGATCTCAGTTCCACCAATCTCTATGTTAAATCTAAGACCGGGAATTAAATAGTTAATGTATTTGTCAAACAAAAATAGACTTTCCATGTCGCCGTCCCATACCGCAAAACTATCGTCCACAAATCTATACCATCCTTGACAATGCTTAGAAAAAATATCATTAACATAAATGAAAGAAGTTTCAATCATATTCATGAAAGAATGGGGGTGCGACATTAGAACCCATCGCTGCTCCGTTTAGCTGCAGGAAATGGGTATCTTTGAAGAGAAAATAATTCTTTTCAAGAACAATTTGAAGAAGATCAAGCAAAAATCTGATATGTTGCATTTTATAGTCACCTGACTGGATTAACAACCGCCGACATGCTTCCATCCCCAAATCATGAGGAATAATTGTAAATAGGCTGGAGACGTCCCATGATACCAGGATGGAATCGGCCGACAGTCTGATATCTTGAACCTTAGACAAGAAATCTGATGTGTCCTTTATGTATGATCATGAAAAGGGGAATACCATCCAAGTAGGTCATATGACTTGCCACCATCCCTGATAATAGGAGAAAAAGAGATAACCCCTCAAAAAATTGGTGGGACTTTGAAGGCAACAAAGTAGTAAAAAATAGTTTTATTGGTACAAATATACAAAAATATAAATATACAATATGGGAAAAGTCTAATACAATTCACTACATAAACAATAAAATGAATAATGATATGAATATGCTGATGTAGAATTCGAATGTATATTCGTGTAGTCTTCCACCTTGGGCCTACGCGTTTCGGGACTACCTATAGAATCCCTTCATTAGGGGCAAATTGTAGGAGGAATCACACTATATCATGAAATGTAAATTTGAGATAATTAGAGATCATATGCATTAAACATATTGTTTGCATCTTAGACCATTCTGTATAACTGGACATCAGAAAACATTAAAGATACAATAAACATGAAAATAAAAAAATAAAAATAACAATACATACCCTAGCATATTCAATCAAGAAGGCTCACTGCCAAAGTCCCGGAGGCAAGTATATGCACGACGCCCCGAACATCCAGAGGAAATTCGGGGGTGTCACTGGCCCCGCCTTATCTGCACTGGTCCCCCTGTGTGACCCCAAAAGAGTAAAACTCAATGGGGGCAACCCTATCCCAGATGAACCTGGATAAAATGTGAACCAAAAGGGGGGGTATCTGAAAACAAAAAAGGAAACACCCAATAGGCTAGTGTCCCTCTATTATACAAAGAAACAATATAGAGAAAATATAGAAAAAACGACCACAGCGTGGGCGCAGGTCCACACATCCACCAAGCGGATCCGCGCCCAAGCGGGACATATAAGTAAAATAATCTTATAAGCATAGCTTACCCTAATGCTGATGCATAACGAGAGTTACCAGGGATAGTAGAAAGGGAACCCCCAAATTCACAGAGCAGAGTGAGAAACCTATAGGTGCACAGGCAGCTCCAAAGAAGTTACAATGGGTAAAAGGTTTCCTGAGAGTACAGGGTCTATAATATAAGGCAAAAAGACCAAGTCACAAAACGCAAGAGTGTCTTTTATCTACAGCAATATATAATATATATTGCCAAAAAAGATTTAAAAACAGGCAACACTAAGAGCCTAAAAGAGATTGCAACTACAAGAGGCAAAAAAAGACAGAAAGCGAGATTACCGTGTTGATCATTGAGGTGTATCTGAGAGCAGCAAGGGAGCTCCGCTCATTGAGTCCATGAACGCCGCCGCCGAGCAGGACAGTGTCACTGACTCGGTAAGCGGCGGCCTAATAAGCAGTGGAACAGGGAGCCGACAGGTGCGGCGCTGATTGACGTGCGGGCGCCACACGTCATGACGCCGCTCCATACAGGGAGAGAGAAGGGGGGGAAGCCATGACAACGGTGGAGGAGCGTGTGAGTTACGACATCCTCCTGTCACTAATTAAAAACAATAACAAAACAAACACGTGCACAGCTCCTCTCCCGTCGGTGTGATAGGAGACATAAACACGGCCTCAATATCACAGCCGCAACGGAGGAGGAGACGAAAAGCAGGAGACTCGCAAGCAGCTCCATATATATAATGGAGCGAAACAAAAATAAACAGGGAAACCTAAAGGATGGGTGGATGAACACAGGGGCGGTTACAGAAAAATTATATAAAACACACGGGATTATCTGGGAAGGTCCCAGAATATCCGTATGTTGTCACCGCCCCACACCCATAATGGCTACTTCCAGATATCAATAAGGTAAGGGGACCCTGAGCCGCCACTGCACGGCACCCCCCACATCCAATGGGTGTGAGAGGGGTCATGCAACCACCGCCCACCGACGCAAAAAAGGCGACCGGACTCGCGGCGGGGCCAGGCAACTGAACGTTGCCTAGCATACACCGCGTAAAACGGGCGCCGAACAGAGGCCCCCCAACAGGAATACAGATCCCGGAAGGCCCCCGTGCACCGGGCGGGACAAGGGGGGGTCAGTAAAGTGTAGTACAGCAATACTTGCCAAAAACGAGACCGGCAGAGGGCTTCGATATATGACAGTGTGGCTATCTATACAGGGCTGCAAAAGGAAAACAAATAGAAATAAAAAAACACAGTAAGAACAATAATGGGTGGCCTAACACGACAGAGAATACATGTTGGATAGATATCACTAAGCAATCAAGCAAACGGCCACATATAGAGCATCACGCACCATTGCTAATACACATTATTAAAACGTACAAAGTGGAGCAAGTTGAAATGAATGGGGGTTTGGGGTTGGACGACTTATAAGTCTTTTTCACATACCCCAGAAGAGAAGCCTTCTAAGAAAGGTCTGTAACTCAAATGATCATTTAGCCCGGGGGGTGAGGTGGCAGCAAGGTCCATAATCCAGCAAGCTTCCCGCTGTAAAAGGGCCTTGTTCCAATCCCCACCCCTTGGGCTAGGATGGACTCCATCCAGGATTAAAAAGTAAATGTTGGGAAAATTACCATGATGCTCATTAGCCACGTGTCTTCCCAATGGGAAGTCAGGATTAGCTTTTCTCATTGCAGTAATATGTCGTGAGGCTCGCAGTGAAAATTTTAATTTAGTCTTGCCTACGTAAAATTGTCGGCATTGGCAAACTAGGAGGTATACAACGCCTTCAGTCTTACAATTAGAAAAGTGACACGGTCCATATGGACGACCGTTAGGGAGAGTCACATTCTGTCTGGTATTCATGAATCTGCATATGGGGCATCCCCCACAAGTGAAAGTTCCAAACCTCTTGCAGGGATCACCACGAGACTCGCCGACAAACTCGCTGTGGACCAGATGGTCCCGCAGAGAATTGGTACGTCGATAGGTGATCGCAGGTAATGCGGATAGATGTGGGCGTAAGGTGGGGTCAGAGTATAATAGATGCCAATGTCTGTTAAAGATTGATTTAACAGATTCATGTTGGTTACTAAACCTCATGATCATCCTAGTAGTAGGGTTCGTTTCTGTTTTCCTTTGATGGCTAAATAACAGTTCGCGTCGAGTTTGTTTATTGGCTCGTTTGTATGCTTTTTTAAAAGGGAATGGGAATAACCCCTCAAGAGAAGTCTATCTCTAAGAGCAGCAGCCTCAATCAAGTACATTTTCTGATCCAAGCAATTCCGCCTCAGCCTCAAATATTGGCTGTAGGGAATTGCGCGGAGTAGTGGTTGAGGGTGAGAGCTGGAGGCATGTAAGATGGTGTTGCCCGCAGTGGGCTTCCGAAAAAGGCCACTGGAGAGGGTCCCATCTGAGTTCTTACTGATAATGGTATCCAGGAAGGTGACGCTATTTTGGCTATGGGTGAAAGTAAACTTTAAATTGAACGTATTACGCTACATCAAATTGATGCATTCGTTTAATTCCCTTTTGGAGCCCTCCCACAACACCAAAATGTTGTCTATATAGCGATACCACGCTGTTACATGTTGGGTGTGGGATTTGAAAGACTCATCAGAGAGGAATGACTGCTCCCATTCCCCCAGGTACAGGTTGGCGTAGGACGGGGCACAAAAAGTCCCCTTTGCGACGCCCTGTACCTGGAGGAAATGGGAGCCGTCAAATGAGAAGATGTTGTGGTGAAGAATGAATTCTAAAGCCATAATAATGAATTCACATAATTTCTTATCATCTCTGTGTGTTTGGGTGATCACGGCCAGCCCCAGCTGGTGGGGGATAGAGCTATACAGCGCCTCCACGTTGATCGCCACCAGCAGGGACTGCCGCGCGACATGTAGGCTCTCTAAGGATTGTAACAGGTGGATGGTATCACGCACGTATGAAGACAGATTTTCAACGAATGGTTTGAGATAGGAATCTACAAAAAGACTAAGGTGTTCTGTGATGGCCCCGTTACAAGACACTATGGGTCTCCCTGGGGGTATCTGACAGTTTTTATGGACTTTAGGTAGACAATAGAGGGTTGGAATTCTGGGAAACTTTATGCGTAAAAACTCCCAGATGTCCTGATCAATAATTCCTTGTGAAAATGCACCATCAATCAACGCATAGAATTGAATCTCAAATTTGGCAATGCTAGCCTTAGAGATGGGTCTGTACCAGTCCCGATTGGCCAGAACTTTATGGCACATAGTTTTATATTGTTCGTTCGACATGATCACAATATTGCCGCCCTTGTCAGAGGGCTTGATGGTGAGGGACTGGCATGTTTTAAGCTTATTGAGGGCAAGCAGTTCAGAAGGAGATAAATTGCCAGCTTTTTTATGTATTTTTAATTTCTTGATTTCCGATGTGACAGTCACAAAGGACATCAAGTTGGAATTAGAACTGAGAGGAGGAAGTTTGTCAGACTTATTCTTCAACTTTTTAACACCAGGCAGAGTGGTTGGAATAGTGGGTTTGTCGTGGAGGAGGGAGTCTAAATCGATAGAGTCAATGAGGTCATGTGAATCCTGTTCCTCTAATAAGGACAACAGCACATCGAGAGCTTTATCATGTTGGGCATCAAAGGTTTCAGATTTCTCTTTATTTTTGGAATACATACTTTTCAACAATAACTTTCGGGCAAACAGGTTTAAATCTTTAATAGCCTCGAAAATGTCAAGGTTGGAGTTCGGACAAAAACTCAAGCCTTTGGACAAAAGGGACCTTTCTTCATCTGACAGAATATAACTGGATAGGTTGATGATATTTCTATCATCAACATTGGAGGCCCCTAGCTGTGCATGTTCTAAGTTTTGAGATTGGGGGTCGTATCCTGTGGAATAAATCGACTTTGACCTACCTCCACCTTAGACACTGAGCTCATGTTGGATTGAGAGAGTTGAACACCCACGTGTGAAGAAGAGATAGAGTTGCCACCAGGGGTACCCGAAGGGGGAAGGGAGCCATCACCATGTGCACCATAGTTACCCAGAATGCCTGGAACAAGTGAAGCAGCAGAGGTAGAATGTTCAGTAATATGTTTCTTGTGTACATTGCCATCTTCTCCAGACAGAGGGCGCTTAGGTTTATTTTGTCTGTTCCTGTTACGATTGCGGGAGGAGGAGGAAGTAGAGATAGAAGAGTTAATTGATGAGTCAGAGCCCCTTTCCATTGTAGACTTTGTTAACCCCTTACTTTTAGAGTTAGAAATGTGATTATTTTGGGTCCACTTATAAGCTTTCCCTTCCTGAAATGACATCTTGTCACGCCAAAATTTTTTTTCTTTTTTTCTAAGGGTTTCAGTAGTAATTTGATCTAAGTGGATTTTAATTCTTTGCTCGTGTTCCTTTAAGGCAGGAAGGCTCTTAAAGGTTTGTAATTTTGAGTATGTTGTATCAATCTCTTTATCAAGAGCTAGACTGCGGGTCCTATACTCCTCAATAAGCATTTTCATCATACTTTGAGTACATGCCTGTAGGGTATCTTCCTATCGCTTTTTAAACTAGGGGCTGATATGATCAATCAGCAGGAAGATTTGAATACGCAATCCATAAGGATTTATATCCTCTCTAATATATCTTTCAAAATTGTCTAAATGCCAAAAGAGGGCCGCTTTTTCCACTTGCTTGCTGAATTGGTTACAAAGGGAGGACAGCTCAGATTGAACCGCCTCACCTTCCTCATGATTTTTTGAATAGTCAGCCATCAAGGCCGCCCAATTTTGTCCCTGAAACATGCTGATCCTATCTCGCAGAGGTATAACAACAAGGCCAAAAAAAAACAAACAAAAAAAAACAGAAATTGGTTCCAAGATACAAAAACAACAAATAATACACATCAAAATGCAAATAATAATATTCAAAAAGGAAAATTATGATGTAATTGGATGGAAAAGAGGGGTATGGGTATTTGCTACCCTAAATCTGAAATATGAAAAGGGGAATACCATCCAAGTAGGTCATATGAGTTGCCACCATCCCTGATAACAGGAGAAAAAGAGATAACCCCTCAAAAAATTGGTGGGACTTTGAAGGCAACAAAGTAGTAAAAAACAATTTTATTGGTACAAATATACAAAAATATAAATATACAATATGGGAAAAGTCTAATACAATTCACTACATAAACAATAAAAATGGATCTGTAATCCTGTTGGGGGGCCTCTGTTCGGCGCCGGTTTTACACGGTGTATGCTAGGCAACGTTCAGTTGCCTGGCCCCGCTGCGAGTCCGGTTGCCTTTTTTGCATCGGTGGGCGGTGGTTGCATGACCCCTCTCACACCCATTGGATGTGGGGGGTGCCGTGCAGTGGCGGCTCAGGGTCCCCTTACCTTATTGATATCTGGAAATAGCCATTATGGGTGTGGGGCGGTGACAACATACGGATATTCTGGGACCTTCCCAGATAATCCCGTGTGTTTTATATAATTTTTCTGTAACCGCCCCTGGGTTCATCCACCCATCCTTTAGGTTTCCCTGTTTATTTTTGTTTCGCTCCATTATATATATGGAGCTGCTTGCGAGTCTCCTGCTTTTCGTCTCCTCCTCCGTTGCGGCTGTGATATTGAGGCCGTGTTTGTGTCTCCTATCGCACCGGCGGGAGAGGAGCTGTGCACGTGTTTGTTTTGTTATTGTTTTTAATTAGTGACAGGAGGATGTCGTAACTCACACGCTCCTCCACCGTTGTCATGGCTTCCCCCCCTTCTCTCTCCCTGTATGGAGCGGCGTCATGACGTGCGGCGCCTGCACGTCAATCAGCGCCGCACCTGTCGGCTCCCTGTTCCACTGCTTTTTAGGCCGCCGCTTACCGAGTCAGTGACACTGTCCTGCTCGGCGGCGGCGTTCATGGACTCAATGAGCGGAGCTCCCTTGCTGCACACAGATACAGCTCAATGATCAACACGGTAATCTCGCTTTCTGTCTTTTTTTGCCTCTTGTAGTTGCAATCTCTTTTAGGCTCTTAGTGTTGCCTGTTTTTGATTGTTTTTTGGCAATATATATTATATATTGCTGTAGATAAAAGACACTCTTGCGTTTTGTGACTTGGTCTTTTTGCCTTATATTATAGACCCTGTACTCTCAGGAAACCTTTTACCCATTGTAACTTCTTTGGAGCTGCCTGTGCACCTATAGGTTTCTCACTCTGCTTTGTGAATTTGGGGGTTCCCTTTCTACTATCCCTGGTAACTCTCGTTATACATCAGCATTAGGGTAAGCTATGCTTATAAGATTATTTTACTTATATGTCCCGCTTGGGCGCGGATCCGCTTGGTGGATGTGTGGACCTGCGCCCACGCTGTGGTCGTTTTTTATATATTTTCTCTATATTGTTTCTTTGTATAATAGAGGGACACTAGCCTATTGGTTGTTTCTTTTTTGTTTTCAGATACCCCTCCCCCCTTTTGGTTCACATTTTATCCAGGTTCATCTGGGATAGTGTTGCCCCTGTTGAGTTTTACTCTTTTGGGGTCACACAGGGGGACCAGTGCGGATAAGGCGGGGCCAGTGACACCCCCGAATTTCCTCTAGATGTTTGGGGCGTCTTGCATATACTTGACTCTGGGACTTTGGCAGTGAGCCTTCTTGATTGAATATGCTAGGGTATGTATTGTTGTTTTTATTTTTTTATTTTCATGTTTATTGTATCTTTCATGTTTTCTGATGTCCAGTTATACAGAATGGTCTAAGATGCAAGCAATATGTTTAATGCATATGATCTCTAATTATCTCAAATTTACATTTCATTATGTAGTGTGATTCCTCCTACAATTTTCCCCTGATGAAGGGATTCTATAGGTAGTCCCGACACGCGTAGGCCCAAGGTGGAAGACTACACAAATATACATTCGAATTCTACATCAGCATATTCATATCATTATTCATTTTATTGTTTATGTAGTGAATTGTATTAGACTTTTCCCATATTGTATATTTATCTTGTTGTATATTTGTACCAATAAAACAGTTTTTTACTACTTTGTTTCCTTCAAAGTCCCACCAATTTTTAAGGGGTTATCTCTTTTTCTCTTTATGTATGATCAAGTATTTAATAATAATGGAGTTAAACATGTGTCAAGATATCGTGCCAAATGGGCTGTGACCGATTCCATTCCAGATACGATGGGACGTCCCGGGGGGTTCACAGGGTTTTTATGGATTTTAGGCAACATATATATCACAGGTGTAACTGGATATTTGCATATCAAATAATTCCATTGTTTCATCATCAATAGTTTTATTTTTTACTGCATTAGTTAAGACATCTTTAATTTTTTTCTGTACTTTAAAAACCACATTAGAGTCCAGCTTTTTGTATGTAAGGGTATCCCCAAGTTGTCTCATAACCTCGGCTTCATACATTGTGGTATCCATTACAACAATAGCACCCCCCTTGTCGGCTGGTTTGATAGTTATATCGCGCCGGGCCGACAAGGAGTTTAACTCTATAACCTCATCTTTACTTAGATTGTTAAGTATATGGTCTCTTTTTGTTCTATCGCATAACTTTTTTTATATCATTATCTACTTTTTCTATATATACCTCAACCACAGGACACGAGGTAGGGGGAGCCTTAGTGCCTTTTGATTTCAAAAACAAATTTTTATGGATAATGGCAAAAAATGTTTTGCTTTATCAATAGGTATACCAGAAAAATAACCTTTAAATCTCAGTTGCCTATAAAACTTATTCAAATCCTGTTTTAACACAAAATCATTCATTTTCTCTTTAGGGCAAAAGCCCAATCCCTTATTTAATACTTTTAGTTCAGTTTTAGATAAAACAATTGAAGAAATGTTATGTACCATATCATCATTTACTGTCTCTGTTGATTCTGGCGTCTGGTGGTTACGCCTCCGGTTGCATCCTTTCTTTGTTCTCCTGACGCCCCTCCTAGTCCAGGTTCGATCATGGCTGTAGGTTATATACAAGGTCAGTGGGAAGACCTGTTTGCTAGCATTGAATTCAAAGCTGGGTGTGGTTCTCCTCTACAAATCTATATCTATATCCAAGCCTATACCTGACTAGGCCATTGCCTGAGTGTAAAAAATTGTTGTTTAGAGCAGCTGCATCACGCTTCAACCATGCATGCACACACCTGTAACAAGGCTGTTGTTAATAGGATTAAGTAATATTTGTGGATCAGACTAATGATTTCAGTGACATGCACCATACAAAACAAAATCCATCCAGTCACTGTATTTAAATAGAAACCCTTTTAACAGAAGACCCCTGTCTAGAGGGTAGTGGATTGAGTCAAGTTGCTAGTCCCACAGAGACAGCCTTAATTAGAGTTGTAACAAGACATAGCTGCCAGTGTGGAGAGATGATTATAGTCCAAAGTTAGTATCCAGTCCAAAGACACTGAAATACAGTTTCCCAGAATGGAATTGCATGTATTCACAGGTTCTAACTGTTGGAAAAACAATAGCTCAATGAGGTTGTTTATGAAGTTGGCTAATACTGGCTGAGAAGTAACAAAAAGCAGGATGCAAAGTAAAAGGAGGCAGTTAAAGGACCTATGGTCCGCTCACCCGACCATTCATGGAGCGATATAATCACAGTCCTGTACTATCTCTTTCCAGTCCTGGGGGCTGTATGTGTCGTCCTGTATGCTCCGTTTGTTGAGCGGGGTCCGTGGGGCTCCAGTGAGCAGTTTGCTGTCAGCACTATATAAGTGTCAAGTGCTCTGGGCCACCATCCGCTTGTATCAGCCAAAGTAGTCACCGCTGGCTTCAGGCAATCAACTGCACAGGCGTGATGAAATACGTCATCCACGATGCATAGAGCGTCTCTGTCGTGATGCCAAATCCGACATGTTTCACCAGGGACTCAGGTTTTTTCAAGGATAAAATATATTTTTCTAATAAAATGTATCCCTTATTAACCAGTTGCCGACCGCCTCACGACGATATACGTCGGCAGAATGGCACAGGCAGGCAGAATCACGTACCTGTACGTGATCTGCCTCCCATGGGCGGGGGGTCCAATCGGACCCCTCCCGGTGCCCGAGGCGGTCGGCTTCTGTCTGGGAGCGATCAGACGTGAGGGGGAAGCCATCCATTCGTGGCCCCCTCCTCGCGATCGCTCCCAGCCAATGAGAATCTTCCTCTGCCTCTGTATAGTAAACAGAGGCAGAGGAAGTGATGTCATCGCTCCTCGGCTCGGTATTTTCCGTTCCGCCGCCAAAGAGAGAAGACATCCGAGTGTAAAACACACACACAGTAGAACACGCCAGGCATACATTACACCCCCTTTACCCCCTGCTCCCCTCCTGATCACCCCCCAATCACCCCCCCCATCACACTGACACCAAGCAGTTTTTTTTCTGATTACTGCATTGGTGTCAGTTTGTGACAGTTAGTGTGGTAGAGCAGTTAGTATTAGCCCCCTTTAGGTCTAGGGTACCCCCCTAACCCTCCCTAATAAAGTTTTAACCCCTTGATCACCTCCCGTCGCCAGTGTCACTAAGCGATCGTTTTTCTGATTGCTGTATTAGTGTCACTGGTGACGCTAGTTAGGGAGGTAAATATATAGGTTCGCCGTCAGTGTTTTATAGCGACAGGGACCCTAATATACTACCTAATAATAAATGTTTTAACCCCTTGATTGCCCCCTAGTTAACCCTTTCACCAGTGATCACCGTATAACTGTTACGGGTGACGCTGGTTAGTTCGTTTATTTTTTATAGTGTCAGGGCACCCGCCGTTTATTACCAAATAAAGGTTTAGCCCCCTGATCGCCGGCAGTGATATAACTTAGGTTTTAGGGTCAGATAGGGTCTGCATCGCCCCAGGCAGCGTCAGGTTAGTGCCAGTAGCGCTAACACCCACGCACGCACCGTACACCTCCCTTAGTGGTATAGTATCTGAATGGATCAATATCTGATCCGATCAGATCTATACTAGCGTCCCCAGCAGTTTAGGGTTCCCAAAAACGCAGTGTTAGCGGGATCAGCCCAGATACCTGCTAGCAGCTGCGTTTTGCCCCTCCGCCCAGCCCAGCCCAGCCCAGCCCACCCAAGTGCAGTATCGATCGATCACTGTCACTTTCAAAATACTAAATGCATAACTGCAGCGTTCGCAGAGTCAGGCCTGAACCCTGCGATCGCTAACAGTTTTTTTGGTAGCGTTTTGGTGAACTGGCAAGCATCAGCAGCCTGGTACACCCCGGTCGTAGTCAAACCAGCACTGCAGTAACACTTGGTGACGTGGCGAGTCCCATAAGTGCAGTTCAAGCTGGTGAGGTGGCAAGCACAAGTAGTGTCCCACTGCCACCAAGAAGAAGACAAACACAGGCCCGTCGTGCCCATAGTGCCCTTCCTGCTGCATTCGCCAATCCTAATTGGGAACCCACCACTTCTGCAGCACCCGTACTTCCCCCATTCAAATCCCCAACCAAATGCAGTCGGCTGCATGACAGGCATTTTCTTTATGTACTCCCGAGTACCCCTACCCAATGAACCCCCCCAAAAAAGATGTTGTGTATGCAGCAAGCGCGGAAATAGGTCGTGACACCCGCTATTATTGTCCCTCTTGTCCTGACAATCCTGGTCTTTGCACTGGTGAATGTTTTGAATGCTACCATACACTAGTTGAGTATTAGCGTAGGGTACAGCATTGCACAGATTAAGCACACTTTCACAGGGTCTCCCAAGATGCCATCGCATTTTGAGAGACCCAAACCTGGAACCGGTTACAGTTACAAAAGTTACATGTGATATATGCTGAAGCATGGGGGCAGCAGGGGCGGAGGAGCGATTTGCTCCTACCTTTTGCGGGAGGATGCCCCCCTGCTTCGGCATATATAAATGGTGCATGTATGCCCATCATTAGAAGTGGGTGGATGAAGGGAGGTATTCTAATGGTGGGCATACCCACCGATCAATCTCTTTTTTTCGTTCAGCCCACAGGCTGCATTAAAAAAAATATTACAATATATGCCCAACAAGGACCAGCAACGTACTGGTATGTTGCTGGACTTTGAGTGGTTGTACCAGAATGATGCCTGTGGGTTTAGGTATCATCTTGGTATAATTCTTTTCAGCCAGCGGTCGGCTTTCACGTAAAAGCAATCCTTGCGGCTAATTAGCCTCTAGACTGCTTTTACAAGCAGTGGAAGGGAATGCCCCCCCCCACCGTCTTCCATGTTTTCCTCTGGCTCTCCTGTCCCAACAGGGAACCTGAGAATGCAGTCAGTGATTCAGCCAGCTGACCATAGAGCTGATCAGAGACCAGAGTGGCTCCAAACATCTCTATGACCTAAGAAACCGGAAGCTACGAGCATTTCATGACTTAGATTTCGCCGGATGTAAACAGCGCCATTGGGAAATTGGGAAGGCATTTTATCACACCGATCTTGGTGTGGTCAGATGCTTTGAGGGCAGAGGAGAGATCTAGGGTCTAATAGACCCCAATTTTTTCAAAAAAGAGTACCTGTCACTACCTATTGCTATCATAGGGGATATTTACATTCCATGAGATAACAATAAAAATGATTAAAAAAAAAAAATGAAAGGAACAGTTTAACCACTTGACGACCGCCTCACGCCGATGTACGTCGGCAAAGTGGCACGGACAGGCAAAATCACGTACAGGGTACGTGATTTGCCTTCCGCGGGTGGGGGGTCTGATCGGACCCCCCCCGGTGCCCGAGGCGGTCGTCTTTTGTCCAGCGGCGATCGGTGGTGAGGGGGAGACCATCTGTTCGTGGCCCCCCCCTCGCGATCGCCGCCGGCCAATCGAATCATTCCTTTGCTGCTGTATGCTAAACAGCAGCAAAGGAAATGATGTCATCTCTCCTCGGCTCGGTAATTTCCGTTCCGGCCCGAGGAGAGAAGACATCAATGTGAGTGCACCAACACACACACAGTAGAACATGCCAGGCACACAAAACACCCCGATCCCCCCCCCGATCGCCCCCCGATCCCCCCCCAATCACCCCCCCCCCGTCACAAACTGACACCAGCAGTTTTTTGTTTTTTTTTTCTGATTACTGCATAGTGTCAGTTTGTGACAGTTACAGTGTTGGGACAGTTACTGTTACCCCCCTTTAGGTCTAGGGTACCCCCTAACCCCCCCTAATAAAGTTTTAACCCCTTGATCACCCCCTGTCACCAGTGTTGCTAAGCGATCATTTTTCTGATCGCTGTATTAGTGTCGCTGGTGACGCTAGTTAGGGACATAAATATTTAGGTTCGCCGTCAGCATTTTATAGCGTCAGGGACCCCCATATACTACCTAATAAATGTTTTAACCCCTTGATTGCCCCCTAGTTAACCCTTTCACCACTGATCACCGTATAACCGTTACGGTTGATGCTGGTTAGTTTGTTTATTTTTTATAATGTCAGGGCACCCGCCGTTTATTACCGAATAAAGGTTTAGCCCCCTGATCGCCCGGCGGTGATATGCGTCGCCCCAGGCAGCGTCAGATTAGCGCCAGTACCGCTAACACCCACGCACGCAGCATACACCTCCCTTAGTGGTATAGTATCTGAACGCATCAATATCAGATCCGATCAGATCTATACTAGCGTCCCCAGCAGTTTAGGGTTCCCAAAAACGCAGTGTTAGCGGGATCAGCCCAGATACCTGCTAGCACCTGCGTTTTGCCCCTCCGCCCAGCCCACCCAAGTGCAGTATCGATCGATCACTGTCACTTACAAAAGACTAAACGCATAACTGCAGCGTTCGCAGAGTCAGGCCTGATCCCTGCGATCGCTAACAGTTTTTTTGGTAGTATTTTGGTGAACTGGCAAGCACCAGCCCCAGGCAGGGTCAGGTTAGCGCCAGTACCGCTAACACCCACGCACGCAGCATACGCCTCCCTTAGTGGTATAGTATCTGAACGGATCAATATCTGATCCGATCAGATCTATACTAGTGTCCCCAGCAGTTTAGGGTTCCCAAAAACGCAGTGTTAGCGGAATCAGCCCAGATACCTGCTAGCACCTGCGTTTTGCCCCTCCGCCCGGCCCAGCCCACCCAAGTGCAGTATCGATCGATCACTGACACTTACAAAACACTAAATGCATAACTGCAGCATTCGCAGAGTCAGGCCTGATCCCTGCGATCGCTAACAGTTTTTTTGGTAGTATTTTGGTGAACTTGCAAGCACCAGCCCCAGGCAGCGTCAGGTTAGCGCCAGTACCGCTAACACCCACGCACGCACTGTACACCACCCTTAGTGGTATAGTATCTGAACGGATCAATATCTGATCCGATCAGATCTATACTAGCATCCCCAGCAGTTTAGGGTTCTCACAAACGCAGTGTTAACTGGATCAGCCCAGATACCTGCTAGCACCTGCGTTTTGCCCCTCCGCCCGGCCCAGCCCAGCCCACCCAAGTGCAGTATCGATCGATCACTGTCACTTACAAAACACTAAACGCATAACTGCAGCGTTCGCAGAGTCAGGCCTGATCCCTGCGATCGCTAACAGTTTTTTTGGTAGCGTTTTGGTGAACTGGCAAGCACCAGCCCCAGGCAGCGTCAGGTTAGCGCCAGTACCGCTAACACCCACGCATGCACCGTACACCTCCCTTAGTGGTATAGTATCTGATCGGATCAATATCTGATCTGATCAGATCTATACTAGCGTCCCCAGCAGTTTAGGGTTCTCACAAACGCAGTGTTAGCGGGATCAGCCCAGATACCTGCTAGCACCTGCGTTTTGCCCCTCCGCCCGGCCCAGCCCAGCCCACCCAAGTGCAGTATCGATCGATCACTGTCACTTACAAAAGACTAAAACGCATAACTGCAGCGTTCGCAAAGTCAGGCCTGATCCCTGCGATCGCCAACAGATTTTTTGGTAGCGTTTTGGTGAACTGGCAAGCGCCAGCGGCCTAGCACACCCCGGTCGTAGTCAAACCAGCACTGCAGTAACACTTGGTGACGTGGCGAGTCCCATAAGTGCAGTTCAAGCTGGTGAGGTGGCAAGCACAAGTAGTGTCCCGCTGCCACCAAAAAGACAAACACAGGCCTGTCGTGCCCATAATGCCCTTCCTGCTGCATTCGCCAATCCTAATTGGGAACCCACCGCTTCTGCAGCGCCCGTACTTCCCCCATTCACATCCCCAACCAAATGCAGTCGGCTGCATGAGAGGCATTTTCTTTATGTCCTCCCGAGTACCCCTACCCAGCGAACGCCCCCAAAAAAGATGTTGTGTCTGCAGCAAGCACGGATATAGGCGTGACACCCGCTATTATTGTCCCTCCTGTCCTGACAATCCTGGTCTTTGCATTGGTGAATGTTTTGAACGCTACCATACACTAGTTGAGTATTAGCGTAGGGTACAGCATTGCACATACTAGGCACACTTTCACAGGGTCTCCCAAGATGCCATCGCATTTTGAGAGACCCGAACCTGGAACCGGTTACAGTTATAAAAGTTAGTTACAAAAAAAGTGTAAAAAAAAAAAAATATATGAAATAAAAAAAAATAGTTCTCTATTATTCTGCTCTTTTTTACTGTATTCTATTCTGCAATGTTTTATTGTTATTGTTATTGTTATTATATTTTATCATGTTTGTTTTTCAGGTATGTAATTATTTATATTTTACTGTTTACTGTGCTTTATTGTTAACCATTGTTAACCATTTTTTTGTCTTCAGGTACGCCATTCACGACTTTGAGTGGTTATACCAGAATGATGCTTGCAGGTTTAGGTATCATCTTGGCATCATTCTTTTCAGCCAGCGGTCGGCTTTCATGTAAAAGCAATCCTAGCGGCTAATTAGCCTCTAGACTGCTTTTACAAGCCGTGGGAGGGAATGACCCCCCCCCCACCGTCTTCCGTGTTTTTCTCTGGCTCTCCTGTCTCAACAGGGAACCTGAGAATGCAGCCGGTGATTCAGCCAGCTGACCATAGAGCTGATCAGAGACCAGAGTGGCTCCAAACATCTCTATGGCCTAAGAAACCGGAAGCTACGAGCATTTCATGACTTAGATTTCGCCGGATGTAAATAGCGCCATTGGGAAATTGGGGAAGCATTTTATCACACCGATCTTGGTGTGGTCAGATGCTTTGAGGGCAGAGGAGAAATCTAGGGTCTAATAGACCCCAATTTTTTCAAAAAAGAGTACCTGTCACTACCTATTGCTATCATAGGGGATATTTACATTCCCCGAGATAACAATAAAAATGATTAAAAAAAAAAAATATGAAAGGAACAGTTTAAAAGTAAGATTAAAAAAGCAAAAAAAAAAAAAGCAAAAAAAAAAAAGCACCCCTGTCGCCCCCTGCTCTCGCGCTAAGGCGAACGCAAGCGGCGGTCTGTCGTCAAACGTAAACAGCAATTGCACCATGCATGTGAGGTATCACCGCGAAGGCCAGATCGAGGGCAGTAATTTTTCCAGTAGACCTCCTCTGTAAATCTAAAGTGGTAACCTGTAAAGGCTTTTGAAGGCTTTTAAACATGTATTCATTTTGTTGCCACTGCACGTTTGTGCGCAATTTTAAAGCATGTCATGTTTGGTATCCATGTACTCGGCCTAAGATCATCTTTTTTATTTCATCAAACATTTGGGCAATATAGTGTGTTTTAGTGCATTAAAATTTAAAAAAGTGTGTTTTTTCCCCAAAAAATGCGTTTGAAAAATCGCTGCGCAATTACTGTGTGAAAAAAAAAATGAAACACCCACCATTTTAATCTGTAGGGCATTTGCTTTAAAAAAATATATAATGTTTGGGGGTTCAAAGTAATTTTTTTGCAAAAAAAAATAACTTTTTCATGTAAACAATAAGTGTCAGAAAGGGCTTTGTCTTCAAGTGGTTAGAAGAGTGGGTGATGTGTGACATAAGCTTCTAAATGTTGTGCATAAAATGCCAGGACAGTTCAAAACCCCCCCAAATGACCCCATTTTGGAAAGTAGACACCCCAAGCTATTTGCTGAGAGGCATGTCGAGTCCATGGAATATTTTATATTGCGACACAAGTTGCGGGAAAGAGACAAATTTTTTTTTTGCACAAAGTTGTCACTAAATGATATATTGCTCAAACATGCCATGGAAATATGTGAAATTACACCCCAAAATACATTCTGCTGCTTCTCCTGAGTATGGGGATACCACATGTGAGACTTTTTGGGAGCCTGGCCGCGTACGGAACCCCGAAAACCAAGCACCGCCTTCAGGCTTTCTAAGGGCGTGAATTTTTGATTTCACTCTTCACTGCCTATCACAGTTTCGGAGGCCATGGAATGCCCAGGTGGCACAAACCCCCCCCCAAATGACCCCATTTTGGAAAGTAGACACCCCAAGCTATTTGCTGAGAGGTATAGTGAGTATTTTGCAGACCTCACTTTTTGTCACAAAGTTTTGAAAATTGAAAAAAGAAAAAAAAAATGTTTTTTCTTGTCTTTCTTCATTTTCAAAAACAAATGAGAGCTGCAAAATACTCACCATGCCTCTCAGCAAATAGCTTGGGGTGTCTACTTTCCAAAATGGGGTCATTTGGGGGGGTTTTGTGCCACCTGGGCATTCCATGGCCTCCGAAACTGTGATAGGCAGTAAAGAGTGAAATCAAAAATTTTCACCCTTAGAAATCCTGAAGGCAGTGATTGGTTTTCGGGGTCCCGTACGCGGCTAGGCTCCCAAAAAGTCCCACACATGTGGTATCCCCATACTCAGGAGAAGCAGCTAAATGTATTTTGGGGTGCAATTCCACATATGCCCATGGCCTGTGTGAGCAATATATCATTTAGTGACAACTTTATGAAAAAATAAAAATAAAAAAAAAAGTGTCACTTTCCCGCAACTTGTGTCAAAATATAAAATATTCCATGGACTCAATATGCCTCTCAGCAAATAGCTTGGGGTGTCTACTTTCCAAAATGGGGTCATTTTGGTGGGTTTTGTGCCCCCTGGGCATTCCATGGCCTCCGAAACTGTGATAGGCAGTGAAGAGTGAAATCAAAAATTTACACCCTTAGAAATCCTGAAGGCGGTGATTGATTTTCGGGGCCCCGTACGCGGCTAGGCTCCCAAAAAGTCCCACACATGTGGTATCCCCATACTCAGGAGAAGCAGCTGAATGTATTTTGGGGTGCAATTCCACATAGGCCCATGGCCTGTGTGAGCAATATATCATTTAGTGACAACTTTTTGTAAATATTTTTATTTTTTTTTTTGTCATTTTTCAATCACTTGGGACAAAAAAAATAAATATTCAATGGGTTCAACATGCCTCTCAGCAATTTCCTTGGGGTGTCTACTTTCCAAAATGGGGTCATTTGGGGGGGTTTTGTACTGCCCTGCCATTTTAGCACCTCAAGAAATGACATAGGCAGTCATAAACTAAAAGCTGTGTAAATTACAGAAAATGTACCCTAGTTTGTAGACGCTATAACTTTTGCGCAAACCAATAAATATACGCTTATTGACATTTTTTTTACCAAAGACATGTGGCCGAATACATTTTGGCCTAAATGTATGACTAAAATTTAGTTTATTGGATTTTTTTTATAACAAAAAGTAGAAAATATCATTTTTTTTCAAAATTTTCGGTCTTTTTCCGTTTATAGCGCAAAAAAAAAAACCGCAGAGGTGATCAAATACCATCAAAAGAAAGCTCTATTTGTGGGAAGAAAAGGACGCAAATTTCGTTTGGGTACAGCATTGCATGACCGCGCAATTAGCAGTTAAAGCGATGCAGTGCCAAATTGGAAAAAGACCTCTGGTCCTTAGGCAGCATAATGGTCCGGGGCTCAAGTGGTTAAAAATAAGATAAAAAAAATAATTAAAAAAAAAAAAAAAAAAAAAAAGCACCCCTGTCCCCCCCTGCTCTCGCGCAAAGGCGAACGCAAGCATCGGTCTGGCGTCAAATGTAAACAGCAATTGCACCATGCATGTGAGGTATCACCACGAAGGTCAGATCGAGGGCAGTAATTTTAGCAGTAGACCTCCTCTGTAACTCTAAAGTGGTAACCTGTAAAGGCTTTTAAAGGCTTTTAAAAATGTATTTAGTTTGTCGCCACTGCTCATCTTTTTTATTTAATTAAACATTTGGGCAATATAGTGTGTTTTAGTGCATTAAAATTTAAAAAAGTGTGTTTTTTCCCCAAAAAATGTGTTTGAACCACCATTTTAATCTGTAGGGCATTTGCTTAAAAAAAATATATAATTTTGGGGGTTCAAAGTAATTTTCTTGCAAAAAAAATAATTTTTTCATGTAAACAAAAAGTGTCAGGAAGGGCTTTGTCTTCAAGTGGTTAGAAGAGTGATGTGTGGCATAAGCTTCTAAATGTTGTACATAAAATGCCAGGACAGTTCAAAACCCCCCCAAATGACCCCATTTTGGAAAGTAGACACCACAAGCTATTTGCTGAGAGGCATATCGAGTCCATGGAATATTTTATATTGTGACACAAGTTGCGGGAAAAAGACAATTTTTTTTTGCACAAAGTTGTCACTAAATGATATATTGCTCAAACATGCCAAGGGAATATGTGAAATTACACCCCAAAATACATTCTGTTGCTTCTCCTGAGTATGGGAATATCACATGTGTGAGACTTTTTGGGAGCCTAGCCGCGTACGGGACCACGAAAACCAAGCACCGCCTTCAGGCTTTCTAAGGGCGTAAATTTTTAAATTCACTCTTCAAAAAAAATAGTTTTTTCTTGTCTTTCTTCATTTTCAAAAACAAAGCGAGAGCTGCAAAATACTCACCATGCCTCTCAGCAAACAGCTTGGGGTGTCTACTTTCCAAAATAGGGTCATTTGGGGGGGTTTGTGCACCTGGGCATTCCATGGCCTCCGAAACTGTGATAGGCAGTGAAGAGTGAAATCAAAAATTTACGCCCTTAGAAAGCCTGAAGGCGGTGATTCGTTTTCGGTGCCCCGAACGCGGTTAGGCTCCCAAAAAGTCCCACACATGTGGTATCCCCATACTCAGGAGAAGCAGCTAAATGTATTTTGGGGTGCAATTCCACATATGCCCATGGCCTGTGTGAGCAATATATCATTTAGTGACAACTTTGTGCAAAATAAAAATGTGTCATTTTCCCGCAACTTGTGTCAAAATATAAAATATTCCATGGACTAAACATGCCCCTTAGCAAATAGCTTGGGGTGTCTACTTTCCAAAATGGGGTCATTTGGGGGGGTTTGTGCCATCTGGGCATTTTATGGCCTTCAAAACTGTGATAGGTAGTGAGGAGTGAAATAAAAAATTTACGCCCTTAGAAATCCTGAAGGCGGTGCTTAGATTTCGAGGCCCCGTACGCGGCTAGGCTCCCAAAAAGTCCCACCCATGTGGTATCCCCTTACTCAGGAGAGGCAGCTGAGTGTATTTTGGGATGCAATTCCACTTATGCCCATGGCTTGTGTGAGCAATATATCATTTAGTGACAACTGTTTGTAAATTTTTAAAAAAAAATTTTTGTCATTATTTAATCACTTGGGACAAAAAAAATAATATTCAATGGGCTCAACATGCCTCTCAGCAATTTCCTTGGGGTGTCTACTTTCCAAAATGGGGTTATTTGGGGGGGTTTGTACTGCCCTGCCATTTTAGCACCTCAAGAAATGACATAGGCAGTCATAAATCAAAGGCTGTGTAAATTCCAGGAAATGTACCCTAGTTTGTAGGCGCTATAACTTTTGCGTAAACCAATAAATATACACTTATTGACATTTTTTTTACCAAAGACATGTGGCTGAATACATTTTGGCCTAAATGTATGACTAAAATTGAGTTTATTGGATTTATTTTATAGCAAAAAGTAGAAAATATAAATTTTTTTTCAAAATTTTCGGTCTTTTTCCGTTTATAGCGCAAAAGATTAAAACAGCAGAGGTGATGAAATACCATCAAAAGAAAGCTCTATTTGTGGAAAGAAAAGGACGCAAATTTAATTTGGGTACAGCATTGCATGACCGCGCAATTAGCGGCTAAAGCGACGCAGTGCCAAATTGTAAAAAGTGCTCTGGTCAGGAAGGGGGTAAATCCTTCCGGGGCTGAAGTGGTTAAGCAGCATGGTCTGCCTGTGTCTCTTCTCAGTGGGACCTTTTCCCCTGAAAATGTTTTTCTCTCTATAGTACTTTAGGCACAGAGACCGCACTTATTATTATTGGTGAGCCTGCAAATTTTGGGACATCACACAGGTATATTGAACACCCAGTGTTATGTTTACTAATAGTGAGTATTGATCGCCAACCAAAATTTTTATATATGCATTGCCTGCGTGTGTGTTCGAAGACACTTTCAGACAGGCAGGTGACTCACTGAGCTCAGTGCATTTATTAAATATATATACAGGCTTGTATATTTATAGTCTAGCCAAGCCTATACCTGATTAGGCCATTGCCTGAGTGCGTGTTCAAAGACACTTTCAGCAAGGCAGGTGACTCACTGAGCTCAGTGCATTTAATAAATATATATACAGGCTTGTATATATATATAGTCTAGCCAGGCCTATACCTGACTAGGCCATTGCCTGAGTGTGTGTTCAAAGACACTTTAAGCCAGGCAGGTAACTCACTGAGTGTAGTATGGGTCTATATTCATATATAACTTTAGTTATTGAATTACAAGAAACTTAGTAATAGTTTTAAGGTGATTACTTATATATATATATATACAGTCAGGTCCATACATATTGGGACATCAACACAATTCTAATCGTGTTGGCGCTATACACCACCACAATGGATTTGAAATGAAACTAACAAAATGTGCTTTAACTGCAGACTTTCAGCTTTAATTTGAGGGTATTTAGATCCAAATCAGGTGAACGGTGTAGGAATTACAACAGTTTTTATATGTGCCTCCCACTTTTTAAGGGACCAAAAGTAATGGGACAATTGGCTGCTCAGCTGTTCCATGGCCAGGTGTGTGTTATTCCCTCATTATCCCATTTACAAGGAGCAGATAAAAGGTCCAGAGTTCATTTCAAGTGTGCTATTTGCATTTGGAATCTGTTGCTGTCAACTCTCAATATGACATCCAAAGAGCTGTCACTATCAGCGAAGCAAACCATTATTAGGCTGAAAAAACAAAACAAACCCATCAGAGAGATAGCAAAAACATTAGGTGTGGCCAAATCAACTGTTTGGAACAGCCTTAAAAAGAAAGAATGCTCCGGTGAGCTCAGCAACACCAAAAGACCCGGAAGACCATGGAAAACAACTGTGGTGGATTCTTTCTCTGGTGAAGAAAACACCCTTCACAACAGTTGGCCAGATCAAGAACATTCTCCAGGAGGTAGGTGTATGTGAGTCAAAGTCAACAATCAAAAGAAGACTTCACCAGAGTGAATACAGAGGGTTCACCACAAGATGTAAACCATTGGTGAGCCTCAAAAACAGGAAGGCCAGATCAGAGTTTGCCGAACAACATCTAAAAAAACCTTCACAGTTCTGGAACAACATCCAGAGTGATGGGAAGAGAAGTGTATGGAGAAGGAAAGGAACTGCTCATGATCCAAAGCATACCACCTCATCAGTGAAGCATGGTGGTGGTAGTGTCATGGTGTGGGCACGTATGGCTGCCAATGGAACTGGTTCTCTTGTATTTATTGATGATGTGACTGCTGACAAAAGCAGCAGGATGAATTCTGAAGTGTTTCGGGCAATATTATCTGCTCATATTCAGCAAAATGCTTCAGAACTCATTGGACGGTGCTTCACAGTGCAGATGGACAATGACTCGAAGCATACTGCAAAAACAACCAAAGAGTTTTTTAAGGGAAAGAAGTGGAATGTTATGCAATGGCCAAGTCAATCACCTGACCTGAATCTGATTAAGCATGCATTTCACTTGCTGAAGACAAAACTGAAGGGAAAATGCCCCAAGAACAAGCAGGAACTGAAGACAGCTGCAGTAGGGGCCTGGCAGAGCATCACCAGGGATGAAACCCAGCGTCTGGTGATGTCAATGCGTTCCAGACTTCAGACTCTAATTGACTGCTAAGGATTTGCAACCAAGTATTAAAAAGTGAAAGTTTGATGGATGATTGTTAATCTGTCTTATTACTTTTGGTCCCTTAAAAAGTGGGAGGCACATATACAAATTGTTGTAATTCCTACACCGTTCACCTGATTTGGATGTAAATACCCTCAAACTAAAGCTGAAAGTCTGCAGTTAAAGCACATCTTGTTTCTTTCATTTCAAATCCATTGTGGTGGTGTATAGGGCCAAAAAGATTATAATTGTGTCGATATCCCAATATTTATGGACCTGACTGTATATAAAAATGTATGTTTCTGAGCTCAAAGATGGTCACTCACAGATGGTCACATTGTCTCGGGACCATTATGGCTAGTCTTTTGTTAGTACCAAATACAAATACAAATACCGGACTGGTGACCCCACAATAGGGATAAAACTTTTTCGCAGAAGAGAGTTTACCAAGACTCGTGGCCACTCATTAAAATTAGAAGAAAAGAGGTTTAACCTTAAACTACGTAGAGGGTTCTTTACTGTAAGAGCGGCAAGGATGTGGAATTCCCTTCCACAGGCGGTGGTCTCAGCGGGGAGCATTGATAGCTTCAAGAAACTATTAGATAAGCACCTGAATGACCACAACATACAGGGATATACAATGCAATACTGACACATAATCACACACATGGGTCGGACTTGATGGACTTGTGTCTTTTTTCAACCTCACCTACTATGTAACTATGTAACCAGATAAAACCAGCTTTTTTGCGCCTTCTATCTAGCCTTTAAAAGGTTAGACAATAGAGAAGAGCAGTGGACTTCTAGGACATGAATGTGCCTAGACTTTGAACAGACCATCAGCTTCCAGAACTTTCTAAAGATTTCAGAAGTTGAGGGGTCCCCTGGATTGAATATGCTGTATTTATCCTGTATTGTATCATCTGTAATACATCTTTAATCAAAGCTAAGTAAAACTTCTTATTACATTCTTTGTGTTGTGTGTTTTAATCCTTGCATTTACTGACCACATATCGGAAAGGGTAAATATATGAATGAACCTATGAATAAATGTAACACAGAATTTAACCCCTTGTTACACTAAGCTCAGTGCATTTAATAAATATATATATATACAGGCTTTTAAATACCGTATTTGTCGGCGTATAACACGCACCTTTTTCCCCTTAAAATCAGGGGAAAATCGCGGGTGCGTGTTATACGCCGATCCCCTGCGATCCTGAGCTTCAAAATCGCCGACCGCGATTTGAAAATGGCGCCGCCGGCGCTAAAATACACAGAGCCGGTCCTCGGCTCTTCTGGGCCACTTTCGGCTTCACTCGAGCGCCGCCCGAACCTAGCCAAGTGTACTCGGCTAGGTTCGGATAGCTCTGCTCACAGTCACGCCCATCCCGGGCGGGACTACGAGTGGAGCCGAAAGTGAGCGAGAGCCACCGAGAATAGCCAAGGACAGGCTCTGTGTATTTCGGCGCCGACGGCGCCATTTTCAAATCGCGGTCGACGATTTTGAAGCTTAGGATCGCAGGGGATCACAGGATCGCAGGGGAGCGGCGCCATTTTCAAACTGCAAGCTGCAAGGCTGCACTGGGGCAAGGCTGCACTGGGGCAAGGCTGCACTGGGATAAGGCTGCAATGGACACTGGGGAAGGCTGCACTGGGAAGGCTGCACTGACATGGCTGCACTGACATGGCTGCACTGACATGGCTGCACTGGGGCAAGGCTGTACTGAGAAGGCTGCAATGATGGGCATTTAAATGTAAGTTTTTTTCCCTTCAACTTCCCTCCTAAAAGTTTTTTTCTCCTTAAAATTCCCTCCTAAACTTGGGGTACGTGTTATACGCCGGTGCGTGTTATACGCCGATAAATACGGTATATAGACTAGCCAAGCCTATACCTGACTAGGCCATTGCCTGAGTGCATGTTCAAAGACACTTTCAGCCAGGCAGGTGACTCACGGAGCTCAGTGCATTTAATAAATATATATACAGGCTTGTATATATATAGTCTAGCCAAGCCTATACCTTACTGTAGGCCATTCCTGGTGTACTGTATTTATTAAACTTCAGGCGTTGTTTTGCTAATCTAATTGTACAGTATGTCTGGAAGGCCACCAAGGAGAGGCAGACGCTCACAGGCCACTAAAAGAGGGCATGCAGGCTCTGTGTCTACAGCAAAGAGTGCTGCTCATGGACACAGTGCATCCTCAGCACGTGGCTGTGGGGCACGCTTGTCCTTTTTTTCGGGAGCTGGTCATGTTGAGCCACAACATGCAGAAGAGTTGGTAGAGTGGATGACCAAGCCGTCCTCATCCTCCTCATCCTCTCTCACCCAGGCTCAGGGTACTTTGTCTGCCAAAGCAGCTGCCAAAGTGGCCTCTTCCCTTGGCTCAATGGCATCAGTCACTCCTTTCCTAGCCCCACCATGTTCTGAGGAGTCCCCCGAACTGTTTGACCACAGTGTTGGGTACATGCTGCAGGAGGATGCACAGTGTTTTGAGGGCTCCGATGATGGTAACCAGCTTGAGGAAGGCAGTTACGTGAGCCCAGAGAGAGGGGGTGCCCAAGAAGGACAGCAAACTGGCAGTCATGTTCCCCCAGCTGCAGCATATTGCCAGGTTTGCTCCAGTGACGAGGATGGAGGGAATGAAGAGGTCACTGACTCTACATGGGTGCCTGATAGGAGAGAGAAGGAGGAGGCACATCACCAACGAGGCAGGATGCCCTCCAGGGGCCAGCTTAAGTGCAGCCAACCGACTGCATCACACCGTAGAGCTCCGCATGTGCAGGGCGCTGCTGTCTCTGCGCGTTATTCCAAAAGTTCTTTGGTGTGGGCCTTTTTTGAGACGTGTGCAGCAGATCGCACCATTGCTATTTGCAACATATGTCTAAAGCGTATCTCGCGTGCCCAAAACAGCAGCCGCTTGGGCACCACATGCTTGACCAGACATATGTCACCTGCCATGCAGTCGTTGGCAAGCATACATAAAAGACCCACACCAAAGAACAAAGCGGACCTCTCCTTGCTCCTCATCAGCTGGGATCTCCAACCCCACTATACCTTCAGTCCTCTCAGAAACCTGCACTGAGAGGAATGAAGGTATAGAATTAGGTGTGTCACTGCCAAGTAGTTGCGGGCAATCTGCTATCGGTACACCAATGTCCGATTGTACCAGGCAAATTTCCCTGCCCCATCTGCTGCACCGCCGAAAGAAGTTCGCTCCCAGCCATCCACATGCCCAGCGGTTGAATGCTAGTTTGGCTAAATTGCTAGCACTTCAACTGCTGCCTTTTCAGTTGGTAGACTCTGCCCCCTTGCGTGAGTTTGTGGAATGTGCAGTTCCTCAGTGTCAGGTTCCCAAACGCCACTTTTTCTCACGGAAGGCGATTCTCTCTACCGGCATGTGCAAGGCAATGTCTTGGCCTTGCTGGACAGAGCGGTCAGCGGTAAGGTGCATATTACCGCTGACTCATGGTCCAGCAGGCATGGACAGGGACGTTACCTATCTTTCACGGCCCACTGGGTGACTCTGCTGGCAGCTGGGAAGGATGCAGGACAGGGTGCAGTAGTGTTGGAGGTTGTTCTGCCACCATGCCTCCAAAGTGCTACTAGTGGTGATTCTGACACACCTCTCTCCTCCACCCCTCCTCTTCTTCTTCCTCCAAGGCCTCTTCTTTTTCTGATTTGTCCTCGGGCCCAGCGGTGCTCTGTAGGCGTTCAAGGGGCTACACAAGTACGCAGGCAAAAAGATGCCATGCGTTGCTTGAGCTGGTGTGCTTGGGGGACAGGAGCCACACTGGGGCAGAGATTCTGTCAGCTCTGCAAGGGCAGGCTCAGAGATGGTTGACGCCACGCCAGCTTAAGGCAGGAATGGTGGTTTGCGACAATGGCACCAACCTCCTCTCCTCCCTCCGACAGGAACAACTGACCCATGTGCCCTGTTTTGCTCACGTCCTTAATTTGGTGGTGCAGCGGTTCTTGGGCAGGTACCTGGGCTTACAGGATGTCCTGAGGCAGGCCAGGAAAGTCTGTGTGCATTTCCGCCAGTTGTATAATGCCAGTGCACGGCTGGCTGACCTCCAAAAGAATTGAACCTGCCCAAGAACTTCCTAATCTGTGACATGCCCATCAGGTGAGTACCTGTGCGACTATGGCACCAGGACAGGGTCAGGGGAGCTTGTTTTTCTCCCCATGCCAGTGGGCTATGATCAGGGATGCATGCACTGTCCTGTCACCATTTGAGGAGGCCACGAGGATGGTGAGCAGTGACAGTGCATGCATCAGTGACACTGTCCCTCTTGTCCACCTGTTGGAGCACACGCTGGGTGGAATAACGGACAGGGCACTTGAGGCAGAACAGAGGGAGGAAGAGGAGGACTCCCTTACCTCTCAAGGCCCCCTTTATCCAGACAGTGTTCCTGCTGGCCCGCCGATGGAGGAGGAGGAGGAGGAGGAGGATTGTGTCAGCATGGAGGTGAAGCCTAGCACTCAGCAGCATTCTTCAAGGGATCATTTACAGTCCCAAGAAACCCATGGACTTGTACTTTGCTGGGAGGAGGTGGCTGCGGATCATGTTGTCCTTAGTGACCCAGAGGACTAGGGACCGAATGCCTCAGCAAACCTACGCTGCATGGCCTCCCTGATCCTGCAAAGCCTGCGGAAGGATACTCGTATTCGTGGTATCAACGAGAGGGATCATTACTGGCTGGCAACCCTCCTTGATCCATGTTACAAGGGTAAGGTTTTGGACCTTATCTTGCCGTCGCAGAGGGAGCAGAGGATGAAACATCTTTGGGAGGCCTTGCAGAAAGGTTTGTGCAACGCATTTCCAGAGCCTGGGAGGTTACAAATTCCTAGTCTTGAACAACATGTTGCTGAGGCTTCGGTCAGTCACAGAAGGAGCGGTGGAGAAGGTGGCCGTCTGACCGGTGCGTTCAGACAATTTTTTAGTCCGCAGCCCCAAGGTATGATCGGTTCCAGCAACCATCGCCAGCGTCTGATTTACATGGTGCAGGAATACCTAGGGGCAGGATCAGACTTGGACACCTTTCCCACCGAAAATCCTCTGGGTTACTGGGTCTTGAGGATGTATCACTGGCCAGAGCTTGCACAGTATGCAATTGAGCTACTGGTCTGTCCTGCATCCAGCGTTCTTTCGGAACACACATTCAGTGCTGCCGGAGTCTTTGTAACCGATCACATGGTGCGCATGTCCACTGAATCGGTCGATCGACTGACCTTCATAAAAATGAATCAGTCTTGGATCACCAACTACTAAACACCTTATGCTGATGTAACCGAATATTTTTTTTTTATGTGAGATCCCTTCAAGGCTGCCTATGCTAATGCTGAGTGACTATCCTGTTATGCTGAGTGACTATCCTCTCCCTCCTCAATTTTCATGCTGATAGCTTGTAAGAACATTTTTGGTTCTGGACACCGCCACCAGTGGCTAAGGCCCAATTTTTCTGCCCCTGTTTAACAGGGGCGTCTAATTAAAATTTTTGATGCAATACTTTGCAGCAGGGCTCATTCCTGCGCTCCAACTAAAGTATCTGTGAGGGGTAAAAAATAATTATAAAAACCACTGTTATGAATCTGCTCATGTCTGATGAAAAAAATGCATTTGATCAAAACAATTCGTCCATAGGACAGGCTACCTTCCACGTAGCAAAAGGGATGCAATGGAAACAAGGAAGAAAGGGAGGGACCACACCGGCCCCAAAATAGCCAACAAAGGGGAGAAGCTGCCACGTTGTATGATCAATGAAAAAAACGTTATTGAAAAAATTATTTTGACATGAGTTAAAAAAGAAAGGGGGGAACCCACATGTGTGGAAGGTCTGTGAGGGGTTGCAGTGTTGTGGCACCAGCACCAGTGCCTAAGGCCCAATTTTTCAGCCACTGTTTAATAGGGGCGTATAATTACAATTTTTAATGCAATACTTTGCAGTAGGGCTCATTTCTGAGCTCCAACTATAGCATCTGTGAGGGGTTGCAGTGTTGTGGCACCAGCACCTAAGGCCCAATTTTTCAGCCCCTGTTTAACAGGGGCATATAATTACATTTTTTGATGCAATAATTTGCAGCAGGGCTCATTCATGCGCTCCAACTAGAGTTTCTGTGAGGGGTTGCAGTGTTGTGGCACCAGCACCTGTGCCTAAGGCCCAATTTTTCTGCCCCTGTTCCACAGGGGCATGTAATTACAATTCTTGATCTAATATTTCACAGCAGGGTCCGTTCCAGCGCCCACCAAGAGTAATAGGGCGTACACACGGTCGGACTTTGTTCGGACATTCCGACAACAAAATCCTAGGATTTTTTCCGACGGATGCTGGCTCAAACTTATTTTGTCTACACACGGTCGCACAAAGTTGTCAGAATTTCCGATCGTCAACCACGCGGTCACGTACACCACGTATGACGAGACTAGAAAAGGCCAGTTCAGAACCAAGCGCGGCACCCTTTGGGCTCCTTTTGCTAATCTTGTGTTAGTAAAAGTTTGGTGGGAGACGATTCGCGCTTTTTCAGACTCGTGGCTTTCAGATCGTTTTCTACCATTCAGTTTGTGCTTGTGGGTTTGTATCTGCTCTTCAGTGCGTGCAAGCAAGTTCCGCGTGACTTAGTCATTGTATTCTTGTTCGTTCGTTACTGTTTTTCAGGTCGCTCTTCACAGGCCTTGCTGTTCTTCAGTGCGTTCTGTTACTTCGTTCTGAGCAGCCGACCGTTTTCTAGCCATGTTTCGTATGCGTACTCCTTGTAGAGTTCATGCTGTGCGGGGGCTTGGTGTTGGGGTCCTGACCTTGACACAAGTCCAGTCCATGAACAGGGTGGGGAGGAGTTCATGGACCAAGAATTGGTTGCTTCAGCGTGACCAGTTCTCTCATATGCCTTTGCTCCGTGAGATCCGTGAGAATAATCCTGATGATTTCAGGAACTTTCTCCGGATGACGGACCCCGTGTTTCACCGTTTGTTGCCTTTGCTGACCCCCTATATCAGCAGGCAGGATACCTGCATGAGGCAAGCCATCACTCCGGAGCAGAGGTTGGTCGCTACCCTGCGGTATTTGGCCACAGGGAGAAGTCTGCAGGACTTGACGTTCTCGACAGGCATCTCCCCCCAGGCTCTGGGGATCATTATCCCAGAGACCTGTTCTGCCATCATACAGGTCCTGCAGAAGGAGTATATGAAGGTAAGATTTTTATCCTTTAATATCACATTTTATTGTATTGAATGTTTGCTAATATATTGTATTTCTTTCCTCATTCCCTAATTACCATGATTGTAATATGCTGTGAATGTCCCCTTTGTTCTCATGCATGCTGGATTTTTATGTAATTATTATTTTAGGTCCTTCATACATATTTGCCCTTCACTAACCTCCCCAGCATGGTGTCTCCTGCCCCTATATTCACCTCATGTAGTCACTTAACAATGTATTTTATCAGCTCCATAGTAGTGCTTTACCCCAAACACCCCCTAAAATGTTTGGAAATGTTATTTTTGATTTAAATTCAAGCAGAGTGCCAGAGGTTTTTTTTTGTGGTGTCCCCAATAATTTTTAGTAACCCCCCCACCCCCAACTGCTAAGTCAGCTGATCCCAATTCTCTATCTATCCTCAATCATCTATCTGCTGACTTTGCCAAACCCATACACACTATACCCATCTCTTTAGTGCTCAGATGTATGGATGAATTCCCCAAAGCATGTAGTGCAAGGGCCTGCCTGTATACTTTCCAATGGTACTGTTTAAAGTTTTTGTATCCTATTATTATCTTGATAGGTAATAGCAGAATCTCCTCAAATGTGTACAGTGTGTATTTATATCTTTGTATTATGACACTTCTTACCTGTCCAGTGGTCTGCCAATAGTGTAACTAAGGAGGGTCTGTTCAAAGTAATACCCATTATTTAGGCATTCATCTCTCAATGAAGTGAAGAGGGTTACCTGTCCAAGATTTCCACACACCCCCTATAATGTTAGAAATGGCCCATGAGAGGGGGGGGAGGGGGAATATGATAGGTGTACCTTATACTTTGGCCTTGTTAAATTCCCCTTAGTAAATGCTATCTGGAGGTTGCCCCATAATGTTTGTGTATAATCTGCTTGCCATGTTTCAGAGTAAAAATAGTAATGTTTATTGTTTTTTCCTCAACAGTTTCCTTCCACGCTACAGGAATGGCAGACTGTGGCCTCCCACTTTGCCGAGCGGTGGGACTTTCCTAACTGCGGAGGGGCAATTGATGGGAAACACGTCCACATCGTCCCACCACCCAACTCGGGGTCGTACTATTATAATTACAAGGGGTTTAATAGTATAGGGATGTTGGCGGTGGTGTCGGCTAATTACGACTTCTTGTATGTGGACATGGGGAAGAATGGCCGGATGTCCGATGGTGGAGTCATCGCCCAGACGGAGTTCTACAGGCATCTCCAGAATGGCAGCTTGGACTTGCCAGCTCCAGAGGACAATGTGGAAGGACTCCCACTTGTGTTCGTTGCTGATGAAGCGTTTGCGCTGGGGGACCACCTGATGCGGCCATTCCCAATGAGGACCCTCAACCCGGAACAGAGGATTTTTAATTACCGGCTGGCCAGAGCCCGAAGAGTGGTGGAGAACACATTTGGAATCCTGGCCAGCCGGTTCCGACTATTTCTGACACCCATCCATATGGCGGAGTATAAACTGAACCATATTATACTGGCGTGCTGTATTCTCCATAACTTTTTAAGGAAACATTCGGCCAACTATGCTGGCTCAGTTGGGCCTGAGGCCGGAATCCTACATCAAACCACACTGACGGCGCTTGAAAGTGGCCGTCCTGGCTTGCCCTCCCTGAGTGCCCGTGATGTCCGGTTACGCTAGCTGGAGTTCTTTGCGGGTAGGGGGGCTATCAATATGCCAGACAATCTGTGAAGCCTTTTTATAATACAAAAAAAAAAGAAATTCTTGGTGGACATTTACTGCTTGTGTTTGTTTTAGCTGACCCTGACAGAAATGTGTTGAGTCCAGAAAATGTTGTGATTGTGTAACCTTATACAAAGCACTGTTGGCTGTTATTTCCTAAATGCAAAAACACATTTCACTACAAGCGCACTTGCAACTGCACTGAAACTGCACTTGTAGTGCAAAGAGGATTTGCCCTTAGGAAATAACCCCCATTTTTGCTGAAAACAGCAATTACATCACCCCAAAAGTGTTGTATTGTAGTGTTGAGACAATAATCCACACATTCTTGAGTAACCAACTTTTTTATACCTGCGCAATCACATGTGCATTTACCAAAGGTTTTTAAAACAAACCAACATGTTTGTTGTATAACAATGTTTCCAGTAGCATTATCAAAAATCGAAATGTCCATTTCAGATAAAACAGGCCTGTGTAAAACCAACAAGAAAGACAAAAAACTTGAACTTACAAAGTTCACATTAGGTAAAACCTGAAGGCTATATCAGACATCAGTATTTAGGAACTGGGTTTGATATAGCGTTCAGATGGGGGGGGAAATCACCCCTGGAAAAGCCAAATTTGGAAGATGCACACCAATTTACGAATGTCAACATGTGCTATCTGCCATCAGGGGGGATCAAGGGACGTGTTTTGGGGGAGCAAGCCCTTCCTCAATGCTACTTTATAATTGAGGAAGGGGTTGCACCCCCAAAACGCGTCCATTGATCTCCCGTGATGGCAGATAGCACATGTTGACACACTGTGTGCATCCTCCAAATTTGGCTTTTCAAAACATTGCAAAAAGTTATAAAAGATTGGACCACAATCCAAAAAGTGATTTTGTGGGGTTTTAAATTCGCCCCAAAACATCAATGATGTTATTATTTTTTTAATCACATCATTGATTTTTTGCTGTATGTTTTGCAGTTCTACATTACACCCCATGATCTCCCCGATCAGGATCTGGGCACCTTCTGATGTGAAACGTTCTGGATCCCTCACATCACGATCACCTAAAAAGAGAGAAAGAAAACAAAAACAGGTATCAAAAATCTGCCACCATCCATCTGTTTTACCTGAGTCTGTGGTCGCAGACACTCACCTGTTGTGGTGCCAATCTCCACCACATCTTCTTCTTCCTCCTGCTCAGCTTGGGTTGGGGGTATTTCACCTTCTTCCATAGGTGGGGGGTGTCTGGTCTCCTCGGATGAGAGGTGTCCTCCGAGTCTTTTCTCCCCTATGTAAAACAAAAATGGTATAATTAGCACACAGATATTTGATGGCAGAACTAGAAATAGGAAACATTGCTTGGAAGTGGGGTACAATTGTCTATTTTAGCCGAGTTCCAAGATGTCTTTTTTTTAATGCCCTTTATCAAGCTGCAATACTTTACCTGTGTGGTACAAGCTTCACAGATGTAGCCCCCCCTATAGTATACACTGCAGCACCTGTGTGGCCCCCTAATAAAAATGGTGTTCTTGTGTCCCACACTAGTGCTCCAGTGTCCAGATGTGAAAACAGCTGCTCAGTGTCCTCTCCTTACACAGAATCTAGTTTGCATTTCATTCTAGTAACAAACCCATCTACACAAACAAATATTTGACATCCAATTAGGCCCCAAAAAAATGTGGGAAAATGCATATGGCCTAAACAATGGTGTTTTAGAGGCCGAAAGAAAAATGTTTGATACGAACGAATAATGGGCCCATGAACATTAAAGTTGCCCTTTTAAACGTTACAATTAATAAAAGCATATGGAGCAGCACGAACGGAATAAAAGACAGAAAGAATAGGAACACAGCACAACTACTTACTTTTTTGCAGCACTCTCCGGATCTTTCGGTACTGCTCTGGCTCTCTCAATTTCAGGTCCGACCACCGCTTCCTGAGCTGATCTTTCGATCGTCGTACCCCAAAATTCTTCTGCAGACTTTTGATCACTTTCGCCATGATCTTGGCCTTTCTGATATTGGGCTTGGGGTAAGGCCCATACTTTCCGTCATAGTGGGACTTCCTCATGATGTCGACCATCCCCAACATCTCCCCAAAGGACATATTTGTGGCCTTAAAACGTCTCCTTCTGGATCGGGACGTGTCCGGAGCCGGGCTTTCCTCCTCCTCCTCCTCGTTCCTGCAATTATCACGCACCTGCTGTGACTCCGCCATGTGCTCTTCCCCCACTGCGTTGAACGAAAAGGGGCGGGGAATAGACTAGAAAGAACATCAGGGGCGGGCGAAGTTACACGCATGCGCAGTGTGTATAAAGCGTAACACGCGTGCGTATTACGTACGATCTGTGAGCGGAGGAAGGAGCATTGGACCCGCCGATCGTAAGAACGAAGGTAAGAGACAAACTTGGGCCTATACTGCTTCTAGATTGAGGCCTATATTGTAACAAGATTAGGAGAGTTTTGTCTGACATTAGGCTTTGTCCTGGATTCACAGAGATCCGGAGCAGCAGATGACATCTATGTTCCCAGGATGTTGTACTACGACAGGCTGCATTTTCTGGCAGGCCAGACTGAACCCAGGCCATCCCTCTCCAGTCTTCCTTCCACGCTTCCTTCCCCCCCAGCTGAGGCTTCTGACGCCCAACCTGGGCCTTCCAGGCTGCATGTGGAGGAGCCCAGATTGAGCCAGGTATAGCATTCCTCTAAATATTTCTGCTTGTCCAATCAATGATGTTAACTAGATGTTAGTTGGGAGTACTAATTTATGATTGTGATTGATGATGGAAAAACTAAAACCATGTCCCTTTTTCATACACAGGGAAGTCTCAGCCAGGAGGTGGCCGGGCAGAGCCGGCTGGCTGATCTGCAGGTCCCTTCACCCCCCTGAAAAGAGAAAGTGGCAGGAGGAGGAGTGCCCTAGAGGAGCCTGCCAGAGGACTCTTTTGGAGGACCACAGAGGTCCTGGGAGCATGACAGACCGTGGAGGAGGACATTGCTGCCGTCATTGCATATAAAATGCAGAGGATGGAGGAGGGCCAACAAGTCTTGTGTGAGGCACTCATATTGGAGGCTCTTAACAAAGGTATGAGGGGCCAAATGACAGCTCAGACACACCTTTGCGATGGTCCTCCTCCTCCTCCTGCAGGTCCTCCTCCTCGTCCTCCCAGTCCTCCTCCAGGTCCTACTCCTCCTGCCACATCTCCAACTGCACAGCCACAGCCAGGAAGGAAGCGTGAAAGGAAGACCAGAAAGTGAGGACCCTGGATCCAGTCTGGTTGGCCAAAAAATGCAGCCTCTTGTGGTACCACAGCCTGGGGACACACATGTCATCTGCTGCTTTCAAGATCTCTGAGAATCCTGGACCAGACTGCCCTCCCTTACATATGGACTCCTCAGGCCACCAATTTTGATGTTCAAGAATTGATGTCTGCTTCGCTAATTTCTCGTGTTGATCCAGTGTTGCCTTCCTCTTTGTTTGGTTCTGAGCCCTTAATAAAGGATTTTTGTTTTGAATTATACTCTCCTATGTGTTTTACTTCAAAAATGACAGTTTGTTTGTGAGGATGCAGGTACATTTCAAATATACAATGTGAAATGAACAAGGGACACCAACAACAAACAATCTCCTTGAGATTAAATAATAAAAGATATCAATGGTGTTGGGGTAACTTGACACACAAAACACACACAAAAATATTCTGGAGTAAAAATAAAAATAACATTGAACAAAGATCAGCCTTTGAAAAAATCCAAACATTAAATAAAAAAAAAGGCTTAAAATCCCCAAAAAAATTAAATAAAAAAAAAAATTCTGTCAGATGTGACAACTAATAACAATATATTCAGGGAATCCCAATAAAAAAAACAAAAATAAAACTTTGTGAGAAGTGTGTGTGAATATGAGCAGCAAAACTACTTAATTCTTGTCACATTATAAAGAAGAAGAGAGTGCGCTGTATTAAACCATTTTTAACATTGCAGCGTGATGAAAGTGCTGTATTCATTGCGAACGCTAAGTTTACCAGAACGAGCTATTCCGTCTTGGAATTTCTTCTGAGCATGCGTGGCACTTTGTGCGTCGGAACAGGCCACACACGGTTGGAATTGACGCGATCGGATTTTGTTGTCGGAAAATTTTATCTCCTGCTCTCCAACTTTGTGTGTCGGAAAATCCGATGGAAAATGTCCGATGGAGCCCACACACGGTCGGAATTTTCCGACAACACGCTCCGATCGGACATTTTCCATCGGAAAATCCGACCGTGTGTACGGGGCATAACTGTGAGGGCTTACAGTGTTGTGGCAACACCAACACCTAAGGCCCAAATTTTTGCAGAGTATATAGGGCAGGCCCCTACTTTCAAACATCCAACTTACAAACGACTCCTACTTTCAAACAGAAGGAGACAACAGCAAGTAAGAGGAAATCTACCACTAGGAAGGGAAATTCTCTCCTGTAAGAGTTCCTTGTTTCACTAAAAACCCCAAATTTTCAAAATCCAATTGTCATTGGGACAGAAAGTGAGGCAAAATCTTCTGAACAGGTGCACAGACAGCAAAACAAAGGTTACAGGCAGTGGCGTAACTAGAAGCTTCAGGGCCCCGGTGCAAGAAACCATTAAGGGCCCCCCTGAACCCCAGCCGGGGCCCTTCCCTCCGAGTCAGGTGGTGGAACTCCAAGGCCCGATTACAAGTAAAACCTTTATGAGCCCTGTAGTTCTGCCACTGGTATCAGTAGTTTTTTATTATTTTTTTACAATTTTTTAGGAGCCCTGTTGGGGGGCTTTGGTGACATTTCAGAGGTCTAAACAGACCTATGATGTTCCACCTTTGAGATAAAGAGGAAGACTGAGGACACAGCCCCCAATCGCCTTCTCTGCAGCCTCAGCTACATAGAATGAATGGACAGGAATAGCTCTGTACAGAGCTTCTTGCCCATTCATAAACTGAAACATAGTAAACGCAGTTTACTATATGCCACAGTTATGAAATGGACAGAGTCAGTGATTGGTACACATTTACTGGCCCATTTCCCACTCTCCGTCCTGACAGATCCCCAGCAGCAGCCAGCAGGAGAGAGGATGGGGTAACTCGGCAGAGCCGATGAGAAGGTCTGGAAAAGAGCACACAGGGGCTGGAGTGCACACCTTGCTGGTACCCCATCCCCATCTCCTGTGACCGCACGCTGGTCCTGCTGTACCCCCCCGGTGTCCAGTGACCCCTGCTGGTACACCCCCCAAATAGCTGGGGATTCAGATTTCCTCTGTGTTTCCTGCTCCCTCCTCTATCCTGGCACCCTAGGATGGCTGACGCCAGCCCTGCCAGCCATTATGGTCTGTAGATGGGGTTTCTGTTCTTAGGGGAGGTGGGGTCCTGGTCCCCAGTAAAGATGGGATCCCTAGGTAAGATGGAGTTCCCATTGCCAGGGGGGATGGAGTTCCTGTCCCTAGGAAGGATGGGGTCCCAGTCCCCAGGGCAGATGGAGTTCCTGCCCAAGGTGAGATGGGGTCCCTGTGCCGAGGTGAGAAGAGGGCCCTGTTCCCATGGGCGATGGGGTTCCTTTCCCCAGGTGACATGGGGTCCCTGTCCTTAGGGGAGATGGGGGTCCCTGTCCTTAGGGGAGATGTGGTCCCCTGCCCTTAGGGGAGATGGGGTCCCTGTCCTTAGGGGAGATGGAGTCCCTGTCCCCAGGGGTGATGGGGTCCCTGTCCCCAGGTGAGAAGAGGGTCCCTGTCCCCAGATGAGAAGGGGTCCCTGCCCTCTGGGGAGAAGTGAGCCCTGTCCCCAGGAGAGACGGGGTACCTTTCCCTAGAGGAAATGGGGTCCCTGTCCTTAGGGGATATGGGGTCCCTGTCCCCAGGGGTGTTGGGGTCCCTGTCTCAGAGGTGATGGGGTCCCTGTCCTTTGGGGTGATGGGGTCCCTGTCCTTTGGGGTGATGGGGTCCCTGTCCTTAGTGTAGATGGGGTCCCTCTCCTTAGGGGAGATAGGGTCCCTCTCCTCAGGGGAGATAGGGTCCCTGTCTTTGAGGTGATGGGGTCCCTGTCCTTTGGGGTGATGGGGTCCCTGTCCTTTGAGGTGATGGGGATCCATTCCTTAGTGGAGATGGGGACCCTGTCCTTAGTGGAGATGGGGTCCCTCTCCTTAGGGGAGATGGGGTCCCTGTCTCTGAGGTGATGGGGTCCCTGTCCTTAGGGGTGATGGGGTTTCTGTCCTTGGGGGAGATGGGGCCCCTGTCCTTTGGGATGATGGGGTCCCTGTCCTTTGGGGTGATGGGGTCCCTGTCCTTTGGGGTGATGGGGTCCCTGTCCTTAGGGGTGATGGGGTCCCTGTCCTTAGGGGAGATGGGGTCCCTGTCTCAGAGGTGATGGGGTCCCTGTCCTTAGGGGAGATGGGATTCTTGTCTCAGAGGTGATGGGGTCCCTGTCCTTAGAGGTGATGGGGTCCCTGTATGGGGTCCCTGTCCTTAGGGGAGATGGGGTCCCTGTCTCAGAGGTGATGGGGTCCCTGTCCTTTGGGGTGATGGGGTCCCTGTCCTTAGGAGAGATGGGGTCCCTGTCCTTAGGAGAGATGGGGTCCCTGTCCTTAGGGGAGATGGAGTCCCTGTCATTAGGGGAGATGGGGTCCCTGTCCTTTGGGGAGATGGGGTCCCTGTCTTTAGGGGAGATGGGGTCCCTGTTCTTTGGGGTGATGGGGTCCCTGTCCTTTGGGGTGATGGGGTCCCTGTCCTTAGGAGAGATGGGGTCCCTGTCCTTAGGGGAGATGGGTGATGGAGGGGGGTATGTGATGGTATGTGTGGGGGATGGGGTCATCTCACTCACCATGACCAAGCTGCAGGCCGGGCACTCATCCATGGTGCCCTGGGCTCCCTCCAGCGTGCTGCACAGACGATCAGTGTATCTCCCAGAAAGACCTGTCATCTGTGTATGACGGGGGAGGAGGGGGCTAGCAGACAAGCCTGCAGTGTCCTCCGAGGAGCCGGCTCTCACAGGGCTGCACACACTGCCTCTGTGTGCTCAGTTTGTTTGCCCCTTTAGAAGCATGCAGTGCAGTGTGAGCCGACTCAGGGGGCGAGACTGAAAACGGACTGAGCAGCGCTGCATGGAGCAGGAGAGGGGGACCCAGAGGAGCTGGCTGTGGACACAGGTCATGCGGGGAACCCAGAACTAAACAGTAGCCAGTGCAGTACTCGAGCATGGAGCTCTGATAGTCACCCTCCACCTCCAGTCAGCAGCCAGCCGCCCGTGCGCACAGTGCATGCATTGGTATTCCTAGCCTATGATGCCGCCGGCCATGTGTAAAGGGGGGCCGCACGGGCCCCCTGCATTACAGGGCCCAGTCGCGACTGCGACTCTTGCGCCCCCTATAGTTACGCCCCTGGTTACAGGGGTGATAACCCTTCCCTATGTTTTCCAAAAAGCTTAAAAATACATTTTTTGGCTGGAGCTATACTTTAAAAATGTACCAGTTCAAAATTACAGACAGATTCTACTTAAGAACAAACCTACAGTCCCTGTCTTAGTATATAGGGCTTGGGGGCTCCATGCCTTTCCTTTTTTTAATTTAGGTGTGGGGCTCCCCTTAATATCCATACAAGACCCAAAGGGGCTGGTTAATGGGCTGGGGGGTACCCATGCCTTTTTTCTCAATGATTTTCATCCATATTGCTGAGTAGGGATGAGCTTAGAGTTCGAGTCGAACTCATGTTCGACTCGAACATCGGCTGTTCGCAAGTTCGCTGAATAGCAAACAATTTGGGGTGTTCGCGGCAAATTCGAATGCCGCAGAACACCCTTTAAAAGTCTATGGGAGAAATCAAAAGTGCTAATTTTAAAGGCTTATATTCATGGTATTGTCATAAAAAGTGTTTGGGGACCTGGGTCCTGCCCCAGGGGACATGGATCAATGCAAAAAAAAGTTTTAAAAACGGCTGTTTTTTCGGGAGCAGTGATTTTAATAATGCTTAAAGTCAAACAATAAAAGTGTAATATCCCTTTAAATTTCATACCTGGGGGTGTCTATAGTATGCCTGTAAAGGGGCGCATGTTTCCCGTGTTTAGAACAGTCTGACAGCAAAATGACATTTCAAAGGAAAAAAAGTTATTTAAAACTACTCGTGGCTATTAATGCATTGCTGGTCCGACAATACTGAACCAAATTTAAAAAAAAAAATGACGTGAGGGGTCCCTCTAAATTCCATACCAGGCCCTTTAGGTCTGGTATGGATTTTAAGGGGAACCCCGGCCAAAATGTAAAAAAAAAACGGCGTGGGGTCCCCCTAAAAATCCATACCAGACCCTTATCCGAGCACTCAACCTGGCAGGCCGCAGGAAAAGAGGGGGGACGAGAGAGCACCCCCCCTGAACCGTACCAGGCCACATGCCCTCAACATTGGGAGGGTGCTTTGGGGTAGCCCCCCAAAACACCTTGTCCCCATGTTGATGAGGACAAGGGTCTCATCCCCACAACCCTGGCCGGTGGTTGTGGGGGTCTGCGGGTGGGGGGCTTATCGGAATCTGGAAGCTCCCTTTAACAAGGGGACCCCCAGATCCCGGCCCTCCCCCCTGTATGAAATGGTAAGGGGGTACTTCCTACCATTTCACTAAAAAACTGTCAAAAATGTTAAAAATGACAAGAGACAGTTTTTGACAATTCCTTTATTTAAATGCTTCTTCTTTCTTCTTTCTTCTATCTTCTATCTTCTATCTTCCTTCGGTTTCTTCCTCCATCTTCTTCTGGTTCTTCTGGTTCTTCCTCCGGTGTTCTCGTCCGGCATCTCCTCCGCGGCGTCTTCTTCCCTTCTCCTTGGGCCGCTCCGCATCCATGATAGCATGGAGGGAGGCTCCCGCTGTGTGACGCTTCTCTCTTCATCTTCTTGTCTTCATCTTCTTGTCTTTATCTTGTCTTCATCTTGTCTTCATCTTGTCTTCATCTTCTTCTCTTCATCTTCTCTTCGGGCCGCTCCACATCCATGCATGGAGGGAGGCTCCCGCTGTGTGACGCTTCTCCTCTTCTGACGGTTCTTAAATAACAGGGGGGGTGGGGCCACCCGGTGACCCCGCCCCCTCTGACGCACTGTGACTTGACGGGACTTCCCTGTGGCATTCCCCGTGACGCCACAGGGAAGTCCCGTCAAGTCACCGTTATTTAAGAACCGTCAGAAGAGGAGAAGCGTCACACAGTGGGAGCCTCCCTCCATGCATGGATGCGGAGCGGCCCAAAAAGAAGATCAAGACAAGAAGATGAAGACAAGAAGATGAAGAGAAGAGCGGGAGCCTCCCTCCATGCCAACATTGCGGAGCGGCCCGAGGAGAAGGGAAGAAGACGCCGCGGAGGAGATGCTGGATGAGAACACCGGAGGAAGAACCAGAAGAGCCAGAAGAACCACAAGAAGAAGAAGATGGAGGAAAAAACCGAAGGAAGATGGAAGATAGAAGAAAGAAGAAGCATTTAAATAAAAACTGTCTCTTGTCATTTTTAACATTTTTGACAGTTTTTTAGTGAAATGGTAGGAAGTACCCCCTTACCATTTTACACAGGGGGGAGGGCCGGGATCTGGGGGTCCCCTTGTTAAAGGGGGCTTCCAGATTCCGATAAGCCCCCCGCCCGCAGACCCCCACAACCACCATCCAGGGTTGTGGGGATGAGGCTCTTGTCCTCATCAACATGGGGACAAGGTGTTTTGGGGGCTACCCCAAAGCACCCTCTCAATGTTGAGGGCATGTGGCCTGGTACGGTTCAGGAGGGGGGGTGCTCTCTCGTCCCCCCCTCTTTTCCTGCGGCCTGCCAGGTTGCGTGCTCAGATAAGGGTCTGGTATGGATTTTTAGGGGGACCCACGCCGTTTTTTTTTTTTAAGTTTGGCCGGGGTTCCCCTTAATAGCCATACCAGACCTGAAGGGCCTGGTATGGAATTTAGGGGGACCCCCCACGTCATTTTTTTTTTTAAATTTTGGTTTGGGGTTCCCCTGTGGGGAATACCCATGCCATTTTTATCAATGAACTTCTATGTGTATTGTCGGACCGGCAATGCATTAATAGCCGCGAGTAGTTTTAAATGACTTTTTTTCCTTTGAAATGTCATTTTGCTGTCAAACTGTTCTAAACACGGGAAACATGCGCCCCTTTACAGGCATACTATAGACACCCCCAGGTACGAAATTTAAAGGGATATTACACTTTTATTGTTCGACTTTAAGCATTATTAAAATCACTGCTTCCGAAAAAACGGCCATTTTTAAAACTTTTTGTTTTTGCATTGATCCATGTCCCCTGGGGCAGGACCCAGGTCCCCAAACACTTTTTATGACAATACCATTAATAGAAGCCTTTAAAATTAGCACTTTTGATTATTCATGTTCGTGTCCCATAGACTTTAACGGTGTTTGCGTGTTCGAGCATATTTTTTGCCTGTTCGCATGTTCTGGTGCGAACCGAACAGGGGGGTGTTCGGCTCATCCCTATTGCCGAGACCAGACATTACATTAAAGCCGCAAGCAGTATTAAATGACTTTTATTCCCTTACAAATGTCATTTTGTGCAGGGACGGTTCTTAACACGGGAAACATGTGCCACTTTACAGGCATACTATAGACACCGAAGACAGAGGCGCCTCTGGGTGTAGACTAAAAACAGTTTTTATTTATAAAAAAGTAGTAATCAAACTCTCATTTTTGAAGTCATCAAAAGAGCATATAGATGTGAGCAGGTTCTGAAGGGATCATCATCCATCAAGAGGTCAGGTCAGTCAAAAACAACTCCTGGCTGGAGGCTCTGTCTGTGTGTGGGGAGAGGTACTGCTGAGATGTAAGGCCGGCTGCAGCGGTGACAGATCTCAAAACACGACAGAGAGCATGGAAGGAAAAACATCCGGGGAGGAGTGATGACGTCACTGGTCGAGCAACGCGTTGCCGGAAGTACGAGCTGTGGTGACAGGACAGCCGCGCCCCTTCACCAGGCTATGGATGGATGGGATTGGGTGCTGATTAAAAGAACTAATGTATAAAGGAAAAGGATAAATATTAAGGATAATATGTTTTTCTTTTATACATTAGTTCTTTTAATCATCTTTACACATCAGTCCTCGATATGTTTTTCAGTTCGCTTGTGTCTCTGATAATCCTGCATATACTTCATTGCTGACACTTCTGATTACCATTGCTTTTGGTCATTCCCCTCAGTTCCATTTTTGCACCTCCCCTTCCTCCCATTCAGACCAATCACTATACTCCTTGTCCTGACCCTTCCTCCCACCTCCTATTTTTTAAGCACGCAATCCCATCCATCCACAGCCTGATGAAGGGGCGCGGCTGTCCTGTCACCACAGCTCGTACGCCCAGCAACGCGTCGCTCGACCAGCGGCGTCATCACTCCTTGCCGGATGTTTTTCCTTCTATGCTCTATGTCGTGTTTTGAGATCTGTCACCGCTGCGGCCGGCCTTACATCTCAGCAGTACCTCTCCCCACACACAGACAGAGCCTCCAGCCAGGAGTTGTTTTTGACTGACCTGACCTCTTGATGGATGATGATCCCTTCAGAACCTGCTCACATCTATATGCTCTTTTGATGACTTCAAAAATGTGAGTTTGATTACTACTTTTTTATGAATAAAAACTATTTTTAGTCTACACCCAGAGGCGCTTCTCTCTTCGGTTTCTCCTTAGAATTTGGAATTTGGTTTTGCTTCTTGATGAAGGCAGCCCTGTTTGTGGACTCTCCATTCCTTGGATCCCTGGACCTTTTTATGACTGTGACATTATGCTCCACATGTGGTACTTCTTTTCCCTTTATCATCTATGGATGTATACATGTGGATAAAATTAATTTTATTGCTGACAGGAAGGACTTTTAGTTTCCCTTCTTGTTGTTGTTTTTATTGCTATTTCCAGTTCTCTGCGCCTATACTTGTATATACTATAGACACCCCCCAGGCACGATATTTAAAGGAATATTTCACTTTTATTTTTTCACTTTAAGCATCATTAAAATCACTGCTCCTGAAAAAAACTGACGTTTTTAAAACTTTTTTTTGCATTAATACATGTACCCTGGGGCAGGACCCTGATCCCCAAACCCTTTTTAGGACAATAACTTGCATATTAGCCTTTAAAATTAGCATTTTTGATTTCTCACGTTCGAGTCCCATAGACTTTAACGGGGTTCGAAAGTTTGTGCGAACTATCGGTCCGTTCGCAAGTTCTGGTGCGAACCTGACCGGGGGGTGTTCGGCTCATCCCTAGTCAAGGGTTGCTTTAACTCTCTTCACCCGCAAATCGAAGTTCATTCCTTTGATCTGTAGATGCAAAGCACAGAATGTTATAATTGATGCAATGGGGGTTATTTACTAAAGGTAAATCCACTTTGCACTACAAGTGCACTGCAAGTGCACTTGGAAATGCAGTCGATGTAGATATGAGGGGGACATGCAAGGAAAATAAAAAAACACCATTTTTGTTTGCACATAATTGGATGATAAAATCAGCAGAGCTCCACCTCATTTCAGAGCTTTCCAACAGATCTACAGTGATCTACAGTGACTGCACTTACAAGTGCACTTTCAGTGCACATGTACTACAAAGTGGATTTGCCTTTAGTAAATCAACCTCAATGTTTCAATGTAACTTACTGTAATGTGGTTGTTGATAAACATTGCCAGCCTGCTTCTTTTTTTTGACAGCTCCTGTAGAAATGTTGGGTACTGAGACAGGGAATGGTCCTGGCAGCAGAGCGGATGGACTGGATGTACTAGACATGCCCTGTGTACACTGATGACATGTTTTTGGGCATGTCTAGTATGCCCAAAGTCTGCAACTGGTTAAGGATTGTAAAAAAATGGTTAAATACAAAAATGGTTAAATGTGAATAACTTTTGAGTTGATTTACCAAATGATCTGAAATTTGCGGAATATGTTGGCATAGATGGAGTCTTCTTTTGTGTAATGTTTGGGGGAAATTGGTTAACGTTTAAGGTCTTTTTTGTTCGTTAAGCCACATTAAACTCCCCAAAAACAAGCTTAATTTCCCTAGGCTGTTTCAAGACAATTGATTGAGCTTTATGTACATTATGGTACATATAGCTCTATTTACATTAAGCTGTTCACATTAAATGTTTTAGCATTGTAAAATGTAGCTTAATATAAATAACTTTTGGTGTGATTTACCAAATGAGCTGAAATTTTCAGAATATGTTGGCATAGATACAGTCTTCTATTGTGTGAAGTTTGGGGAAAATTGGTTGATGTTTAAGGTCTTTTTTGTTCGTTAAGCCACATTAAACTCCCCAAAAACAAGCTTAATTTCCCTAGTTTGCCTTGTGGAACATCAAAATGCATGAAATGTCTTTGATATGTTTGTGTAGCGCTGGTATTTTTGCCTTTTCATGCAATGTATTACAAAACAATGGACAATGTTATAAATTAGTATTTGGCTCCCTCTACTGGTATACCTATGAATAGACTTGGTAATCTTCCACATAAAACCCACACAGGAAGTGACTTAATGTTTACTTTGTAAATGGACTTACCTACCCAGAATGCCCACTCACTTACCCATGAACATTGAGTGGCTGAACTGCATGCTAGGCGGGATATAAAAAGTTCAGTGTGGCCATTTTCTTTCTCTTCTGGACGTGTGGCCTGCCTGTGAGGATCTGTGAGGAGGTGGTCCAGAGAGCCGCGGCCTACATCTTGCGGAGTAGAACAACTCTGCCTTACACTTGTGTGCTGGAGAAACAGTGCGACTGGATCGGGAGGGATCTAGAGATGCCTGACGGAGACATTTGAAGTCATCTTGCGGAGCGGTGCAGCATGGCAGAGCTGACTGACGGCAGGACTGAGACCAGCGGAACAGAGGCATCCATTCATCCAGACCAGGTGTGGTGAGAGGGCAGACGCCTGCTGTTCTTTAACGCACTTTACACACTTTGACCCATACCACAGTGTTTGCTGAGACCTGTAGTTCCGCATAGGGGTCTCATTCAAGCAGACTGAGTTTAACCACTTCATCCCCGGAAGGATTTACCTCCTTCCTGATCAGAGCACTTTTTACAATTTGGCACTGCGTCGCTTTAACTGCTAATTGCGCGGTCATGCAATGCTGTACCAAAACGAAATTTGCGTCCTTTTCTTCCCACAAATAGAGCTTTCTTTTGATGGTATTTGATCACCTCTGCGGTTTTTATTTTTTGTGCTATAAACGGAAAAAAACCAAAAATTTTGAAAAAAAATGATATTTTCTACTTTTTGGTATAAAAAAAATCCAATAAACTAAATTTTAGTCTTACAATTAGGCCAAAATGTATTCAGCCACATGTCTTTGGTAAAAAAAAATGTCAATAAGCGCATATTTATTGGTTTTCGCAAAAGTTATAGCGTCTACAAACTAGCGTACATTTTCTGGAATTTACACAGCTTTTAGTTTATGACTGCCTATGTCATTTCTTGAGGTGCTAAAATGGCAGGGCAGTACAACCCCCCCCACCCCCAAATGACACCATTTTGGAAAGTAGACACCCCAAGGAAATTGCTGAGAGGCATGTTGAGCCCATTGAATATTATTTTTTTTTTGTCCCAAGTGATTGAATAATGACAAAAAAAAAAAAGATTACAAAAAGTTGTCACTAAATGATATATTGCTTACAAAGGCCATGGGCATATGTGGAATTGCACCCCAAAATACATTTAGCTGCTTCTCCTGAGTATGGGGATACCACATGTGTGGAACTTTTTGGGAGCCTAGCCGCGTACGGGGCCCCGAAAACCAATCACCGCCTTCAGGATTTCTAAGGGCGTAAATTTTTGATTTCACTCCTCACTACCTATCACAGTTTTGAAGGTCATAAAATGCCCAGATGGCACAAAACCCCCCAAATGACCCCAGCTTAGAAAGAAGACACCCCAAGCTATTTGCTGAGAGGCATGTTGAGTCCATGGAATATTTTATATTTTGACACAAGTTGCAGGAAAGTGACAATTTTTTTTTTTTGCACAAAGTTGTCACTAAATGATATATTGCTCACACAGGCCATGGGCATATGTGGAATTGCTAAAAGAAAAGAGCTGGGGAATTGGCGCTGCCCTACTTTCAATAAAGGTTAATTAAAGATCACCAAACCTATAAAAAATTGTGCATAAAACAAAAAATAAAAAATAATAATAATAAAAAAATATATAAGTTGTGTGACCCTTGGGTAAATTTACCCTTCCGTTTGTGTCAAAATGAATAAAAATATATAAATAAGAATGTGTTCCTTTGGTGTGAACGTGCTAGTCCTCTGTGTTACATAAATACAGTACACAGTTAATGGGTTTGATTTAGATTTGCCCTACCTCCACTCTTAGTATTTGTCAAACTGGTTAAAGAGTTAATATTGGATAGCCTCCTATAATAATAGTGGGGTGTAACTAGCCACATTAATTAGGGGCTATCAGTAACTAAGTGAGGTCACCTTATATCCCTATTATATATAGTGACCAATGTGCACTCTGCATACAGTGATGACGTCTGATGACGAAACGCCTAAGGCGGAGTCACGCTCACACGTCATACCCGGAAGAGCCGGCTGGAACGCAAGGTGGGACGCACGCTCGGATTCTTTTCCCGATCCCATCCTCTGCATCCAGCTGTGTTTGCATTGTTTTTATACTTTTAAACTTCTAAATAAACTGGACATACTTCACTATGCAAGCCCCCTGTCTATTTCTTTGCGGGAGGAGGATTTAGCGGTACGGAGGTGGATATTAGTGGAGGCACTTGGACCCGGACCAGCAGAAGGGGTCCCTTACCAGCAGTACAAAAGAGGAAATCTATCACCAGTGTAAAAAAGGAAATTTACGGAGGAATAAAACCTAAGAGGGACATCCAGTAAAGGCAGCCATCCTGAGACACCCACTCTTTTGCCTAATACCCCCTAGGGGGTGACGGATTCTGGTGAGTGGGGGAGCACTTGGAGTCACCAGCTTCTACATGCATGGAAGTCACTTACCACCACCCCTTGCTCATTTGTATATGCATGTCAACTGATCCTGACGTTTCTAATTATTTTTGTCTCTAAAAAAATTAAGACTCTTTAACCTTGCCTGGGTTCACTACAGGGACTTTTTTCATAGATGTGTATCTTAATTAATTTTTTTCATAGATGTGTATTTTAATGTATCATATATTTTTTACATGAGTGTTGATTGTTTGGATTTATACTCTTATGGATTTTTACATATGAATTTATTCTATATGCATTGTAGTATTTTTAAGGTCTAATGCACTTTTATTTCACTGTATGCACAGTGCACTTTGGTCACTATATATAATAGGGATATAAGGTGACCTCACTTAGTTACTGATAGCCCCTAATTAATGTGGCTAGTTACACCCCACTATTATTATAGGAGGCTATCCAATATTAACTCTTTAACCAGTTTGACAAATACTAAGAGTGGAGGTAGGGCAAATCTAAATCAAACCCATTAACTGTGTACTGTATTTATGTAACACAGAGGACTAGCACGTTCACACCAAAGGAACACATTCTTATTTATATATTTTTATTCATTTTGACACAAACGGAAGGGTAAATTTACCCAAGGGTCACACAACTTATATATTTTTTTATTATTATTATTTTTTATTTTTTGTTTTATGCACAATTTTTTTATAGGTTTGGTGATCTTTAATTAACCTTTATTGAAAGTAGGGCAGCGCCAATTCCCCAGCTCTTTTCTTTTAATATTTCCAATTAACTCCTACTAGGAATTAATTAAGGGGGAGGCAGCAGCCCTCTTATCATCCTAAGCGCGGACTCCCAATTCAGTATATATGTGGAATTGCACCCCAAAATACATTTAGCTGCTTCTCCTGAGTATGGGGATACCACATGTGTGGGACTTTTTGTGAGCCTAGCCGTGTACGGGGCCCCGAAAACCAATCACCGCCTTCAGGATTTCTAAGGGCGTACATTTTTGATTTCACTCCTCACTACCTATCACAGGTTTGAAGGCCATAAAATGCCAAGATAGCACAAACCCTCCCTCAAATGACCCCATTTTGGAAAGTAGACACCCCAAGCTATTTGCTGAGAGGCATGGTGAGTATTTTTCAGCTCTCATTTGTTTTTGAAAATGAAGAAAGACAGGAGAAAACTTTTTTTTTTTCTTTTTTCAATTTTCAAAACTTTGTGACAAAAAGTGAGGTCTGCAAAATACTCACTATACCTCTCAGCAAATAGCTTGGGGTGTCTACTTTCCAAAATAGGGTCATTTGGGGGGGGGGGTTGCCACCTGGGCATTCCATGGCCTCCGAAACTGTGATAGGCAGTGAAGAGTGAAATCAAAAATTTACGCCCTTAGAAAGCCTGAAGGCAGTGCTTGGTTTTCGGGGTCCCGTACGCGGCTAGGCTCCCAAACAGTCTCACACATGTGGTATTCCCGTACTCAAGAGAAGCAACAGAATGTATTTTGGGGTGTAATTTCACATATTCCCATGGCATGTTTGAGCAATATATCATTTAGTGACAACTTTGTGCAAAAAAAAACATTTGTCTTTTTCCCGCAACTTGCGTCACAATACAAAATATTCCATGGACTCGACATGCCTCTCAGCAAATAGCTCGGGGTGTTTACTTTCCAAAATTGAGTCATTTGGGGGGGTTTTGAGCTGTCCTGGCATTTTATGCACAACATTTAGAAGCTTATGTCACACATCACCCACTCTTCTAACCACTTGAAGACAAAGCCCTTTCTGACACTTTTTGTTTACATGAAAAAATTATTTTTTGCAAGAAAATTACTTTGAACCCCCAAACATTATATATTTTTTTAAAGCAAATGCCCTATAGATTAAAATGGTGGGTGTTTCATCTTTTTTTTTCACACAGTATTTGCGCAGCGATTTTTCAAACGCAATTTTTTTAGGAAAAAACACACTTTTTAAAATTTTAATGCACTAAAACACACTGTATTGACAAATGTTTGATGACATAAAAAAGATGATCTTAGGTCGAGTACATGGATACCAAACATGACATGCTTTAAAATTGCGCACAAACGTGCAGTGGCGACAAACTAAATACATTTTTAAAAGCCTTTAAATGCCTTTACAGTTTACCACTTTAGATTTACAGAGGAGGTCTACTGCTAAAATTACTGCCCTCGATCTGACCTTCGTGGTGATACCTCACATGATTGGTGCAATTGCTGTTTACTTTTGACGCCAGACCGACGCTTGCGTTTGCCTTTGCGCGAGAGCAGGGCGGGACAGGGGTGCTTTTTTTTTTCTTTATTAATTTTTTTGCTTTTTTATCTTATTTTTAAACTGTTCCTTTCATTTTTTTAAAATCAATTTTATTGTTATCTCAGGGAATGTAAATACCCCCTATGATAGCAGTGACAGGTAGTGACAGGTACTCTTTTTTGTAAAAATTGGGGTCTATTAGACCCTAGATCTCTCCTCTGCCCTCAAAGCATCTGACCACACCAAGATCAGTGTCATAAAATGCTTTCCCAATTTCCCAATGGCGCTGTTTACATCTGGTGAAATCTAAGTCATGAAATGCTCGCAGCTTCCGGTTTCTAAGGCCATAGAGATGTTTGGAGCCACTCTGGTCTCTGATCAGCTCTATGGTCAGCTGGCTGAATCACCGGCTGCATTCTCAGGTTCCCTGTTGGGACAGGAGAGCCAGAGAAAAACATGGAAGATGGTGGGGGGGCATTCCCTCCCACTGCTTGTAAAAGCAGTCTAGAGGCTAATTAGCTGCTAGGATTGCTTTTACATGAAAGCCGACCACTGGCTGAAAAGAATGATACCAAGATGATACCTAATCCTGCAGGCATCATTCTGGTATAACCACTCAAAGTCCAGCAACATACCAGTACGTTGCTGGTCCTTGTTGGGCATATATTGTAATCTTTTTTTTTTAATGCAGCCTGTGGGCTGAACGAAAAAAAGAGATTGATCGGTGGGTATGCCCACCATTAGAATACCTCCCTTTATCCACCCACTTCTAATGATGGGCATACATGCACCATTTATATATGCAGAAGCATGGGGGCATCTGCCCCAAAAGTTAGGAGCAAATCGCTCCTCCGTCCCTGCTGCCCCATGCTTCGGCATATATCACCTCCCCTGGAGTCACGGCTTTATATATCGTGGGAGCAAACGCTGTTGCTGTCAAGTTAAATAAATCCGCGCTGCAGCTGAATGGCGTACCTAAAGACAAAAAAATGGTTAACAATAAAACACAGTAAACAGTAAAGTATAAAAAATTGCATACCTGAAAAGCAAACATGATAAAACATAATAACAATAAAACATTGCAGAATAGAATACAGTAAAAAAGAGCAGAAGAGAGAATAGAGAGAGAGAACAATAAAACGACAACTATTTTTTTTTATTATATATTTTTTTTGTGTTTTTTTTTTTTTTTTACACTTTTTTTGTAACTGTAACTTTTATAACTGTAACCGGTTCCAGGTTTGGGTCTCTCAAAATGCGATGGCATCTTGGGAGACCTTGTGAAAGTATGCCTAGTCTGTGCAATGCTGTACCCTACGCTAATACTCAACTAGTGTATGGTAGCGTTCAAAACATTCACTAATGCAAAGACCAGGATTGTCAGGACAGAAGGGACAATAATAGCGGGTGTCACACCTATATCCGCGCTTGCTGCAGACACAACATCTTTTTTGGGGGGGTTCTTTGGGTAGGGGTACTCGGGAGGACATAAAGAAAATGCCTCTCATGCAAATGACTGCATTTGGTTGGGGATGTGAATGGGGGAAGTACGGGTGCTGCAGAAGTGCCTGGGTTCCCAATTAGGATTGGCGAATGCGGCAGGAAGGGCATTATGGGCACGACGGGCCTGTGTTTGTCTTCTTCTTGGTGGCAGTGGGACACTACTTGTGCTTGCCACCTCAGCAGCTTGAACTGCACTTATGGGACCAAGTGTTACTGCAGTGCTGGTTTGACTACGACCGGGGTGTACTAGGCCGCTGGTGCTTGCCAGTTCACCAAAATGCTACCAAAAAAACTGTTAGCGATCGCAGGGATCAGGCCTGACTCTGCGAATGCTGCAGTTATGAGTTTAGTGTTTTGTAAGTGACAGTAATCGATTGATACTGCACTAGGGCGGGCTGGGCTGGGCCGAGGGGCAAAACGCAGGTGCTAGCAGGTATCTGTGCTGATCCCGCTAACACTGCGTTTTTGGGAACCCTAAACTGCTGGGGACACTAGTATAGATCTGATCAGAACAGATAGTGATCCGTTCAGATACTATACCACTAAGGGAGGTGTACGGTGCATGCGTGGGTGTTAGCGGTACTGGCGCTAACCTGACGCTGCCTGGGGCTGGTGCTTGCCAGTTCACCAAAACGCTACCAAAAAACTGTTAGCGATCGCAGGGATCAGGCCTGACTCTGCGAACACTGCAGTTATGTGTGTTTAGTGTTTTGTAAGTGACAGTGATCGATCGATACTGAACTTGGGTGGGCTGGGCTGGGCCGGGCGGAGGGGCAAAATGCAGGTGTTAGCAGGTATCTGGGCTGATCCCGCTAACACTGCAATTTTGGGAACCCTAAACTGCTGGGGACGCTAGTATAGATCTGATCGGATCATATATTGATCCGTTCAGATACTAATGCACTAAGAGAGGTGTATGGTGCGTGCGTGGGTGTTAGCAGTACTGGCGCTAACCTTTTTTTTTTTTTTTTTATTTTGCCACATCAGCGAGAGGGTGTACCATGGGAGTAACTTTTTTTTTTCAAGTTGACGCTCAAGAAAAAATACCTCCCTTTTCCATCACATCATTATGGCTTTAAAGTATTGCATTGATTGGGGGATTACTCAACATACCTAATCCATATTTACAACCCTCCCCCCACTATCCCACTATACCAACATACGCCATTAATTCCATACCAACCCCTCTCCCCCACCCCTTACCTCCCTCCCTAACCCCCCCCCCCCCCCCGAGACCGTACTCCCTCATGCCTCCTGTTTTTTTTTTTATTATATATTATTATGTACTATTATGTTCTTTAGGGCGCCCTCACGACAACCATATCTCAGCTGCTTTGAAAGAAATTCTGAATTTTTCCCATTCTCCCCACTTGGACCTAAACGCCTCCATTTTCGTCCCCTCACTGAACCTTAGATATTCCATATCCTGTGTCTCATTTATTTTATTGAACCATTCCCTCATGGTTGGCCTTTCTTTTCTGTTCCAGTTATTGGGGATTAGGCTCTTAGCTGCATCAATAAGGTGAGGAAGGAGTGATCTGAGGTAGGCCTTAGTGTGCATCTCGCTCAGGTGGAACAGCAGGACCCTGGGATCCCTTGGCAAATCATGTTTAGTAATCTCTTTAATGTATTTTCTAATCTCATCCCAGAAAGTCGCTATCTCAGGACACGACCACCACACATGGGCCATCGTCCCAATTTCGCCACATCCCCTCCAGCAAAGCCGAGATTTATCCTTATCAATTTTATGCATCTTATCCGGGGTCATATACATTCTGGTTAAACACTTGTAATTTAACTCTAGGACTTTATAGTTAACTGACGTGGTCAAAAGACGCTTTACTATCAGATCCACTTCTGTCTCTGCAAATATTAAACCTAGCTCCTTCTCCCATTTACTTATAAAGGGCAGGGTATCTATTCTCTTCAGCTCGACCAATATCTTATATATTCTAGAGAAACCGCTTTTTTTGTTCCGTTCTACGCATATTTTCTCCAATGGGAGTAGACTATTCATTGTTCTAATAGGTTGCGGTAAGGATGCTATGAAGTGTTTTAACTGAGCGTAACGCCATGGGCTAATAATCATCCTGTCTCCTCTTTTCTTGAGCTCCTGCAATGAACAGATTTTCCCCCGGTCCATTACATCTCTTAACTGCAAGTTCTCGTCTAGTAGCCATTTCCCAAACCATTCTTCCTTTCCCGGTGGGAAGTAATCTACTTCCTTCAATGACATTAGTGGTGAGTTGTATTGCCAATGTTCCCTTTTATGGACCCGATCCCATACTCCAAGTGCATGTCTAGTGATTTCGTGCATTTTTGTGTCTTGTTTTCTTAATTTTGGTGCGTACCATATTATTTTGTGAAGTTTTATCTTACTAATATTGTTTTCAATTTCTACCCATTGTTTACCTTTGTTTTTAAACCAATCTATTACCCTCCCCAGTGCAATAGCTTCATAATATTTACTGATATCAGGTGCTCCCCATCCCCCTTTGTTTTTGGTGTTTATTAATTGGTCGTATTTTATCCGTGGGGTTTTCCCTTTCCATATAAATTTTAGAATCATTGAGTGCATCCTCTTAAGGTAACCAGACGGAAGAGCCACTGGGAGCATTTGCAATGTGTATGTAATTTTTGGTAATAAAACCATTTTAAGTGCACTAATTCTACCCGACCACGACAGTTGCCCCTGTTGTAATCTCTTTAGTCCTACTTTAACCTCATTTAAAAGCGGGATATAGTTGGCCTGGAATAGCTCTTCTACTGATGGTGTAATTTTGATTCCTAGATATTTTAAGGCTTCCCTCTCCCACCTAAAGGGAAAATATTTTTGATAAGCGAAGTCACTTGTCTTTTTTGGGTTGATGTCTAGAACTTCTGATTTGGCGGTGTTTACTTTAAAATTGGACAGTTTCCCATATTCTTCTAATGTAGCTAGGACGTTCGGGAGGGAAATTCTTGGATTGGTTATATAGAGGAGAATATCGTCCGCAAAAGCAGCGAGCTTATACTCGATTCCCCCTATGTTGACCCCGCCAATATCCGGGTCCTGTCTTATCCTGGCAAGGAGGGGCTCCAGAACCATCAGGAAGAGCATTGGGGAGATTGGACACCCCTGTCTTGTGCCATTGTACATACTGAAAGGCTCGGATAAGATCCCGTTTATTTTTACTCTCGCCGATGGTTTTGAATAAAGCGCCTTTATCCAGCTACAGATCCTCTCCCCATAACCTACTTGTTTGAGAGTTTCTATCATGAAGTCCCAGTCTACTCTATCAAATGCTTTTTCAGCATCTATAGATAGCAGTAGACCTGGGACTCCACTCTCTTTAATTTCCTGGGTTATCAGTAGCGTCTTGATACTATTGTCCCTTCCTTGCCTACCTGGTATGAACCCCACCTGATCGGGATGGATAATGTTTTTAATTATTTGCTTCACTCTACCCGCGATAACTTTTGCAAAGATTTTTGTGTCATTGTTTAGGAGGGATATAGGCCTAAAGCTAGAGCATAGTGTGTTGTCCTTACCCTCCTTGTGGATGAGCACTATAATGGCTGCCAATGCATCTCTACTCATCTCCCCTCTCGTTCCTATCTCATTTATATAAGTACATAATTTTGGTACTAACTGCTCTTGATATTTCTTATAATATAATACCGTCAGCCCGTCCGGGCCAGGGCTCTTTCCTGTCTGGGTCTCCTTAATAGCTTTCCTTACCTCAGCCTCTGTAATGGGGGCATCTAGCACGAGACTCTCCTCTTTTGTTATCTTAGTCATCCCAGTATCTTTTAGGTAGTTAATTATTTTTTCTCGCTTTTGCTCTCTTATTATATCGTTATCCTTTATATTTATTGAGTAGAGTTCCCCATAGAATTCCTGGAAGGTTTGTGCTATATCCTTATCCTTATGTTTATATTCTCCTGATTTCGTCTTTATCTTATCGATATAGTTTTTGTTTTTCTTTTTACACAATGCCCTAGCCAGCACCCGGCCTGGTTTATTCCCAGATACATATCTTTCTTTTTTGACTAGATTGAATTTCTTACGATTTTCTGCCTCTATCTGTTGTCTCAAGGCCTCCCTGGCCCCATGTAGTTTTCCCAAGGTCCCTCCTTCCCCTGCATCTTTATGCTGCCTTTCTAGTTTTTTGATTTCTTCCTGGAGAGTGCTCAAGATTTTTTTCTGCCTTCTTTCTTTCTCCACCCCCGCCTTTATTATTATCCCCCTAATATATGCCTTGTGGGCCTCCCATACCATTGCTTCTGATACTTCTTCGGAGGAATTGGTTCTAAAATAGAATTCCAGTTCATCATTTATTAATTTGTCTATTTCCTTATCATGAAGGAGATCTTCATTTAGTCTCCAATTGTGAAACGGGGGAGATTGCTTGTTTTGCTTTATCCGTAATGTCACCGGGGCTTGGTCCGAAAATGTTATGGAGCCAATATTTGTACTTTCGACCTCCTCTAAATATCTGTGGTCTGTAAGAAAATAGTCAAGTCTTGAGTACGTTGCGTGCACGGGGGAATAGTATGTATAATCCAATATTGTTTGATGTTGCATCCTCCAAACATCAACTAGTTGAAGCTGATGTAGTTTTTTTTTGAGATTGTTCAACCAAACCCCTCCAGTCCCCCGAGCACGCGACGCACTATCCCTGCCCGGCTCAAGGCATAAGTTCAGATCTCCTGCCAGAACTGTCCTCCCTCTCCTGAAACCCTCTAACTTCAGTAAGGCTCCGATTAGATATTTACTTGGGTTGTTATTTGGGCAGTAAATGTTAGCTAGTGTATATAACTCGCCATTTAGTTTTCCCCTCAAAATTAGTAATCGGCCTTCAGGGTCTGACAATCTCTCCTCTATCTGGAAGCGGGTTTCCCTAGCAAAGCCGATCGCTACCCCTTTTGCACCCCTTATCGGGGAATCGCTATAGAACCACAACGGGTAGTCCCTTGATAGAATCCTCTGATTTTTCCCCAGGTATAAGTGAGTCTCCTGGAGGAAGACCACCTCAGCTTTATTGGCTCTCAGCTCGCTCATCACATTCGCGCATTTTATAGGCGAGTTGAGCCCCCTCACATTGTAGGTTATCAAATTGATTCCAACCATTTATCTTCTTTTCAGTACTCCATCGCAGCTGCCACAGGAGAAAAATAAGGTTGTGCTGGTCTCATCCCTCCCTTGCCCCCCCTCCCCCCCTCCACCACACCGCCCCCCCCTCCCTCCCCCCCTACTCTTAGGAGCACCCCATCTCCCAATAACCCTACTGACCATGGCCTAGCCTTCTCCACCCAGCCCTATGGATGGCCCCTCAAGGGTTGAGCCCAGTGCGAGAGCCCGGCACCTCCCATCCTGCCCCAGGGACTATCCGACCCCCCCCCTCCCCCCCACTCCCCCACCCCCCTCCCCAGGGCTCCGGGTCCGAAGCCCGTCGCCACCCGCCCCCCCCCCCTCCACCCGCACAAGACTCTCTAACCCACTAGACACGGGATACCTAACTACATCTTCGCCCCTATACACCTCTCCTATTATACACCGGCTTCCAATTTTGTGTGTCTTCAGCAACATTTTGACCTCTCCCTCTCTCCCACCATCCCGGTATTTCAATGAGTGGAATGTCTAACTTGCGGCAGAAGTTTTGGGTCTCCTCTGGGAACCTTAATGTCGCTGAGCGCCCATCTTTTTTCCCAATCAAACATGCTGGGAAGCCCCAAGAGTAGTGTACTTCTCGCGCTTTGAGCAGATCCAGTAGGGGTCTGAGGACTGGCGCTAACCTGATGCTGCCTGGGGCAACGCAGACCCTATCTGACCCTAAAACCTAAGTTATATCACCGCCGGGCGATCAGGGGGCTAAACCTTTATTAGGTAATAAACGGCGGGTGCCCTGACACTATAAAAAATAAACTAACTAACCAGCGTCACCCTTAACAGTTATATGGTGATCACTGGTAAAAGGGTTAACTAGGGGGCAATCAAGGGGTTAAAACCTTTATTAGGTAGTATATGGGGGTCCTTGACGCTATAAAACGCTGACGGCGAACCTATATATTTACCTCCCTAACTATCGTCACCAGTGACACTAATACAGCGATCAGAAAAATGGTTGCTTAGTGACACTGGCGACGGGGGGTGATCAAGGGGTTAAAACTTTATTAGGGGGGTTAGGGGGGTACCCTAGACCTAAAGGGGGCTAACACTAACTGCCCTACCACCATCGCTCGAGGACAGAAGCCGACCGCCTCGGGCACCGGGGGGGGGTCCGATTGGACCCCCCGCCCGCGGGAGGCAAGTAACGTACCCATACGTTACTTTGCCTGGCCGTGCCATTCTGCAGCAGTATATCTGCGTGAGGCAGTCGGCAAGTGGTTAAGCAGGCCTCTAACTGTATTGGAAGCAGTTACAAGTGTGTTATACAGCAAGAACAGTTTCAATTATTATTCTACACTATTGCTTTGCTTGTTAAACCCTTGGATTACAATCACTACAGTGTAATAGCTAGCAGAAGACAGGAGATCAAAGACTACATCTTTCATTGGCCTGTACCTCCAGAAGAAGACAGCTTTGAAGAATGGCTGGAACAGACCACACAAGCCCTGGATGACTGGGACATCCCTGAGACTCACAAGAAACAGAGAATCACAGAGAGCTTAAGAGGGCCTGCTTCAGAAGCTATCTGAAATTTGAAGCTCAGCAAGCAAGACTGTGTGGCCCAGGACTACCTAGACATTCTACAGGATGTATTTGGATGAACAGAGAAAATTTCTGACCTAATCTATCAATTGGCACACACTTATCAAAATGTGGGAGAAACGCTGTCAGAGTATGTGAGGCGTTTGGACAAGATCATAACCAGATCTTGTTGAAAAAGGGTCTAGACCCCCGAAAGGTAGATGAAACCCGAGCCAAACAAGTCCTGAGGGGTGCCCAGCCTTTAGACACTATCATGCTCCAGGTAAGAACCCGTCAAGATGGTGGTATCCTGAAATATCCAGACCTGATCGGGATTGTGCGTGAAGAGGAGGCCATCCTTGAGAGGAAAAAGGAAAAGATTCAGGGACCAAAATCTGTTGTTGGAGTCAGGACGGCTAGTGCAACTGATGTCAACCGTCAGATTGAGCTCCTCAAGACTCAGGTGTCACAACTAATGGAGATGATGGCTCTGTTGGCCGCCAGGCCCACTCTCCCACCCGATGGAGGAGTTCAAACACCCAAAAAGCTGTTAAGCCCTACAGTTGCGGATAAACACAAGTCCTGTTTCAACTGTGGAGGGGTTGGACAATATAGGCGAGTGTGCCCAAGTCCAAAACTAGAAACAAAATGCCAAAAAGCCGGCAGAAAACTTTAGAGGGCCCCAGTGAAGGAATCAACTGGGCGTCCTGTTACAGCAGTCAACTCCAAACAACCCCATACACACCAGGCTCCTGGGGCCACAGGAAGGCCGAAGCTGGGTAAGAGTCCACGGAAACAAGGTGTAAAGGTACAAACTAACAAACAGATCAAATCTGCCACTTACCGAGGATTCCGTCCCAAGCTAGTAGGACCTTCTCCAATCATCCCCATCCAAGTAGGGGGATCTACACTAAAGCCCTGTTGGATACTGGAGCCCAAGTGACTGTTGTATAGAGACTTTTATGAAAAACATCTCAAACACTTACTATTGCAACCACGAGGGTACACCCTATGCTAGCACAAGTGTACCAGAATCTAGTGCAAGAACAGAAGGCCCCACAGGAAGGAGTGGGCAAGATCTGGCGCTTGGACCGGAGTGAGAAAGTGTTACAACCAGGTGAAGTGGTTTGTCTAAAAGCTTCTGTTAAGCTGAACTGGAAGCAACCAGGCTCTTTCATCATCCTTGAGACGGACCGACAGAAGGAAGATAAGGGGCTAGAAATAATCCCAGAATTGTTGTCAACTAAGGCGCTTAATAGAAGCAGAGGGAAAGTCTCAGTCAGTGTCCGAAACACAACAGCCTCACCCGTGAGGATGCCAGCCAGAGTGCTACTGGGACAGGTGAACCAAGCAACCCCAGTCTCACCATGTGATTTCGTGAGAGGACAAGAGGGAGAGATTCCCATAGAAGAGTTCTACCCGAAGAACACTCCTCTTACACCTGCTCGGATGGAGACGGCAAAAACCCAGCTCCTGAGATAGAGAACTGCTCTTTCAAAAAGTGAGTTTGACGTGGGACTTGCAAAAAGTGTGGAGCACAAGATTTGATTGGAGGAAGATAAATCTTTCCGAGAGAGAGTAAGACGGATTCCACTGGGAGACTTGGAAGATCTGCGAGAGCAGCTGGCTGAACTGAAGAACTATCCGGTAGTCTCGTAGTCCGTATGCTTCCCCAATAGTGGTGGTAAGGAAGAACGGGTCATTACGGTTGTGTATTGACTATAGAACACTGAATCGGAGGACCATTCCTGACCAATACACCACACCTTGAATAGAAGATGCCCTACAGAGCCTGTCAGGGGCGAAGTAGTACAGTGTGCTAGATTTAAAAAGTGGGTACTATCAGATCCCCATGCACCCAGAAGATAGGGAGAAGACCGCTTTCATCACCCCTGTAGGATTCTTCGAATTCAATCGCATGCCGCAAGGTCTGTCTGGAGCCCCTGCCACTTTCCAGAGATTAATGGAGAAGACTGTGGGTGACATGAACCTGATTGAAGTGTTGGTGTATTTGGATGATGTTATAGTGTTTGGCAGAACACTGGAAGAGCACGAAGAGCGCCTGGAGAAAGTTCTGAAGAGACTTCATGATGAAGGCCTGAAGCTCTCTATGGAAAAGTGCCAATTCTATCAACCTTCAGTGAACTACCTAGGCCACATTGTGTCCACCGAGGGAGTGGCAACAGACCCTCAGAAGCTGGAAGCTGTCACCTCTTGGCCCCGACCCACGAATGTGACCGTGCTTAGGGTTCTGTTCGTACTACCGGAGGTTCGTAGAAGGGTTTGCCAAAATAGCTCACCTGCTCACTGAGCTGTTGAAGAACCAAGAAGAAGATTTAGACTCAGACAAGCCTGGAAAGCCAAAAGAGGGACCCAGGAAGAAGAAAGAGTCTATCCAAGAACAGTGGACTCCTCAATGTGAAGAGACTTTCAGACAGCTGAAGTGGAGTCTTACTACTGCTCCAGTCTTGGCCTATGCAGGCCCTACCAAACCCTATGAACTGCACGTGGATGCCAGCCGAGACAGGCTGGGCGGAGTGCTTTACCAAGAGCATGATGGGCATTTAAGGCCCATTGCTTATGTGAGCCGAAGTTTAACACCTGCTGAGAGAAATTACCCAAACTCACAAACTTGAATTCCTGGCCTTGAAGTGGGCAGTAGTGTACAAACTAAAAGATTATCTGTATGGTGTAGAATTCGTGATCAAAACGGACAACAACCCTCTCATGTACTTGCTCACCACAGCAAAGCTGGATGCCACAGGCCATAGATGGTTGGCTGCCCTCTCAGCATTTACCTTCAGTCTAAAATACCGACCAGGGGTTGGGAACCGAGGCGCAGATGCGTTGTCAAGAAGGCCTCACAGTTCCCAGGACCACTCAGAAGAATGGACCCAGCTTGCCCCTGAAGGAGTAAGAGCCCTTTGAGAAGGGGCAGAACAACAAGAAAAAGGTGGAGCCAGGGCTGACGAAATGGGAGTGCCTGTTGCAGGGGTGCCTAAGTGCTATTGTGACGTCACTCAAATTGTGGAAGAGGGTCTGCCTAAGTTATCTCAGAAAGACCTCCGGAAGGATCAGCAGGAAGATTCCCTCTGCAGCCTGGCATTAAAGGCCTTGGAGAAGCAACATCCTGATCTACTTCTCCAGAGTCCCCAGAAGGAAGCACATCTACTACGTAAAGAGTGGGATCGGTTGCAGCTGCAACAAGGGGTGGTCTACCGTAGGGGCCCCTCTGAGGATCCTGAAGAGAAGTGGCAATTGTTGCTGCCAGCAAAACACAGAGAGAAGGTGTTGATTGCTTTGCATGATCACCATGGCCATCTGGGGTCAGAAAAGACTCTCCAGCTAGTAAGGGACAGGTTTTATTGGCCTTACATGAGGACTGAAGTGGAGAACGAAGACCTTACCTCAGCAAGCCGCCCCTATGGGCCATCTAGAGAGTCAAGGGCCAATGGACTTGGTTTGCATAGATTTCCAATGTTTGAAATCTGACCTGAGTGGACAAGGAAATATCCTAGTACTCACAGATCACTTCACCCGCTATGCTCAGGCATACCCCACCAAGGATCAGGAGGCAGCTACAGTGGCGAAGACTCTAGTGGAAAAGTTCTTCATTCACTATGGCCTACCTCAACTGATCCATTCAGACCAGGAAAGAGACTTCGAGAGTACTCTCATCAAATGACTGTTGGATCTACTAGGCATTCAGAAGTCCAGGACTACTCCCTATCACCCACAAGGAGACCCTCAACCAGAGAGGTTCAACCAAACTCTCCTCAACATGTTGGGAACCCTGGCCTCCGAACAAAAACAACATTGGAGTAAATACATCAGCACTCTGGTACACGCCTACAATAGCACCAGGAGTGATGCTACAGGGTATTCACCCTACCGTTTGATGTTCGGCCGAGAAGCCCGACTACCAGTGGACTTGGCCTTTGGAACCTCTCTTGACCATACCTCAGAGACCTCTCACCGGGGGTATGTAGACAGACTGCGGAGGAGTCTGAAGACCGCATATGAACAGGCTCGAACCATGTCAGACATCAAAGGAAGTAGAAATAAGAGGAATTTCGACCTCAAGGTACGGGTTCAGGATCTACAACCTGGTGATCGAGTCCTGTTAGGGAACCTTGGTATACCAGGAAGACACAAGTTGGCTGATCGGTGGAAGTCACAGCCATACATTGTATGCAAACAACTTCCAGGACTGCCAGTGTATGAGATCAGGCCAGAAGGGAGCACGGGACCACTGAAGACCTGGCATCGGAACCACCTTCTACCTCTCACAGAAGTAATCAGGACAACTTTACAGAAGGAACTACCATCCTCATCTACTACTATACCTTGACCAGCAACTAGGTCTCAGCCTGGATCTCTAGCAACAGAGGATAGTAAGGAGGAGGAAATGGAGATAAGCTGGCTGTGGCAATCTGAAATGCCAGGAGGGAATAATGGGGTTCTTAGGCCAGAAGCCCCAGAATTTGTGCCACTAACTGGACGCTCTGAAGAGCACTTGCCTCCTACTAACATTGAAGTGCAAGAGTCTGAAGTGGGAAGTGATAGTTCTTGTCCAAAGGCGGTGACTACACCCACCAAAAAGACTAACTTACGATGCATTGGGTGAATGCTCCGAACAGACTGGGGTTACAGCCAGCAGAAATTCTGAGATGCCTGGCCACTCCACTGCCAATTCAGAAAGGGATAACCCCACCTCACCCCTTGACACATCTGGACCAGACACTATAGTGTCAGCTGTGAGTACACAGAACAGTCTCCCATCATATGAGAACTGGTGGGAGGCTCCTCTGTCAGTATTGTGAAATCGCCTAGAGGCAAAAATGTGTAAAAGAGATAACATTTTGAAAGTCTTTGGGGACCAAAGAGTTAAAGTGGGGGGAGTATGTAGCACTGGTATTTTTGCCTTTTAATGCAATGTAATACAAAACAATGGACAATGTTATAAATTAGTATTTGGCTCCCTCTACTGTAAAACCTATGAATAGACTTGGTAATCTTCCACATAAAACCCACACAGCAAGTGACTTAATGTTTACTTTGTAAATGGACTTACCTACCCAGAATGCCCACTCACTTACCCATGATCATTAGTGTCTGAACTGCATGCTGGGTAGGATATAAAAAGTTCAGTGTGGCCATTTTCTTTCTCCTGGACGCGTTGCCTGCCTGTGAGGATCTGTAAGGAGGTAGTCCAGAGAGCCGCGGCTTACATCTTGCGGAGCGGAACAACCAGTGACTCTGCCTTACACCTGTGTGCTGGAGAAACAGTGCGACTGGTTCGGGAGGGATCCAGAGACGCCTGACGGAGCCATTTGAAGGTCCCAGTGCAGCGTGGTAGAGCTGACTGACGGCAGGACTGAGACCAGCAAAACAGAATCATCCATTCATCCAGACCTGGTGTGGTGAGAGGGCAGACGCGTGCAGTTCTTTAACGCACTTTAGACACTTATGCCCCGTACACACGGTCGGATTTTCCGACGGAAAATGTGTGATAGGACCTTGTTGTCGGAAATTCCGACCGTGTGTAGGCTCCATCACACATTTTCCATCGGATTTTCCGACACACAAAGTTTGAGAGCAGGCTATAACATTTTCCGACAACAAAATCCGTTGTCGGAATTTCCGATCGTGTGTACACAAATCCGACGGACAAAATGCCACGCATGCTCAGAATAAATAAAGAGATGAAAGCTATTGGCCACTGCCCCGTTTATAGTCCCGACGTACGTGTTTTACGTCACCGCGTTTAGAACGATCGGATTTTCCGACAACTTTGTGTGACCGTGTGTATGCAAGACAAGTTTGAGCCAACATCTGTCGGAAAAAATCCTAGGATTTTATTGTCGGAATGGTCGAACAAAGTCTGACCGTTTCTCAACTTTCTCAGGATGACGGACCCCGTGTTTCACTGTCTGTTGGCTTCGCTGACCCCCTATATTAGCAGGCGATGTGATCCCTCGCAAGACACACTTGGCCCACTGCCCGCTCTCCTGGGGGCTTGTCCGACACGGGGGAGACGGGGGAGCTAAGGAGAAACTGCACCACCTAATATACAATAACCCACAATGTCTAAACTGGACGCGGAAACGCTATAATTCCTGTATTAGGTAATTATATGATCTAGGCAACTTTAGTAGATGGTGCATATACATGGGTTTGGTATTGTTGGATTTGATGCTATGTTTGACACATGTTGACCTTTTCACAGTGGACAACAATCCTCTGAAGAGGACCCGGGAAGGGTCGAAACGCGTCAGGATTCACGTATACAACTTCTGTTGTTCCACATACATCTATCGTATTACAGGCAATGTCTGTTGCTACCCTTTCAAGTATATATATTTAAGATAATCTTGGTCGCCATTTAATGCATTTTGCCTAGTACTTGGCTTAACTGTATGCTTTGTTTTATGTAATGGTATGTCACATTTAGATCATGTCTTGACTCGAATAGTCAGTATCTATCTTTGGTGAATTTTTAATACGCTACCTATATACTTTTGTACTAATAAAATTGAATTTTTTCAACTACCAATACTGTATTTCATTGGCTGCTTTAAAGCCCCGTTAGGGGGTTCTAGTATAATTTATTATTTTAGGTCCTTCATACATATTTGCCCTTCACTAACCTCCCCAGCATGGTGTCTCCTGCCCTATATTCACCTCATGTAGTCACTTAACAATGTATTTTATCAGCTCCATAGTAGTGCTTTACCCCAAACACCCCCTAAAATGTTTGGAAATGTTATTTCTGATTTAAATTCAGGCAGAGGGACAGAGGCTTTTTTTTGTGGTGTCCCCAAATTTTTTGTAACCCTCCCTCCCCCAACTGCTAAGTCAGCTGATCCCAATAATCTATCTATCCTCAATCATCTATCTGCTGACTTTGCCAAACCCATACACACTATACCCACCTCTTTAGTGCTCAGATTTATGGATAAATTCCCCAAAGCATGTAGTGCAAGGGCCTGCCTGTATACTTTCCAATGGTACTGTTTAAAGTTCTTGTATCCTATTATGCTCTTGATAGGTAACAGCAGAATGTCCAAATGTGCTCAAATGTGTACAGTGTGTATTTATATCTTTGTATTATGACACTTCTTACCTGTCCAGTGGGCTGCCAATAGTGTAACTAAGGAGGGGCTGTTCCAAGTAATACCCATTATTTAGGCATTCATCTCTCAATGAAGTGAAGAGGGTTACCTGTCCAAGAGTCCCCCCCCCTATAATGTTAGAAATGGCCCATGAGAGGGGGGGGAGGGGGAATATGATAGGTGTACCTTATACTTTGTTGTTGTAAAATTCCCCTTAATAAATGCTATCTGGAGGTTGACCCATAATGTTTGTGTCTAATCTGCTTGCCATGTTTCTGTGAAAAAATAGTAATGTTTATTGTTTTTTCCTCAACAGTTTCCTTCCACGCCACAGGAATGGCAGACTGTGGCCTCCCACTTTGCCCAGCGGTGGGACTTTCCTAACTGCGGAGGGGCAATTGATGGGAAACACATCCACAACATCCCACCACCCAACTCGGGGTCATACTATTATAATTACAAGGGGTTTAATAGTATAGTGATGTTGGCGGTGGTGTCGGCTAATTACGACTTCTTATATGTGGACGTGGGGAAGAATGGCCGGATGTCCGATGGTGGAGTGATCGCCCAGACGGAGTTCTACAGGCGTCTCCAGAATGGCAGCTTGGACTTGCCACCTCCAGAGGACAATGTTGAAGGTCTCCCATTTGTGTTCGTTGCTGATGAAGCGTTTGCGCTGGGGGACCACCTGATGCGGCCATTCCCGATGAGGACCCTCACCCCGGAACAGAGGGTTTTTAATTACCGGCAGGCCAGAGCCCAAAGAGTGGTGAACACATTTGGAATCCTGGCCAGCCGGTTCTGATTATTTCTGACACCCATCCATATGGCGGAGTATAAACTGAACATATAATACTTGCCTGCTGTGTTCTCCATAATTTTCTACGAAAACATTCAGCCAACTATGCTGGCTCAGTTGGGCCTGAGGCCAGAATCCCAAATACTTCAACAATGACGGCACTTGAAAGCGGCCGGGAGGCTTGCCCTCCCTGAATGCCCGTGATGTCCGGTTACGATACCTGGAGTTCTTTGCGGGTAGGGGGGCTATCAATATGCCAGACAATATGTGACACCTTTTTCAAATAAAAAACAACCAAAAGAAATTCTTGGTGGCCATTTACTGCTTGTGTTTGTTTTAGTTGACCCTGACAGAAATGTGTTGAGTGCAGAAAATGTCGTGATTGGGTAACCTTATAAAGAATAGTGTTGGCTGGTACTTCCTAAATGCCAAAACACATTTCACTACAAGTGCACTTGCAACTGCACTGAACCTGCACTTGTAGTGCAAAGTGTATTTGCCCTTAGGAAATAACCCCCATTTTTGCATAAAACAGCTATTACATCACCCCAAAAGTGTTGTAGTGTTGAGACAATAATCCACACATTCTTGAGTAAGGCACTTTTTTATACCTGCACAATCACATGTGCATTTACCAAAGGTTTTTAAAACAAAACAACATGTTTGTTGTATAACAATTTTTGGGGGGACATTATCAAAAATCGAAATATCCATTTCAGATAAAACAGGCCTGTGTAAAACCAACAAGAAAGCCAAAAAACTTGAACTTACTAAGTTCACATTAGGTAAAACCTGAAGGCTATATCAGACATCAGTATTTAGGAACTGTGTTTGATATAGCGTTCAGATGGGGGGAAATCACCCCTGGAAAAGCCAAATTTGGAAGATGCACACCAATTTACGAATGTCAACATGTGCTATCTGCCATCAGGGGGGATCAAGGGACGTGTTTTGGGGGAGCAAGCCCTTCCTCAACGCTACTTTATAATTGAGTAAGGGGTTGCACCCCCAAAACGCGTCCATTGATCTCCCGTGATGGCAGATAGCACATGTTGGCACACTGTGTGCATCCTCCAAATTTGGCTTTTCTAAACATTGTAAAAATTTTAGTAAGATAAAACAGGTGATTTTGTGGGGTTTAAATTCGCCCCAAAACATCAATGATGTTATTATTTTTTTTAATAACATCACTGATTTGTTGCTGGATGTTTTGCAATTGGACATTACACCCCATGATCTCCCCGATCAGTATCTGGGCACTTTCAGATGTAAAGCGTTCTGGATCACGAACACCTAAAAAGGGATAAAGAACAACAAACACAGGTCTCAAAAATCTGCCAACATCCATCTCTTTTACCTGAGCCTGTGGTTGCAGACACTCACCTGTTGTGGTGCCAATCTCCACCACATCTTCTTCTTCCTCTGCTCTTCTTCTTGGGTTGGTATTTCCCCTTCTTCCAGAAGGGGGGGGGGTCTCTGGTCTCCTGGGATGAGGGGTGTCCTCCGAGTCTTTTCTCCCCTATGTAAAACAAAAATGGTATAATTAGCACACAGATATTTGATGGCAGAACTAGAAATAGTAAACATTGCTTGGAAGTGGGGTACAATTGTCTATTTTAGGCCGAGTTCCAAGATGTATATTTTTTATTGTCCTTTGTCAAGCTGCAATACTTTACCTGTTTGGTACAAGCTTCACAGATGTAGCCCCCCTATAGTATACACTGTAGCACCTGTGTGGCCCCCTAATAAAAATGGTGTTCTGGGGTCCCACACTAGTGCTCCAGTGTCCAGATGTGAAAACAGCTGCTCAGTGTCCTCTCCTTACACACAATCTAGTTGGCATTTCATTCTAGTAACAAACCCATCTACACAAACAAATATTTGGCATCCAAGTAGGCCCAAAAAAAAATGTGTGAAAATGCATATGGCCTAAACAATGGTGTTCTAGAGGCCGAAAGAAAAATGTTGATACGAACGAATAATGGGCCCATGAACATTAAAGTTGACCTTTTTAAACGTTACAATTACTAAAAGAATATGGAGCAGAACGAACGGAATAAAGACAGAAAGAATAGGAACACAGCACAACTACTTACTTTTTTGCAGCACTCTCTTTTGGTACTGCTCTGGCTCTCTCAACTTCGGGTCCGACCACCGCTTCCTGAGCTGATCTTTAGATCTTCGTACCCCGAAATTCCTCTCCAGACTCCGGACCACTTTACCAATGATTTTGGCCTTTCTGATGTTGGGGTGGGGGTAAGGCCCATATTTTCCGTCATAGTCGGACTTCTTCATGATGTCTACCATCTCCAACATCTCCCCAAACGACATATTTGTGGCCTTAAAACGTCTCCTTCTGGATCGGGACGTGCCTGGATCTGGGCTTTCCTCCTCCTCCTCCTCGTTGTTAGAATTATCACGCACCTGTTGTAACTCCGCCATCATGCTCTTCCCCCACTGCGCCGAACGAAAAGGGGCGGGGAATAGACTAGAAAGAACGTCAGGGGCGGGCGGAGTTACACGCATGCGCAGTGTGTATAAAGCGTAACACGCGTGCGTATTACGTACGAGGAGGAGGAGGAAGGAGCATTGGACGCGCCGATCGTAAGAACGAAGGTAAGAGACAAACTTGGGCCTATACTGCTTCTAGATTGAGGCCTATATTGTAACAAGATTAGGAGAGTTTTGTCTGACATTAGGCTTTGTCTTGTGTTATGTCTTGCAGTGAACATGGATATCTTAATGAGAGATACTGACTTCATGTCACTATTCATTGATATGCTAAGTGAGCTGCCCTGTCTGTGGGAGATTACCCACCCCCATTTCAAGAACCAAGCAAAGAGGAAGGCAGCACTGGAGCAATTGTGTGAAATTGTAAAGCAGGTGATCCCCACGGCAGACATCACTTATTTAAAGATATTAATTGGTTGCCTGAGGAGCACATATCTGAGGGAGCGCAAGAAAGTCCTGGATTCACAGAGATCCGGAGCAGCAGATGACATCTATGTCCCCAGGATGTTGTACTACGACAGGCTGCACTTTCTGGCAGGCCAGACTGAACCCAGGCCATTCCTCTCAAGTCTTCCTTCCACGCTTCCTTCCCCCCGGCTGAGGCTTCTGACAGCCAACCTGGGCCTTCCAGGCCATATGTGGAGGAGCCCAGATTGAGCCAGGTATAGCATTTCTCTAAATATTTCTGCTTGTCCAATCAATGATGTTACCTAGATTTTAGTTGGGAGTACTAATTTAGGATTGTGATTGATGATGCAAAACATTACAACCATGTCCCTTTTTCATACACAGGTCAGTCTCAGCCAGGAGGTGGCCGGGCCGAGCCGGCTGGCTGATATCAAGGTCCCTCCACCACACCTGAAAACAGAAAGTGGCAGTAGGACGAGTGCCCTAGAGGAGGCAGCTATCAGATTCTTTTGGAGGGCTACAGAGGTCCTGGGAGCACCACACACCAGGCAGGAGAACATTGCTGCATTCATAGCATATAAAATGCAGAGGATGAAGGAGGGCCAAAAAGCCATGTGTCAGGCCCTCATATCAGAGGCTCTGGAGAAAGGTGTGAGGGGCCAAATTACACCTCACACACAGCTTTGGGATGGTCCTCCTCCTCCTCCTCCCTCTCCTCCAGGTCCTCCTAGTCCTCCTCCAGGTCCTCCCAGTCCTCCTCCAGGTCCTCCCAGTCCTCCTCCTTCTCCTCCAGGTCCTACTCCTCCTCCTGCCACATCTCCAACTGCACAGCCACAGCCCGGAAGGAAGCGTGAAAGGAAGACTAGACAGTGATTGCCCTGGGTCCAGTCTGGTCGGCCAAAAGATGCAGCCTCTTGTGGTACCACAGCCTGGGGACACTGATGTCATCTGCTGCTATCCGAGTCTCTGTGAATCCCGGACCAGACTGCCCTCCCTTAGATATGGACTCCTCAGGCCACCAATTATGATGTTTAAGAATTGTTGTCTGCCGTGGGGGTCCCAGGCTTCACTAATTTCTGCTGTTGATCCAGTGTTGCCTTCCTCTTTGTTTGGTTCTGATCCCTTAATAATGGATTTTTGTTTTGAATTATACTCTCCTATGTGTTTTACTTCAAAAAGGACAGTTGGTTTGTGAGGATTCAGGTACATTTCAAATATACAATGTGAAATGAACAAGGGACACCAACACCAAACAATCTCCTGGAGATTAAATAATACAAGATATCAATGGTGTTGGGGTAACTTGACACACAAAACACACACAAAAATATTCTGGAGTAAAAATAAAAATAACATTGAACAAAGATCAGCCTTGGAAAAAATCCAAACATTAAAGAAAAAAAAAGGCTTAAAATCCCCCAAAAAAACCCATAAAAAATATAAAACTGTCAGATGTGACAACTAATAACAATATATTGAGGGAATCCCACTAAAAAAACACAAAGAAAAGTTTGTGAGAAGTGTGTGTGAATATGAGCAGCAAAACTACTTAATTCTTGTCACATTATAAAGAAGAAGAG